>OX411729.1:9695957-10895957 GCA_948252095.1 Dicycla oo
TTCAATTTACTAAACTAATAAAAGTGGATTATCCATTTAAATATAACGTTCCAATTAAGCACTGACAAAAGAAACTACTTAAATAGTTGTTTTTTTTTTTTAATTTCGAGAATTCCCGGGATTTTCGGAAATACTTGGCATATCTATGTTATGTCCGCATGTAGCAAGTAGCAAAAACAGCTCTACCTACTCCGACCACTGGTTATAAGTAATACGGGCTCGTATCCACAACACGTCAATGTGCTTATTTCGCGTAATAATTAGTTATAGATGTAAGTTTTTGTTATGTTAGGATAAGCGCATTTACCGTATTGGTTTATTCTGTAAGGGTAAATGTAAGTAAATAAATAAATAAAATTTCAGCTTTCACATTGCCATCTACAAAAACGAGCTCAGTTCGTCTGTTATTCATAATACCCACCCACACCATCACTGTGGAGCCACTGTAAGGGTGCCTTCCTGGACGCATCTCAGCCGTTCAGCATTTCCAATGCGACGAAACACTCTTACCTTTCCCGTATCAGGCCTAAACTCAAACCGGGACTCATCGCAAAATAAAATTTTATCGCATTACTCCTGGGTCTATGGGTCCATGTCATGTGTTCCCTACACCATTCGTTTCGACGGGCGCGATTCCCATGGCGTATAGGTGGGCACCTAATTGGGCGTCATGCTCGTAGGCCGTATTCATGCAGCCTATTTCTCATGTTTTGATAGCTAACAACCACACCGCTCGAGAATTGTAGATTTAAACCTATCTCCCGGGTGGTTAACATCGGTTGACGCCTTGCAGTCAGTTGTAGGTATCGGTCCTGTCGAGCAGTTGTACTCCTTCCACGTCCGGGGTGCTGTTCAGCGGGATCCCCTGTATTAACGTAACGCTGCTAAAGTCGACAAATCACGCTCCTATTTTTTTTTTTTTTTTTATTCAATGGGTCTTACGAGCTAACAGATTTAACATCCAAAACGCTCGTACGATTACTTTTCTTACAATTCGTTTATGGCTTAATATATTACACATGCTCTTCACCTTATGCAATAGATTTTATAAAAATAGCAATAATGTCCAAGTCTATAAAAAATATAAAAATAAATTACAACGATGAATTAATACTTAGAATAAAATGTCAGTTTAGTGTCAATCAAGTAATAGTAATCAATTTAATTAACTTCAGTTATTATTGACAGGCCAGTTGGCGTGGTTGGTTAAGATACCACCTATCACGCCGCAGGTCGTGGGTTCGATTCCCATCCAGGACAAACATTTGTGTGCATGAACATGTCTGTTTGTCCTGAGTCTGGGTGTAATTATCTATATAAGTATGTATTTACAAAAAAAAAGTAGTATATGTAGTATATCAGTTATCTGGTTTCCATAGTACAAGCTCTGCTTAGTTTGGGACCAGATGACCGTGTGTGAAAATGTCCCAGGATATTATTATTATTATTATATTATTATTAGGTATGGTATATGTCATTTAAAATTATACGAAATTTATTAAGTATATAAATGTGTTTATTATATAAATATGTGTTTAGTGTATTGACTGACACCAAAATGCCGAGATACCTGGGACTGATTTCTTCCCGCTTGTAGCATTCCTACAGTTCTCTGCATTTCATCAGCAGTCAAATGGCGTCGCTCCATGACGTAAAAAATGACTCACTTCTCAATTTTTTCAAAAACTGTATGTCTTTAAATGATAAAATACCAAATTTATCAAGCAACGTAAACACATGAAATTGGTAAAAAATAATTAGCTTAGCAAAACACAATCGAAAAGTTTCTATTTTTAAAATCAGCCAGTATACATATGTTTCCGAGAACAAGAAGATTGTATACTAATCTACTTTGTTAAAAAAAAAAAAACAAAGTATCAATGAGGATAAAAACTGCCACTTGCTCACTTCAGATGTCGCTACCATTGTCCGTCTTAAAATTTGACAGCTAGTTGTCAATATCCATACATTTTTTGTAAACAATCAACTTCTGTTAATCATAATTAATTAATATGCCCCGGTGCGCAGCTCTTGACTGCAAAAATCCGGGAACCCATGTATTTCCAAAAGATGTTTAAAGAAGAAAACTGTGCGAGACAGCTCTCCGAAGAAAAAATTTGAAACTCAATAATACGTCGAGGCTATGTGCATTTTAAACCTGAAGACTTATCATTTTCATTACACGCACTATGCATGAAAATATGCATGGTTACAATTATACGCAACTCTTACTTCTCTTCTTCTTCATGCTCCTACTTCCATACAGGATTTACCCTTTAAATACAGCCCTATTTGATACCTGGAACAATATTATCATATTGTAAATAAAGTATATTTTATTATGTTAACTCACAAAGAAAGATAAATACATCATCATCACTGTATGAAAACTTTCCTTTCAGAAAACTCTTGAATGTGGGTTTTAGATAGCGCTGGAAGATCAGTGCTAGAATTGACATCCCTGAACTTTTCTAGAGCAGGAATGTTGGGGTGGTTATCCTCAAGCTCGTCTTCAACTCCGATCAAGTTGTTTATGTCGTATGCCTCCAGTCTTCAACAAAAAAAAAAGGACTTTAATGCAAAACAAACAAAACAACCCATCAATTATAAAATGGTCATAGTTTATTTACCTTTTTCTTAGCTCCGGCCTTAGTTGTACTACACTCCAAATCGCATACATTTTTGTTCAGTTTTCGTTTAATTACTGATAGCCATAACAGTCAACACATACTCAAAAATGGCGGTTTGAAGCCGTACAAAAGTGCTGCCATCTATGATGAGCTTTCAGTTTTAAAAACATGAATGTTTCTGTAAATGATGCGTGTTGCTTAGACTTTTTTGATGTGTGTATTTAACCGGGATTGCGAAGTGTGAGGGAAATATTCTAAGTAGATATCATGAGTTAATAAGATATGTTAATTGATTATCTATTGATAACATCTTTGTTCACTTAGTGATCGGATAATCGGGCGCTTACACTTCGCAATCCCGGTTAAATACACATCAAACTAAGCATCACGAATCATTTACGGAAATATGCATGTTTTATTAATTGATACTTTATTTTTTTCTTAACAAAGTAGATTGGTATACAATCTTCTTGTCCTCGGAAACATACTGGCCAATTTTAAAAACTGAAACTTTATATACCTAAACTTCTTTCCACGAGAGAATAATGTGGACATTCCTTTCTGAATAAATAAGTAATCCCGGGTTCCCGGGTAGCGTAGCTTTTTTCGTTTTTTTTTTTTTATGAAAAAGCAATTAAACCCGTCCCAACCCATGCACCCCGCACCCTTCCCTCCGCCCAACTCCACGATACTAAGTACGTATTTGAAAAAATAAACATGAATATATACTGGCAAATTTTCTGGAAACTTTTGAATAAAACATTTAAACAAACGACGGAATTAGAAAGAAACGGGAATTTTCGCTGTTTTTTTCAACGCTATTCTCGGGATTGTACAACTTTGTAAAAACAACTTTAACAAACTTAATGAAATTATAGCAGTGGTTATGTTGATTTAGTATCTTTATTTCATTCAACTCAAATGGAATATCAATAAAAAATGATAATGTGCACAATGTGGTCAAGTAGTGGGAATTGATTTATCTATCTAACAGATTAGTGATCGAATCGACAAATTTATTGTATTTTATACGAACAGAAGGGATTCTGAAAGGCATGTCCGTATTATTCTTACGTGGGAAGAAAAGTGAAGTTTAGGTGTATAGCGCCTTATTATGCGATCACTGCTTATTATGCTCATGATTGTAATCTTGCCAAATTAACTTCTAGGTCCTAGACAAGTTGCAAACGATTCAAAACTAATTGTCTCTTTCGATGTCGCTTGTTCTGACAAGCGACATCGAAAGAGACGACAAATCACGCTCCCATTGACACCGAAATGCTAAGATACCTGGGACTGATTTCTTCCCGCTTGTGCATTCCTACAGCTCTCTGCAGTTCATCAGCAGTCAAATGGCGTCGCTCCATGACTTAAAAAATTACTAAATAAAATTATCAATTTTTTTTTCAAAAATGGTATATCTCAAAATGATAAAAGTGAGATAAATACCAAATTTATCAAACAATGAAAACAAATGAAATCTGTCAAATGTCAAATTTGTAGCAGAGACGACATAACAGATCACGTGACATTTCGTTAGCTTATGTCAATCTAAAATATTTCTAGGGCTTCCTATTTTATCGTTTGCTTTAAATTGAACTGAGACACAACAGTTTGCAGTAATGTAAGGTTGCCAGACAGCTTTAAAACAACTTAGCAAGCAAGGTAACATTTAAAACTTGAGGGGTTAGCACATACTGACGCTGTGTGTACCTAATATAAGTATTAGAAAAACTCATAGATCGTCAAACGGTGTCCGACTACTGAGTAATAAAGACGTTCTTGATAGTGTGAAAAAAATCATAAAAATGAAGTTAGCGCCTTTTGACTTGACCAATGAGAACTATAATTTGGGTCACTTGTGTACGGATATCTTTAGGAGCCGCCCTAATGCTGTGTGCCAGGTTGGTGTGATTTATATTTATTCATCTTACAGGAATCTCATAATTAGTTAAAAAAATTAAACTGGTATTGTTGGTTTTATTTAGACATAATTCTATTAATAATAATTTGATATTTGTTTTTTTTAGTACTTTCTTCTACGTTAGTAACGGCTACATGTCAAGCTATACATTTCAATATAAGCTGACCTCTCATTGTACGGAAATCCTATACAATGCGAGATCGGCTTATACTGGAAATGTATAGCTTGATATGTAGCCGTGTGTACATAATATAAAAACTTTGTAATTTTCGTCAAGTTCCGGGAAAATTAAGCTAGTCATGCAGAGCAAAAACATTATTTCGCACAAGACCTGACCAACATATTATTAAGTTAATTATTTTTAATTAGCTAAGTATGTAGGGTGACTGGTAATTAGTTACCGGTACTTATTGATTGTATTCATGATAACAAACAAATTTTACTATGGGACCAAACCCGAATCCCGAAATCAGCTGTTCCCTACATTTATGTTCGCTTAGCTTGTCAAAATGTAGAGAGTAGCTGATTTTTTTTCGCGATTTCAGGGTTGGTCCCATAGTAAAAGTTGTTTGTTATCATGTGTTTAAGTATCGGTCACTAATTACCAGTCACCCTATATAAGTTTAAATAGTAGGTATTAAATATTTTTAAATCCAAATTGCTAACTATCTACGTGAGACCAAAGGCTTTACGTGCACTCCGAACCGCCAACTTCTTAATGGAAAAAAACCCATTAAAAATTTTCCCGTTTTGGGAAACGAACCCGGACCCATGCTCAGTCACGCTAGCGACCAGTCACGTTACATTACACGTGTTGCTTGTGTGTACTTGGGAACTGAGTAGGTACCTACTTTAGGTTAGGTACAATACCCGAGAGGCAGTCTCGGGTATTGATATTTTCTCTGCCAAGGAGTTGTCCAAATTTTGGAAAAGTAGAAGTCTGTTGGCGCAAGGTCTGGTGAGTACGGTGGATGACGCAAAACTTTCAACCCTAGCTCTTGTAGCTTAGAGACCGTCTGTTGTGCCATATGAGATCGAGCGTTGTCGTGTAAGATCAGCGGGGACGAACGATTAAACAAGGCTGGCCAGAGGGTCTAACCAACATGATGACCGCTTACGATTATCAAAAAGAATCCATTTTTCACCGCAAGTGACAATGCGGTTCAAAATCCCTTTGTTTCTGTGTCTGTTAAGCAACGCAAGGCATAACTCAACGCGTTCGTCGCGTTGGCGATCGTTCAGTTCTACGTCGTTGACTTCCTGGGAAAATCCCTGACGAACGGCCCTTCCTCGGCTTCGTCTTCGCTTCACCGTGGGTGACCAAGCCACGGCTACTGAGCCCCCCCGCCTCGACAATGAGGGAACTCACCGGGGGGAGCTCACCATGCTCTCCTTTAACATTAAAAGTACTAATAAAAAACGGAAAGATATTGTATGTGAGTCAAATACATCCTCTAAATATGTCTTCGTAAATAGATTTTATACATTTTTAGGCACATTTCTGTACAATAGTTCAAATAGGACATTAAGGATCTATAAATTAAACGAATGTAATATAAAAATGTAATGTAATGTAAAAAGATAATGTAATGTAAAAAGAATAATGTAATGTAAAAAGATTATTCTGCAAATTTTACTTAGTATATCATACAGTGAGACAGAGAATTTACTCGTTGTCTGTAAATAAAACATATTAGTCTTTTAAGTTAATATAAGTTTTTTATTTAGGTAGTCGTCTTCGTTGTTAATTTTATATTTTAAAATTTTAAGCACCTTTCTAGCCTGAAACACAGGTTCTACCTAGTTCAGGCAAATGAGCAACTGTGGGCACAGTCAACTATTTTTAAGTTATGTTATTGTAAATCTGCACCATTTTTATAAATAAACGAAATTATTATTATAGATAAGAAAGAAGATTGGTCCTAGCACAGTACCCTGAGGTACACCAAAAATCATATTATCTGAGTTTCTAATAAATGTTTCGATTATTACAGCCTGTTTACGCCCCACGGGTACCACAGGCTAATAAAGTTAATAAGTCAGAAAACTAAATATTTTCAAAATATTAAAATGGTACACATAATTAGGCATTTAAAAAATCTACATCAGAAATAAATCTATAACAATACGCGTTAATTTGTTATCACAAAATAAATCTCATGATTATCAAAAGAGTGTACGTTTTGCATTTTCCAAATAACTTGAATATTTTTACACAAATGTGTTAAGTGTTGTGCTGCCTTAAAAATAGCCATTAAAAATATACACCTGAAATAATCTTTAAACAATAACTATTGTAATATGGCATTTAATGAACCTCCACGAGCTGCCTAAATATAACATGGGTTAGTTTGAAAGGCGTAATAGATTCACTTGAATAAGTTTTATGGATTTTTCAAGGTTTATGAACATTTGGGTACACTATTCTATTAAATGATACGACACGAAGCGAAAGCCTTAGTTAATTTTCCACGTGTCTGACGCATATTAGCACAGGTGTTAAAAAAAATTGTCAAGTGAGAGTCGGCAATGATCACATTTTTTAGTTTTTTTTTTTTTTTTTCGAAGGTTTTTTCGAACTTTTGTTGTAATTCTTAGGTAATTAAACAGAACTATTTACTCCCTTCTTCTTTTAAAGAGAATTATTGTAAGAATATCATTTCACTTGTCTCATGTTAAAGAACATCGATGCCTAATGGCTGGTTTACACAGTGCGAGCTGCTAGCTAAACAGTAGACAGCTGCTTGCACCGTGTACTCGCATCTTGTAGCTCGGCTTGCCTAGGCTGTATACACAGTGCGAGCTGCTGACTAGACAGTAGACAGCTGCTCGCACTGTGTACTCGCACAGTGCGAGCTGCTGTCTAGACAGCTGCTCGTACTGTGTACTCGCATGTCATGAGCTCGTATTGCTTTGGCTGTTTACACAGTGCGAGTTGCTGTATTGCAGCTACTCGGTAAGCCGCTACGCACGCTAGCTCGCACGAAAACAAAAAAAAACCGGCCAAGTGCATGTCGGACCACGCACAATGAAGGGTTCCGTAGTTGGGATGAATTTACAAGAACAAACTTAACATTTATTGTTGAAAAACATGTTCTCCCATACATTCCAACTGCAAATGTAAGTTTGTACGCACAATATTGAGAGATTTACCATGTTTTTTTTTTAAGACCTAGACTTTTTAAATGTAATCTATAGCTATAAAACTATTTTCTATATTTTAACAAAATTTTGAGCTCAGTAGATACGGAGATAATGGTAATTTTTCGTCTATATTCTTAAGTAACTTTAAAACAATTTATTTTAAAATTATAAAATATATAGATATATATTTGAGACTCTCACAGTTAAGCCCTTTCATTTGATGTGTCACACGGTACAGTTTGCAAAACTTTTTTTGTAATTTTCTTATTTGCCCCCCATATTCAAAATTCATTTTTTTTACGTTACACGTCCGTGTTTTGTTCCCAGAAATTCATACGTGTATTAAATTTCACCATTCGGAGCAAATTGGCTGTGACAGACGGACATACAGACACACGTGTGATACTATAACGGTTATTACTCAATGACGGATAGACCGATTTGAAAAATTCTTTTTTTTTTAAGGGTATAATTCCGAGGTGGTCCCATATAAATTTTATCAACTTTCCTGGGGGAGTTTTTCAGTTAGCTTCAATAATGCGTATATTACCCACTTATTTTATGTGGATGATGTGATGATGTTTTAATAACTTCCTATCACTGTTATTTACATGGCTATATCTACAACTAGCTTTTGCCCGCGGCTTCGCTCGCGTTAAGTATTATTATTAATTAGGTATATTTTTTGCGGCTTTACTTTTGTTTAGCGTGTGTAAAAAATTTGGACCTACAAAACTTCTTTGTACACAATATTCTTACTCGTGACCAAGCAACATAAAACTGTCCATGAGAGAAGCAATGTTCTCTCAAGTCAATACCCGAAAATTTGAGAGTTTGCCCCTGATACTTATTTATTGTCATGGCAAAGCAGACTTTTAGGGGAAACTGTAATCGTTTCAATTCGAACGGGATATCATTCGGTATTAATGGGATTCGTGGTATAAATACACATTTAGAACTAAACATGATTTTGTTCGTCTTAATTTAGTCGTTCCACTAGGTACTGATAGTTCAAACTAATACATTTACATCCTCGATCATCCCCTATTTTATCCCCTTGGGGGTAGAATTTATCAAAATCCTATTTAAGCGGACGTCTTCATCATAGTAGCTCCAATCTTTAATTTCAGTTCAATCAGTCGAAAATCTAAGAAGATTTATACAAACTTTCATCCCCTATTTTATCCCCTTGGGGGTAGAATTTATCAAAATCCTTTTTTAAGGGATGATGGATTTTTATTCAAATTTGTATGGGGTAGGTTCCACAACTAAAAAGTGAAAAATAAAAACTTTTTAGCAAAAAATAAAACCGACTTCCAAAACAAAACACTACAAAGTGAAAAATAACTTTAATTTCGGAAGTCGGTGGCAAAAAACGAAAATACAAAACCAAAGACAGCGACTACCGAAATTAAAGTTATTTTTCACTTTGTAGTGTTTGGAAGTCGGTTTTATTAATTGCTAAAAAGTTTTTTTATACCCATCACAAGTACCTAGAATATTCTACAACATTCTAGAATATTATCGAAAACAATCAACTTGAAAAAGGAAATGTATAGAGTTTTGTAGTGTCTCATTACTTTTGTGCCAACCCAATATATCAGGTGAAAACATCGATGTTGAAAAATTTCAAGCTTATACTCGTACGACTGCAGAGAGATGCCTACAGTTCTATCATTCGTACTATATGTCAGCAACAATACATAAATTGTTGATTCACGGATCTGATATCATCAAAACTCCATTGTACCTATTGGAAATCTGTCTGAAGAAGCATCTGAAGCGCGTAATAAAGACTTTCGCAGATACAGAGAGCACCATTCACGTAAAATAGGAAGAGCACGAATGGGGATATAATGAAGATGATGCTTCTTACTTCAGATCCATTCAGTTAACCTGGGACATTATTCACACACAGTAATCTGATCCCAAACTAAGCAAAGCTTGTACTATGGAAACCAGATAACTGATATACTACATACACTACTTTTTTTTTTTGTAAATACGTACATACTTATATAGATAATTACACCCAGACTCAGAACAAACAGACATGTTCATGCACACAAATGTTTGTCCTGGATGGGAATCGAACCCACGACCTGCGGCGTGATAGGTGGTATCTTAACCAACCACGCCAACTGGCCTGCCAATATTATTTATCATATCTAAATAAAAGCCTCCAGGCGTAAAGGACGTGCCCACTTACATATAGCCATACGTGTAGCAGTAACTTGAAGTCACTAATGATAAACTAGGACCATCGAAGTAAAATAAATAAATAGTTCATTACTAATAACAATAACAAAACCAAGGTCAGCAAGACGACCAGTCGCCACAAGCAGCACCCGTTGACGAGCATAACACAAAGATCAGTTACTACCCCCCCTCGCCATATTTGACAGCATATACAAAGATGAGGCAAGAAACCTTGGATCTTCTAATTGTTTAGCCGAAGCAACAGGATAATTATGAGTTCTGTGACATAGATGACATTAATTCCGTACAAGGCGTGAATAAGTTGATAAGTCGACTTGCAAGTAATTTTTAATTGTATAAAAATGGCATGGAATGCCTAATTTATATGGTAAATAAAAATGAGTAAGTCGATAAGTTCATAATTCTCAGCAAAATGCACTTGTGTATGTTAATATGAATTAGATTCCAGATGCCATTTTTATACAATTCAATTTTTTTTTGCAAGTCGACTTATCAACTTATTCACGCCTTGTACGGAATTATGACTGATGAATGAATTTTTCTACCAGAATCACGTCGCGCCTTTATGCAGGAGCCTGAAGCTGGCGTCTTATTCTATTGAAACTCTGTACTGCGTCAGGCCAGGTCAAGGTCAAAATGTTACCAGCCGTGACGTAGTGTCGACCTCCTACCTACCTTATTTTTCGCATAGAACATTTAATTGAACAAAACATTACGTTTTTCCTATTTTACCAATTTTTTTTCTGTCCCACAGCTAGACGCAGCCACAGGGGAGAGCGAGACAAACGCCTCAGTCCTTGCACGTTCCGTTCAACTGGCAAGATGCTTCCGAAAGTTAGGTGTGAAACCTGGAGATGTCCTCGCTTTGGGTGGGGAGAACCATCTGGATGTGTACATACCGTACTATGCAGCACTCATGAATGGCATGCCTATTGCTGGTGTCGATCCTATGTTTAAACAAAGTGAGTGTTATAGGGTGACTGGTAATTAGTGACCTTAAAAAAAAATAAGATGTTCCCTACAATTTGACGAATTAAGCAAACATAAATGTAGGGAACAGCTGATTTTTTTTCGCGATTTCAGGTTTGGTCCCATAGTAAGATCTGTTATCATCAATTATCGGTTACTAATTACCAGTCACCCTATATATAACTATATTGAAGTAATTAAGATCTGAATTAGGTACGAACCTCCCGGTTTCTCCAAAAATAGTTTTATGGGGAATGTAGTCAGTCAGACACGGTATTTCAGAATAAAAAATCAGGGATTTTTCAGTTTCGCAGCGAGTGCTTACGCATGCCCGTGTTCCCGCCACGAGCGGCAGAGGAGGACACTGTGGAGTACTATCTCCCCGTAGTAGTGCACTATGCATGAGCATTTCTCCGCGGAAAAAGAAAAAAAGGGAATTTCTCAGTAGCAGCTCGGAGTCTGGATTTGTGCCCGGTTGATGGCAATAGGCCATGGCGAACTGTGGATGTACCTACTATGTACCATGTACACCTCTGTCTAACGCTTCGGGGAAAATGGCGGCGTGATGATATAAATTATAATCAGAATAAGAATTGCTTATGTAAAAATTTGTGTGGTTGGAACCATCGGAACGTAAAGAAATATGTACTTACGTACTCGTAGTTACTTACCTGTATCTGTTTGAATAAACAAATGTTTTCGGCCTTGAGTCTGTATTTAGAATTAAGACGGTCATGATTTTGTTACAGGCCTATTCTGAACTAGAAGTTTTTATCTCATTATCTGCCTAGCCTTTTCCCAACTATGTTGGGGTCGGCTTTCAGTCTAACCGGATGTGGTGTGACTGCTTATCTGACCTCCACAACCCAGTTACTTGGTAATACGATACCCCTTGGTAAGACTAGATGTCAGACTCGGACTTCTGTCGACCCGTAACGAATCAAGAACAAAGATCCACGAATGACAGCCGGGACCAACGATGCACAGAGGAATCGTGGGCTTATACTATTTAACTTAAATCTATGCATACCTTAAGTTCTGATGCTATAGATGAGTGAGTCCAGCTTTATTCGTTCCACGTTCTGAGCTTACCACGAGACACAATCAAGAAATTAATTTTAAATATTGTCCACAGCTGAAATACAGAAACTGTTCAAAATATGCTCTCCAAGAGTAGCATTCTGTCAGAAAGAACTCCTGAATACCTACAACGCTATTAAGGATCAGCTGGGCCTGAACACAGAAGTCATCAGCTTTGATGAAGGAAAGCACTCCCTGGCCAACTTCATCGAAAAGTATGATGATAAGGAGAACCAAGAGGAATTTCTGTAAGCATTTTTATTTGTAAGACCTGGTAAAAAACTTGCATAATGACCTTTTTTATTTGTCGCTAAACAAAAAAGGTAATTATGCAAGCTGCGCCCTCAAATCCTACGACGCTGGTTCTACCCATAATGACGAAAAAGAAGTGTCATGACAGTAATCAGCCATAAACTGCCGCCGGCGCCCGTCATTCGCGAAGAGCGCCGCATGCGTTTCACATTCCGTTCCTTCATAGGGAATATATTTTTAGTAACGAAAATATTAATAGGTAGTTTTCAATACCTATCCTACTGTTATATTAGTTTTGTTCTCGTAAGTTACAAAAAAAATATTTTATTTTTTATTTATTTATTTATTTATTTCCCAAAAGCATATTTGTTTGTAATATCTCGGTACATATTAGGATAACAAAAAAAAAAAAATAAGTTTATTCATATATCTCATTTGGTATACACTGCATATCGAGGAGTCTCCATTTAGGCATAAAAAATGCCTGTAGTTGAAGGCTCTGCTCTTCCCTTACATTATAACCGTACGAGCACAAACAGGTATATAAAGAAACAGAGAGGAAAAACTAAAAATAAAAATACAATCACTTTTCTACGAGTGTGTGTGTGCGTGCATGTTGGAGTGTGTGTGTGTGTGTGAGGGTGTGTGTGTGTGAAGGTGTGTGTATATGTGTGTGTGGGGGTGTGTGTATGTGTGTGTGTGTGCGTGTGTGTAAGAGAGAGTGAGGGAGCTTTTGAGTCTACATAAGTGGTTAAATAAGCGAATAAAATCACCAATAATATTAATTATTAAGTCACACGTTGTAAAAGTAACTCTGTGCCATTATAATTTAAACTGTGAAGCCATGTCTTTAACTTTTCTTTACATTCATAAACTTTTTTATCATAAATATAGTATATTAGTTTGTTTATTTTATTGTATAAAAAAGCTGAACGTTTTTTGTATTGTCTACTGGCAAATTCTGTCCTAGTTGCAGAAACGTTTACTATGTAGTGTTTTTTTCTTTGTTTTAGTATTTTAGCATCATATGGTATCTCTTTGTGCGTTTTGAGGATGATAAGGAGGATATACAATTTCCTCACTGATAGCAGATTACATAATTCGTAAAGCTTGTCAGTAGAGAATCTTCTTTTTTTGAAGTACATCACCTTAAGTATCGCTCTTTGGGCGCGTTCTACAGCTAGAAAACTGGATTTGGCTGCTCTCCCCCAAACAGTTATGCAATACACTATAACAGACTGGACCAAAGATATATAAACTTCATTTAATAGATTTCTGTGGTTGTTCTTATTTTTACTGACAGGTATTCTCCTTGGTACAACATATCTCAGCTCTTTGAATATCCATATAAGTTTCCTTACTCGACTCATGACTTGTTCCAGTTGTGGATACCAGGAAAGACGCTGGTTAATAATTACTCCTAGATATTTAACTTGGGTAACTTGTTGGATAGTTAGACAACTACAGCTATTTCTACCTGTACCAATGACCCACGAGTGGATTCTTAAATTAAATTCTGTGTCTGGTTGTACCCGGTTATAAATGTTAACGCAAATGTAGTTGGTTTTACTAGCATTCGGGGTGAACAGATTATTTTTTAACCAAGTTGGAACAAGATCAAGCCCATCTTCTACGCTATTTTTAACACCATCCCATGTTTACCCTGTAAAGACGACAGCTGTATCATCGGCGTATGAGAATACTTTGGCGTTATTATTCTTCATGTTGCAGAGGTCGTTTATATAAATTAAAAACAGCCTAGGCCCTAGTACACTTCCTTGAGGTACGGCGTATGAAACATCTACGCTCTCACCAACAATTTGTCCAAGTTTCACTTTTTGTGTTCTACCAGAAAGATAATCTTTAAACAGTGCCAGGGGTATTCCACGAACTCCAATAGCTTCAAGCTTGCGTAAAAGAATGGAAGTAGAGACAGTGTCAAAGGCTTTTCTTAGATCCAGAAAGGCTGCCATACATTTATTTCCTTTATCGAGCTGTTCGGTTACTAGTGAACTTAGTGCAATAACAGCATCTTCAGTTGACTTTTTTTGCCTGAATCCAAATTGAGAACGTAACAGAATATCAAATCTTTTCAGATACTGCAAAAGGCGAGTATTTATCAACTTTTCTATAGTCTTAGAAATTGCAGTTAGAACGGAAATAGGTCGATAATTGTTGACGTCGCCTCTACCACCACCCTTATACACCGGTGTAATAATGGATTTTTTCAAGGGGCCTTTTTTTTTTTTGTGGATGGGAAATCATCAAATAACTTCTCCCGCTCTGGGTGGAGCGGAAGGGCGTGTCAGACTTTTACTGACTAAAACCCACCCGTGTTCCTTCAGTTGCCTATGCCAGGGCCACGGTATCTTTTTCAAACAACCCGCGACCCCAGCGGCATCGGCCCTATTGGATCCCATTTCTTGCTGACATCTCGTTGAGGTGCGCGTGGAACACAACGCGCCGTCGACCCGAGCCTGGTCCTCACCGGACGGCGAGCTACCCACTACTCACCGTCCGCAAGCCCGCGCCTACGGTGGCCGGGAATCGGCTATCGATTCCCGCCGCCCAAGGCGTCTCCTGCGGCGACTGAGGGCGTGAGGTTGCCTCTCCCTCACGCGTTCCGCCTCCTTCTTCGCGAGCATTACCGCTTCGCAGAAGGAGGTGACGGCCTCCCATGCACTCTCGCTCCGCACCATGGCCTGGACCAAGCTCGGACGCGAGAGATCGCCGCCGCCGATCGCCTCCGTGAGAACCCGGCGGTGCTCTGCCCAAGCCGGGCAGACCTCCACTATATGCTCCACCGTGTCCTCTGGGCGATCCACACAATGGTGACACCGGGGCGTTTCCTCCCGCCTTATGCGAAACAGGAACCTCCCGAAACAACCGTGTCCGGTGAGGACCTGCGTCAGGCGGAAGGTGAGGACGCCGTGGCGCCTCTCTAACCACTCCTCAAAGAAGGGACTTATCGCCGCAATTGTGGCGTGCCCAGCGCTGCGACAGTCGCACTCTCCATGTCGCCATGAGATCCCGCCGGAGCTCTGTCCGATGTACCGTGATTTCTCGCGGCAGCGGAGTTACGCCCCGGCGTTTCGCCTCCTCGCGCCACTCCCACACGTGCGCGAGGACTTTCGCCTCCAGATCTCACGGCGGCAATCCGGCAAGGAGGCTCGCCGCCTCACCGGAGACCGTGCGGTAACCCCGGACTAGCCGAATGGCCATGACCCTCTGGGACGCGTTCAACCGGCGGACTGGCCGCAGCCTCAGGGAGCGCGCCCACACCGGTGCCCCGTAAAGGGCCATGGACCGCACGACCCCCGCGTAAAGCCTCCGGCAGGAGGCGTTTGGACCACCTAGATTGGGCAGGAGCCGCTTCAAGGCAGCCCCAGCCCGCTCCAGTCTGGGAGCCAAACGTCGGAAATGCTCCACGAAGTTCCACCGGCTGTCGAGGACGAGTCCCAGGTACTTCATCGTCGACTCGACTCCGATGCGAACCCCTCCTACCGTTATTTGGGAACCCGACGGTGGCGCATTCCGAGGACCATGAAAACACATGGCCTCGGACTTGTGCAGGGCCACCACGAGTCCCAACTGCCGGATCCTCTCAACGACTATCGCAACCCCGCGTGTCGCTAATTCAGCCGCCGCCTGGTGCGACCTCCCCTGCGCCAGGACCAGCGTGTCGTCAGCGTAACATACCACGCTGACGCCGCTAGGGAGGTCGGCGCGCAGCACCCAGTCGTACCCGATGTCCCACAAATGCGGCCCCAGGACCGATCCCTGTGGGACACCGCACGACATCTCTCGCTGGTTCCACTCTCCCTGATGACCGGGGTAGATGACGGCCCTATCCGTCAAATTGGCCTCAACCACTCGACAGAGGTAGGTCGGCATCCGGTGATACCGGAGTGCCTCCCTGATGCAACTCCAGGGCAGGGTATTGAAGGCGTTGGCGATGTCTAGAGACACCGCCAAGACGACCCCACCCCGGGCAACAGCATCCCCCGTCGTGAGGGCTCGCACGCGCATGATGGCGTCCACCGTAGAGCGCCCCCTGCGGAAACCAAACTGGCTCTCCGCCAAATCCGGCCCCTCCTGCACCAGCCACCCGACGAGGCGGTCTGCAATAACTCTTTCAAAGAGCTTGCCCACCTCGTCGAGCAGCACGATGGGTCGGTAAGCGGACGGAGAGTCCGCAGGGCGCCCCGGCTTCTTAATGAGGACCAGTTTCCCCGTCTTCCAACGAAGTGGGAACTGGCCCCTCTCCAAGCATGCGCTTAGGAGCCCCCCTAGTCGAGGCCCGAGAGCCCCAAAGGCCAGAACCCAGGCTCTTTCAGGTAAGCCGTCGGGTCCTGGGGCGGCATTTTTGGTACTCAGCCTACGTACCGCCGCTCTCAACTCTACCTCGGTCACTTCCGGAGCATCGTCGTCGTCGTCGGTGATGTGGTCCGCAACGGGCACCGCAGGAAGCGGAGCCATGGGCGGGGGAGTATGTTCCCCTCGCGAAGGGAACAGAGCGCTCACCACGTCCTCCACGAGCTGGGGCCGGAGACTCTGCGTCAGCGGGGGCGCCCATGGACGGAGTTTATTCCGCACCATTTTATAAGGGCGTCCCCATGGGTCCCTGTTTAGAGTCTCCAGCGACTCCTCGCGAGCCAAATCCCTGGCCCACAAGATCGCCGCTCGGAGGGCGGTCTTCGCCTCTCTGTACCCCTCGTACAGCTCCGCCTGAATGGCTTCCGTATCCGGAGGGCGTATACGGAGCCTGCGGTGCCTGGTGTACCGGTGCCGCGCAGCAACGCACGCCTCGCGCAGAGCCGTCAGCTCCGGCGACCACCAATACACCTGGCGCCAGGCGCGACCGGGCTGGACCCGGGGCATTGCCACGTCACATATTTCGGACATGGCCTCCCGGAACCACTCCGCCTCGTCGTTGATGTCGGCAGGCCTGTCCGGTGGTGACACCCAGGCCTGCACGATCGAGGCTTCCAGGAGGAGCTCCCGGTCCAGCTTCTTCAGCGCCCACCGCGGACCCCTCGGGGCCTGTCGGACCGGCGCGCTCGAGGTCTGGGCGGAGACATCAAACCGGATGTACCGGTGGTCGGAATAGGTCTCCACCCCCTCTATGACGCGCCAGTCAACAACATGTGGCAATAGAGCGGGGCTGGCGAACGAAATGTCCACCACTGATTCGCCCCGCATCTGCACACACGTGGGGACAGAACCCCGGTTTAGGATGAGCAGGCCTGTCTCCAGAGCCCAGTCCTCCACCATCCTGCCCCGTGTGTCCGTATACCGGGAACCCCAAGCCACATTCTTGGCGTTGAAGTCCCCGAGGACGAGCACGGGAAGGGAACGAAACCCGACGACGACGTTTTTCAACTCCGCAAGGGAGTTGTGGAACTCGGCGAGAGTTCGGTTCGGGGAGAAGTATACCCCTACCACGACAATCCCCCCGAACCGTGCTGCAACGCAACCCTGTCCCCTCTTGACGGCTTCGAGGGACAGGGTATCGGCGGCGGCCGACGAAACGAGGGTCACTGAGCCGCTCAGGTCCTCCACCCAGTGATCACTGGGCGGGACAAAGTACGGCTCAGCGACCACGGCGATGTTAATTGACCACTGCGCCATGCTCTGGAGCAACAGATCCTGAGCGGCGGCGCAGTGGTTGATGTTCGCCTGGAGGAGGCGTAATGGGGCCATTACTGGCACTCCATATTAGCCCCCCCCTGAGCCTCCTGTGAGGGCCCTGCCGCAGTGAGTACGGCGGCGACGGCAGTGGAGGCGGCAGCGACGGCGGCTGTGGCGGCGGCTGCGGTCGTGACGGCGGTAGCGGAGGCGGAGGGCTTGCCCCTGCCCCGGGCTTTGGTGGGTGGACCACAGCCCTTGCTTCCAGCCCGGTGATCGGCCGGCTTGCCAGCTGCCGCACATAGATAGCAGTGCGGCGTGGCATTGCACGAGCCGGCCTTGTGACCGGGCTGACCACAACGGAAGCAATGTCTGCTGCGATCCACCTCCGAGGTGCATTTTGCTCCCACGTGGTTGCCCACTTGGCAACGGAAGCACCTCAGAGGTCTGGGTTCCAGCAGTTTCACCCGCGTGGAATCCCAGCCCACCTGGAACCTTCGGCCCTCCCCAACTATTTTGTGGGCCGCCGATACGGGGCAGCTCACCGTAACGGCTCGCATCCCCGTGAAGTCAGGACGGATGGTGCCTACCTTCACCTGTTCGAAAGCACACCCCCCAGTCTTGACCATGGCGGCCACCACCTCTCGCTCCGTCACGGAGTCGTCTAGACCCAGGATGCGCAAGTCAGCGCACTTGGCGGGTCTGGACACTCGGGCCTCGTCCGCATTTAAGGACGCCCTGAGCCTTTCGGCCAGAGCGTCAGCGGTCGGGCCACTGGCCGCACCGGGGATCTCGAGCATCCGAGCCCCAGTCGCAGTGACCCTTACCCGCATGCCTTCGGTAACACCGATCTCCTCCAGGTTCACCGCCGCCCTCGCCTTGGCGAGCACGTCGCGGTAGGACACGCCCTTCTTCTCCGCTTCCGGCTGTAGTGTGATCACTACAGCTGCGGACTTTGGGGCACGTAACCTCGCCGCGACGCTTCGCTCTTTGCGCCGCCGCCGCCTCTCCCTCCGCTTGGCCGACCTTGCCGCCTTGCCCTCCTTCCTCTTCTCCCCAGCTACCTGCCATTCGGCGTCAGCCGGAGGAGATTTGGGAGGCGGGGGCAGCCGCGTCGTCACCGCCACAGCTGGGGCCCTCTCAGGCGCCTTCGCGGCCGCCTTCGTGGGCGCCTTCGCAGGCGCCGTCGCAGGCGCCTTCGCAGCCACGGCCCCGCCCTTCGCCTGCCCTGCCGACCCTGGTTTGGCCGTGGCAGCCATGGCGGCATACGAAGCCGCCTTTGGCTGGACCGAGGCCGCCGGTCGGCCTAGCGGGGGCCGCAGGACGATTCCCTCAAGGACCGAGAACCGGTTATTAAGGGCTGCCAGCTCCTTCCGCACCAAGGCCAGAACTCGGTCCTCTGCAGGCCCGAGGCCGCCTTGCCCCTGCTGCACCCCCTCCTGCACCCCCTCCTGAGCGTCGGCTCCGCGGAGCCTGGCCAGGTCTGCTCGGAGCTCCTCATTCTCCTTTCGGAGAAGCTCCATGGCGGCTGTCAAGCGGGCGACCTCCGCCCGCATTTCGGACATTCCGTCCGACGGAGGCCCTTGAAGTAGAGCCTCCGCTGCTGCCATAATGGAGGCCTTGGCTGCGGGTATGGCCTTATCTTTAGAAGACTGCTTCTTCTTCAAGGCCACACCCTTGACTGCAGCGGCCACGACCTCCTCAAACCTGGCCCGCTCCGAATTGGAGCCACCAGCGGCGTCCGACTCATCGCCAGACGCCTCCACGGCGCTCCCCTCGGCCGACCCAGCTGAGCCGTCCTCCTGTGCAGCGTTTACCCGGCTCTTGCTCTTTTTCCGGCCTAAGCCCCGGCGAGCATATTTTTGAGCCGATTTCAGTCCGCCGTCCGAGGAAGACTCCTGGGAATCTCCCGGATTTAAGTTCCGCTTCAGGAATTTCCTTCCAGCGGCCCCCACCACTACGCACTCCGGGCTCTTAAAAGTGCCCTTCGCGCCCTTCACTCCCGATGCGGCGTCGGACTCCGACCCCGCATCACTCCTCTCCCTCTCCTCTTCTCGTCTATTGTTTTTAATTGGTCCCATATTTGTTCCCACGAGTAAAAACTTTAAAACGGGCTCAAAACTGTGGTTCGCACTAGCGATTAATTTAGCTACCCATTAATCAAGCTACCAACCTCCCTCACGGTGCGCCGCCGCTTGAAGGTTTGGGGTAATTTTTTATAGAGGTTTTCTTCCTCGCGGTCCGGGCGGTTAAGCCAAGACCCTCGACCCCCGTCAAAAGTCAGAGACATGACCTTGAACAATCTTCGGGGCTACAATACTAACGGTGGCAGAAGGAAATGACTTCCTCCTGCCTGCCCGGCGGCAGGGTTAGTGCACACCGAGCCCGCTCTTACTCCGCCGCTGTGCGTCTCTGCTTAGAACAGAGGGACACACGTTGGAGCGTACCTCCGACAGGATATTGGCATACCAGCAACAAAACCCCTTAGGCACACGTGCCTAAGGAGAACCATTGCCCGCACCCCAGGGTGCACCGTCCCGGAGACTGGCCTTCCCCCCGGACGTATCCGTATCGAACGCATTGCGATTCCGCATACATCTCAGAATACCCTGAGTAATCCAAGGTTTTAATAAACGCTTACTGCTTGGGATGCTGACTACACACACCCTACACCTACACACCACATACGCACTCACACACATTCTACATCTACTCACTACTCACATATACACACACGCAACACATACACACTTTTGGAACCTACATTTATTCACCTCACCACACAGTTAAACGTTTTTCATGTTGTGTTTTCTTTGCATAGATTTTATCCTGTTTTCTTTTACGCCATTTGCCTATTGTTTGTAACGTCCCGTTTTATGGCTATGGCTTTTGACTTGTTTTTTGCGGAGAATCACTGACTCCTAAGACACAGGCACATACACCTAGTTTAGGAGTCAGGGAATTAAAATTATTGTGACCTAGTTATAAGCCTTTTATGCTCTTAGTTTTAAGTTCCTGTAATTGTGATGGCTTTTGGTGAAAATAAAGAATTTATTATTATTATATTATTAACAATGTCGGTTCTGCAGGGAGACTACTGTTTAGTCCCTACTGAACAGTGGTCTTTTTCGCAGAACTGACATTGTTAATATCATAAAGATTCTTTTTTATCGTTAGGGCAAACTGTGAACTGCCCTCAGTTCAAACTTTGTTTTGACAGTGAAGATTTTTTTTTTTAAATTGTAATTCGATTTATGTAAAAAAGTGAATATTGGTAAAAATGTATATCCGACATTGTTAATAGGGACGGTCGTATTGGTTCGTCAGCCAACCTTTGCTTTCCACGTTGTGTCCACGTTACGTTCGTTCTAAAAATACCTTCGCGTACATAAGTTTTTAATTACGAAATGGTTTTACATAGAAAAGTGAGAAAAAATATTATTATATTGTTTTATGAAGAGAGAGGTTGATAATAAATAATGCAGTTGATAATTTAAAACAATGTATGAAACGGACCGCGTAGGGGACGATGATTCTGACTCAAATGATTATGAAAGCTCATAAATCATACTTTATTTAACATACAACTTAATACCGACTTGTAAATTATAAAAAACGTAAGAAAATTTGAATATCGCGGGCTACCCTGACGCTTCCTCCTTAAGTTATTATTTTTTTGGCAGAGGGTCGCGGCCGGTGCCTGCCACAGATAACTAACTATCTATACTATACGAGTATAATAAGTCAGAGCCAGATAGGACTAGTTATGTTCAAATTCGCTATAAATTATTATATTTACACATTACAGTAAGTACAAGTTATACTTACACAATAACAAAATTATTATTTACAAAACGAATAAACAAGCGAGAGAGCGAGTGCCATGTTTACAAACAATGCGTAGGCCAGCGTATACGCGTTAGGGACTACTCACACTTATTCAGTTCTATTAAACTTACGCTCATAGAAAACAACGACTTTGTATGGAGACGCGTACGCATCCGTTCAGCTTTCCGCGTCTATTCAGCTTTCGCGGCCAACAAGTATAAAATGAGGACAAAGGTTTTATTATCATGCGCGTGCTATAGATAGAGTTCAGACAATGATGTTATAAAGAAAAGATACGCTACGTTCATAATGAGCGGCGTTCTGTATTGTTGCGTTGTAATTACGAAGTACTTACATATAGGTGTATAGTAGTTTTAACTACGACTGCGATAGATAATACGGAATGTATGATACAGAAAGAGATAGCTAACTGTAGTGTGTTGCGAAGTATACTGATGAATCATAGACTGCGGATTTGCCAACAGAAGAGACATTGAATATAACTATAGGTATTTTGTATTAAATAAAACAACAAACAGAATTGTAATCTTGAATAAAAAGCCAATGTTTACTTGAACGAAGACAATTTATTTTGTTATACACGAAGAGGTCATGTTATCGCTGAGAGTCTTAACACCGCGATTCAGCGGAGAGTGCAAAAAGAACAACGCCATCTATCGCGACATTAGGAACTAAAATATTAAAAAGTGCAAATCAAAACGTAAGATTGTACATTCCGCCCACTATGGACAGAATGTCCATTGTTCCCGCCCACCATGAACCAACCACATTCGAAAAAAAAATGGACTGTATTATAATAGTTAAAAAACATCAAACAAAGTTTTAAGTTGGTAAGGCATGGTGGCTAAGCACAAAATACACTAAAACTTTACACATAAACTAAAAATAATAAACAGTTTACAAACGTTTAAAAAATCAACAAAATCTTTAACAAGGTAACATACACATATCTGTTCACTGAGAGACAGGTAACACACACAATTTAGTTATTGGTCGTTTAAATGTGATACCTTTACATTTCAGAGTGACTACCCTCGTAATGTTGTCCAAGCCAGGGTGCTTTGAAGTGATTTTACCTAAAAGCCATTTGGCTGGAGGAAGTCCATCTTCCTTTACTAAAACTAAATCTCCGATCTCAGGTTCAGGAGTTTTGTTTGCCCACCTATAACGATGTAAAAATTGAGTTAAATACTCACTTGACCATCTCCGCCAAAATTGTTGCAGCATTTTTTGTGTTATTTGCCAACGTTTTAATGAGGAAATAGATGATTTTTCGTAGTTATTCTCAGGTATTAGGATTAGAGGCTCGCCTATTAAAAAGTGTCCTGGAGTGAGGGGTGTTGGGTCTTGAGAATTTGTACTAATTTGTGATAGTGGTCGAGAGTTAAGGCAAGCTTCTATTTGGTACAATAGCGTCGAAATCTCTTCGAAAGTAAGAGTCGCAGTACCTATTACTCGTCTAAGATGATGTTTGGTGGACTTTATTCCAGCCTCCCATAGCCCGCCGAAATGCGGGGCATGTGGTGGAATAAAGTGCCAAGTAGTGCCGTTGTTTGCCAAACACTCGGCGATTTCCATCGTCATGGTTGACTTTTCTTGAGCGAACAAGTCTCGGAGTTCGCGAGCGGCACCCACAAAATTCGTTCCATTATCGCTGAATAAGTCAGCGCAATGTCCACGTCTAGCAACAAAACGTTTAAAAGCAGCAATAAACCCTTGTGATGTGAGATCACTCACCGCTTCCAAATGTACAGCTCTTGTAGCCATACATACAAAAAGGCATATGTAACCTTTATAGGCCCGGTGGCCTCTACCTTTAGAAGTTCGAATCTGTATGGGACCTGCGTAGTCCACACCACTTCGATAAAACGCCCGAATTGGTGTAACTCGCGGTGAAGGTAACTGTCCCATCAGTTGGTCCCTAGTCTGTGCAGCATGGCGTACACAAACAACGCATTTACGGACAACTTGTTTTGCTTGGTTCTTAGCATCAATGACCCAGTATTTAGTTCGCAGATAATTAATCATGAGCTGTGGTCCTCCGTGTAACGTGTTATGGTGAGTTTCTTTTAAGACTAAATCAGTGAGATGAGATTTTGACGGTAAAATTATTGGGTGTTTTATTTCAGTTTTTATTGGCGCTTTCTCTAAACGACCACCAACTCTTAAGATGCCCGATTCATTTAGGAATGGATTTAATGACGTAAGTTTACTTTTCTTTTGTACTACCCCTTTTTCTTTGATATCTTTTAACTCTTGCTGAAAACTCAAGGCTTGACACTGTTTTACACAAATATGAAGAGCTTCATTCAATTCTATATTAGTCAACCATACAGGTAAGTTATGACCAGGTACGTTTTTCAATTTTTTGATGAATCTTTTGCAGTATGCTACAACTCGAACTAATTTACGAAGAGACGAGAACTTGGTCCACAGCTGTAATTGATCATCCTGCGTTACATGACAAACCCTTTTTGTTTTTTCTTCTAAATTAGTGTCTGGTATTTGACTTTTACCATGAGTTTCAGGTCTATGTTTCAACCATAATGGTCCTGTTTTCCACAGTTCTAACATCGGTAACTCTGACGGGTTAATTCCTCGCGACGCACAATCTGCCGGGTTATCAGGAGATGATACGTGTGACCATTGGTTCCTGTCTAATATATTTAGAATCTCCGACACCCGATTGGCTATAAACGTTTTCCAACGCGTTGGGTGACTGCTTAACCAAGCCAGTACCACGGTTGAGTCGGTCCAAGCACGTAGGTTCGTTTTTGGTATGTTTAAGACTACTGAGACTTCCTGTAGCAATTTAGCTAATAAGACAGCTCCACATAACTCAAGCCTTGGAATACTTAGTTGCTTAATTGGAGCTACTTTGGTTTTAGAAGTGACCAGATGAACGTAGATGTTTCCTGAATCGTCAACAACACGTATATAGACCACAGCAGCATAAGCCTCACTAGATGCGTCGCTGAACCCATGAAGTTCTATGGTGCAGTTTTCCTTGACATTAATCCATCGTGGGAGTCGACATTTGGTAAGTTCAACAAGTCCTGCACGGTAAGTAATCCATTCATTTAATAGCATAGGTGGAAGTTTATCATCCCATTCCATTCCTGCAAGCCAAAGTTTTTGAATCATAATTTTAGCTTTTATGATTGCTGGTGATATCCAACCCATTGGGTCAAACAACTTTGCAATATCAGATATTACTTTCCTTTTTGTTACAGGTTCGGAGATTGGTGGTAGCTGAACGGAGTACTCGAAGTCATCGGTTCGTCGATTCCAGGTAAGTCCCAATATTTTCATTGTTTCACTTTCTTTCAGTTCTAGGTTGCTTGTTATGCTTTCTTTGCTTATTTCCTTATGTAGTTCATCATCATTGCTTGCCCATTTTTGCAGTTCGAAGCCTCCTTTGCTTAGTAGTTTAGTCATTTCTGTGAATATTTGTTTTCCTTCTGATACACTTTTACAGCCAGTAATGAGATCATCCATGAAAAAATCTTGTAATACCTTTTCAGACGCTAGTGGAAATTGAGCTCCTTCATCATAAGCGACTTGGCGAAGTGCTCTTACCGCCAGGTATGGAGCTGATGCAGTCCCGAACGTTACTCGTACTAAACGCAAATGTTGTATGTCTTTTGCAGAGTCAGATCTCCACACTAAACGTTGATAATCTGCATCTTGGTCAGTCACCTTCACTTGTCGATACATCTTCACGATGTCAGCTACTAAGCAAATAGGGTGAAGCCTCCATCTCATAAGAATGTGCCTAAGATCATCCTGTAATGTCGGTCCTACCATAAGGTTACTGTTCAGAGAAACACCATTGTTATCGCGACTAGAAGCATTAAATACGATCCTGAATTTGGTTGTGGTTTTATCGTCTCTAACTACTTCATGATAAGGCAAGTATACAGCTTCTGGATTATCAATTTCCTCTTTAGGTACTATTTGCATATGACCGAGCTTTAAATATTCTGAAAAAACATCCGAATATTTAGTTTTTAAATCCGGTGATTTTAAGAAACGTTTTTCTAATGATAATAATCGTTTTACGGCAACATTGCGTGAATTGCCATATTTACTGCTCGGGTCATTGTCTTTAAAGGGTAACTTTACAATATACCTACCAGAACTATCGCGTTTGGTCGTTTCCTCAAAGATTTCTTCACAACGTTTTTCTTCTGGAGTGAATTGATTTTTACTCAGACTAAAGTTATCAGATTCGAGCTCCCAAAATTGTTTAAGATTAAAATCTTCATTGCAAATGTTAGTATGCATGGTAATGATAGTACTATTGCAGCTCAAAGTATTGGTTTCACTATCACTCACTTTGCCAGATAAAATCCAACCCAACCTGGTGTTCTGTGCTATCGGTGTTCCTGGTGGACCTCTAATCAATCCCTCGGTTATAATTTGGCAATAGACTTCTGCACCAAGCAATAGGTCGATTCTGTTTGGTATGTTAAATTTCGGATCTGCTAACTTCATAACTGGTAAGTTGGGCCACAGCTGAACGACAATTTTTCGTTCAGGGAGAAATGAAGTTAATTTCCGAAGAACGTATGTTTTGACTTTCACAGTAAATTTAGGATCCTGGAGAGATTGTAGTTTAATATAAACTACATGTTTACAATTGAGTGAAGCGTTGTCTTCACCCCCCACTCCTGATATAACACTGTTGCATTTAATTCTGTTAAGCCCAAGTAATTGGACTGCAGACTCCGTTATAAAAGAAGCCTGTGATCCCTGGTCCACTAGAGACCTCAGTGTTATATAAGACCCTGTGTTAGATTCTGCGTTTACTAAGGCTGTTGCTAATACAACCTGACAATTTGTGTTAGACATACAACTAGTAATGTTCCTTACCTCGGTCTCGTCTTTTGATGTTGTTGAAGCTTCAACAACATTGGTACTCGTACTGTCAACTGATTGCTTGTTTGGTTCATCAGTTGATTGGCTATAATTATTCGAATGCAGCAACGAATGGTGTTTCTTTTTGCAAATTCTACATCTTGTGGGCAAACGACACGAAGTTACCATGTGATTGGCACCTAAGCAATTGAAACACAAACCTGAATTTTGGACAAAATTACGACGTTCTGACAACTCTTTCTTAGCAAAATTTTTACAATTTCCTATCTTATGATTAGTATTTGAACAAAAGGTACATAAAGATGGTTTATTCTCATTTACATTTTTTACTACATGATGTGACTTTGTGTTAGTGCTCTTTACTGTTTTAGTACATAAAAATTCAAGTGACCTAAATCTATGCTCAACAAAATCTAAAAAATCTTGTAATGTAGGCAACTCCTTAGTTGAACTACAAATTTTAGCTTCCCATTGTTTGCGAGACTCATTATCTAATTTAGAACACAATATGTAAATAACAATAAGATCCCAATTTTCGATATTAATACCTTCATTTTTTAAAGCATTCAGACATTCGTTAGTTGTATCAAAAAGTTCTTTTAAACAATTTGAAGATTCACCCGTTATAGCTTTTTGATTAAAGAATCTTTTAAAAATACAATCTGTTATAAACTTCTTATTATTAAATCTATGTTCTAAAATGTTCCAACTAGTCAAATAGTTATCACTTGTAATAGGTAGGTGTCGCAACAGTTGCTCAGCTTCGCCGGTGAGATACGATTTTAAGTAATGCAGTTTTTGCACATTATCTAATGATTGGTTCTTGTGTATCAATGTTTGAAAAAGATCCCGAAATGATGTCCACTGAGAATAGTGACCCGAAAATGTAGGTATCGCTATTCTAGGTAATTTGACGCCAGTCTGAGTTATCGGGTTGTTGTTTTCCGCACAATCCGAAGCAGTTTTCTTATTAAAACTTTCTTTTAATTCGACTTTGTAGTCCATGTATAACTCTTCCGCCTGACTATACATATCACCTTGGTAGTACTCTGACTTTTCATATTCTTCCCTTTTAACCTCAGATATTATTTTATTATGAGTCTCTTCAAACATCGACCACTGTTTTTCTAAACATTCTAACCTTGTTTCCACGTAGCTAACGGTAACCCTTTCTTTAGGAGACTTTTTGAAGTTGATGTATCCTCTTTGCATCTTTTTATTGACATCTACTTGCAATCTTAATAATGAATCCATTTTAAGTGTTTCCATTCCAGAACTATGTAGTTTAAATTATAAGTCCCAAATTCTGTTTCTTAAAAATTTTATAAGTTCAAACTTTAGCTAAATTTTTCTAAGTGTTTGTAAACACTTTGCCGAAATTGGGCATGGATTCCCCGTCTAAACACACTTTTGCATAAATTTTTACAAGTCCATGAGAAATAGCTAATGCTAATTTTTCTAAGTTCTTTTCTTTTCCGCTTTATAATCTTGTAAATCACTAAAGTTCTTAAAGTACTCACAGTTTGTCCAAATGATTTGAACTGTCACAACACTTCACTAATTTTCGCCATAAATAGTCCAATATCGCCGATAGGGGGCGCCACTGTCGTAACACGTAATGTCCACAAACTCACGGTGTATCAGTCACGGCTGTATCCGAAAATCCGACTCGAATGACCATGAATAAAAAGCCAATGTTTACTTGAACGAAGACAATTTATTTTGTTATACACGAAGAGGTCATGTTATCGCTGAGAGTCTTAACACCGCGATTCAGCGGAGAGTGCAAAAAGAACAACGCCATCTATCGCGACATTAGGAACTAAAATATTAAAAAGTGCAAATCAAAACGTAAGATTGTACAAATCTATTTATTCACAAACAAATTCTAAATAAATTACAGTACCAATATTTGAGTTCTGCCGACCGGATTTTCGGTTAATTATTTACCTACTCAGTAGTATATGTATATTCCTGTTTAAATGTGCAGAACAAATTGTACTACTTTTTGTAGGTATCCAGATCGTGACAAAATACAAAAATGACGTTCTTTTATATACTTACGTATGGTATGAAATTCCTTCGCTCTTATTTATCTTGGAACCATAGTTTTTACACTTTCTTAACACACAAGTTGGCATTTTAGATTCTTATTGTCACGCCACGGACACGCTTTGTTTCGCTCGCTACTATTAGTAGACTAAATGAAATACAACAATTGTCTGAATTTGTCTGCAACAATTTGCTGGCGCAAATCTACAAAAGAGGTAGATATCGCACTAGCGATATCTACCTACAAAAGAGGTAGATATCGCACTAGCGATATCTACCTCTTTTGTATATAATATCATTGAGTTCAGCGCTTTTCTGCTGCGTTCAGCGCTGTACACGGATGGTTCTCGACTCCTTGTCGACAAGTTGCGACCTGCATATTTCCTGCATAGGTTTGATTTATTATTACATGTATAACGTAATCATTATTTATTCACGCAAGGATTGAGAGAGTTTGGACGTCTTTTAAAGTAATATAATTATTTTAATTTTACGAAATAAAAGAGATAGAAGCGTTTCAGCGGAGATAACACGCTATGGCGGCTAATCTTATTCTTACGACGCTGTACGCGGCTGATAAAAGCAAAACTGTATAAGCGTAACCAAAATCGTTCAGCAAAACGCGAATGGAGCTGAATAAGTGTGAGTAGTCCCTTAGATAACAGATACCGCGAGCCGACTTCATTCGACTGCCGTCCGAGTTTACCCGACACGCTGTGTTGCTATAAAAGACGGCCTCGCTGTGCACGTATAGACCCAAGCCCGGTAAGCCCTAGGCTGAGCCCTCCAGTTACCGCTCCATCAGTCTACTCAATGTGCTCGGCAAAAGCTATGAGAGGCTTATTTATAAGCGACTCAGAGACTATGCCGAGACTAAGGGTCTCATCCCTAACGAGCAGTTTGGCTTCTGAACGCAGAATTCCTGCATTCATCAGGTCCACCGCATCATCGAACACATAAGCGTTGGTTTCCAACGTAGTTTGATAACGGGTGCTGTCTTCTTCGACAAAGTCTGGCACAACGGCTTATTATATAAGCTCTACCAACTCGGCGTGCCGAACCGTCTCGTGCTCATCTTACGGGTCTTTTTGTCGAATCGCACTTTTCGCTATCGCATAGAAGGAGCGCTATCCTCCCCCACCCCATTCCTGCAGGAGTCCCACAGGGCTCTGTACTTGCTCCCCTCATATTCACACTGTTCACCAGCGATACCCCAAAAAGTAAAAGCTCTGTTCGCAGACGACACGGCCAATTACTACACGGGCAGAGACCAGCACCCGATATCTCGCACTCTCCAAACCGCAGTCGATAAGCTCGGCGCCTGGTTTAGGAAGTGGAGTATCGAGGTCAATCCCGATAAGAGTCAAGCGGTCCTCTTTCTCCGACCAAATCACACTCGACTCCCCCTCCCCCCGCCCCCCCTCACCCACCCCGACCGATCACCATGTACGGCAAGCCGATCCCTTTGGAGAAGCGAGCCAAATACCTTGGTGTGACCCTCGACCACCACCTCTCCTTCTCTAAGCACATAAATCAGGTGCGTTCGCGTGCCGCTTTCGCTCTCGGTAGACTCCACTCCGTTCTGAATGCACGTAGCAAATTGTCACTAAGGTGCAAATTGCGCATTTATACAACGTGCATTCGCCCCATCATGACCTATGCGGGTTCAGTGTTTGCGCACGCAAAACCCCACCTCATTCATAGGATGCAGGCCCTCCAAAACCGTTTCCTCCGAAAGGCAACGGGAGCCCCTAGGTTCGTTCGGGACGAAATCCTCCATTTAGATCTCGACATTCCCACCATCTCCCAGTTCTTGAAACGCAATTCCAAGCGTTTCTTCGACTCAGCCACCAATCATCGCAACCCTCTGGTTGTCGACGCGGCTAGCTATGTCCCCTCCCGTATTAGTAAGGTCCGCCGCCCAAGGCTTGTCCTCTCACATCCCGACGACCCCATAACTCTCCTCCAGGAGAGCAGTAGGGACAGTAGGAACCAAAACAAATGGGTTCAAGTGCGATAGAGTGCGGTCGCGTCCAGTTCAAAATATATATTTAGAGTTGTTAACACCCCGAGTGTTTTTTTTTTCGGCCCAAACATGTACCGAGGTACAAATTACTATTCAAATTCCTTCCAATAATTTGTATTTTTAGCACTATATAAAATCCTTCAATATTAGATAGATTAGGAAATAAAAGCATATGAAAAAACATTACCTCGCAACGCAACTGCGTTTAAAGAAACGTCCATAACCGCTTTGATTGCTGTCAATTTGTTCCATCTGCCAAAATATTACATTGGTTGGTGTTCAAATAAACCTAGTACCTACCCACCGTAGACGGCAAAGAATGTAGTAAATATAGGGTAAACGGAAACCAGACCTCGAGCGCGCCGGTCCGACAGGCCCCGAGTGGTCCGCGGTGGGCGCTGAAGAAGCTGGACCGGGAGCTCCTCCTGGAAGCCTCGATCGTGCAGGCCTAGGTGTCACCACCGGACAGGCCTGCCGACATCAACGACGAGGCGGAGTGGTTCCGGGAGGCCATGTCCGAAATATGTGACGTGGCAATGCCCCGGGTCCAGCCCGGTCGCGCCTGGCGCCAGGTGTATTGGTGGTCGCCGGAACTGACGGCTCTGCGCGAGGCGTGCGTTGCTGCGCGGCACCGGTACACCAGGCACCGCAGGCTCCGTATCCGTCCTCCGGATACGGAAGCCATTCAGGCGGAGCTGTACGAGGGGTACAGAGCGGCGAAAACCGCCCTCCGAGCGGAGATCTTGCGGGCCAGGGATCTGGCTCGCAAGGAGTCGCTGGAGACTCTAAACAGGGACCCATGGGGACGCCCTTATAAAATGGTGCGGGATAAACTCCGTCCATGGGCGCCCCCGCTGACGCAGAGTCTCCGGCCCCAGCTCGTGGAGGACGTGGTGAGCGCTCTGTTCCCTTCGCGAGGGGAACATACTCCCCCGCCCATGGCTCCGCTTCCTGCGGTGCCCGTTGCGGACCACATCACCGACGACGACGACGATGCTCCGGAAGTGACCGAGGTAGAGTTGAGAGCGGCGGTACGTAGGCTGAGTGCCAAAAATGCCGCCCCAGGACCCGACGGCTTACCTGGAAGAGCCTGGGTTCTGGCCTTTGGGGCTCTCGGGCCTCGACTAGGGGGGCTCCTAAGCGCATGCTTGGAGAGGGGCCAGTTCCCACTTCGTTGGAAGACGGGGAAACTGGTCCTCATTAAGAAGCCGGGGCGCCCTGCGGACTCTCCGTCCGCTTACCGACCCATCGTGCTGCTCGACGAGGTGGGCAAGCTCTTTGAAAGAGTTATTGCAGACCGCCTCGTCGGGTGGCTGGTGCAGGAGGGGCCGGATTTGGCGGAGAGCCAGTTTGGTTTCCGCAGGGGGCGCTCTACGGTGGACGCCATCATCCGCGTGCGAGCCCTCACGACGGGGGATGCTGTGGCCCGGGGTGGGGTCGTCTTGGCGGTGTCTCTAGACATCGCCAACGCCTTCAATACCCTGCCCTGGAGTTGCATCAGGGAGGCACTCCGGTATCACCGGATGCCGACCTACCTCTGTCGAGTGGTTGAGGCCTATTTGACGGATAGGGCCGTCATCTACCCCGGTCATCAGGGAGAGTGGAACCGGCGAGAGATGTCGTGCGGTGTCCCACAGGGATCGGTCCTGGGGCCGCATTTGTGGGACATCGGGTACGACTGGGTGCTGCGCGGCGTCAGCGTGGTATGTTACGCTGACGACACGCTGGTCCTGGCGCAGGGGAGGTCGCACCAGGCGGCGGCTGAATTAGCGACACGCGGGGTTGCGATAGTCGTTGCGAGGATCCGGCAGTTGGGACTCGAGGTGGCCCTGCACAAGTCCGAGGCCATGTGTTTTCATGGTCCTCGGAATGCACCACCGTCGGGTTCCCAAATAACGGTAGGAGGGGTTCGCATTGGAGTCGAGTCGACGATGAAGTACCTGGGACTCGTCCTCGACAGCCGGTGGAACTTCGTGGAGCATTTCCGACGTTTGGCTCCCAGACTGGAGCGGGCTGGGGCTGCCTTGAAGCGGCTCCTGCCCAATCTAGGTGGTCCAAACGCCTCCTGCCGGAGGCTTTACGCGGGGGTCGTGCGGTCCATGGCCCTTTACGGGGCGCCGGTGTGGGCGCGTTCCCTGAGGCTGCGGCCAGTCCGCCGGTTGAACGCGTCCCAGAGGGTCATGGCCATTCGGCTAGTCCGGGGTTACCGCACGGTCTCCGGTGAGGCGGCGAGCCTCCTTGCCGGATTGCCGCCGTGGGATCTGGAGGCGAAAGTCCTCGCGCACGTGTGGGAGTGGCGCGAGGAGGCGAAACGCCGGGGCGTTACTCCGCTGCCGCGAGAAATCACGGTACAGCGGACAGAGCTCCGGCGGGATCTCATAGCGACATGGAGAGTGCGACTGTCGCAGCCCAGCGCTGGGCACGCCACAATTGCGGCGATAAGTCCCCTCTTTGAGGAGTGGTTAGAGAGGCGCCACAGCGTCCTCACCTTCCGCCTGACGCAGGTCCTCACCGGACACGGTTGTTTCGGGAGGTTCCTGTTTCGCATAAGGCGGGAGGAAACGCCCGGGTGTCACCATTGTGTGGATCGCCCAGAGGACACGGTGGAGCATACAGTGGAGGTCTGCCCGGCTTGGGCAGAGCACCGCCGTGTTCTCACGGAGGCGATCGGCGGCGGCGATCTCTCGCGTCCGAGCCTGGTCCAGGCCATGGTGCGGAGCGAGAGTGCATGGGAGGCCGTCACCTCCTTCTGCGAAGCGGTAATGCTCGCGAAGGAGGAGGCGGAACGCGTGAGGGAGAGGCAGCCTCACGCCCTCAGTCGCCGCAGGAGACGCCCTGGGCGGCGGGAATCGATAGCCGATTCCCAGCCACCGTAGGCGCGGGCTTGCGGACGGTGAGTAGTGGGTAGCTCGCCGTCCGGTGAGGACCAGGCCCGGGTCGACGGCGCGTTGTGTTCCACGCGCGCCTCAAAGAGATGTCAGCAAAAGATGGGGTCCAATAGGGCCGATGCCGCTGGGGTCGCGGGTTGTTTGAAAAAGATACCGTGGCCCTGGCATAGGCAACTGAAAAAAAAAAAAAAAAAAAATGGGTAAACGGAAAAAGCTATACCCACCCTTTCGAAGTCTGACAAGAGATCTAAAATAAGTACACAATGACCATACTACGCCAACAACGCCAATAGCTTTACATACATGATTATAAATGTCTGTAAGACTTGATTGTCGTCATATAATATAAGATTATCGTGAAGATATAGGTACAAAATCACTTTATCATAATATAAAAGCATAGTTTTAACAACATAAATACCTACCACACGATTTTGATTTCTTAAGACAATTGAGCTTATTTCACTGCCGATTTCCGATAAGATGTAATACTGCACCTCATCATGCAACAGTATATGGCATGCAAAGCACTGCATTGTTGTACACCTCAGATACACTAAAACAAAAAAAAACTTGTCAAAGCAGGTAAGGTATTTATTTTTTCGTAATCAGTATTAATATGTTAATGTTAAAAAAAACGTGATAAAGTCGTGTACTTACGCAAAGCTGATATAAAAAGTCAGTAATCAGAGTCCAGAGTATGTCGCACAGTTGTCGAGATCCAACGAAAGAACGATCGCAGCCAAATCAGTAGCAAGTCCAAAAAGAGTTAGCCAGGTCATCAAGTGGAAAGAAATCAATCGGAAGTCCAGGGAAGTAAAGCCAAGTCACCAAAAAGGAATTCACACATAGGAAATAGTACTCCAGAGACGGGTAACCGAAACGGAATGACAATGACAACACAACAATAATATCAACAACAATAGAAAAAAAAAACCGGCCTTGGCCTGGAGCCCTGTCTTTTGGGCGTAGATAACCAAACGCGAAAAATAATACGACATGTGAAATAAATATATTTTGTAAATTCTTGTTCCCATAATAATTCGCGAAAAATGTGTGCTAGAAAAAAAACTTATTTGTAATACATAAACAAATTCTAAACAGTACAGTTTTAGGTTTTCACACGTTTATAAAATGAAGTAACGAAACGCATCGTCGGAGAAATAAATCATGGGTTACAAGTTTTAACATCTTCGATCGACAATTTCAGGTGGTACAAATGCGCAAATAAATTCGATATATTTTTTTTAGAATCTGCGATTTTTTTCCTGTAATTTCGTACCTTTGTTCTTAAGGTACACTGATGGGCCATAATTATAGGAAAAAAAAAACATCTCCTTTAAATAATTTAAAGTTGTACTATGGCATCTTTAGGAAAAAGAAGGAAACCTTTACGAGGTCAGTCACGCGAAATTATCTACAATGTTTATAAATATTTTGTAACCGAAGCTGACAGATTAAAAAAAAATGACGATGAAAATGTAAGTTGTTATTTTAAGAAGGTTCAAGAGCGAGTTGCAAATGCCACTGGAATTTCAAGAAGAACTTGGAACAATATATTAAACGAAGTCAGTACTGAAACACATTCTACTGAAATTAAGTTCAGCACTCCAAAAAAAGGGAGACCAAAAATCAATTTCATTTGGATATGGACGATTTTGATTATGATGTTGTTCGAAGAATGGTGTATGATTTTCACTTACGATTTAATGAACTGCCAACAATAAAATCATTAAAAGCTAAATTATCTGAAGCTATTAATTACAATGGGTCTGAAAAGACGTTGAGAAAAATACTTCAGGAGATGGGATTTCGGTTCACTAAAATGGAAGATAAACGAAAAGTTCTAATAGAAAAGCACGATGTAAGTCTCAAACGAATGAAATACCTCGATAAAATACGCAAATTTCGCGAATCAGGCAAAAATATCGTCTACATGGATGAGTCTTACATACAGGGTGTGTCGTAAATAGTGATCCAGAGTAAAGGAGTCGATACACTGTATTCTTATGTATCACATACCGAAATTTTAACCATATTCAGTTAAGGGTCTCCGAAAAAAAAAATTGTTTTGTAAAATTTCTGTACCTTGCTTCACGAGATTGGCTGTAATTTCAAAAAATATAAAAAAAAATCTGTTTTTTATTATTACTCTTGAATATGTGTACTATCATATCCAAACCCTTTTTTCTATTTTAAAGTCAAAGGTATTTAAAGAAATTAATTTGTTTCCAGTTTCAATACTATCTCCAGCAAATCATATGACTTTAGGGACATATTGTGTAAAAAAAATGTACTGCACTGTTAGTGCCCATTAGTTTTAAAAATACCTCATTAAATGCAGATTACAAAATGGTAAAATATTAAGTGGTAAGCCTTCATAAAAAAATGTTATTAGCATTCAAAATGAAAGACAGCTAAATTTGCTCAAAACATTTTTTTTTTTGTTAAGTTACTAGTATTGAGATATTTTTAACGTACCTCAGGTAAAAAAGGTCTATTGTATTCCTGAAATTGGTAACAAGCCATACAGATAATAAAAAGCATTCAAAAGGGCTCGGGGTGTGAGTTATAGGGGGTGATAAAGAAGGAATGCCGTTACTTTGTTACTATTCTTTTGAAGAATGAGCGAGACAGACTAATTAGCAACTAGAACAATTAAAAAAGACCCTCTAGCTAGCCAGTGTGATTCCGTACGTCGCATGCGCCTCTCGTCTCTTTGTGTGTTATTTCTGCCGTTAAATTTCTATGTTGTGGACTTTGATTTGCTTCTGATTTGGACTTGTTGTATTGGTGAACCCTACGACTCTGGCTATGTTATTTTGACTTTGAAACTCTTGATGATTTGGAAACACGTGCAGTGAAGTGGCGAATTAGAGATGGCTCAGTACAAGCCGAGAGAATATGCCGAAATGCATCTTATTTACGGCGAATGTGGCTGTGTCGGTAGAGTAGCAGCTCGACTGTATCGAGAAAGATATCCCGATCGTCGACACCCTGATCACCGTGTATTCAGTAGAGTACATTCTGCCTATTCCGAAGGTCGATTACCCGGCACAGGCATCGGCGGCGCCAGCGAAGGACGGCCGAGAGTGTACGACGACGGAGAGATAATAGATTTAGTCTATGAAGACCCAACTACATCTGTTCGTGTCATAGCACGGAGGACGGGCATTTCTACGAGGACCGTTCACCGTGTTATTCAAAGGCATCAGCTGTACCCTTACCATTTTAAAAGGGTACAAACTTTGTTGCCAAGAGATGGGCCATTTAGAGTACAATTTTGCAGAGAAATGCTGCGTAGAATTCGAGCTGACCCACAATTTTATAACAAAATAATGTGGAGTGACGAATCATCATGTAAAAAAGATGGTTATTTCAATATGCACAACTTACACAGCTGGCAGCTAGAAAATCCCAACTTAATCAGACAGGATCGATCCCAGTATCAATTTAAAATAAATTTGTGGACGGGGATCATTGGTGGGCAAATAATTGGCCCGTTTGAGCTACCCGAAACGTTGAATGGGGAAAGATACTTAAACTTTTTGCAAAACGACCTCCCAGAGTTATTGAGAGATGTCGATCCAGAATTAAGAGAAGCAATGTGGCTGCAAAATGATGGCTGTCCCGCTCACTACGTAGTTAGTGTGCGTGAATATTTAAACCATACCTATCCCCAAAGATGGATTAGGCGGCAAGGCCCAATTTTATGGCCACCACGTTCGCCAGACCGGAACCCCCTTGATTTTTTCTACTGGGGGAGTCTGAAAGAAAAAGTTTATGAAGTCCAAATCACTTCAGTTGAACAATTACGACAAAGGATTACGGCAGCGGCTGAAGAGATAAAAACAAGTGGGTTTGCACGCAGGCTAAAGCGATCTTTTATTCGGCGGTGCAGAGCATGCATCGCCGCTGGTGGTCGCCACTTTGAAGATTTGGTATAACAACAATGAAAAAACTTATTAATTTAAAAATAGTTGTGATAATTAGTGATTTTTTTTGTTCTGTAAAAACATAATTATTTTTTCTGTAAAAACATTAATTTGTTCTGTAAAAAACATTGTAATGAATAATTCATTAATTTTAAGTTTGAGTTAAAAATACCAATACCTAAAGGCATTTACTGTTTTAAGGTTTATCTTTTCGTATTGTTGCGTTTCAAGTAGTATTGTTTTAGTATTAAAATTGCTGCGCCCTATCTGGGTTCATTGCTGTACCTGTACTGTGCCTGTACTGTCAACAACTTTTGTACAATGACGATTGAGTATTGATTATTTTAATAAATGGTTAATTTGAAAAAAATGTTTTATTTTAAAAAGCTAATCAAAGAACTTACAATAAAATACTTATTGGTTTAATCCTTAACAGTTTGCAATACTTGTAATTTACTTAACCGATAAAAATGTTTTGAGCAAATTTAGCTGTCTTTCGTTTTGAATGCTAATAACTTTTTTTTCTGAAGTCTTACCACTTAATATTTTACCATTTTGTAATCTGCATTTAATGAGGTATTTTTAAAACTAATGGGCGCTAACAGTGCAGTACATTTTTTTTACACAATATGCCCCTAAAGTCATATGATTTGCTGGAGATGAGTATTGAAATTGGAAACAAATTAATTTCTTTAAGTACCTTTGACTTTAAAATAGAAAAAAAGGGTTTGGATATGATAGTACACATATTCAAGAGTAATAATAAAAAACAGTTTTTTTTTATATATATATTTGTTGAAATTACAGCCAATCTCGTGAAGCAAGGTACAGAAATTTTAAAAACCAATCTTTTTTTTTTTTCGGAGACCCTTAACTGAATATTGTCAAAATTTCGGTATGTGATACATAAGAGTACAGTGTATCGACTCCTTTACTCTGGACCACTATTTACGACACACCCTGTATATACATCCCACACTAAAGGGAAATCTTGGAGTGATGATAAGAAAAAAGGAGTAAAAAAGCCAATTTGAAAAGGTCAACGTTTGATAATAGTTCATGCGGGAAATGAAAAAGGCTTTGTACCCGGTGCCTTTTTAACGTATAAATCCACGGATACTACAGGTGACTATCACAATGAAATGAATAACGATAACTACGAAAAATGGCTGGTTAATCTAATCAATTAATCCCAAATATACCCAGTGATTCTGTTCTAGTTATCGACAACGCACCCTATCACAACAAATATGTTGAAAAATCCCCGAACTCAAACACCATTAAACAGGAAATGATCAACTGGTTAAACAGACACGAAATTCCAGTTGATTCAAAATTAACAAAAACCCAGATTTACGCTATTATATGTCAGCACAAGGAGAGGTATACAGAGTTTTCCGTGGACAAAGTACTTGCCGAACATGGGCACACTGTGTTGCGATTGCCACCATATCAACAGGATTTGTCTCAAATGAAAGGCTATGTAGCCTCTAGAAATGTGGGTATGAATTTAACTACAGTAAAAACATTATTGACTGAAAAAGTAAGCATGATCGGGGCTGAAGAGTGGAAAAAGGTTTGCGATCATGCAATCAAATGTGAGAATGAATATAGAAGCATTCAACACGGTTTAGACAATCACACTGATAGACTAGTGATAAATACGGCTGACAGTGACAGGGATATTGACCTCTTTGAGAGCACAGATAGTGAAATGGAAGTAATTGAGAATTAGAATTATTATTATTTTTATTACAATGTCTCATTCTAACAAAAGGTATGCTGGTGCTGTTTATTATGTACACTACAGCTGTAACTTTCCAAAATAATTAAATACGTAAACATAATGTGAACATGTTTTTTTATTTTTTTATTTTACCCCAACCTGAAGCCATCACTTATAGAAAAATTGGTGTATTTTATACAAAGAATAAAAAGAATTATCAAAAGAAGCAAATCATAATTGTTTTAACAGCTCCTAATAGATACCGGACTGATTGTATTTCGTGCGACAGAGATAACGCTCTACCAAGCCGAAATTAGGCGATTGTCTCTTTCCAAAAGTCGATGTGTAGGTAATCAATATTATCCCACACGTACAAAAATGCCAAGTCTCGCAACGCAGTTTTCTGCCGTAAAAATGTTGTGAAATCGAAGGTAAGCCAAGTCGGTTAATTCAGTACCTACCTATCTATGGGAGCATCTATCTAACCACTTTGTCATAGATGGATACCTCGTTAGTTAGCTGACAACATCTTATAGTAACCGCCAAAAAGGGATAAGCGACATCGTTTACTTTTGTTTTTTTGTTTATAAATTTTAATGATTAAGTATAATTTGTGATCTTCCTGTGCGAGTTTCAATAAACACTTTTTCTTTCTTTCTTTCTATTTTGGAAACTATTTCAATATTTCCCCATTAGTATTTCGTCTTCCCCCTGTGTCATTCATGTGATAAAAACATTATTTATTTTTGCTTTGGAACAGATTCAACAGGATGTAGAAAAATATACTCTTTGCTCTTTACTCACTACAAATATAATTTTTGTACTGTTCTACAAGACTTCAAATACAACTCTGCTCATCTCAAACCGTTCACACTCACCGTACAAAAAGAAATTACCTATACACTTTAGTAGTTTAGATGTATGTGGATAATTAGGAAATAGGATTCTTTTAGGCACGTAAGACAATTTTTAACTTTACACAGTCAAAACGGCTAAAAGTTAGTTAAAGATTTTTTTTTTTGTCTTTTTCAGGCCAGTGATAATCGACCGGAACAAGCACTACGCTGTGCTCGTCAGCACGGGCGGCACAACAGGCGTCGTCAAACTTGCTGCGTTCACTCACAGGTCATTTATGAAAAAACTAGAGATGTTGAAAGTTATGTTCTCTTCCAGTTCACATGAGTAAGTAACTATATCTATACTTAAGTAACTTTGTCGTTGCATTTTTCAACTTTGTTGGTCATTTCAGACAAAGCTGATCTTTATTATAACGACCATAGATAGGTAGTTGGAATTAGCTCTACTATACATAATTATGCAAGGGAAACATACAGAGAGCAGTAGTGTCCCAGTGGTAACGGCCACGACTTACGAGTTTTAGGTAGTAGGTTGGAACCCAGACAGGCGCTTTAAGTTGTGTAAATGATTTCATTACCACTGCTATCGAAACGGTGAAGGAAAACATCGTGAGGAAATCAGCAAGTCCTAGAACCAAAAATCGAAGACATGTGACATCTACAAACCCGAACTGGGTCCGCGTGGTGGGTTACGGCCCACTCCCTCTCGCCGAGAGGAGGCCTGTGTCCCAGCAGTGGCAACATTATAGGCTGATTATGCTAAGAGAAACATTGATTACTAAAATAATAATAATAATAACCCCACCGCTGTATCTTTACGTTTACGTCGTGGTGGGGCTTGCGCGCTCCGATCTTTAGGTCTGTGCTGGTAGTTTACTTTGCCCGAACAGGTCTAGGATGAGGAGCAAAGAGAGATACAGAAACCCGCAGGGCAGCATGTGGCGAGCTGTTGGACAGTAGCGACCCCACGGATCATATCTCCCGGGCGAAGTCTTGTTCCTCATCTCTGGCTTGCCATTACTGACCGGCTGGAGTGAAAACTGACGAGGAACAGAGCTCTCTCCTTATTCTTGCCTTTTTTGGCCGGCTTGAGTGGAGATTCGCAAGAGCGGCTGGAATACTTCCATACTCGGAGCACGTTTGTGCTCTGAGTATGGAAGTATTCCAGTAGGGTGCTGGTAGGGATCTTGCCCGTACTTCGGGGGTTGTCCTGATAGCCGTGGAATACCTCTCCACTCCTCAAGCACCTCAGGAAGTATTGCCCCTTGTCGCTACGTCATTATGTGCTAGCGACCGTTTCCAGGGGCCCATTATTGAGTGTGCAAGTCACCCCCTGCCATTATTTCCATGTCTATTAAAACATTGATCAGGCAGGGGCCATAGTCCTTTCATAGTTCTAGGTAACCAGTCCACTGTAGCCATCCAACACATATTCCAATATCTTTGTTTCCATTTCCTCCAATAGTCCTACACTACACCAACCGGGGGCTGTCCTTGGGTGCACTTGTCTAGTGGGTACAGGGATAACCGTCGGCTGGTGCCTCATTTCATTAAAAGCATCTAACGGGTCTCTCGGGACCGCAGAGTTCCAAGATATATGAAAAAAAAATAACAACCTTTTCCGCTTAGAATTTATTTAATGAAGATATACTAAAACAGTTTTTATCTGATGACACTCAACTGATTGACATACACACCCTTATTTATTGCACAGCAGTTGTTATTTCAGAAGAACTTTACTTTAAAATCACTGAACACGCAAGAGAAAAAGACATTGAAAAATTAAGAGCAGACTGTGGCAGACTCACACATTATATCAACGGTTGAAGAACACATATAGTAGTAAAAAGAGTTGAAGCTATACTTAAAAACAATTTTACACACACTAGATAGGAAAATAACAATAGAAAAGCTGGAAATTTTTTAGACACATTAAAACAGAAATTGGCACTTAAAGTCCGTAGACTTAGGAGATATTTGAAGGCACAACAGCGCAAAAAAGATATTTGCTACGAATGAGAAAATATTTTATAGGATTATACACAAAACACACACCGTTTCGACAACAGAAAACGACAGAGACACACATCAAAAGAACACTTGACAGGCCAGTGGCGTGGTTGGTTAAGATACCACCTATCACGCGCCGCAGGTCGTGGGTTCGATTCCCATCCAGGACAAACATTTGTGTGCATGAACATGTCTGTTTGTTCTGAGTCTGGGTGTAATTATCTATATAAGTATGTATTTACAATAAAAAAAGTAGTGTATGTAGTATATCAGTTATCTGGTTTCCATAGTGCAAGCTCTGCTTAGTTTGGGATCAAATGACCGTGTGTGAAATGTCCCAGGATATTATTATTATCTCGTTTATTTATTTTTTAAACTTATTTTATTACATTTTTAAATATTTTTATAAAAACATTAAAAAAAAACATTTAAAAATATAAAAAATAGTGATCCGCTGGTAGCGGGTGCAGGGTCCAAGCTACCGGTGGTTAGGGCCCCAGAGACAGGAACCTCCTCACAATACGCGCCGTATCAAGGAGGACTGCGTTCTGAATCAGGCCCTTCACCCAGCCACCCAACGAGAGCCTCTTGAGATGTTGGTCGAGGCTCTTAGCGATAAGGCCATTGACCGTAACGACTATCGGCACAATGATTGCCGAGGCCACATTGCACATAGCGACAACCTCATGGGCTAAGTCGAGATACTTCAATTGTTTCTCCTTCTCAGCCTTCACGAGGTTCTCGTCATGCGGGATAGTGACATCGATTATCATTGTGTGGCACACTGATCGATCCATTACCATTATATCAGGCTTATTGGCTACAATAGTCCTGTCAGTGATAATAGATCGATCCCAGTATAACGTGACATGGTCATTCTCGAGAACTGGGTCGGGCACATACCTGTAATAAGGTACCTCAGAGTCCACAAGGCCGTATTTCAGAGCAACTTGCTGATGGATAATCCTGGCCACTTGGTTATGCCTGTGCAAATACTCGCCGTTAGCCAAACGAGAACACCCAGAGGTAATATGTCTGATAGACTCACCGGGACAATGGCATGCCCGACATATGTCGATCGTCCCGTCTTTCATTATATACTTCCGGTAATTATTCGTCAGCATAACTTCATCCATAATCGCACAGACCGAACCTTCGGTTTCCCCAAAGAGGTCACCGAAGCGTAGCCAGGCCACGGACGCTAAGAAATCTACGTCGGGCCCATGAAGGGCCCGGAAAAAGCGTCCGTAGAGCTCTTTGCTTTGCCATACTTCCTTGCGGTCGTCGGTACTAAGCACCACAGGTTTGCGCCAGTTCTCTTTAGCCAAGGATAACGGGGTGAGTCCCTTGTTCACTGCGACCACATCTTGGTGCATACCCACGTCAGCCTTGAGAAAATATTCTCTGAGACTGCACACCTCGCGGTTGTGGAGGGTCTTAGCATTTAAAAAACCTCGACCCCCGCACTTCCTCGGAATGTACAGCCTCATGACAGATGAACGTGGGTGATGCATCCGGTTTGCGGTCAGCAGTGACCGGACTCTCTTATCAAGGGTGTCTAGTTCCGTCTGGGTCCACTTGAGTATGCCAAAGGAGTACATCAGGACCGGCATGACCCAACCATTAAAGGAGCGCACCTTGTTGCCACCTGACAAAGAACTATTAAGTACCTTTTTCAGGCGACCGAAGAATCACTCCTGCAACGATTTTTTCATGTCAGGCCCGTTAATGCCTAACCCCTCTGACATACCCAGGTATTTGTAGGTATCAGTTGCGGAGAGTGATCTCAGGTTTATGGAATCTGAGACTTGTAGTCCCTCAGATTCCACAATCCCGCCCCGCTTTACATGCATGACTGCACATTTATCTACAGTGTAGATAAATGTGCAGTCATGCAAAAAAGTAACTAAAACTTTTAGTGATTCAATCAGGATGGAATTTGGTGTAGATTCTACACCAAATTCCATCCTGATTGAATCACTAAAAGTTTTAGTTACTTTTAGTGACTCCAGCAGTCGCAATTTGTTGGTGGCAAACAGCTTCAGATCATCCATATAAAGCAGGTGGGATATTACCTGACCCCCTCTCCGCAAAGGATAGCCCAGCCCTGTACCCTCCAGCAGAGTACTAAGAGGGTTCAAGGCTAAACAAAACCACAGTGGACTCAGACTGTCGCCCTGGAATATTCCCCGCTTAATCCTAATAGGTTCGTAGCTTCCCTGAATTTGTCGACATCCTGGATAGCGAAGGACCGTTCTCCACTGCCCCATACACGTCGTCAGGAAGGTGCTCAGAGTTGTATCAATTTTTTACAACTCTACGAGTAACACCCTCAAGAGCCATGTATGGGGCACCGAATCATAGGCCTTCTTATAGTCTATCCAACATGTCGACAAATCCTTTCGGGATCGACGGACCTGTTGGCTTATGGCCATGTCAATGAGGAGTAGCTTTTTGGCGCCGCGGGACCCATTCCTACATCCATCTTGAGAGGCAGACATAATAGAATTCTTTTCTAAATGAGAATTCATTTTCACTCTCAAAATGGATGTAAGAAGTTTATAGACCGTCGGCAAACAAGTGATCGGCCTATAATTTTTGGGTTCCGCGGCGTCACCTGACTTATGGAGCCGGTGGGTAACTCCTGTTGTAAAGAACTGTGGTAGCGACCCAGACTCTAAGGCCGACTGGAATTGCGATGCTAAGCATGCGTGCGAACTTTGCAGCCATTTAAGCCAAAAATTGTGCAGTCTGTCCGGGACCGGTCCCGGCGATTTCCAGTTCGGTATCAGAAGTAATAATTACTTTCTCCATCTCTGGTATGCCGTCACACACACGCTCAACATCACGCATCCATTCAGCCTCAGTATGGCAGACGGGCACCGACCAGATGTTGCGCCAGAATATGCTAGTGGCATCATCATCCGGGCGGCATACGTCTGCCACATTTTGCTCAGGTCGCTCCCATGTTCTATACACCCACCTTTGATCACGCTGGAATATGCGATTCTGAGTATACCGTTCAACCCGTCGCTTATACCTACGGATACGGCTTGCCCATGCACAGACCTTCTGCTTCAGGAAGTCAATGCGCTCTGTGACACGGGACATATATTCTTGAGGGCTGATTCCAGTCCCCGAGAACGCCCGCCTCACAAAGCGCATCACTCTAGGGCGAGTATTGCCCTCCCTGAAGCAGTATAGTTTGCCGATGAGCACCCTGGTCCCCTCGATACGCTGCTCGATCCTGCACTGCCAGGCTGGAACAGCGGGTTTTGGTCGTGTAGCTATGTCACAATTTGGAAATTTGACATTGGCTACACGACACGCTGCAATAGCCGCTCAATACAAGATCGAGTGCGTATCTACGAGATCTTCGCTGTTTTCAAAATAAAAACCAAGCAGCGAATCCAAGGCACACACCATCGCCCTATTCGTTCTGTGCATAGGCAAGCGAGGTAAATGTGGTCTAAGTTGGACGGGGGCAGTTCTAAACTCCCGAATCGCATCCTCCAGCGCGCTCCTCAATCGTTCGTTACACTGGCTACTTACCGTAACAATCTCATCGCCCCCCTCCTCATCATTAACATAAGACCGCGGTTGGGTTATGTCACTGACTAGAGGTTGCACCGCGGTCTGTGACTGGACAGGGACGATACGATTGCTCAGTACCTCTGAGCGCAGCCTATCAAGCGCGGCGTCGTCCAATCTGTGATTCCGTTGGATAACCCGCACCTGATCCGAAAGTCGTTGGGCCGAGACGTTGATGGCTGGTTGAAGCGCCTGGAACAGAGACAGCATCCTATCGCGGTACGCAGTGAGGTTAGTTCCCCCCTCTGTAGCCCCGTAATATGCGCGCATGACGTTCTCATTCATTTGTTAAGTCCATTTCATGCGCTGCACACAACCACCGGCAGCGGGGACCCGGCTCGGGGCCGGTTGGCCCCTAGATCCCATGCCGTTCGGTGGCCGGCCTCTTCTCGGCCGACGAACTGGTGGTGGTGTTGTCGGCGGCGAGAAGTATTCGTCGCTCGAGCTCGACGCAACTGCAGCGGCCGGTATCACAGGACTCACGTCTGGATCTGGTTCCGGCAAGTCTGGAGCAGGTTCCGGCAACTGCGAGGCGGAGCTGAGCGACGAACCCGAAGATGTTGGGTGTGTGTTTCGTCGTGCCCGACTTCTCGTCAGCATTGTGCTTGGTCTTCTATTCTCCGTGTCATAGTTCAGTAGTGTAGTAGTAGGTGGTAGTTTTATTCTTGCATCCTGGTTTGGTTTTTATGCCAATTTTGGGTTGGGTGAATTGGTGTAGGAACGCAAAACACCACATTATTGCATTAAAGTTTAAAAATCCAGTAGAAATTACACGGAGAAAAAATTTTTTCGACCGTCAGCTTGACAGTCGGGCCACAGATTATTATTATTATTATTACTTGGAAAAGGCTACGCAGATTTATATTGACTTGGGTTTCCAAGTCAAAGGGCCGAATATAAATCTGCGTAGCCTTTTCCCTAATATATTTTGGCCTAATATATGGGAAGAGCAGGTACAGCAATACAACAGCAGTAGGTAAGGCAACTTGGATTACAGAAGAACCAACAAAATGGGGAGCAATAGATGAAATGGATTTTAAAGAGATAACAGAGTCTGAAATTACATATACGAGTATAACAGCTAGATTACATAATTGGAAGTCACCAGGTGTAGAGAAAATACAAAGTTTCTGGTATAAAAAGTTAACGATACTACAAAAATCCATAGCAAAACATTTAACAGATATATTATTAGGAGAACAGAATATACCCGAATTCATTGTCGCAGGAATAACTTACATGCTACCTAAAACTGAATTCACATCAGAGCCTTCCCAATACAGACCAATCACATGCCTACCCACAATTTATAAAATACTAACATCAGCAATCACTAATAAAATCTACTCCCACATTGAACACCACATTATTATAGCAGAGGAGCAAAAAGGATGCAGGAGAGGCCACATGGGCTGCAAAGAACAGTTAGTTATAGACTCTATTATCCATAAACATGCCACCACAAATAATAGAAAACTTCACTGTATTACCAAAAAGCGTTCGATAGTATTCCATACTCTTGGTTAATACAAATCCTCTAAATCTTTAAAATAATTCTAAAATAATAGAGTTTTTGTGCATTGTAATGACACGTTGGAAAACCCCACTTCAGATAAAAAAATCGTCTCAGCACTCTCATAACTCGACAGATACATATTAGAAAGGGTATCTACAGGGGGATTCCTTGAGCCCTCTTTGGTTCTGTCTCGCTCTGAACCCCGATATCTCACTTACTCAATCGGTGTTGGGCTGGATATAATTTTAAAAACCATGCCGAAGAAACTATTATCTCACACCTCATATATATGGATGATATTAAATTATACGCTAAAACCGAAAAAAAAAATCTCTTATAGAAGTGACGACAACATTTAGTCATGATATTAATATACAATTTGGTTTAGATAAGTGTAAGACATTGCATATTATAAAAGGAAAAGTAAAACCCGGCAACTATGCAGTTAGCGACCCCGACATAATAGCAGCTATGGAACCAACAGATCTATACAAATATTTAGGATACAAAAAACTTAAAGGAATCAACCACACAGCATTTACACAGACGCTAAACACAGAATATCGGAGGAGAATTAACGCAATTTGCAAAACACAGCTAACTTGTAAGCCCGGAATTGGTAGTTACAGATGTTTATAGGTAAACCTAAGATGTTATTGGTTTATTTATGTGAGACTACACCTAACCGTGCCCAAGTAATATTTATAAGGTATAAACTGTAAGGAAGAAATCAATTAAACAAATACCTCCAGATACAATACAAAGTTTATTCTAGAAATACTATAATAGAGGTACATAACCACCTTTATGTGGGCGATAGTTAACATTTACACGAACTCTTCCTTTACATAAATGATAGGTATTGACTCTAACACACTCCGTCTCCATCACAGAGTGTGTTAGGGCAACACAAGCTTGAGACTAATAAACGATTACTCAAGATCGCTTTTGAGGGTCCGAGAGGTGACAACTAAATAACTTCTAGCTCAGATCAGGTAAATTGACAAACAGTTGGTAGCGCTCATAAAAGGAATTCAAATCTTAACAAAGTTAACTCGAGACGCTTCTAACTGGTTCAATTCTTTAGTTCTGTACCTAAGGCCTAAATCCCTATCAGGACCTCAACAAAATATTCAGTATAAAAAAGTAATAATAACCAATCTTCCTCATCCGAGATGAATGCGCAACATTAATGATTAAACGACTCAAAGGGCTCATACAAAGGCAACACTCCGAATGAATAACCACAATTGACAGAGTCGCTATAACCTCTCAATTATCAGAGTTACTATAAACTCCCATTTACTCAATCAATTAGCAGAACAAAAGCCCTTGCAATGGAATCCAAACTACATCTGGAATTCCCACGTTGCTAGCGCGTCCTATGGGCTAGCAATTTGACGAAACAACATCGCGTGTCATACCTTTTTTTTTTTTTTTTTTTTTGTGGATGGGAAATCATCAAATAACTTCTCCCGCTCTGGGTGGAGCGGAAGGGCGTGTCAGACTTTTACTGACTAAAACCCACCCGTGTTTCTTCAGTTGCCTATGCCAGGGCCACGGTATCTTTTTCAAACAACCCGCGACCCCAGCGGCATCGGCCCTATTGGACCCCATCTTTTGCTGACATCTCTTTGAGGCGCGCGTGGAACACAACGCGCCGTCGACCCGGGCCTGGTCCTCACCGGACGGCGAGCTACCCACTACTCACCGTCCGCAAGCCCGCGCCTACGGTGGCTGGGAATCGGCTATCGATTCCCGCCGCCCAGGGCGTCTCCTGCGGCGACTGAGGGCGTGAGGCTGCCTCTCCCTCACGCGTTCCGCCTCCTCCTTCGCAAGCATTACCGCTTCGCAGAAGGAGGTGACGGCCTCCCATGCACTCTCGCTCCGCACCATGGCCTGGACCAGGCTCGGACGCGAGAGATCGCCGCCGCCGATCGCCTCCGTGAGAACACGGCGGTGCTCTGCCCAAGCCGGGCAAACCTCCACTGTATGCTCCACCGTGTCCTCTGGGCGATCCACACAATGGTGACACCCGGGCGTTTCCTCCCGCCTTATGCGAAACAGGAACCTCCCGAAACAACCGTGTCCGGTAAGGACCTGCGTCAGGCGGAAGGTGAGGACGCCGTGGCGCCTCTCTAACCACTCCTCAAAGAGGGGACTTATCGCCAAACGTCTCTGACACGCAGCCCGTACATGTGAAGCCTTCCTTTCATGCGGAAAACGTCCACTTACAACCACGTGTCAGATTTCAAACTGTATTCTGCTCAATCAAAGATCTGACATCAAAGATTCAACCTGAAGGTTCAGGCTAGATATAATCAGCCACCTGTAACTAATAACCACCTATTTGCAACCAAGTCTCAAAGCATCCGCTGACAGCTAGGAGACAGAATAGATTGCAAAATACTTACAACTTAATTCGCCATAAGAACTAATATGAATCCCATCGGGATCAACTGCACACCATCTGGGATAAAACAGGACCGGTAACCAGAGCAGGTAAAAAGATCAATTCATACCGGCCCCGCCAGGAAAGGAAAAAGCGTGTCCCAATCAAAAATGTTTCCTGCTCCGAATCCGCATTTCCATTCATCTCCTGTTCTAGAAGCCCTACCACAGACACACAAGCAGAGTCTAATCGATATCCGAAATCGATCACAATAATCATTTTTCTTAACCAGCTTTACAATTATGTTATGTAATTGATTTATAGTTTGTACAAATAATAACGACAGTGGAAATATGAAATAAGAAACCAGATTTTGAGGAGAGCATAAATAAGTTTTTATTTTTTTTGAAAACTTGTCATAACTTTTTGTCCAAAGTTCTATTTTAAAAGAGTCTATAACAAAGTTTGTTAGATTTCTTTAGTCTTTTAAGCTCATCATTACCCTGCCCTTATGCCAATATATTTGGGGTCGGCGCAACAACCTTTTTCGATAATTCTCTATTACTCGTCATCTCTGTAGTCATCCCCTTTCTAGCCATATCAACTTTCACACAGTCCATCCATCGTTTCTTTGGTCTTCCCCTACTCTTGTAGCCATCGACATTCATACTTAAAACTTTCCTTACGACCTTTTCCTCATTTATCCACTCACGCGCTGGGTTTTCAAATTCCTCACGCGGTCAATGTCCCTGAACATTTTTTGCCGGCGCGCGACGGGTCGCCTCGCCATACACGCCACGTACACAAAATATTTCTATGAACTGATAGTAAACTACGAAAGTCTTTAAGCTAAAATTGCAAATGACTGTGTTGTGTGTTGTCGTGATGTCGACTGTGTCGAACTTAGCAGACGTGCAAAGTTATAGGCACTTAAGCTCATGTGTGTGCATGTGTGGGTACCATACCACTACACACACAAATGTTTGTTCTGGATGGGAATCGAACCCACGACGAGCGGCATGATAGGTGGCATCTTAACCAACCTCGCCATCTGGTCGGTCAAACAGATGCAATCAATCAATCTGCCTAGCCTTTTCCTAACTATGTTGGGGTCGGCTTCCAGTGTAACCGGATGCAGCTGAATACCAGTATTTTACATGGAGCGACTGCCTATCTGACTTCCACAACCCAGTAACTGGGTAATACAATACCCCTTGGTAAGACTGGTTGTCAGACTTTCGGGCTTCTGACGACCCGTAACGACTGTCAAAGATTGACAGCCGGGACCAACGACTTAGAATAGAATAGAATAGAATCGTTTATTTCTGAGTAAGTGGTACACGAAGATCTTAATATTAGAAGGAATCACATAATACTACCTTCGCCGGTGTAGAAATATTAAGTGAGTAGGTATCTAATTTACAAATTCACATAATTATAGTTCATGCAATGTTAAATAAGATCAAAAAATTTAAATTAATTGTGACAGTTTTTAAATAAATATTTGTAACTTTATGGACTACGTTATTTTTATGCATACATAATTAAAACTTAGATGTTTTCAATGTCAACTATTTTATATAATGTCAATATGCAATAAAAAGTCATCGAAGAATATTATAATAATGTCAAAAGATATTCATAAAATGTCAATATTTCTTACTACTAAAAATGTCAATATCTACTACTAATACAATGTCAATATCTACTACTAATACAATGTCAATTTCCTTATGCAATGTCAATATTTTCGATTTAAAAATTCATTAACTGAATAGAAACAGTTGCCCAAAAGCCAATCGAAAATTATTTTCTTGAATTTATTAGTAGGCAACACTCTGATGTATCCAGGAAGATTATTAAAAATTTTGGTTGCCATGCAATAAGAATTTCTGCTGTATAAATGTAGTCTCTGTCTAGATACCAGTAATTCGTTTGGATTTCGGTTCTGTACTCTTTTGGAAACGTGCTCATATAATGGGAACAAGTGAGAATATTTCTTTACGAATAAACAAACTTCATAAATGTATAGACAAGGAAGTGGAAGAACTTTTAGGGATTTAAATAAAGGTTTGCAATGCTCTAAATAATCAGCTCCATAAACTGCTCTTACACATTTTTTTTTGTGCAAGGAAGGCTCTGTTTACGTCTACTGAGTTACCCCATATCACCAGTCCGTAACGTAGCACTGATTAGACATATCCGTGATATGCATTAAGAGCTGTTTCTGTATTGGCTATGCGTCTCAGTTTTCTAAGAGCAAACACAAATTTGTCCAGTCGTGTACAGACTCTTTTCACGTGCTCTTTCCAATTTAATTTGTCATCAATTACAATTCCTAAGAATAAAGTTGATGGTACTGGTTCCAATTTTGTATTAGAGTAGTGTATATTGGCAGGTTTTATCATGTTTGAATTATTGGTTTGAAACTGTACCAACTTTGTTTTTTCAATGTTAACCTGTAAATTGTTACATTCCAGCCATTTTATAGCACATAGCAGTTCGTTGTTTGTGTCAGTTTCTAAGTCTTTTCTATTCAGAGATTTTATGGTTAGAGTTGTGTCATCCGCAAATAGTGTATAATCTTGTTTTAGGTTCATGCAAAGATCATTAATATATGTCGTAGACGGTCATTAGTATGGACACTAAACGAAACGCAAGCGCGCCCTCTGGTGGCGTTATCGTGCAACTTCATTTTGGCGCGCTTCGGCAGAGTCGTGACGTTACGAGCGGCTCCAACACAGCTCACTTTTGATGGAGTCGTCGAGCAGCAAGAACGTTGTCACGGAACTGCCCCCCCGTTTCGCGTAGTGCCTAGTTTTGTACCTAGTACCTGCGTAATTGTTAATTGTAATTCGGTTCTGTGCTACAATAAAACTGCGGACTAAATTACAGTGTTTTCTCATTGCACGATCCCTTATTTCTGCCCACATGATGTCTGATGGCCGGGGTCTAGATCCTGACGATCCTACATCAGAAGTGGGATCAGATCGTGCTAATGAGATGCATAACGAAAACGGCGAAAATCAGTGGCGGGTACTTTTTGAACTACAAAACCGGCAAATGCGTGAACTGATTAGTGCTCTAAACACTCCGAGTGCGAACAATAACGTTGTGCTACCAGAATTCAACCCCGATAAGCAAGATTCCGACGCGCGGACGTGGTGCGCAACGACCGACATGTGTTTGGACGGACAGGCGATAGAAGGTGGTCAACTAGTTATGGTGATCAGCAAGGCGCTAAAAGGAACGGCATCATCGTGGCTATCGCAGATAACCTATCCAGGTATGACGTGGGCCAAATTCAAAGAATTATTTACGGCCAGGTTCGTCAGTTTAGAAACATTTGCGGCTACCCTCATCAATTTGAATAATGACAAACCGAAGGAAAACGAGACCTATGCTGCCTACGCTAGTCGTTTAGTGACGTCGTTGCTTAGCCGATGGAAAAATACCAGCATTGAGCAGATTGCAGTATCGGCGGTTGTCGCTTATTTGGCACAAATCGATACTCGCCTACAACGACTTGCTTTTACGACTGAGATCACAACGCGTCATCAGCTGCAACAAGAGCTTCAAGCTTTCTCCTATTTGAAGAGAAAGGCCCCTATGGATACGTGAACCGACGCTACGACTGAAAAACGACCGAAGTTTTCAACATCGCAGATCAAGTGTCATGCCTGTGGCAAGCTCGGGCATAAGCAAGTAGATTGCCGTACGAGGAAGATCGACATGAAGAAACCTGCTCCTACACCGGTCACATTAAGTGGTGTTCAGCGGCAGCAGCCGAGCGGCAGCACCGTGGTCTGCTACAAGTGCGGCGCCCAGGGCCACATCGCCAGCCGCTGCACTGCCGGCGGGTCCAGCGCCACAACCTCGGCGGAGAAGCGTGTCAACCTGTGCGAGGTCGAGTCCCCATCCGGAACATTAAATCATTTTGGTGAGTGTTTTAGATTTGATTTTGATTCTGGAGCCGAGTGCTCGCTAATCAAAGAGTGTTGCGTGTAAATTTAGAGGCAAACGATTGAATAATTTGATTTCATTGATTGGTATTGGTAATAAAAATGTACACAGTACTTTACAAATTTTAAGTGAGGTAGAAATTAATAATTTTAAAACGGAAATTCTGTTTCACGTCGTGCCTGATGCTTATTTACGTAGTGAAGTTATAATAGGAAGAGGAATTTTAAGTAACGGGTTTTGTGTAAACATGAACTCAACTGAATGTACGTTATCGAGAGATAGGGTTGTGAACGCGTGTAATTCGAGTGATTCATGTGTACCCACAAATAATTTTAATTTTACACGGATATCCCGGCCGAAAGACTAAGCGAGCTTGTGGATATTTTGAAACGATATTCTGAATTTTTGATTAACGGTTTTCCTACTACCCGCGTAAATACGGGAGAATTAGTGATTATGATGTGGATCCTAGTCATACGGTTCAAAGTCGTCCGTATAGGCTGTCTCCGGAGGAACGTCAGGTTATGCGAGATAGAGTTGACGAACTGTTGCGCGCCAATATAATCGGACCCAGTAGTTCCTCTTTTGCTAACCGCGGTAGAATGTGACAAGGATAGGTCGTGGCAGGACGCCCTAGGTGATGTGCAACTTGCCTTAAATTGCACTGTTAATCGCGTGACGAAGGCTAGTCCGTTAGAGCTTTTAATAGGAAAGGTAGCTCATCCTTTAGATTTAATGACCAATGACAATGACGATGTAATAGATCTTGACGAGATTAGAGAGGCGGCTTCCGAGGGTATGCAAGCTATAATAAGGCACGTTTTGATAGCAGCAAGGCAAGCGTGAATAGGTTTTCGATTGGAGAATTTGTTTTAATTGAGAATGAGGAACGTAACCAAACAAAATTAGATGCAAAATTTAGAGGTCCGTTTCAAATTGTAGAAGTTTTAGATGGTGACAGATATGTTTTGAGGTCATTGACCAACAAGCGTACTTACAAGTATGCGCATGATCGTATCAGGAAGATGCCTGAGGGCCAGATACCAATTGAGATAGTAAATGATGACGAGATAGATGATGAGGAACCATCTACAAGTAGTTAGTTGAGTGCACAGGTTCTCGATTCGTAGGGTCGGAGACTGTACCAGAATGCCGTAGCCGTAGCTTAGTAGAAATCGGCATCTGCTCTATGTAGTCCGTGGGTAGGCGGTAGGCGGTAGTTCTGGGTGGTACAGTCGGATCTTGCCTTGTAGCGAAGATCATAGAGTCGAGAGATGACTCGGGCTTCCCGTGGGGAAGGGTATGTAGCAAATGCGTTTGCTAGAGCTATTGTAATAGCTGTGGTCCGCGAATGTTATACCTGGTGCTTGTTCTAATTGTGATGAGTTTAATTATGGTTTTTGTGTGAAAAGGATGCTCAATTGGTACATGGTCTCAGAAGTTCGGTTTTAGATTAATTATGAAGCTTGTATTGGTAAAATAAAGCTACAAGAAGTAACCAAAGTTTTCATTTCTGATTCTGTCTAACTCTACCGAGTGTAGAATTGTTTGAAGTAGGATTGGCCGAACGGATACTGTGCTATTCTCTTTCTATTTCAGATTAACACACGAGGACGTGTCGCGCAGGATGGCCGTGTCGTAGACGGTCATTAGTATGGACACTAAACGAAACGCAAGCGCGCCCTCTGGTGGCGTTATCGTGCAACTTCATTTTGGCGCGCTTCGGCAGAGTCGTGACGTTACGAGCGGCTCCAACACAGCTCACTTTTGATGGAGTCGTCGAGCAGCAAGAACGTTGTCACGGAACTGCCCCCCCGTTTCGCGTAGTGCCTAGTTTTGTACCTAGTACCTGCGTAATTGTTAATTGTAATTCGGTTCTGTGCTACAATAAAACTGCGGACTAAATTATAGTGTTTTCTCATTGCACGATCCCTTATTTCTGCCCACATGATGTCTGATGGCCGGGGTCTAGATCCTGACGATCCTACATATATATAATAAATAATGGAGGCCCTAATACACTCCCCTGAGGAACACCGCAACTATTAATTTTAACTTCTGAACAATATTCTCTTTTTACATTGTTGTCAATTTTTGATATTACTGTCTTTTGCTGTCGACAAGACAGATAACTTTTGAACCAGTTATGTGCTTTGCCTCTTATGCCGTACTTCTCCATTTTACAAAGTAAGCGATTGTGTGGGACAAAATCAAATGCTTTGCTCATATCTAAAAATATTGATTGTACAGACATTCTGTTATTGAGAGCTTCAGTTATAAGTTTAACTAAGGTAAAACAAGCAAGGGTGGTCGAACTATTTTTCCTAAAACCAAACTGATTATCTGCAAGTATATTGTTTTTATTTAAGAAAATGATTAATTTTTCGTACATTGCTTTTTCAAAAATCTTTGATATGATAGGTATCAATGTAATGGGCCTATAATTGCCCACATCCGTGGTATTACCTTTTTTGAATATCGGTTTAACTATTGATTGTTTTAACCTAGTAGGGAATATTCCTGTTTCAAATGATTGTTTTTGCTCAATTTTATTATTTTTGTAGTAATTTCGTCATATCCTGTTGCATTAGTATCACTCAAAGAGTTAATAATTTTTATTACGTCTTGTTCTACTACCGGTGTCAAAAAAATACTGTTTGGGTTAATAGAAATGTCAATGTTCTTATTTGTGTCATTATTATTGCTAGGGTTTTTTTGGGTCAGTTCTATAAAATAGTTATTGAATTGATTGCATATGTCATTAGGATCAGAAATTATTTTATTGTTTATTATTAATTCCTTGATGTCATTTTTACAATTTTCGTCATTACTTATATTATTTTTGATAATAGACCATGTCGCCTTACATTTGTTTTTAGAATTATTTATGTGTTTATTATTATTAATCAACTGTGAATATGATATGCATTTTTGAGCACTTTAGAATAGGTTAGGTATATTCTTTTATGATATGATTTACTTAGGGCATTATGTTGGTAATTATAGTATAAGGTTCTCTTTTTTATGCATGATAGTTTAATACCTTTACTGATCCATTTATTTTTTATTGGTTTCTTATACTTTTTTATTATTATTTCTGGGAAGCATAATTTATAAAATAAAATAAATAAGTCATGAAATATGTTAAAAGCATTATCACAGTCTGTTTCTTCATATACTTCACTAAAACTTAAACCCGATATACAATCAATAAATTTTTTTATGTTGTTTTTGTTGTAATCTCTTTTCACTTCATAGAAGAATTTTTTAACCTCTGTCGAGTCATTAGTTTTGTCAAGAAAGAAAACTAATGACTGCCCCGTATCATGATCAGACAGGGCTAAATGATGTACGCTACTTTTAATGTTTTTAGTCGAGATATTACTGGCTATTTGATCAAGGCAGCTTTTTTTTCTAGTGGGCACTTTTATATGTGACAACAAGTTAAAGTTGTCTAAGATTGATATTAAATCCCTTGTTTGTTTAGTATCTTTTAGTAAGTCTACATTCCAGTCTCCACATATTATTATACGATTTTTACTCGTACGAGTTAATCTGAGTAACAACAGTTCTAATTTTTTCAAAAATATCCCTACGTCGGAGTCAGGAGTCCTGTAAACACAGACTAATATTAATTTATTACTCGGAACCTCTATTCCACAGCATTCAAAACAACAATCGTTACTGAGTTCATTTGTTATTGGTAGTGGGATATAGGATAAGCCTTCTTTCACCAATATACATGAACCACCCCGTTTTTTGGTCGATCTTGAGTAACTCGCAGCTAATTTATAGTTTGCAAGTTTTAGATTACTTTCATGGCCCGACTGCATGAAAGTTTCGCTAAGACATATAAAGTCTATACCCCCTATCTCTTTCGTCAACTCAGCAATAGCTATTTCAAAGAAATCTAATTTATTTAGTATTCCGGCTATATTTTGATGAAATAATGTAAGTTTTTGTTTTTGAGATCTTTGTGTTTTGTTAGACAGTGGGACGAAAAAAAGTGTTGCTAAGATGAACTTCACTCTCCACTGTTATTGGTAAAGTTTTGTCATCGTAATTCAGTGGGTAATTCTTAATGTCAATGAGTATGCGACTAAAAATACTCTTAAATATACACTTTATGCCAAGTCTATTAAGTTGTCCTGTATTATATGAAAACATTTCCAATGATAGGTCACGATTCGTGTCAAAAAAATATGCATAATTATAATTTTGTATGTCCATATATAATAAATTGTTAAATATTTCTACGCGATAATTATAAATAAGTGCTCCTTTTACGTAAGTTGGAACACATATGATAACATTAGTATGAGTTATTTGTTTTAAAGATTCTCTAATTAGTTTAACAAGTTCTATTGGGTCTGCCGAATCTTTAAATTCCCTTTCTCCGATACTCACTATACAATAGTCGTCCATATTAAAATCTTGAACCTTTCTCGTAATATTTGCTAGTACTTCCTTCATTCTGCAATTGGGCGTAACATAATGACAGAACTCGAAGTGTTCGCCAAAGGTATCTTCTATTATTTCTACAGGGCAAAAGTAGTTGCAGGTAGTAAGTACACACAGTTTTCTTTTTCTTTGCTTGCCTTTTCTAGATGCTAAATATAATCGTTGGTGGTTCTCCTTTTTACTAACTTGTGAATTTTTTTTAGTAGGTTGTTTATTAGATATTTCTCTTATTTTTATAGTAGAGGTTAAGCCTAATTCTATTTCTGGATTCCTGCTAATTTCAAGTGTATCTTCAATAATTTCTGCAGATGTACTCTTACTTTCTCCTGTTGGTTGGTTTTCTTTTATTTCCTGCGTTGTTGCAACAGATTCCTTTTTTTTCGTTATAGGCGTTACTTGATTTTGTACAGATTTACGTTTTCGTGTGGAAAGAGGCGTCAAATTTTTTGTGTCGGTAGTATTTATTTCTTTGTATGCATTTACTATTTTTAAATATCTTTGTAAATCTGATTTTAGCCTAAAGTTTTCAGAATTCAAATTTTCAATTTCCTGATGGGCGCTTTGTAAATCTTTAGATAATTGCTTTACTTTTTCTTGTAGTTCAATAGTTTGACTGGTATTTATTATAGAAGTATTTGGAAGACTCATCATTGTTGTGTCGAAGAGAGCGGAATTATCCGCACACAACGAACTCGATCTGCATAATCGAGCCTTACGAAACGTTATGTGGTCATCCATAATTATTTTCGTTGGCAACCCTTTTTTCAACCTGTGACAAACAATAAAGGAATTTGAATTTGAATTTAATTTGACTATTCACCACTTGGGGTCGTAATGGCGGTAGTTGTCCAGATATTTATTTTTGCTATGGTATTACTGGTGACCAGTTTGTCTATGGTACGGTTGGTAGCACTGTTTTTAGTTCGTCTACTTACCACTTGGGGCCAGAATGGCAGTAGTTGTCTGTATAATTCACTTTATTCAGATGGTAGTACTGTTTTTAGTGCCTCTACTCACCACTGGGAGCTAGATGTCGGGTTCAAAGTACAATTTTTATAAAATATTTTGTCAAACGGTTTTCTCAGTTCAATTAACTCACTCAAAGTAATTGAAATGACGCTTTAGGTAAACTATTTATCCTTATTGGTTTTCTTCACAATGTTTCTATAATATTATTAACTCTGATATACTGGTTTATGAGAGTTAAATACGTTCATTAATAAGCTCACAAAAATGTTATTGTTTGTTAAATCACTTGTCACAAATTGTTACCAATAATGTCACTTAATTAGATCACTTATTCGTCACTGTTTCTTCGGTTTTTATAACAATTGGATAGATATTAGAATAAATTGCAAATTTTAAATAGCGAGCGATGTAAACAGTGCCGGTGTTGCCAGCCTCTCCTATCTTAACGTGCTTTCCGAGACACGGAGGAGTCTCGGAATGAAAAGTTGGTCACCCATCCACGGACCAACCCCGGCAAGCGTAGCTTAACCTGATGGATCGACCCATGCGGCTGTTATTACTTAGCCACGAGCTCCTGTCAAACAGATGCATAGCCTATAATGTTCCCACTGCTGGGACACTTATCGTGCTTTCCGATACATGGAGGGGTCTCGGTATGAAATAGACCCATCCACGGACCGATCGCGATAAGCGCAGTTTATCTTGTACGATCGACCCATGCCGCGTTTACTTATATATACAGGGTTACTGGCAACTCGACGTATTCCTTGCAGGCAGGACGTCATAGTAGGGTTAAAAATTTAAAATGCAACAATTAAGCCACCAAAATGTTCTACAGAAATTCAGTCGTTTTTGAGTGTTTTTTTTTTTTTTATGAGGTATGACAGAAATCACGAAAAATAAAATATTTAATTAGTGATTTTAACCAAAGTTATAAGCATTTTCGAACTTATAATTATTAACAAAGATCTGCTACGGCATCAGCTATGATATTAACTTAATTTCCATCATTTTTAAATTGGATTTTTCATTAAAAAAAAAATTAAAAAGCTAAGTAATTTGTTGCAGTTTAACCCTACTATGAAGTCCTGAGTGCAAGGAATACGTCGAGTTACCATTAACCCTATACCTATATTATAATAATAAAACACTTATCACAATCACTCATTCATCTTTGCTTAACTGCTTAATAAGTGGCAGTAGATATCAACAACGATTTTGTAAAGGATAAATGATTTTATTTCTATAAACTAAATTTGTCAAAGTGTAGCTTTTTACAAAATAAAATTGACTATTTAGGATACGAGATCAGTAGTTCAGGAATGCGCCCCGGTGAAGGGAAAGTCAATCCGTATCCAAGTTTCCCAGGTCTGAAAATGTACATGCGGTCCGTCAGTTCCTCGGCTTGGTTAGCTATTTCCGAAAATGTACATGCGGTCCGTCAGTTCCTCGGCTTGGTTAGCTATTTCCGAAAATTCATCCATGGTTTTGCTGAGTTGGCGTCCCCTCTTACAAAATTGCTAAAAAAAGACGCTAAATGGGAATGGGGAACTGATCAGGACACAGGTTTTGAAGCTCTTAAAGATAAATTAATTAATTGACCGGTTCTGGCCATTTATAGTAATTCTGCTGAAACCGAGCTCCATACAGACGCCAGTAGGATTGTTACAGGTGCAATCTTGTTACAGCGTCCAGCTGATGGGGAGTCTTTAAGACCAGTTGCGTACTACAGTCGGAAAACATCTCCTGAAGAAAGGAACTTCCACTCTTATGAACTTGAGACGCTAGCAGTGGTTTGTGCTCTCAGAAAGTTTAGAGTTTTCTTAATTTTTTTTTTATTTTTTTATTTGTGATGGGTTTACTCTTGACTCTAGTCTAGGTCAGAGGTGACAGAGACAAAGTCGACGATGGAGTGAGCTTACCCAGAAGAAGCCTGTTAACTCTCACTTTGAAGAGATTAGGGTTGTATTCGGAAACACAGACGCAGGTAGTGAGTTCCACTCTTTTGCTGTGCGCATTATAAAAGACATTTGGAAGCGCTTAGTGCGAATTGGTGGAATAGCAACCAGGTAGGGATGGTAACTGGCAGTGCGTCTAGATGTCCGATGGTAGAAGGGGGCCGGTGGAATGAGGTCGTAGAGTTCTCGGGCACACTCTCCGAAGTACAATCTGTAGAAGACCGACAAGCAGGCAACCTTGCGGCGATGAGCCAAGCTATGAAGCTTGGCATCCACCAGTTTTACGTCGCCAATGAGCCTCTTAGCTCTGCGTTCCACCGAGTCAAGCGCGGCTAGTTGGTACTTAGCTGATCCATCCCAAAGGTGACTGCAATACTCCATGCAGGATCGGACTTGCGCTTTGTATAGGGTTAAAAGCTGTCCAGGCGTAAAGTATCGCTTCACCCTATTTAGGATGCCCAGTTGACTGGCCTGTTGGTCTAGTGGTTAGTGGCCCTGACTGCTATGCCGGAGGTCGTGGGTTCGATTCCCACCCAGGACAAATGTTTGTGTGATGAGCATGATCATTTGTTCTGTGTCTGGGTGTAATTTATCTATATATGTATGTATTTAGAAATATATAAGTATGTTTATCAGTTGTCCTAGTACTCATAACACAAGCTCTGCTTAGCTTGAGGCTAGACGACGTTGTGTGATAGTTGTGGAATATTATTATTATTATTATTAGTTTCTTGGCCGCAGTTTGGGCCTTGTACTCGATGGTGGCGCCGAAGTTGAGACCAGATGTCAACTCCATGCCTAGGAGCTCAAGTCGATCAGTTACAGGAACAGATGTACCCCGAAAAGTAGGAGTTTGGGCGAAACGGCTCTTTTTAGCGGTAAAAAGACACGCCTGCGTTTTGGTGGCGTTAAAAGAGACCAGATTATCATCACCCCACTGGGAGACAAAGCTTAAGGTCAAATCTGTCCGCTCTACCATGGCCTCTCTCAAGGAACGTACTTCGGCCCCGCTGGTTTTTGCTCTGGACAAGTATCTCTCTGAAACTGTACTGTCATCTGCGTACCCAACAATACCAGGCCGAAGCAGGTCATTGATGTGCAGCAGGAAAAGAGTTGCAGAGAGAACAGACCCCTGAGGAACTCCGGCATCAATAGCCATAAGGTCAGAAGAGCAGCCATCAACAACTACTTTAATCGACCGTTCACTAAGGAAATCTGATATCCAGCTACAAAAATCAGCTGGGATGCCATAAGCAGGAAGCTTGCTGAGCAGAGCAGCGTGCCAGACCCTGTCAAAGGCCTTCGAGATGTCAAGCGATACAGCCAGTGCTTCGCCGTGTTTCTCGATGGCTTGGCCACAGCAGTGCGTGACATACACAAGAAGATCGCCAGTTGACCGTCCCCGGCGAAAGCCATATTGACGGTCACCGAGGAGATCATTGTCTTCAAGGTAGTTCAGCAACTTATTGTTCAGTACCCTTTCCAAAACTTTGCACAGAATGGAGGTAATGGCGATCGGACGGTAATGGGCAGGGTCTGCACGGTCGCCTTTTTTGGGCACTGGTTGTACATTTGCAAGCTTCCAGGATTTCGGCACCGTTCTTTTTTCAAGAGAGAGGCGGAACAAACGTGTCAATACAGGAGACAGTTCAGGCGCACACTGCCTCAACACTCTCGCTGGAATGCCGTCAGGCCCGCTGGCCTTGTTCACGTCTAGACTGCACAATACTCTTCGGACCTCTTTAATGTGTACTGCGATCTCCGGCATCGAGGAGTCACAATGAGGTACAGTAGGTGGTTGCTTTGAGCCAGCGTCTAGACGTGAATTGCTTGCGAAGAGGGATGCAAATAAATTTGCCTTCTCAGTTGCAGAGTGAGCCAGCGACCCATCAGGTTTCATCATAGGAGGTAAAGTGGGACGACAGAAATTCATTTCAACCGCTTTAGACAGGGACCAGAACTGTTTACTACCCGGAGGGTGCGAAGCCAGCCTGGCCCCGATATGTCCGACATGGTCAAAACGTGCCCTACGCAAAACCCGCTTGCAGAACTTGGCGGCAGAATTAAAGGCTCTCTTCTTCGCGCGAACCCTGCGCGCTCTAATTTTGCGATCGCGGGCCTTGACCCAGGCTTGGTAGGCAGGTCTCTTTTCGGGCCTCAGCGTGGGCACATTCTGCATTATACCAAGGCCGGGACTTGTGACCGAGCGGGATGTCGGAGAATGGAATAAAATATTCCATCCCCTGCCGAATCACGTCCGCAACCGCGTCAGCACAGCGCGAGGGGTCACCCGAGGAAAAGCACACTTGCCGCCATGGATAAGACGCAAAAAAGTGCCGCATCTCATCCCAGTCTGCTGACCCGTATCGCCATAGTCGCCTCGTGCCTCTAGGGCTCTCATCTGGAGGAGAGCAGGTTGATATGGATTTCACCAGACAGTGGTCAGACGTTCCCAGCGGGGCTGAGACCGATACTGAATGACTGTCCGGATCAGATGCCAGCAGAAGGTCCAAGCAATTGGGTGTATGGCCGTCAACATCCGGTACCCGCGTTGCCACATTCACCATCTGGGTTAGATCTAGCGTTAAAGCAAAATTGCGCGCCTCCATCCCAGCATGGTCAGTTTTCTGGTATGGGAACAACCATTCTTTATGATGGGCGTTGAAGTCCCCCAGAAAAATGAGCTTCGCCGTTGGGTACCGTTGCTGGGCTACGTCAGTCGACTCCACGAGGAAATTAAAGAGCGCTGTTGTCTCCTGGTCACCGCTATGCGATCGGTAGATGCCGGTGTAGAGATATTTCTCCACGCCAGTATCCACAAGTAGCCATATGGCAGAGAAAACCGATTTCTCAAAGCAACGGAGACGACGACAACAAATGTCATCGCGGACGTACACACAGACCCCAGCTTGCTTCTTGAACTTGTGTTCAAGAGAGTACCCCGGGTAGTTGAGGTACGCCACGTCCGACTGGGTTGTTATCTTCGTCTCCGTTAGGAAAAACAGGTGCGGCTTCTCGGTCTCAAGGTGGTGATGGACCGAATCGAGATTGGAGTGCAACCCCCTGATATTAGTGAGGTGCACTTTTAGTGGGAGGAAATACAGCCGTTGTTTTACCTTATTTTTCTTCGCTTTGTGTGTCATATTGAGTGGAGTTGTTGGGGAAAAAGTCGACTTGTCGAGGTGCCGCTCAGTGATCCAAGTGGAACTCTAGAGCCAACCAAACCTACGGGGAACTCATCTGGAGACCGCGGGGACGCCCGAACCCCCCCGGATATGGCCACCGGGTCCTCCCATCCAGTCGCCGGCTGGCACGGTTGAGCATACCGGGATTTTTCGCGAGTTGGCGGGGCAGCCTTTGGCACGTGGCTGGCGTGCTACTTGGGCCCCCTACTGACTGCGGTCGGCCAACGGCTGGCACCGTGCTTCGGATCCCGCTACCCTCCAAAATGAGTTACCCGGCTAGCTGACTCAGAGACCACAACCGGTGCCAAACAGCGCAACTGACAATCTCCTTCTCCCCCAAAGGCACTGGCACTCCCACACACCGACGGAACACAGCAAGCTGCTTGGCGCTGGACTCCGGTGGGATGGTGGTCGCGAGCCAGGCGGCCCCTTGCGGAGCCTACCACCGCTAAGTGGGATCGTTCAGCCGTACCACAGGCATGCCTGTGGTGCCGTTGCCCGGGGTGGACCACTAGGAGGTAGATCCCAAAACCACCCCAAAAATTGGTAAGGAGTTCAAAATTGTTACCGATTGTAGTGCGCTCCGTTCGACATTTCAAAAGCGAGATCTTATGCCCCGTATTGCGCGATGGTGGTTAGCTCTACAAGAATTTGATTGCAGCATAGAATATCGGGCTGGTGTGAAAATGGCACATGCAGATGCATTATCACGGAATCCAGTAGAGGAAACTAGTTTGCCAGGTGTTGATCAATGATCTTCTGTATTGACTATCAGTGATGAGGATTGGCTCCTTACCTTACAGTTAGGCGACACAGAGTTGGTTAGAATCGTGACATTGTTAACAGTGATCTAGACTCGAAAGGACTCGAAACGCTCGACTGCTTTAGGCACGAAACGCCTATAAAAATTAATCATGCCTAGAAACCTGCGGAGTTCTTTGATGGTCTTTGGCTCTGGGAAGCTCTGCACGCACTAAGCCACTCCCACAGAAGGTGGATGCACCTTCTGTGGGAGTGGCTTAGTGCCTGCAGACGATACGATATAACCTAATAATTCCACTTGTGACTCACCGAAAATGCACTTCGATACATTTATTACGATATTTTATTTTATTTTAAACTAGATGAGGTCGGCGTTTCCTTTCTGGCTACTCTGAGAAGAAAGGCCGGAACAAACTCGGAGGTCACAGTCTCTTATAAACTCCAGACATAATTTTGGTCAGTTCATGTGAAGACCATGTAGATTGGTGTCTGAAATGGTCTTTTGAGGAAAGATCCACACAGATTGAGAGGACCAGTCCAGTCAGTGCACGCATTTGTCAGTAATCGCGCCGCTCAACTCGGAACTTAAGGAGTTTAACGATTCGACGAACAATACCAAAGAAAGGACATTGGGGTAGGCCGCATAAATTACTCAAACTGCCAGACCATGATTAAAAATAACTGAGAGAAAAAATAAAACAAACAAAAAAGCAATTACCTACATAGTCTTCACATTCACATTAATTAAAATAATATAATACTTAACAAAGTAAATATTCATGTCAACATTCAGTATGCAAAAATAAAAATAATTATCTTATAATATTATATATAATATATTATATTATTGATATATATTATATTTAATTATAGATAATTATTTTTATTTTTGCATACTACATCTTATATAAGTGTCTTAATTACCTTAAATGATTACGGTATCTTTATTGTTTCCGTCGCATTTTATTACATTTTATTTTCAAATTGTAATTGCACATTTGCAATAGATTGGATAATTGCTTCCGTGTGTCGTGGTGTCGCTGCCGCTGCTCACTACCGGTGATTGTTTGTGAACGAGCGAGATGATGATTATTATTATTGGTTTTTTTTCGTGTGTAATCATCGCAATGTATTATTTATCTATTATATTATATTACCTACGTTTCCATAGCTGATGTTCCCACCACTGTGTATCTGTTCACCCATTTGTATCTGCCGTCGATCTATAATCCCACATGGTTGCACTTTGTTCAGGTTGCTCACCAGTAGATTCGTTCCGTGCGATATACACTCTAGGTCGATAGATGTCCCCACTGACCAATAACGATCGGACGTATGCCGTTGAAAAGCTCTTTTCATGACGATCATTTAATATTCTGGCGGTCAATCTCAAATCATTGTAAGAAAAAAGTTACTGCTAAAACAAAAAACGCGCGTCATTGTGGCTAAGAAATCATCTTAATATACGAGTATAAAACAAAGTCGGGTTTGTTCGAACACTTATAACTCGAGAACGGCTATACCGATTTTCACGCTTTTTGATTTGTTGTATTTGTCTCCGTCCCGAATAGCAGAATAACTATTAAAATCATTGGAAAATTTACGAAAAAAAAAAAGAAAAAAATCCAATACAAAATGTTCACGGGTTCGTAACTGTCAAAATATTTAATGTTCATCCAGTCGATACGGTAAACTCTGTCCTCAAATTAAACAACGTATTTAAATAAAGGTTTCGAATTGACAAGATTTATCCACAATATTCGGACAATGGCGTATTTTAAATTTTAAAAATGTAGAGTAATGTCAGTAATGAAAAAGGATTGACATAAATATTGGTTGTCAAATATTTATGCGTGTGTTCAGAAATTTTATTTTATTATTCTGTGTAAACTAAGGCAAATATTTCAAGCTACTTAAATATACAACAAATGAGCAAATAACTTAACTAAAAAAAAAAAACATCATATCGATTGGTCTCACTGAATCATTCCAGCGGTACGAAGTTCGCCGGGGCAGCTAGTGTACTAACTAGCTGCCCCGGCGAACTTCGGACGGGCAGCTAGTTAGTACATAAAGCATTACGTTTTACTCCAAGAATAATAAAACAAAGTTATCATCCTTAGTGCCTTATGCAAATACTAATTATAGGCGTAATGCATACTTTCTGAGAGCCAGTCGCAGTTTCAACGAAATTAGTTGCGAACAAGACGTTGACCTTTTCTGCACCAATGCAAGCACACTAAGCAAGCTCTTAGCAAAGTCATTTTTTGTGCAAGAAGCACCTGCATGCAATTGAACCTTGTCCAAACTGGCCTAAAATTTGAACGGACTAACATTGAGGGAACACCTAAATGGCATAGAATTGATAAGATGTAGATAACTTGGGCTATGCCGGAGTAATAATGTGTGTATTTAACTGTGGAGGCTTGTAATTAGCAATTTAGTTATATATTATTGTTATTATAATGTTATTAGTCTGTAAGCCTTTCGAAAATAAAGAAAATAAAATAAAATAAAATCATTATAACTGATGATGTACGCATGCATCACAAAAATTGTGACATTTTTCAGAGGCACATCCAAACTAACAACTATTGTTACTCGGCATATCTGACCGATGAAAAGCGACGACGTGCGTAAAAGTGGGGGAGGTGGAGGGGGCAGTAAACTTGTTCTCATCTTGGAGAATATAACACGGAAGAAGCCTTACAAACACTTCCCCTTCTGTAAAAGTACAGTACGCTTAGTTCTAAGCGTTCTAGTACGTTAATAGAAATACTGCGTCCAGATAAGAGCGTCGCTTTCGACAACTCTGTAAGGCCGAATACCTAGTCAACAGCCTAGAGTCTCAATGTTCTCCCAGCTTTCAACCAGTAGACCAAGCGCACCTTCGCAATGTTGACTAACTGAGACCTGATGATGTTTACGGATTAATTACTTATAGCGTAATGATGCTAATGACATGAAACTGTTTATTTATACTAAAGAGGGTGGGTATTCGCAAATTAGTAATATGCTGCGTTAGACAATAACGACACTTGAAGGTACTTAGGCTCAAAACTTTTCAACCTCCCTGGTATCCGATTTTCGACAAAATGTCCCTTACGTTATTTCATATTTCCACTATCTATAATTTAAGCGCAGTATAATAATTAGGTGAGGATATAGCTATGTACCATCGACAAAAGCCAGGTCTTTCTAATTTTGCTTGCAAAAGTTTGGTGCCGTTCCGGCTTTCTGTAGTTTTACGAGAACAATAGACCATAGGGGCAGGGTTTCTTCAATTAATCAGTGTATTCAAAAAGCAACATTAAGCAGCTATCAACGACAAGAGTGTACTCCAGACAACCTTGATTGTTGATGATGGTACTGACTGACTATAGCCGATTTCGGTCCACAGCAACTGAGTTCTATGGCATGCGGTCCTTTTATATGTCCGTGTTTCTGTGCCAATAAACCATTGTTTCTTTCTTATTTTATGGCTGGCAGTCCCGGTGGTTGGCCGCTGTTCAAGTGATCTCTCTTGTCTTGGTAAAGTCTGCCATGGTAATTACAATTAAATATTTTTTTCTCTTGCAGACCAAACGGCGAAAACAAAATGAGTCTTAACTTATCGCCAGTGCACTGGGTGTCGGCTTGCGTAAGAGCGATAACTTGGCGAACTACGAGGCTTCAGACTTCAAACCCACCGACCGCGGAACACATCATTGATATTATTAATCAGTATAAGGTATGTTATCTAAACGAATGTTATAAAGGGATTCCATTTATTGTCTGTTTGTAAGTGGTAATTTCTGGAAGTGCTAACCCGATTATAAAAATTCTTACCCTGATAGTAAGCTACACCATTGCCGAGTGCCACAGTACAAATGTTTTATGGTACAGTTGACTTTCACACCGACGAAAGTCGTTGGCAGAAGCTCAAGCTAGTCTTATTATAGAGGTGGTGGATGTTAAAGTTTACATTTTTAGATCCTTTTCCTATATCACACCTTACCCATGGGGTCGCAGACAGTTAGAATAAAGTATATGATACTTGTCAATCTACCTAACCTTTTCCCAACTGTGTTGGGGTCGGCTTCCAGTCTAAAACCCGAGCGGAGCGGATCGCGAGCGGAGCGGACTCATTAAGTCCCCGTTTAACTCTTGAGGGTAAACTGCATAGGCATTTGTATTTCCACTATCAAATAGTCGTCATGTATGGAGTGCTCCGCTCGCGGTGAATACCGTGCTTACTGGATGTAGCTGAATACCATGTACTGAACATGGATCGACTGCCCATCTGACCTCCACAACCCATAGAAACTGGATAATACCCCCTTAGTAAGACTAGTTGTCAGACTTCCTCGCTTCTGAGGAACCGTAACGACTGTCAAGGATCCACGAATGATAGCCGGGGTCAACGGCTTAACGTGCTTTCTAATGTACGGATGGGTTTCGAAATGTAATGGGTGGCCACCCATCCACGGCCTAACACTGACAAGCGTAGCTTAACCTGATGGATCGACCCGTGCGGCTGTTATTACTTATATGCGAGCCCCTTGACGTCTTTAAACGTCATTTAAATTAATGTTGATATTGAAGGAATATTTTTTTTTATTCACACAGCAGTTTGGTGAAAAAAGAAGTTAACGTCGGTCTAATTTTAAAATGGATTTTTCTATATTTTTAAGCCTTCAACTGCTCACCTGACTCCTATTAATGCGACTTCCTTGATCAAGAATGAGAAGAAATGTGACTTCACTTGCTTTGAGCACATTGTGCTGTCAGGAGGAAAATCACATAAGGATCTTCATATTGAGATAATGGTAAGAAAAAGATTTTCGTATTTAGGTATCCATGTAAGTAGTAGCGACCCGTCTCTGCTTCGTACGGTTTTTACGACTGGGCATAACATCGAGATTTCTTTATCTCATGTAAATTTAATATTAATGTATTAAACTTAGGTAGATGAAAGGTCTCGCTGCGCTCGACTAAATACCGCCGGCGTACTTGTCAAATGCGGCCACAAATACTGCGCCGAAGTCGGCGTACCCGAGCCAGTCACACTGCATGCTGTGTGTGACGTGTACGTGCTGAATATTTTATTAAAGGAGGATGGCGAGGTTGCATGTACACTCCCTCCAACCTTCCCATGGCCCTTCCAACGTTCGTTATACGGGCCGAAACGTGGGGCGGCTGCGGACCTAGCACCCTTGGCAATCTTATTTTATGGTCCGCAGGCGCTTCTTGATCCCTTACAAATTGAACCATGTGTGTCCCTGAAGCAATTCTCCCCCAATGGGGGCTTGCACAAACACACAACAATCTTCGCCGCCGGTAACCTGTAACAACAATATAATTTTTTTTTTTTTGCTCTCCCTCCCTTTCCCCTTTTTTTTTTGTCACTTTTCTTTTTTTTTTTGTCTCTTTTTCTTTCTTTCTTTCTTTTTTTCCCTTTGTCACTTTTTTTTCTCTTTTTTTTCTCTTTTTTTTCTTTCTTTCCTTTCTTTCCTCCTTTTTTTTATGGGACCCACTATTAGGAGTATCGTTCAGTATCGAAACTTATAACTAGTTGTAGAACTATATAAAACTAGCAAAAAAGCAAATGGCCAGTAAGTCGTAGAGGCTGGGAGAAAAAAGATATGCAATGTAAAAGATTATAACCTTTAAACGAATCTTATAGTGCTTATTTAATAATACAATATCTTTTTTATGTAATAAGTAGTTTCAAAAAGGTGATCAAACAGAATAGAAATATTTACAAACACTACCATCGTGTTTCTGCATCTCTCTGTCCAAATACGTCTGGGAGCTAGGAACTATAGTGACTTGGTCAAAACGAGAAATGAAATTAATATGGTAAGCATAGACTAGATTGATATAGGATGAAACTATAATCATAATGGCAAAAAAACTAAGCTGAAAGAAGCGTAAATATCTAGCAGAATTAAGTAGTTTTAATTAATATGGTAAGCATCGACTAGATTAATATAGGATGAAACTATAATCATTAATGGCAAAAAACTAAGCTGAAAGAAGCGTAAATATCTAGCAGAATATGTAGTTTTAAAGCTCCCATTGGCGCGACGTGTCTAGTTGCGACCGAGATTCCTCTAACGTCGGGTCGCATCGGCGTGTGGAGTCGCGTGCTATACGTTACACCCACATTTTGCCAGTTACATGGTTGAATCGATTGATTGATAAAAGGGGGGTGAGCCAACTGTCAATAACCGGGCACATATTCAGATTTCGGGCTGATACTGAGAATTTCCCCGTGCTCGTCTTGGGAATCGAACCCAGGACCCCACGTTCGGCAGTCGTGCTTACGATCACTAGACCAACGAAGCGGTCGAAAACAAAGTGTAGGTAATAGGAATAAATATCTAGCCATCCTACATAAATCACAAACATAGCTCTCCTGGAACTCCCTCCATGAAAAGCAATTTAGCAAAGACAAGATTTTATAGACTATTAAGAACTTGGATTTGTAAACAAGATGTTTGTTGAATAAAACAATACATATTTAGAAAATCTTTTATTTCGTTTATTTTCTTTTTTATACAGGTTGTGATAAAAAATAGGATAAGGGCAGGAGGATGATGATTATAATAAATACTGATACAGTAATTGTATCTTCGTTCTATCTTGTTACTGTTCCGTCCTAGATAACCTTTAAATTATTTATCTAATTAAAAGATTATCTAAGAACGTAGCTGGTGCAGCAACATAGTTCCATGTAATAGAGGGCGAGTCTTGCAATCAAACGGAAACAAAACCACGCCACGGGATGCTACTGAAGCATATGAGCTTAAGTATCAATTTATTTATAGGTATTACAATACTTACATCACGCGGATAAACCCATCTCCGAACTCTCTCAACTACCTGAGCACTTTCGTCGGACAAACGATGTCTCCGTAATCGGGCAATGCGCAATTGACAATTCACACAACACATTTTATCGGGTAACTAAGTCCAAACCACTTGGAAATCGGAATCCAAAGGTAAAAGCGGTTATGTAAGTCGGTATGTAGAATAATCAGTCCAAAGGTAAAGCCAAGTCGTCAAGAATCCACAAAATCACAGAAAATAATAGATATCCCACGTTAGCCGTTGAAAACAAACAATGGAATAACACTCTGTCTGACAGCCAACTCCTATTGACAGCCTAACGTTCCATTCTAGCTTATCACAAATAATCATAATAATAAAATTATAATATTGTACATTTTTGTATAAAAAATGTGAATGCATTTTTATTAATATTAACTTTTGTATGTTTTTCTTATACTTTAAAATTTTTGTTGAAAAAAAAAAAAAATGATAAGCGTAAATGTCTACAATTGTAAGAACGTAAATCATGTAAGCAGTCGGTTGGAATGTAATACGAAACACGGTGCGTTCAAAGACTGCACGAGGACTTATTTTAAAGTAAATAAAAATCTTTCTAACTTTTAATTCCCATCATCTAGTGACTCAATATTTTTTATATAATCCTCTTACAAACTCCTAACTATAGTAAATATGAACTTGCAAGTGAATGACACTTCGTTAATTTATAAACAATGTGGGTCCAAACTCGCCATCCTTCTTTTGGGAATAATCCGAAGTAAAATGCCAGTTAGCGTAGTGAAACTGTGTAAAAATAATACAACAAGAAATAAGAAGGACAGTGGGATCACATACCATCAGTAAATATCGTATACTGGGACCACTTTTGTTTTTGCTGTATGCTAATGACTTAGCTATCATAACAACTGCATACTATATGCTGACGACACGACCATCAGCATTTTAAACGAAAATTATGACGTAGGTGAGTACCAGACCGAAATAAACGAGACCCTCAATAAAATTGTCACATGGCTCAAACAAAATAATCTCCAGATTAATATTAGCAAAACCAAATTGATACAGTTCCAAACGTATAACAGTAAGCGTCCACAGTTAAAAATACAGTATGATAATGACACAATTGAAGAGGTTGAGAGTACGAAGTTCCTAGGGATAACAATTGACAAACATTGTAGCTGGAAAACTGACATTGACGAACTCTGCACAAAGATAGATAAATTCGTATTCGTTCTGTACAGATTAACACGTGTGGCTAGTGTTGATGCGGCACTATGTGCATACCATGGCTATGTTTCATCAATTTTGCGTTATGGCATAATAATATGGGGTAATTCTGTAGAACTTAACAGGGTGTTTCGAGCTCAAAAAAGTGCATTCGCTCAATATGCGGAGCGCAGCCAATGGACAGCTGTGTTCCATTATTCAAAAAATTAAAAATATTGCCGCTCCCAGCACTGTATATTTTTGAAATTTGTATTTTTGTGTACCAAAATAGGCATGAATTTCCACTGTTTAATGATGTTTATCCAGACCTAGCCGCAAAGTACACATGCTTCGTGTACCTAGACGAAATAATAAACTATTTTCAAATAATGTATTTTGTATGGCGACCAAAGTTTATAATAATCTACCAGATTGTTTTAAAACACTTAACTTTAGGACATTTAAATGCAAATTATTCAATTATCTCTTAGGTAAATGCTACTACTCGACTAATGATTATATGAATGAAAAGTTGACGTAAATATTAGGAAATAATTATATTCTCTTCTATCTCTTTGACTTAATTTAATCTTTTTGACATCTCCACAATTTATATTTAATTTTGACTAATTTGCAATTTGAATGATATACTAATTTATTTATTTCAATGTTATACCTGCTTATTACATTAACCACAACCCTGATAATGTATTTGTACGGCGGAAACGGCAGAATATTATGAACTTTTAAAATTATTTAACAACTCTGTAACAGTATTCTTACAAATAAATGGACTATTACTATTACTATAATTTCGAAATTTCAACATAACATAAACATGAGCCCTAAACGCCATTCAGTATTGCCGCTTATACAAGAATCAAGTTCCCCGTGGTTGAGATTTCTATAACATAATGTGAATTTATTGTTTTTGTATTTTATTATATTACATATTTCATTTATCTAAACTAGTTATTATATACTTAACCTAGTTCTGTAAACTATTGAATGTTTATCTTTGTAATCTATACACATAAGGTGTAAAAATGTTAGCTGACACTATTTCAACGGGTGATTCTACCCATGAAACTAAACCACTTTCCCCAAGGAACATAGGTCGAAAAATGATTTTTTTTTCCTTCTTCCCATACAAAATGCACAATCAGCTGATTGATTTACTATGGGAAAGCAAAAAAAATTAAAAATCGGCCACCACCGCTCCAAATAAGTTATATAGGTACTGTTAAGGCGCATCCCCTGCAGGGTGCGGGGGCTGGGCCGGTGTCCCTACTCCACAGCGCTGAAGATATAAAAGGCGCTCGCGCAGTTCAGTGTTTGTACACGCAAAACCCCACCTCAGTCATAGGATGCAGGCCCTCCAAAACCGTTTCCTCCGAAAGGCAACGGGAGCCCCTTGGTTCGTTCGGAACGAAATCCTCTACTCGACATTCCCACCATCTCCCAGTTCTTGAAACGCAATTCCAAGCGCTTCTTCGACTCAGCCACCAACCATCGCAACCCTCTGGTTGTCGAGGCGGCTAGCTATGTCCCCTCTCGTATTAGTAAGGTCCGCCGCCCTAGGCTTGTGCTCTCAGATCCCGACGACCCCATAACTCTTCTCCAGGAGAGCAGTAGGGCCCGTAGGAACAAAAACAAATCGACATTCCGACCTCGCCGCCGAGGTCCCTCGCGACGACCCCGAAGTAATCGTCCTCCCCCCCGTCCCTTGCTCGGTAATGAAGTGCCAGCTGGTGGCGTAGCTGAGCCAGTAGCTTTGAACTCCCCGTTCAATAATAATTACTCTAATTTGATCCAGCCTGTCCCATCTTGCTGTCCTACCCCAGCGACGCCCTAAGCCGAGGTTCGTTCCCCACAGGGGGATCCCTTAGCGTGTAGTTGCTTAATGTTGTAAGTTCTATGCCCTGGCTGGAGGCTTTGAGTTCGCTTAAGGCAGCCACAGGATTGACCGGTTAAGTAGTCACGGCCTCTCTAGGCTAACTAAGAGATGTCATTAAAAAAAAAATCGCGTTTGCGTCGGAATTTAGAGCTTTTAACAGTCTTAATTAATTAAATTAAATACATACCTATATAGTAAATTAAATGTTATTATAAGTAACTGTAAAAGGAAAAATAAATGTATAGGCGCCATGTTTGAGTTTAGTATTTCAGCTCCGCACACTTACCTGACACCACACAATCAAGGTCATAAGCCTAAACAGGTACTAAATAATGTGTAACCACACTATTGACGGGTAGAATCGAAACAGAAAGCACCATTTAGATAACTCCTTATATTCAATATGATTATTTTTAATCAATAAATCTGCCTAGCCTTTTCCCAACTATGTTGGGGTCGGCTTCCAGTCTAACCGGATGCAGCTGAATACCAGTATTTTACATGGAGCGACTGCCTATCTGACCTCCACAACCCAGTTATTGGGTAATACGATACCCCTTGGTAAGACTGGTTGTCAGACTTTCGACCCGTAACGACTGTTAAAGATCCACGAATGACTGCCGGGACCAACGGCTTAACGTGCTATCCGAGGCACGGAGGAGTCTCGGTATGTACAAATGGTCACTCATCTACGGACCAACCCCGGCCAGCGTAGCTTAACCTGATGGATCGACCCTTGCGGCTGTTATTATTTAGCCACGAGCTCCTCCTCATGATTATTTTTAATAATAATTTGTAAATATTACATGTAAGTAAAAAAAAAAACTATTAAAATTGAGGCCTAATCATTGATATATGTAGGCAGAAGGTCAGATACAATTAAATGGTAGGCTGAACTTTGCGAGTTTTGCGTCACCACCCACGCCTGCTAAACGTGCCGCCACATCCGGTCTCCGTCTCCCGCTGGCGGGACCAGTGACAGCTGCACGGGAACCACCAGCGAGTGTAGTGAGTGCAGGCAGTGCATGGCCCGCCGCGTCCTCGCGGAGGCGATCGGCGGCGGCGGTCTCTCGCGTCCGGCCCTGGTACAGGCCATGGTACGGAGCGAGAGTGCATGGGAAGCCGTCACCTCCTTCTGCGAAGCAGTAATGCTCGCGAAGGAGGAGGCTGAACGCGTGAGGGAGAGGCAATCTTTGCGCCCTCACGCCCCTAGTCGCCGCAGGAGACGCCCTGGGCGTCGGGAAGCGATAGCCGATTCCCGGCCACCGTAGGCGCGGGCTTGCGGATGGCGAGCAATGGGTAGCTCGCCGTCCGGTAAGGACCAGGCCCGGGTCGACGGCGCGTTGTGTTCCACGCGCGCCTCAAAGAGATGTCAGCAAAGATGGGGTCCAATAGGGCCGATGCCGCTGGGGTTGCGGGTTGTTTGAAAAAGATACCGTGGCCCTGGCACAGGCAACTGAAGGAACACGGGTGGGTTTTAGTCAGTAGAAGTCTGACACGCCCTCCCGCTCCACCCAGAGCGGGAGAAGTTATTTGATGATTTCCCATCCAAAAAAAAAAAAAAACAAAAAAAAAAAAAAAAAAAAAGGCAGTGCATGGCAAAGCGACATCACAGGCGCCAGCCTCGCCGGCGCCCCCCCCCCCCCCGTACCTCTGCTTACGGCCATGCTGTCAGCATGCTCATCTCGCGCGGGATCGAGCATGTCAATAGCATCAGCGGGCTCGGCCGTATCCGGTTGCGACGACGTGTCCTTGGACACGACTTCGCGAGCCGACGCGCAGCCCACCGTGGGAGGAGCAGACACCCCGCTGGGATTCGGCTTCGAGTTTCAACTCGTCGAGCCCAGACCCCAGCGGAAGCACCGCTGGATGAGCTTCGGCGACACTGCGATGGAGGCGAAGCGGCTGGACCTGGGTGAGCCAGCGTCACCCACCTTCGTCGACGTGGCGCGCGGTACGCCGCCCCCATCACCGACTGCAGGGGTAAGTGTTTTTAATTTATCGCTGCCCCCCTGCATCCGCCGCACCCCCGGTTACTACCCACGGCGCCGCAGTGACGCCGACAAAGAAGCCGGGGAAGAAGCTACGCTACCCACCGCTGGTAGTTGAGAGGCTGCCTAACTGGGCCGCCCACTTCCGGGCCATCAACGCCAAGCTGGGCCGGCCTCCTAACGCTCGCCCATACGGGGCTGGAGTTCGCTTCACCTCCGACAGCGAGGAGGAATACCGACTGGTCCAGCGGTACTTAACCGGCCTGGAGAAGGATAACGGCGTCTCATGGTTCGCCTATTCGCTACCAGCGCAGTGGAACCTCTAGATAGCCATAAGGGGCCTGACGGCGGACACAGACCCCAAGTACATCGAGGAGGAACTCCGGACGTTGGGATACCAGCCGGAGTACGTGCGTCATATAAAGGGGGCGCAAGGACGACCCGGGTGCGTGTTCCACGCGATCATAAAGAAGACCCCCAACGTCCGGGCCATATATGACACCACCGTATTTATGTATATGCGTGGTGTCAAGATAGAGGCTTGGCGGGGAAAACGTGGGCCCGCTCAGTGCCACCGGTGCCAGAGGTTCAGACACAGCTCGCACCAGTGTCACCACCCGCTCGCCTGTGTGCGATGCGGGGGCGAGCACGCGGCGCGCGAATGCTCGCGTCCGCGGGAGGAGCCGGCCACCTGTGCTAACTGCGGCGGCCCGCACCCCGCGTGCAACATAAAGTGCCCCGTATTCCAGGAGGAAATCCGGAATAGGCGGGCGGGGACCGCCGCCATTACGGCCACTTCGCGCCGGCAACAAGCGGCCACCGAGAAGCCGCAAGTTACGTCTGAAGAGGCCCGTCGTTGATGGCGGCGGCCAACGGACCCACGGACAGAAGCCAAGCCACCTCCTCAGGGCGGAGGAGGAAGAAGAAACGTGAGGGAAAGGGACAGGGCAAGAAGCCAGACCCCCCCCCCCCCCAGACGACCCAGGAAGACATCCCAAAGGCCGCCCCTGCCTCAAGCGGGGTGCAGGCTGTGAAAACAGATGCACCTACAGCTGGCGCTGGCATGGCGCCGCGGCAAAAACTGGAACAAATAAAGTTCTCAAAAGAAAAGAATGGCGGCGCTACCGGCGCCAAAACATTAACAAAAAAAGAATTCACAGCCTGTGCCATTAAGCGATTAATGGACCTCATTAAAGTATATATACATTATAGCTGTATCAGAAATTGACTTGGTCACGAGATATCAATAAAATTAAAACAAGAGCATCATCTTACCTCATGTTGGCCACAACGCACAAAACAGCCGCTTTTCGTGGAAGCTTTAAAAACGCTGCCTCTCGCTGTTGGAACGATTTGCCACCACCGTTTCGCACTATAAAAACAGTTGGTACTTTTAGTATTAAATATAAACCGCACTTATTACGAGTACAAAAGGAAACCAGTCTCTGAAAACTGATACTCACCCTGGGACTGCACGTAGTTAGTACTGGTGACATCAGTGGAGTCTTGTGTTTCTAGCAGCATGTTTAGCTTCGAACTTGACTGTTGGTTTTGCTCGGTGATTGAATTTTTGTTTATTTTTTTATTATTTCTTCCGACTTACACAACACAACACAGTTCTTTCAACAAACAATACTTTATATAATTTATCTGCACCACTTTATTGCCGTATCTATTATTCACTCTTTGTTTTAGTTTTATCAACAGTTAATTTCTTAAACATTATATCAGCTGTCAGCCACAGAGCATGTAAATATACTGTCAGCCGATCATCTGCGCCCGCGTCTCATCGCTTGTCATAGACTATAGACAATATTCTATAGCATAGACAAGCGAGGTTGAAGCGCCTGGCGTCGGGAGTTATTCGACTAATGAATACACTATTTATGGTTATTACCATGTGTGGCGGTAATACTGAGGCGAAGAGTCGTGCACCAAGAACTCCCCTTGCCGTCGCTCAGCTCGTGGTACGCGCTGGGTGTGCAGCTACATTTAGCCGGTGAGGACATAAACATCTATGCCTGTTATAAGCCGCCCGCGACCCAACTAAACCTGTCAGAGTTGCGGGCGCTTATTAACTCATCGCAGAAGGCGACCATCCTCGCCGGTGACTTTAATTGTAAGCACCCAGCGTGGAATTCATCCAATACGAATACCGAGGGAAGACGGCTCTTCGCGGACGCGGAAGCCTTCAGGTACACGGTTTCCAGACCAGAGAAACCGACGCACTACCCCGAGATCTCACAACACATGCCGGACGTGCTGGACATCGTAGTCCGAGGGCTACACTGCCAGATCACGCAGCAAGTGATAGACGACGAGTTACAGTCAGACCATCAGCCGGTACTCGTCGTCTTATCACAGCGTCACCTCGACTAACGGACTGGACAGCCTTCGGAGAGAAGCTAGAGACCACCACGCCGACTCGGCCTATCGTTACCTCCACGGACGTAGACCAGATGGCGGGTGACGTTACTGCTTGCATCCAAGGCGCCCTGGAAGCGGCGACATCGACGCAGCCGGAGGGGAGAGGGCTACTGCAGCCGCTGCCGGCGCACATCAGAACGATGATCGCCGCAAGCAGTGGCAACAACTAAGATGCCCGCACATGAAGACGCAGCTGAACTGTCTCGCGGAGAAGGTGAAGGCCGAGCTCAAGGCACACGCCGCCGCGGGCAGGGAGGAACGTACGAGTATAAACGCCACGACGAACAGTTGGCCGTCAGTACATCGTCTCTGTCGCCAACTAACGAATACCCCAGCTCCGGTGCGTCCGCTGCTCTGAAGCGACGGGGCGCTTAAATATGTACCGGAGGACCGGGCGGAGGTCTTTGCTGAGCACCTGGAGCGTAAGTTCTGCCCGAACCCGATCAGCGACACTGAACATGTCGCAGCGGCAACCTATGGCGAGGCGTGTAAATAGCCTGCACTTTTATTAGAATGATGTAAGAAAAAACTAATCACAAAGACGTAATGGCGTACTTCAAAAATAAAATAATTGCCCCATTGATGAATCCTCGAGGAACCAATACCATAAAATTAATAGCAGCTAAACATGCCCACGTACCTTCACAATCCAGAGATCCCACTCCGACCCAGGGAGATGGGAAGATATCTCGTTCATGCGTGCGTGATAGCTTGTAGGTCTGTAGCAGCCGGCCGGCGAGCAAATCTTCTTAAATCTACCGGTGGAATGGTTGAAACTCCAAAAATCAACACTGTACTATAAGTCCTCAATGAAGCACAGATGCAGGTCCATTTATTTTACGAGTATCGTGAAGGTTTTATCAAAAAAGGAATATTCAAAAGGCGGAGCGATTAGCACTCGCCATGTCTCTTTGCGAGGCGGAAGGAAGCACACTGGTGCTGACGCCATCTATCGGTCATTTTGCGAGAAAACTAAAGAAAGTTTCGATACATGGGCGCTGCGACACTGAATATTGGCGCGAGGATTCGTCAGTTGAGAAATTAAAATATTAGGTTGGGGAAAAAGTCTTTTCGCATTATAGTATGTATGAACTTGTAATAAAATCTCTTTGGCTATACTATTTGTATCTACGGCAGGCCAGATGGCGTGGTTGGTTAAGATACCACCTGCCATGCCGCTGGTCGTGGGTTCGATTCCCATCCAGGACAAACATTTGTGTGCATGATCATGTCTGTTTGTCCTGAGTCTGGGTGTAATTATCTATATAAGTATGTATTTACAAAAAAAAGAGTAGTGTATGTAGTTTATCAGTTATCTGGTTTCCATAGTACAAGCTCTGCTAAGTTTGGGATCAGATGACCGTGTGTGAACAATGTCCTAGGATATTATATTATTATTATTATCTGGCTGGTTTTGGTATCATGAAAGTTTAAATTTTAAAGAACATAATTCCAAATTCAAATTAGGAAAATGTGTGATTTTCATTTGTTTTTCGTACCGTCAAGATGAGTGAATCTAATGAAGAAATTCGATATATTTTAAAATTTTACTACAAAAAAGGTAAAAATGCAACGCAAGCCGCGAAAAAAATTTGCGATGTTTATGGACCTAGTGTAGTGTCTGTGAGAGTAGCACAAATTTGGTTTAAGCGTTTTCAATCCGGAAATTTTGATGTCAAAGATGCTCGTCGCTCTGGTCGCCCTATTACGGATAAAATGGATGCCATTTTTGAAAAAGTGGAGCAAGATCGGCATATCAGTAGTTACGACGTAGCTGAAGAACTGGAAATTGACCACAAAACAGTTTTGGCACATTTGAAAAAAACTGGGTACACAAAAAAGCTCGACATTTGGGTACCTCACGAGCTCACTGAAAGAAACCTAATGAACCGTGTACTCATTTATGATTCTTTATTACGGCGTAATGAAACGAACCATTTTTGAAGAAGCTGATAACTGGTGATGAAAAGTGGATCACGTATGACAAGAACGTGCGAAAAAGATCGTGGTCAAAGGCCGGTCAGGCTTCACAGACTGTGGCGAAACCCGGGTTAACTCGCAACAAGGTGATGCTGTGTGTGTGGTGGGATTGGAAGGGCATTATTCATTATGAGCTGTTACCACCAGGCAGGACCATCGATTCTGAACTCTACTGCGAACGACTGATGAGATTAAAGCAAGAAGTTGAGAGAAAGCGCCCGGAATTAATCAACAGAAGGGGTGTGGTTTTTCATCATGATAACGCTCACACATCTTTAGCAACTCAGCAAAAATTAAGAGAGTTTGGGTGGGAGGTGTTAATGCATCCGCCGTATAGTCCTGACCTTGCACCTTCAGATTTCCACCTGTTTCGGTCTCTTCAGAATTCTTTAGGCAGTGTCAGGTTAACATCACGAGAGGACTGCCAAAACCACTTGTCGCGGTATTTTGACCAGAAGTCCCAAAATTTCTATAGCAATGGGATCATGTCCCTACTTACAAGATGGCAAAAAGTTATCGAACAAAATGGTACCTACATACTTTAGTTAAATGTACATAAACTATACTAAAAAATGTTTTGAAATTTCTTAAAAAATGCGAAGAAACTTTTTCCCCAACCTATTATTTAATTTGAAACACTAACATTATTATATTATAGGAACAAATACTAAAATTTTATTTTTTACATTGAAAAAAGCATTGACGCTTCACCATGCTCCCCTCTTTAGAAGGACGCAAGTACTTTCAAAAAGGAAAGTGAGAAAATTATAAGTATTTACTGACCTAGATTATGATCAGAAAAAGTTTAAGCTTTATGACTGAATGCGAGAAACAAACGATATAAGTTATTTCCTAAACCTTAAGACTATGAATATCATATAAGAGTTGACGTTTTTTGCGTTGGAATAGGATATAATTTAGCGACAGCACGTTTAAAGTTACCGAACTTTGTCTTTACCATTGCAACACGAGAGACATTATCTGTGCCTCTATAAACCTCAGTTATAACTCCTAATGGCCAACTTAGAGGAGCTGAATTATCCTGTCCCATAAGTACGACGGTTCCAACTTCGACGGGTTTGTCCGGAGTTGCCCATTTTTGCCTGACTTGCAGCGTATGCAGATACTCTAGGTGCCATTTCTTCCAGAAGGATTGGACCATACTATCTAACAACTATTTGGGCTGTGACAAATTAATGCGCTGACCAGACAAATCGGCTGCCGGCAGGTACTGCAACGGAGTCGACATCAAAAAGTGAGCGGGAGTAAGAACTTCGGGATGGGGATCGGAAGACACCACGCTCAGAGGGCGCGAGTTCATAATGCACTCTATTTGAATGAGTACAGTTTGTAACTCCTCATAAGTGAGAAGCTGACTTCCGATCACGCGATAAAGGTGCGTTTTTAATGTTTTAACATTCGCTTCCCACATGGCGCCAAAATGTGGGGAGCGAGGTGGGATTATTTTCCACGTTATGCGGCGGGTTGACAACTCATGTAAAAGAGTCGAATTGAAACTTGAAATTAATAAGAATCTATAAAGCTCATCTAGTTGGGCCTTAGCACCAACGAAATTGGTAGCATTGTCCGAATAAAGATAAGATACTGGCCCTCGACGCGAACTATAAAGCGTTTAAACGCGGCTATAAAGGCATCAGAGGTTAAATCAGAGACTAACTCTACATGGACGGCCTTAGTTACCAAGCACACGAATAAACAGATATACGCCTTCTGGGCGTGTTGGCCTCTGCGACGAGTGAGGGTTATGCGTATGGGACCAGCATAATCCACTCCAGTGTGGACAAACGCCTTTGCTTCCGACACTCGGTATTCAGGCAGGTCTGCCATCACTGGAATGGGATGCGTCGGATTTACCCGAAAACATGTGTTGCATTGTCGCAACTTGGACCTAATGACAGTCCTGGCATCTAGTATCCAAAAACGCTGTCTTAGAATAGACATGAGTGGTCCCGGTCCAGTGTGACAATTCATCACATGATAATGACGGATTATTAGATCCACAATAATTATGGTCATGTTTGGGAAGTAAAAAAGGATGCTTAGCGTCAAACGGATGGTGCGACTTCGAAAGCCTTCCACCGATGCGTAATATTCTCTTTTCATCTAAAAAGACAGCTAAACTTTGAAGTTTCTTTGGAAGCAATTTCCCAGATTTGATGAGCTTAATATCATTTGCAAAATGAACAGATTGCACAGCACTGACTATCGCTCGTTCCGCAACTGACAAGTCCTGATTAGAACGAGGTTCACAGTGAACCTTTGGTCTAGCGAATTTCAATATATAGGAAACAATGCGCAACAATTTATCCCATGATAAGGTACGTTGAGCAAGTTGATATAGAAGGGGTTGTCTACTTGCGTGGTCACTGCTAAGACATTTGTCTTGTGCAGACTGTCAGAGGCCAGCTGTCGCACAGTGCGCATAGCTATGTAAGGACTCGACTTAAGTCCGAAAGGTAAGCGATTAAAAGCAAAGGTTAACACAGGTTCGTTCTCATTGAATCGAAACAAAATGCGTAGGTATTTACGCTGGTCAGCGGGTACACCAACGCGTAAATACATTTGTTTAATATCAGCATTTATAGTAATGGGAAATAATCTAAAATTTGTTAAAAGAATAAACAAATCTGTTTGTAAATTTGAACCAATAAAATACGTCATTTAAAGATAATCCTGTATGAGTTCTAGCACTAACATCCAATACAATGCGCGGCATCGGTTTGTCTGGCCGAACGACAGCGTGATAAGGGATATAGTACCCGTCATCGGAAATGGTAGATTCGTCGACTTGACTTAAGTAACCATTGTCCATGTACTCTTTGATTACTGCATTATAATTTTTTCGCAACATCGGCGATTGGCGGAGTTTCCTTTCAAGCGCAATAAGCCGACCGTACGCGGCGGTGCGGGAGTTACCCAACTCGGCGGGATCCTTACTAAAAGGTAACGCGACAGTATAACGTCCCACATCGTCCCGTGACACGGTCGAGGAAAAAATATTCTCACATTCGGTTTCCTCAGGAGAGAAAAAACGTTTATTCTCAACTTCTTCCAATTCCCAAAACTTTTGTAATAAGTCATTGAGAGCCAATGCCGTGAAAGAAGAGTTAGGTAAATTTAAATTATCCCTACTATGCGGAAAATCGCCCATCAAGACATACCCGAATGTGGTCAATAATGCAGATGGGGCGCGTGAACCAAGATCGACCCTATTCACCAAGTAAATGTACGGAAACAGTTGAGCGCCCAACACTAGGTCAATATCCCCTGGAATATTCCAGCTTAAATCTGCGAGCGGAAGCGCGTGGAAGTCTACATGGCTATGCCACTTAACATGGTGCGATGGTAGCTGGTCCGTAATGCACTCAACTACTAACGCGTGAATAGTATATTTTTGATCCGGATACACACGAGACTCGATATCTTAATGTACGTATCCTATTATCGGTCGCGATACAGAACTAACTCCTTACTCAAAGGAATTATCAGTAAATTAAGTTTTCTACAATTACTCAAAGGAATTATCAGTAAATTAAGTTTTCTACAACAGGTTGTAGTTATTAAATTATTCTGCGAGCCATTATCAATTAAGCACCTCACTATTGTTTTGTGACCCGCACTGTCACTTTTAGCTCGCGCATAAACCTGAGCTGTCGATAACAGCACTATCTCCCTAGCCTTCGCTGCATCAGCTGCTAATAACACGGCCGAGTTGTGAGCCGAAAACGCCGGCGTCACGGAAATATCGATCTTATCGCAATGAATATAAGAGCTCGGCACCGCGGCGGAAACCGGGGCAGACAAAGACGTACCGGGAGTCGAGAGGGGCGCGGAAGGCGCGAGGGGCAGCGGCGCGTGAGGCGACGCGACGACTATATTGCAATTCGTCGCTTTAATATCAGCTGTTTGCGGTTTATTTTCTTTATGAAAATGTAATAGTATATGATGGCGTTTTTTACATAAGCTACAGACTGATGTTGACTTGCAGTTACTCAATCCGTGCAATGTGCTCAGACAATTCGCACACCCACGTTTGGATTTAATAAACTCGAACCTTGTTCTAGGAGTCAACGCGGATTTAAACTTAGCGCAGTTAAACAAATGAACATGAGCGTTATCATTACAGTACGCGTAGCATGGAACCGCGATCGCGGATGAACAAGCGGACGAGTCAGCTGACTCGCTCACAACAAACGCTTTTGTCTGTGTGCGTGACTCGCGAGGTGCGGAAGCGGGGTTTCTAGTAAAGTTTCTCGCGTTTGAATGAGACGAATTCGAGCGTGCCAATATCTTTATCCTGATCTTGAACGAAGCTTATCAATAATTTCGTGGTGGGAATTTCAACATCTCGAATGGAAAGTTCAAACGATTGAATAGTCTGTGAATCGATTTTTCTCATTGCACAGTGCAAGAGAATAAAATCAGCAAGATCTGTAATCCCAAGTTGTTTCAAGGCAGAAATAGATGCACTAAATGTTTCTATGAAAGAATCGAGACTATTAGCGTTAAAAGAACAACTTTTTAAATCCAATAGGTTATTAAAATAATGCGTACCTAGTGAGCGCTTGTCTTGATATTTTTTAACTAAACTATTCCATAAAAACTTGTAAGTATCACCCGTAGGCACAATTCCAGCGGTAACCTTCAAAGCGTTGTGTGTAAGCCTACCTACCAAGTACTGCACACGCTGCGAGTCAGTCAGCTGATCATTATCATGAATGTTCGACTTGAACGACTCATAGAAAACAGGCCAATTCTCTGTTTTCCCGTCGAAAGACGGCAGCGCGATAGGAGGCAACATTATTTTAAGCGGTTCAAAAAGAGTCTCTGTGTTACTTACTACTGGGTGTTGGTGGCGATTGATTACAGTTTATTTTATTCCGGACACGTTTAATATGAATATAAAAATCTTCAAAGGATTCTAAACAAGCATAGTCGGCTTTTGAACCAGGTTTTAAACTAATATTTATTTGATTAATTTGGTCGACAAACGATTCAAATTTATCTCGAATGTCATCAATTGTCTCTGACTCAGTCATAAAACTCTCATTTTTCCTCGAATCAAACGACGATATACTTTTTAATAAATCATACAATCGATTAATGCGTATAAATAACAATCCTTTCTTTTCATGAAGAATCGTTAGTAAATCTTCCGGCTTCGGTTGTTTATTCGTCATTTTGTTAAATAACAAATGAACAACAACACAATAACAGAAAAAAAATACCTAACAAGCAGTTTGCAATAGTTAACGCGCCTACCAACTATGAGTAGGTATCTATCTAATTATTATTACGCACAAAGCCGAGATGAGTTGGTAACTACCTACCTATTAATATCAAAGCGAATTTTTAAATGCGTATACCTACATAGAATGAACTTTACCAATGAATACGTAATGTGGTTGTATGTAAACTAATAAAATAATTGAACAGATTCATCAACAAACTACGTAAATCTATTGTCAATAATAATTGCACTGCGTTTTATAGGAACTAATTTACCAAAAGTTTAAGTAAATAAATACCTATTGCACGTTATTGAACCTATATGATTTTCACCAAACAATTACGCAAAAATCTAGGTAACGGGTTATTAATCCGGTATCTGAAGGACTAAATAATATGGTGAGGCGTGTAAATAGCCTGCACCTTTATTAGAATGATGTGAGAAAAAACTTATCTCAAAGACGTAATGGCGGACTTCAAAAATAAAATAATTTCCCCATTGATGAATCCTCGAGGAACCAATACCATAAAATTAATAGCAGCTAAACATGCCTTCACAATCCAGAGATCCCACTCAGACCCAGGGAGATGGGAAGATATCTCGTTCATGCGTGCGTGATAGCTTGTAGGTCTGTAGCAGCCGGCCGGCGAGCAAATCTTCTTAAATCTACTAGTGGAATGGTTGAAACTCCAAAAATCAACATTGCACTATAAGTCCTCAATGAAGCACAGATGCAGGTCCATTTATTTTACGAGTATCGTCAAAGTTTCATCTAAAAAGGAATATTCAAAAGGCGGAGCGATTAGCACTCGCCATGTCTCTTTGCGGGGCGGAAGCACACTGGTGCTGACGCCATCTATCGGTCATTTTGCGAGAAAACTAAAGAAAGTTCCGATACATGGGCGCTGCGACAACGAATATTGGCGCGAGGATTCATCAATTGAGAAATTAAAATATTTAATTTGAAACACTAACTTTATTATATTATAGGAACAAATGTTAATATTTTATTTTTTACATTGAAAAAAGCATTGACGCTTTACCAACCTAGGGGACTACTTCGCCACGCCGATAGCTCCCGAGGAAGACGCCATCTTTTTCTCGTCTGGGGCAGTTAGACGGGCCATCCTAAAGACGAAGCCGAAGAAGTCGTGGCGTGCCTACAGACACAAATTACAGGAATTTTCTTTATATGGGCGTGTATGCCGCACGCCCAACCATCTGCTCGCCAGTGGTGACCACGACGAGGGGCCCGTACTTACGGGCCACCGTAAAGCTTCCGCGATCGGGGAGCCATGCCCCGACGCCGCACGCCACGCCCCCTTACGGGGGTGTAGCGACATCCCGCAAGATCGAGCACTCGATTACTCGCTAAAACATGGAAGCGACAAAAGAGCAAGTACGTCACTCTCTGTGGTTTGAAAAGTTCTGGAATTGGAATTATGATCTAAAGGATTTGGCCCGTAGTGGAAGAACAGTTAAAGTTGATGTACATCGTTTACAAGAATTAATTGAAAATGATCCCTGTCTTACTTCTCGTAATCTTGCTGAAGAGCTCAATTGCAGTCATGTGCATGTATTATAACACTTACACAAGCTGGGTAAAATCTGGAAATTAGGATCTTGGGTATCACATCAGCTGAGTGCCACGCAGTTACATAATCGCGCCAACACTTGCATGAGTCTTTTGTCCTGGCGTCGCACCCAACATTGCCTTGACAGTCTGGTTACTGGAGATAAGTGGGTTTTTTATGTGAACCACACGCGTAAGCGTCAGTGGCTAGATCGCAATCAAACACCTGTGCCGACGCCAAAAAATTAACCACGTGCAAAGAAGGTTTTATTATCTGTATGGTGGGAAGCAAAGGGAATTTTATACTAGCAGCTACTACCAGATAATATCACCGTGGCCTCGACAATATACTGCCATCAGCTTGACCGACTCCGTACAGAAATCAACAAAAAGCGCCGTGAACACTCAAAGATATACTTCCTTCACGACAACGCTCGGCCGCACATAGCCAAAGTCGTTAGTCAGAAGCTTTTGAATTTTGAATGGGAGCTACTGCCACATCCACCTTTCTCACCCGATCTAGCGCCACGGATTTTTGGCATCACCTTGTTACGCGATGTCTTGAGGACTTTGACTGAGGCTGGGTTCTCAATTAACGTGCGGAAGTGTTTCTTTCTTACTGCCAAAGTAGAGTAGCTAGGTCGCGTTATTAGTCACGGTCAGGTTTGGCCGAGTCCCCACAGAATCGAGGCACTAGTTAACGCACCTATACCTAGTAAAGTCAAACAAGTGCGCCAGTTCTTAGGCCTTGTGGGTTACTTTCGACGTTATATTGAAGGTTATGCGACAAAAACCGCATGTATCTCACGTCTCACAAAGATAGACGTAAAATTTGAGTGGGAACCTGATCAAGATCACGTCCGGCAAGATCTTATAAAACGGTTGCATGCTGGTGGATTTATCTACAGGATTTCAATTTTGGATTATTTAAGCAGAAACCCAACAATGTTTCAAGTTAATAGCATTGATAGACCATTGAATTGGGCACAAATGGCCCAGTCGGCTGATTCCGAGACAGTCGATCTCATCCAAAAATTGAGAGATGGTCTCTTGGACTCTAGTCGGTACATGTGTCAGAAAGATGTGCTCTATTATCGCTATTAACCTGATGGTGAGGAGTCGCGCTTACTATGATATCCCTAAAGGGCACCGGCTCAGTTTATTACGTGTTATCACGACGAGCACGAGCACATACGGGCTGACAAAACTTAGGACCTTATTCTAAAACGTTTCTGGTTTCCTGGCCTGATACAATTTGTTAGAAAGTATACTTCCCATTGCCTAATTTGCATTTCCAAGAAATGTGTTCCAAGAGCTTCTCGTCAGCCTATTATGTCATGGGAAAAATCAGACATTCCCTTCATGGGTAAAGGGTATACATCAACACGGTTCATGTTGATGTATTAGGCCCTTTACCCGAGTCCAACGGATATAAATTTGTACCTGTTTTGGTTGATTCTTTTACCAAATTTTGTTTACTCTATCCTATATACAGACAAGATGCAAGAGAATTGAAACGAGTTTTCAATGGCGCTATCTCTTTATTTGGGACACCCAAACTTCTAGTTTGTGACCGTGGTCGCATGTTTGAGGCGACAGTTTTTACCAGCTGGGTATCTGAAATGGGTTGTATTCCAATGGGCAAGTCGAGCGTTATGTAAGGACCGTCCTTAATATGATTCGTATCGAGAGTAATAATAAAAATTGCACCTGGTGTGATAGTTTATGTAAAATTCTGTTTTAAATGTTGCTAAGCAAAAAACCACGCAGTACTCAGCTTTGTACCTGTTAATCGGTACCAACGCGACCACTCCTGTGATTCGTGCGCTGATCCGTAACGTTGCCGCCGAGAACTCCAGTCCAAATCGAGAAGCCATGAGGGAACTCGGCAGGAGCTCCGCTAAAGAATCTCTTGACGAAAATCGAGATAACCAAAACGTCCGGGTAAATCGTCAAAGACACCCGCCAAGAGTTTTCCAGGTTAACGAGCAGGTGTTCGTAATAAAGTATTCTCAGTCTGTTGAGAAGCTAGACCCTGGTATGAGGGGTCTATAACATGTGACTAAAAAGTTACTAAGTGATAGTTACGAGCTGAAATTCTTGAGTGGAGCTAGAGGCAAGACAACTCAGGCCGCGGCTCAGTACATGGTACGGGTTGGAAAGGCGAGTGGTGTCCTGAGAGCTGTGCTGCATTTTTTAGTCTCACTTGTGCCGCGTTCTGATGCGGACGCGTTTGCATATTCTTTATATCGAGTAGCGCGGCGAATGCTGTCGCTCGTAATTTACTCGCCATGAGTAGTGAACTTGTGGTGAATGAGCTGCTGGCGTTCCTGCAGCAGAAGCTGGATGTGATGGACGAGGTGTCTGCTGTCCAGATCTGCGCAACGAACTTCAGCGAGGATGACATAGCTGCTGCCAAGCTGTTGTTGTTTAGTGTGCTTAACAAGCGTGACCAGATGGTGTCCCGCCGGCGTGACGGGACTAAGAAGAGCCTGCAGGACAGTGGTCTCGAACGTCACAAGGCCAAATCGGTAGAGTTGCCTACCTATAAATATATATAATATCGGTAGATTCGTACCCAAAATAGGTAGGTAAAAAAAATATCCCAAAAATTATCCCATATCGTTCTACCGATATGGTCTATTTTTTGGGATAATTTTTTGGTAGAACCTACCGAAAAATCGGTTGTTTGTGATTGCTTGAATTTTGATGATTAATGGAATTAGTGTTAAAAAATAAGTCTATTCTGAAATAAATTAGTTTTAGGTTGTTTGTAATTGTTTTTTTTTTTAATTTGTTTTTAACTTCTGATCGCTAAAAGTATTATAATCATTGCTAATGTGCAGACTTTGTAGGTCATTGCTTTTTGTATGTTTTATTTTTTCTCTCAGTTATTTTTAATCATGGTCTAGCAGTTTGAGTAATTTATGCGGCCTACCCAAATGTCCTTTCTTTGGTACCCAAATGTCCTTTCTTTGGTATTGTTCGTCCAATCGTTGAGCTCCTTAAGTTCTGCGTTGAGCTGCGCGATTACTGACAAATGCGTGCACTGTCAGGACAGGTCCTCTCAATCTGTGTGGTCCTTTCCTCAAAAGACCATTTCAGACACCAATCTACATGGTCTTCACATGAACTGACCAAGATTATGTCTAGACTTTATAAGAGTATGACCTCTGAGTTTGTTTCGGCCTTTCTTCTCAGAGTAGTCAGATAGGAAACGCCGACCTCATCTAGTTTAAAAAAAAAAAACATGATTGACTTGTAAAAGTGTTTGTACAAACCTACTTACAGAAATAAAAATCATTTATCATTTATCACTTTATGTATCTTAATGATGTTACAAAACTTCCTGTTACTGTTGTTTTCATAGCAAGTAGAATACGAATTGGTATGGGTTAGGTACCATAATAACTAAAACGTGAAAGATAAACTTTTTTACAAAAAAAACAAACAACCGACTTCCATAAAAAAGCACTTAACATCCGACTTCCAAAAAAAACACTAAAAAGTGAAAATAAAATCTTTATATGAAATAAAATCATTTATCATCAATTTTTTTCTCATTATCTCCGGTAACAGTTGAGCAGCTAGTAACACAATTCTTCACGCACACTAGTTTTAAATGTAACTGACAAATGTCAAGTTACGTTGTCTTACATACACTACAATAATGAGTTGCCGCATTCACGGAGTTATTGTTATTAGATAGCGCAGTATCTAGTCGAGCGCAGCGAGACCTTTCATTTATCTAATCAGTATTTCTATTTAAAAGTATTTTTAATATCTTTATTCGATAGTTTACATCGCCATATAATAGTAAAACACGAGCGAGCCTTACAGTAGGCGCATATGATGTGTAACAGCTGAAATCTGTTTGGGTTGGTACAGTCAGTGTGAGTTTCGGGGTGATTTTGAGATCTACCTCCTAGTGGTCCACCCCGGGCAACGGCACCACAGGCTTGCCTGTGGTACGGCTGAACGATCCCACTTAGCGGTGGTAGGCTCCGCAAGGGGCCGCCTGGCTTGCGACCCCCATCCCACCAGAGTCCGGCGCCAAGCAGCTTGCTGTGTTCCGTCGGTGTGTGGGAGTGCCAGTGCCTTTGGGAGAGAAGGAGATTGTCAGTTGCGCTGTTTGGAACCGGTTGTGGTCTCTGAGTCAGCTAGCCGGTTAACTCATTTTGGAGAGTAGCGGGATCCGAAGGACGGTGCCAGCCGTTGGCCGACCGCAGTCAGTAGGGGGCCCAAGTAGCACGCCAGCCACGTGCCAAAGGCTGCCCCGCCAACTCGCGAAAAATCCCGGTATGCTCCACCGTGCCAGCCGGCGACTGGATGGGAGGACCCGGTGGCCATATCCGGGGGGGGGTTCGGGCGTCCCCGCAGTCTCCAAATGAGTTCCTCGTAGGTTTGGTTGGCTCCAGTGTTCCACTTGGATCACTGAGCGGCGCCTCGACAAGTCGACTTTTTCCCCAACAACTCCACTCCATATGACCAAAGCGACGAAAAATAAGGTTAAACAACGGCTGCACTTCCTCCCACTAAAAGTGCACCTCACTAATATCAGGGGGTTGCACTCCAATCTCGATTCGGTCCATCACCACCTTGAGACCGAGAAGCCGCACCTGTTTTTCCTAACGGAGACGAAGAGAATAACCCCGTCGGTCGTGGCGTACCTCAACTACCCGGGTTACTCTCTTGAACACAAGTTCAAAAAGCAAGCTGGGGTCTGTGTGTACGTTCGCGATGACATTTGTTGTCGTCGTCTCCGTTGCTTTGAGAAATCGGGTTTCTCTGCCATATGGCTACTTGTGGATACTGGGGTGGAGAAATCTCTCTACATCTGCATCTACCGATCGCATAGCTGTGACCAGGAGATAACAGCGCTCTTTAATTTCCTCGTGGGGTCGACTGACGTAGCCCAGCAACGGTACCCAACGGCGAAGCTCATTTTTCTGGGGGACTTCAACGCCCATCATAAAGAATGGTTGTTCCCATACCAGAAAACTGACCATGCTGGGTTGGCGGGGCGCAAGTTTGCTTTAACGCGAGATCTAACCCAGATGGTGAATGTGGCAACGCGGGTACCGGATGTTGACGGCCATACACCCAATTGCTTGGACCTTCTGCTGGCATCTGATCCGGACAGTCATTCAGTATCGGTCTCAGCCCCGCTGGGAACGTCTGACCACTGTCTGGTGAAATCTATATCGACCTGCTCTCCTTCAGATGAGAGCCCTAGAGGCACGAGGCGAGTATGGCGATACGGGTCAGCAGACTGGGATGAGATGCGGCACTATACCTCCTATGATGAAACCTGATGGGTCGCTGGCTCACTCTGCAACTGAGAAAGCAAATTTATTTGCATCTCTCTTTGCAAGCAATTCACGTCTGGACGCTGGCTCAAAGCAACCACCTACTGTACCTCATTGTGACTCCTCGATGCCGGAGATCGCAGTACACGTTAAAGAGGTCCGAAGAGTATTGCGCAGTCTAGACGTGAACAAGGCCAGCGGGCCTGACGGCATTCTAGCGAGAGTGTTGAGGCAGTGTGCGCCTGAACTGTCTCCTGTATTGACACGTTTGTTCCGCCTCTCTCTTGAAAAAAGAACGGTGCCGAAATCCTGGAAGCTTGCAAATGTACAACCAGTGCCCAAAAAAGGCGAACGTGCAGACCCTGCCCATTACCGTCCGATCGCCATTACCTCTATTCTGTGCAAAGTTTCGGAAAGGGTACTGAACAATAAGTTGCTGATCTACCTTGAAGACAATGATCTCCTCAGTGACCGTCAATATGGCTTTCGCCGGGGACGGTCAACTGGCGATCTTCTTGTGTATGACACGCACTGCTGTAGCGAAGCCAACGAGAAACACGGCGAAGCACTGGCTGTATCGCTTGACATCCCGAAGACCTTTGACAGGGTCTGGCACGCTGCTCTGCTCAGCAAGCTTCCTGCTTATGGCATCCCAGCAGATTTTTGTAGCTGGATATCAGATTTCCTTAGTGAACGGTCGATAAGAGTAGTTGGTGACGGCTGCTCTTCTGACCTTATGGCTGTTGATGCCGGAGCTCCTCAGGGGTATGTTCTCTCTGCAACTCTTTTCCTGCTGCACATCAATGACCTGCTTCGGCCTGGTATTGTTGGGTACACAGATGACAGTACAGTTTCAGAGAGATACTTGTCCAGCGCAAAAACCAGCGGGGCCGAAGTTCCTTCCTTGAGATAGGCCATGGTAGAGCGGACAGATTTGATCTTAAGCTTTGTCTCCCAGTGGGTTGATGATAATCTGGTCTCTTTTAACGCCACCAAACCACAGGCGTGTCTTTTTACCGCTAAAAAGAGTCGTTTCACCCAAACTCCTACTTTTCGGGGTACATCTGTTCCTGTAACTGATCGACTTGAGCTCCTAGGCATGGAGTTGACATCTGGTCTCAACTTCGGCACCACCATCGAGTACAAGGCCCAATTTGCGGCCAAGAAACTGGGCATCCTAAATAGGGTGAAGCGATACTTTACGCCTGGACAGCTTTTATCCCTTTACAAAGCGCAAGTCCGATCCTGCATGGAGTATTGCAGTCACCTTTGGGATGGATCAGCTAAGCTAGTTACCAACTAGCCGCACTTGACTCGGTGGAACGCAGAGCTAAGAGGCTCATTGGCGACGTAAAACTGGTGGATGCCAAGCTTTATAGCTTGGCTCATAGCCGCAAGGTTAACTGCTTGTCGTGCTGCTGCTGCTTCTACAGATTGTACTTCAGCGAGTGTGCCCGAGAACTCCACGACCTCATTCCACCGGCCCCCTTCTACCATCGGACATCTAGAAGCACTGCCAGTTACCATCCCTACCTGGTTGCTATTCCACCAATTCGCACTAAGCGCTTCCAAATGTCTTTTATAATGCGCACAGCAAAAGAGTGGAACTCACTACCTGCGTCTGTGTTTCCGAACGTATACAACCCTAATCTTTTCAAAGTGAGAGTGAACAGGCTTCTTCTGGGGAAGCTCACTCCATCGTCGACTTTGTCTCTGTCACCTCTGACCTAGACTAGAGGCAAGAGCAAACCCATCACAAATAAAAAAAAAAATTTAAAAAAGTCACGAACCGGGATTGTTGAACCACTAGCTTATCATCTTAACTTGGTTGTGTTACACGAATGCCGCCCGTGAAATTTGGCATGTGACATTTCAATAACGCAAAACAGGCGGCATTCATGTAACACAACCAAGTTAAGATGATAGGCTAGTTGCTCAACAATCCCGGTTCGTGACTGACGTCCAACTCTAGCACCGCGCGCGCTCATTGGTCAAATCAAAAAGCACGCGCTTCCCCGGCTTTCACACTTTCGTCCCTTTTCTACGAAATTACTTCCACATATTGCAGGAAAGTGAGAGGAAAGATGTTACATATCAAACAAGTAAAAAAAATCAGCTAACCGACACACCGACCGGCGCGCTTAGTGTGACGTCACAGTCTATGACAACAAACAAACAAGAAATCGCAAACACTACAAAACCCATTGACATATTTTGTTGTTGTCACAGAATTTTACGTTAGATTCGCTTTCAACAATGGCGTCGCTTTTAAAATTTCCTTGATTTTTGCCCTTTTTATTAAAAATGAATTTTCTGCTCTTTAAAAAAAATTATTGTATTCAAAAATATTGATGAAAGCATAATTTTTCACCCGACTATGGCGAAGCAAAAAGGAGGGTTATGATTTTGAAGTATATGGCAGAAAAAGGGGAGGCCTTTACCTAGGTATAACCCGGAATCACCCACTACTGCAGGCTTAGCACGAGACACGTAGAGAAGCGTCTTGTCGACGGAAGAGTAGACAAAAATGACGTTACCATGTAGACAGTACGACGGCAACAAAGCAGAAAGAGTCAACTGCACTTTTACGAAATTCACTTTCTTACTTAATTCGACTCGGAATTCTTTGTTTTTTCATAGGTTTTTTTTTCTGTTTAATTCTCAACTTTTACAAATATTAAGTCAAGCGAATAAATACAACTGCGGAGTTGCACCCGTAGCGCTGGAGATTCGATTCTCAACGTGTATGAATATATAGAATTTTTCACTTTTTGTATGGAAAATATGAAAAATGATTACCTACATGTAGAGTTTTAGGGGGTAATGGGCTTTATAATGGGGCGCAAAATTTTCATTAAAACGAAAGCAAAAGAAGAGAAAAAAATATATTTTGTAGATAACAGTATATACTTTGCGGCCGTGGAGTACAAAGTTCTATACTCTGCATGGCGATTACAAATTCAAATTGTCTTCGCTCACTACACTAGACAACTTTCTTCCGAAAATTCTTATAAAATTTGGGCAAAGAACAAATAACAAATTAAACCTTAATATTAATCATAATGGTGTAAGTATCAATGAAACAAACACCACAAAATTTCTAGGAATACATGTAGAGAATACATTGAAATGGGACGTTCAAATCGAAAAAATCTGCATTGTTGCAGAAAAGCATATTCGCAATGGCTCCAAAGGTTTATTCAAAACTACCAAAGTGTATCAAATTAGCAGATAATTTTAATGAATTTAAAAAGAGGTTATTTCTATTTCTGATTGAGAAGACATATTACTCTATTGAGGAATTCCTTAATGACCGAATTTAATATTTTAGTTTTAGTATGTTTGTAATTGATATGCTTGCTTGATACAATAATGGGACTATATAAATATATGTTGATTAATATTCTTATTATGTAATGCAATGCTTTTATCTGTCATTTTCAGCTATTTTAATTGTAATCTGATTAATTATTGATATTATTATTATTTGTACACCATCAAGTGGTAGGACATAGAGTCCATAATATGACTGTAACACCTATTGTAACCTATGTTCACAAATAAATTGAATTGAATTGAATTGAAAAAATCTACATAAAAAAGGACCTAGACAAAGATCACTAGAAATGAAAGACAAAATGACAAATTGTAGAAGGATTTCAACGGTGCGCTGTCAAAAACGGAGAAAAGAAATGTCACTTTGTATAGAAAAGGTTGTCTACTCTTCGTAGAGATCGACAAGTGGTCATGCAAAGCCCACTGGTAGTGAATGATTCCGGGTTGGAATGATGACGATGATGATGATGAATACAGTTTATTTTTTTTTTAAATTTACCCTTATTTGAATCACAAGCGTATTCCCTATTCTTGGGGGAGGCCTATGTCCAGCATTGCACTTTGAGCACGAGCCATGTTCGTATTGTTCGTGCCGACTCGATACAAGGACAAGTTTCATATTGGAAAGTTATTTTTAAAACATTTATTAATTTTGTTTTTAAAGAAAAGGGTGCGGCCAGGTACCCGCGTGGTGGACATTTACGGGCAGACTGAGACTTTAGGCCTAATTTTCATTGGGGCCCCAGAAGGTCCCATTGGCAACTGTGGCAAGACTACGCCAGCGCTAGCGTCGGTCAAGGTTGGTAACTTATTTCAAAACATTTTTAGTTTATAACATGAAAAGGGTCTGTAGATATACCATCAGTCTATTCAGCGATTTTCAACTTTATGTGATTGTAAATCAAGTTAATTTCAGAATGACGAGTAAGTAGGTACGTACATACTGTTGAAAAATTCATGATATTTTTTTTTATTTGTAGCTGAAAATTAACTTTATGGGTGCTAAAGTGTTTTTTTCTAAGACCCGTGTTTATATGTTTGGAATCTATAAATCGCGACAGCAGAATTCATTTTAGCTTGTTTTCGTCACATTCTGCGTTAGAACAAATGACTAAAAAATTATCTCATTTATTTTCATTTTTCAGTTAGTTGATCTAGAGACGGGCAAAGAAATAACAGAACCGAACAAGCCAGGAGAAATATGGACAAAAGGAGCCAATTTTTCTGTGAGTTCTTCTTTATTTTTAGCAGACTTCATAACACGAGGAGATTTCATGTTTTTTTGTTTAAAGATATTTTCGTCAATTGTTGACTGATTTTGAAAATTATTTTGTTCATTTGGTACAGGAAGCTGGCGCGGTGGTCCCATATAAATGTTTATTAACTTTCCTTGGGTAGTTTTTGAGTTAGCTTCCACACTATGTATTTAATCCACTGGCAGTTTGGCAGTTTGAGTAATTTATGCGGCCTACCCCAATGTCCTTTCTTTGGTATTGTTCGTCGAATCGTTGAGCTCCTTAATTTCTGAGTTGAGCTGCGCGATTACTGATAAATGCGTGCACTGACTGGATAGGTCCTCTCAATCTGTGTGGTTCTTTCCTCAAAAGACCATTTCAGACACCAATCTACATGGTCTTCACATGAAGTGACCAAGATTATGTCTGGCCTTTATAAGAGACTGTGACCTCTGAGTTTGTTTCGGCCTTTCTTTTCAGAGTAGTCAGACAGGAAACGCCGACCTCATCTAGTTAAAAAAAAAAAAAACAAGATTGACTTGTAAAAGTGTTTGTACAAACCTACTTACAGAAATAAAAATCATTTATTTATTTAGGTTAACCAACAATTGTTTACACTATATACATTTCTGACTTAATGACTACAGTAACATTTACAAGTGCAACAATTAATTACAGGTTAACACCACATGCACATAAAACGGCTTTACATAACATATTTATAAATTATTGAAATTTGAATTTTTACATACAATGAATAAGTAATTCAGAACACTAATTAAGAAAAATTATCACAACATTCAATGCTGTGTACAACATATAAAATAAAATTTTAAAAAAATCATTGGCATGTGATTACTGATTAAATTATAATTGATTAAATTATGAATAAAGATATTGACCATAAATTGATAAGAAAATAAAATTAAAAGAATAAAATAAAAATAATAAATTGAATACATTGAATACAATTGAAAAAATTGAAAACTGGTATAAAATAAAAATGAAAGAAAAAAAAAATTAAATTGCCATTGGAATGTTTACAAATGCTCGTAGGAATTTATTTATATTATCGTGATGCACATCTACTAAGTCACTGCGGCCATTAATTATTCTACACAATCTAGGTATTGGAGAATCCACCGTCATCTACCCCGGTCATCAGGGAGAGTGGAACCGGCGAGAGATGTCGTGCGGTGTCCCACAGGGATCGGTCCTAGGGCCACATCTGTGGGATATCGGGTACGACTGGGTGCTGCGCGCTGACCTCCCTAGTGGCGTCAGCGTGGTATGCTACGCTGACGACACGCTGGTCCTGGCGCAGGGGAGGTCACACCAGGCGGCGGCCGAGCTAGCGACATACGGGGTTGCGATAATCGTCGAGAGGATCCGGCGATTGGGACTCGAGGTGTCCTAAAGTCCGAGGTCATGTGTTTTCATGGTCCTCGGAACGCGCCACCGTTAGGTTCCCAAATAACGGTAGGAGGGGTTCACATCGGCGTCGAGCTGACGATGAAGTACCTAGGACTCGTCCTCGACAGCCGGTGGAACTTCGTGGAGCATTTTCGACGTTTGGCTCCCAGACTGGAGCGGGCCGGGGCTGCCTTGAAGCGGCTCTTGCCCAATCTAGGGGGTCCAAACGCCTCCTGCCGGAGGCTCTACGCGGGGATCGTGCGGTCCATGGCCCTTTACGGGGCACCAGTGTGGGCGCGTTCCTTGGGACGGCGACCAGCCCGCCGGTTGAACGCGTCCCAAAGGGTCATGGCCATCCGGCTAGTTCGGGGATACCGCACGGTCTCCGGTGAGGCGGCGAGCCTCCTTGCCGGATTGCCGCCGTGGGATCTGGAAGCAAAAGTCCTCGCATACATATGGGAGTGGCGCGAGGAGGCAAAACGCCGGCGCGTAACTCCGCTGCCGCGAGAAATCATGGCACAGCGGACAGAGCTCCGGCGGGATCTCATGGCGACATGGAGAGTGCGACTGTCGCAACCCAGGGCTGGGCACGCCACAATTGCGGCGATAAGTCCCCTCTTTGAGGAGTGGTTGGAGAGGCCTCACGGCATCCTCACCTTCCGCCTGACGCAGGTCCTCACCGGACACGGTTGCTTCGGGAGGTTCCTGTTCCGGATAAAGCGGGAGGAAACGCCCGGGTGTTACCATTGTGTGGATCGCCCGGAGGACACGGTGGAGCATACGGTGGAGGTCTGCCCGGCCTGGGCAGAGCACCGCCGCGTCCTCGCGGAGGCGATCGGCGGCGGCGGCGATCTCTCGCGTCTGGCCCTGATACAGGCCATGGTACGGAGCGAGAGTGCATGGGAAGCCGTCACCTCCTTCTGCGAAGCAGTAATGCTCGCGAAGGAGGAGGCTGAACGCGTGAGGGAGAGGCAATCTTTGCGCCCTCACGCCCCTAGACGCCGCAGGAGACGCCCTGGGCGTCAGGAATCGATAGCCGATTCCCGACCACCGTAGGCGCGGGCTTGCGGATGGCGAGCAATGGGTAGCTCGCCGTCCGGTAAGGACCAGGCCCGGGTCGACGGCGCGTTGAGTTCCACGCGCGCCTCAAAGGGATGTCAGCACTAGCTGAAGGGGTCCGCTAGGGCCGATGCCCGCCAGGGTTGCGGGTTGTTCGAAAGAGTTACCTGGCCCTGGCACAGGCAACTGAAGGAACACGGGTGGGTTTTAGTCAGTAGAAGTCTGACACGCCCTCCCGCTCCACCCAGAGCGGGAGAAGTTATGAAGTATGAAGAAAAAAAAAAAAAAGTATTGGAGAATTTGCACCAAGTACAGACTTTCGAAGTGGCGGACACAGGGGTGTTATCTTATTCCTAGGATATCTAGAAGGCGCGTGGAATCTAATAAGCTTTAATAAACCGGGGCAGTCGATCTTATTGCGCAATAGTTTGTAAAGAAACAAAGCATCAGTTATATCTCTACGCATAGACAACGATTGCATCCTGAAATGATACAGACGGACTCTGTAAGAGGGCAGGCGCTTAGATTTCCCCTCACCAAAGGCTAAGTGCCACGCAAAACGTTTCTGTACCCTTTCTAGACGCAACACGTGAGTGGACGAACACTACAATACTCCATAACACTTCGTACGAGACTGTTATATAACATTATCTTGGTGCCACTTTTACGAAAGCCTTTGGTGTTACGAAGCAGGAACCCTAGCATTTTTGATGACCTTTTAATAATACTCTCAATATGAGGCACAAAAGTGACCTTATCAAAGTGTACTCCTAGATCTCTTATTGTTTCGACTTCTTGGACTCGCTCCTGGTCTATGAAGTATTATGTGTCAATACAGTAAATTTTTCGCGTATACTTAACATGGTAACATTTCTTCGGATTTAGTTGCATTTTATTATTGTGGCAGCATTCTATAACTTGGTTAAGATCGTGCTGCAGGAGTTCGCAGTCTCTTTTTGACTCTATTACTCGCGCAAATTTTAAGTCATCAGCATACAGAAAAGGTTCGGAAAAACGAAAACACTCAGGAAGATCATTAATGAACATAATAAATATTATTGGAGCTAAGTGAGATCCTTGGGGGGCCCCCGATGTTATTTTGTGTGCCGCCGATCGAAAACCGTTTACAACGACAAAGAATTCGCGTTCAGTAAGATAAGACTTGAACCAACTTAATAAAGGCCCTGTTATACCATAGGCTGCTAGTTTATAAATCAGTATAGAATGAGGCATTTTGTCAAATGCCTTACTGAAGTCGGTATATACTACGTCAAATTGTTTGCCTCCATCTACAGCCTGTATTAGGGACTCCGTGAATAATACTAAATTTGTGGCTGTAGACCTAGATGCCACAAAACCGTGTTGATTGTCATTAAGATACAATCTCAAATGTTGCTGAAAGTGCGGACATATAATAGATTCAAAAATCTTTGCGAATGTGGATAAAATTGAAATTGGCCTGTAGTTGCTTATGGTATCTTTTTTATCTGACTTATGTATTGGGACTACCTTGGCTTTTTTCCATTCTGATGGAAAAGTGCCAGTAGCCAGCGATGCATTATATATTATTAGTAAAGGAGACACTAGAGCTGTGGCACAGTTAGAAATAAAAACAGGTGGGATGCCATCCGGGCCAGGTCCTTTACTAATGTTTACTGTTTTTAGTTTTTTTAGTAAACAGTCGCGGTCAATTACTAGAATACTTATACCCTGACTATTATTATGCAGTGCTTGGAGGTACTTTGTATGGCAGTTAATTTCTGTATCTTTGTCAGTCGTGTACACGGTTGCGAAATGGTTAGCGAAAAGGTCGCATATTTCAGAACCGTTAGATGTAACAACCTCTCCATCAGTCATTGCCAAAGGGTAGCCACTAGTGCCACCGCGTTTCGCTTTTATGTAACTCCAGAGAAGTTTGGGATTATATTTTATGTCTTTTTCAATTCTATCAATATAATCATTATATAAATTCATGGCTAGTTTTTCACACCGCTTGCTTGCTTGCGCTTATCATTTATCACTTTATGTATCTTAATGATGTTACAAAACTTCCTGTTACTGTTGTTTTCATAGCAAGTAGAATACGAATTGGTATGGGTTAGGTACCATAATAACTAAAACGTGAAAGATAAACTTTTTTACAAAAAAACCAAACAACAGACTTCCATAAAAAAGCACTAAACATCCGACTTCCAAAAAAAAACACTAAAAAGTGAAAATAACTTTAATTTTGGAAGTCGGTGGCAAAAAACTAAATACAGATCCAAAGACCGAAAGTAATAACTGCCGCTCGGGTCGATCCATCAGGTTAAGCTACGCTTTCTGGGATAGTTCCTTGAAGGGGTGATCATCTTTACATACCGAGACTCCTCCGTGCCTCCTAAACCGTTGTGTTGGTCCCGGCTGTAATTCGTGGCTTTGACAGTCGTTACGGGGTCGGCAGAAGCCCGAAAGTCTGACAACCAGTCTTTCCAAGGAGTATCGTATTACCCAGTTACTGGGTTGTGGAGGTAAGATAGACAGACGCTCCGTGTAAAATACTGGATGGAATTCAGCTGCATCCTGTTAGACTGGAAGCTGATCCCGACATAGTTAAAAGCTAGGCAGATTCACTTTTCACTATTTATTCGTTTTTTTTTTTTTTTTTGTAAGTCGGTTGTTTTTTTTTTTTTTTTTTCTTACAGTCTGTTGTCAACATTATCTGACCCACCCTAAAAACAAACGAATTTGGACCCTCTGAGAGTAACATTAAGGTTTATTCAATTTATATGAGCTTATCACACAAGTGCTCGAGGACTTGATGAACAAATACAATAATAATACAGACACGCAAATATTGATCTTTAAAACGTTATCATTAGGTTATACAGGGTGGTGACGACATAACGACATTGAATGAATATACGATCCGCACTAGTCAACCAAAACACTTTACCATTACCAAATTAGGTATTACATCAAAATTCAAAAATCTAATTTTTCAAACAAACTAAATGCAAAACTAATCAGAATTTAAAACAACATCCTTTATAATATTGTCTACTAACCTCATCTGACCTTGTTGGCACTGCACGTGAGAGCGGCAACGTCGCACCCGTTTCGTCCGTTTTAGGCGCAGTTTCATTCATGTACCTAAGTACAATGTACAAAAAAAATGGCGCGCGGCATTTATCCCCGCTCCGCTCACCGCTTGCCGCCCGCCAGCAGGCGCGACTTTTCTATCAGTAGGTTCACGTTTTAAAAACATTTTAAAAACACTTAATTAAACATTAAATCAAAACTTACTTCAATCATGGTACACTAAATTAAATTTTTAATTGCTGAATTTGTCCACCATTTACTCGTAACACACATGTGACAATGTCTTGTGATATTGTTTCTTACTTTCCTTAACAAGTCACTACTGATAGCCATTGCTTTTAATTTATTAAAAGCGTCAATCATTCTGTCTAGCAGTTTCTCTACGGTATTCACATCATAAGCATAAACCTAATTTTTAATAAATCCCCAAACTTAACTTACAACGAAATAACAGCAAGTAACTTTCACACTATTGTTTACACATTAGGTAGGTACCGTAACCTACCAAACTCTACTACACTTAAAACTTATACACAATCGAATTATCTGTCAATAACACAGCAGTAAAACTATTAAAGCTCTGCACTGTATGAAATTGCAACAAAACAATGTTCAATTTTACACAAAATCAATAATTATTGTTAATGCGCTAAAACCACTCTTACGAATCGAAATTAAAAAAAAACACACGCTCTCACAAGGGTAGCGCGTCACGCACTAGACAGTGAATGAGTGAACCAGGAGGCCCAGGAGCAAATTCCAGGGAAAACCCTACATGTATTTCTTTCCTTTTCTTAGACAATAAATCTTTTGAATGCGGAAGTGTTTACGAACTATTGTTGTTTAAACAAAAACTTACTTTGTTAAGACAAAAACGTCGAACTGGCAACCTTGCTGTCTTCTTAGTTTTCGAAACGAAATGCGCCTCGGCAATCTTTGTTTGCTTATGATAATAGGAATTTTATCGTCATGGTTATTAGGTCTAAATTCAATCAGCAATACAATACAATATTGTATTATTTCTGAGTAGCGAGCCGCACCATTGCATTTGGTTTTGTTTTAGCAAGTAGGTAAATGAAATTGTTTTGATGTGAATGACCTAAATGAAACTTGCGTGGTATTCACATCATGTGTTAAAATTGTCAAAGGAAAAACAAATTCCTGCGGCTATACCCTTGATTATAATTTGATAATTTTTGGTATACGTACTACTACCGCGATACTGAATATATTTTTTCAATTAATGTCGTATTCTCCCCAACACCCGATATGTTATAACTACTTGTTATAATATGATTGGTGTAATAGCTTATTTTAATAATTCAGTTCAAGTGATTCTGGTCTTGTGGTCTGTGGATAAGACTAAGATATTGTTATGCTTTCAATTAAGAATTTATTCCAAAACTATTAGAACTATAGACGGATAACCTTCAAATATAAACTTTCTAAAATGATAATATTTTCGCATAACATGAAATAAGTAGGTAGGTGAAAAATAAATATTCGTATTCATTATAAAACTGGTATACAAATGCTTCTAAGGGTATGCAGTGACTACGCGCAAACATATTTTACCTTGCCTTACTAAATTGCAAAAACAACGTCTCTTTACAATTTTTTATTTTCCATTTTATAGTTTGTTTTTTTTATTATCATGTCTCAATGGAGTGATTATTTAAAATTCAAAATAATCTATATGCACGAGGAGGTTGGCTGCTTGTGCTTTGCAAGAACAAACTTTATGAAAGTATACTATATGGTTCAAATTCTTTAGTATACATATTGCATCTAGCATTACAACTAAGATCAAATTTCAATGCGGCTTATAAGAGTTGAGTTGGTCTTGTGGTCACTAATGTAGTGCGTTGTTCATCGTTATCTACGTTCGAACCAAGTTTAACCTAAATATAGCTTTTTGCTCGGCAATTTTTTTTTTCATTATTTTATTACACTTTTTTTACATTTCTTTAACACATTAACTGCGCGAAATTTATGCAAACGCTTCTTTATGCTACACTAATCCTGTGTGGCAAAAGCTCGGGTGCGTGCAAAAAATATCTTGGGTGTAGACATCGATGTTTTCTAAACAATAGAGATGCACAAGGAACGCACAGGTGCGGCGCGCCGCACTCCAAGAAAGTTATGTAAATTGTATGGACGCGCATACGCGCCGTCAAGCACCTGGTGAACATCCTAAAACGCGCATGCGCGTCTGCCGCGCCTAATGAATTAATGGACGACGTAAGGTATTGTCTTTTTAAACGGGCAGTTTGTATATAAATAAAACAAAACAATTGCAAGTTTTAAATATTAATTGTAAGAACTATTAGGTTCAATCTATTCAATAGTAATTGAATAGATTGAACCTAACGCAATCTCTACTGCCGTAATGGTACTAAGGACAGATCGATATGATTAGCTTCGTTTTAATACCAACAACAGATGCCGCTGGCAGCCATAAATATTTTACAAGGTCACAGTCTAAGTTAAATATGAATTATTAAGATAAGTTATATACACATATAAACCTTACAAAATAAATTCAAATTCTTTATTTGCTTAAAACATGGTGTTTATATAAACAGGAGTACAAACATGTTTTGCTATTTGAACTATAGCATGCAAAATCGAGTCATACAATGATTTCAAAAGGATAAAATAATATACGTATAGGTAAGTCAATGGCGTCAATGGAGCTTAAATCGAGTCATAATTTATTTTCGAAGAATGTTTTAAGGCTTTCAGCCATTCCAACAATTTATTCTTAAACAGTCTATTATTGAAGTTTTTAAGTTCTCTAGGTATCGTCTTATAAATTCTTACACACATAGTTCGACAACTTTTGCTGTATTTGTACAATCTGCGAGTGTCATAAATGTTCTAAAGGATGGTGAAAGCCGCATCAAAATCCATTGTGTAGTTTAGGAGATCTAAGGGACACACAGACTTGTACGAGTCATTAATCCTATGCAATACAATATTATTTCTTTTCTTTTCTTTTCTTTAGGAATACTACAACAACCCTGAAGAAACAGCGGCCGCTTTCACAGAGGACGGCTGGTACAAAACAGGAGACATCCTGTACAGAGATGAGAAAGGGTACTTCTTCTTCGTCGAGAGGCTCAAGATGTTGATCAAATACAGGACGTACCATGTAAGTGAGCATGTACAATCAGGGAAATAATTGTTAATCAAATTGACACCGTTGTCAGTTTGCCGTATTAGAGCCATTACATACTACTGTTACACACACAGATGAACATATAATTAAACCAAGCAACTTCTCTTGAATATAAGGTCTATACTGTGCGCGCAAGTGCTAGTCACCGCCTGAGACATGAGAGCGGTGAGACGGGGGAGAGCGTGATTGACAAGATTGGCAGACTGAGTTAGCTTCACCTTTCTCTACCTCCCCCAACTCACCGCTCACATACCTCAGGCGGTGACTAGCACTTGCAAACACACTATAATCTATAACTTGAAGGCTGTCGGTATAATTGCAAGCACAGCTTACAGTTATGTCTCTAGTATGGTAAATAATGTTGCGATGTCTCTGGTATTATAGATATCCATAGGAGGCGGTGGGTGACAACTTACCATGACCATAGTATATAATGTAACCTTCAACCGTAACGAGAGCTGTCAGTTTTATTCCTACCCAAAAACATAAAAAGGCATGATTGCCGGTTGGCTATGAAGCTTATTCTAATTTTGAATACTGTCTTAATGTCTTTATCTTCTGATCGTTCCTTCAGCAGTTTAGGGCCATGCCATGTCAATTTTTTTTTTGTTTCGTCTAGTAACTCTTCAACTCTAAGGATTGTATCTTATATCTCACTAGGACACCTCGGTCGCGCTGCCAGCAAAATATATACAGCTTTTTGGTGGATATCTCACCAGTGAGCTTAGCATGACCACTTGTCTATCTCTACGAAGAGTAGACAACCTATTCTGTACAAAGTGACATTTCGTTTCTCCGTTTTTGACATCGCACCGTAAAAATCCTTCTACAATTTGTCATTTTGTCTTTCGTATTTAGCGATCTTTGTCTAGGTCCTTCTTTATGTAGACTATTTCCGAAGAAAGTTGTCTAGGGTGGTGAAGATAATTTGATTTTCTAATCGCCATGCTAAAGACAGTAGAAAACTTTCTACTCGACGGTCGCTAAGTATGGTTATCTACAAAATCATTTTTTTTTTTCTCTTCTTTTGCTTATATCTTGAAAACTTGTGTCCTATCGCAAAAGAAATGAATGAAAATGTTGCCCCCTCTATAACACCCATAATCCCCTAGAACTCTATATGTAGGTAATAATTTTTCATATTTTCCATACAAAAACTGAAAATTTTTCATAACAAACACGTTGAAAATCTCATCTCCGGCGCTACGGGCGCGACTCCGCAGTTGTATTTATATACGTGACTCAATATTTGTAAAAATTGAGATTTAAACAGAAAAAAAATCCTATGAAAAAACAAAAAAATCTGAGTTGAATTATGTAAAAAAGTGAATTTCGTAAAAGTGCAGTTGATTCTTTCCACTTTGCTGTCGTCGTACTGTCTACACGGTAACGTCATTTTTGTCTTCTTTTTCATCGACAAGACGCTTCTCTACGGTTTTCGTGCTAAGCCTGCAGGCGTCCAATCGGTTGCGCAACCGAGCATACAATTTTAGACAGTGCGACCATGGTTGCGTCCCCACTGGATTCCTAGTGAGATAGGGCCCTTACTTTACCATTTTTATTCTTTTATTTGAGACGCGTTTGCTCTTGACTTATAGTCTGGGTCAGAGGTGACAGAGACAAAGTCTACGATGGAGTGAGCTTACCCAGAAAAAGCCTTTTCACTCTTTTCACTCTAACTTTGGAGAGGTTCGGGTTGCACATGCGTTCGAGAACACAGACACAGGTAGTGAGTTCCACTCTTTTGCCGTGCGCTTTATGAAGGATGTTTGGAAGCGCTTATTGTGAATTAGTGGAATGGCAACTAGGTATGAATGGTAACTTGCAGTGCGTCTAGATGATCGATGACAGAAGAAGGCCTGTGGGATAAGGTTGTGGGTTCCTGAGCACGCTCACTGAAGTACAGTCTATAGAAGACCGACAAACAGGCAACCTTGCGGCGATCAGCTAAGCTGTGAAGCTTGGCTAATCGCCGCATCATCGCCTTTTTTATAAGAAAGGACCTCGACCTTAATCTTACTTGAGACAGTCTATAGACTCTATAGCATTATTGCAATCATTATTGTTTAAATATGACGGGCCAGTTGGCGTGGTTGGTTAAGATACCACCTATCATGCCGCAGGTCGTGGGTTCGATTCCCATCCAGGACAAACATTTGTGTGCATGAACATGTCTGTTTGTCCTGAATCTGGGTGTAATTATCTACATATATATGCCGGAACGTCAAAAGGGGCCTCGTAGCGGTCTTGGCTTTCGCTATCCATCGTGGGCGTTGTAACGACCGGAATTTAAAAATAAAAGCACACTTGTATTGTCCAATGTCTTATTATTTAATCTTCTCACAATTTTATGCAAAATCACAAACACTTAGTAGGATGAAACTGGATTGCGAGCCAATAGGTTAGCACGTGTGCACTTCGTTCGGCAGCTGTCAATAGAATGACCGCCGCCATTACTCGTAGTGACACTTACTACTCTATTCGGGGTTACCCGCTCATAATTTTTATTTTACCGATAAACTAATCGACTAAAACTAACCACATTGAAAAATCGAGTTATGATTAACAATAAATCGCAAAGTAATAATTGCCTACTTTATAATTAAAACTAATCAATAATCCGCGCGCCGTCACGGCCGTCCTGCATTATCACACGTCCTCGTGTGTGTCGGTCTCATCTGTAAGCCAAAGACATAATCCATCACATTATACTCCGTTCGGTCTCCCTGACCCCTCAAATGATTCCCTTTGCTCATGTTATACAACAACTTATAGTGATTACAAATATGTCGTCAGTCAATGCCACACAGGCTAGTCATTGCCACACAGGCTAGTCGTTGCCACACAGGCTAGTCGTTGCCACACAGGCTAGTCGTTGCCACACAGGCTAGTCGTTGCCACACAGGCTAGTCGTTGCCACACAGGCTAGTCGTTGCCACACAGGCTAGTCGTTGCCACACAGGCTAGTCGTTGCCACACAGGCTAGTCGTTGCCACACAGGCTAGTCATTGCCACATAGGCCAAAAAGTACAATTGAAAAGAAACGTAATTACTTACCATGGCCGTCATCGGCACATTCTGTCTCAATTTGATTGGTTGGGATTTCTAATCCACCACTTAACTCTAATGGAATATAACATTCGGGCATAGCACGCACACGATCGTGCGCGTATTTATACGTCCTATTAGAGTTAAGGGCCCGCAGTAGATATCTATCACCATCCAACAGCTCAACTACTTTATAAGGGCCTTTAAATTTTGGGTCAAGCTTGGTTTGATTACGCTCGTGATTTTCAAGGAGCACATAATCACCTACTTGAAATTTTTTTAATATTGCTTTACTTTTATCAAACCTAACTTTTTCCGAAGAAGCGTTAGCCTGTATTGCTCGTGTCGCTTGCTCTCTAATATGATTCAAATTAACTTCTATGTTATCTGTTTCAAGTGACATTAAGTTTAGGGGTCTAGCAACCTTTCCTATTAACAATTCCAATGGACTTGCCTTTGTAACCCTACACATAGTACAGTTGATAGCTAGCTGAATGTCAGGCAGTGCATCTTGCCATGACTTATTATTATCTACCTCAACAGCAGTTAGCAAATTCTTTAATGTGGACATAACCCGCTCTACCTGCCCATTTGCGCGGCTTGATCCGGTAGCTACAAGGTGTAGGTTAATGTTATGTGCATTGCAAAATTCCCTAAACTCTTTTCCAGCAAAGCATCGACCCTGATCGGCTATTACACGTGTGGGGGCACCAAACAAAGACACATTGTATTTTAGTGCCTTGATGGCACTATTTGCGTCTATGTTGCGTGTATGATGTAATATTACGTACTTAGTAAAAGCGTCTATTGATACAAAAACATACTCTTTGGCGTCTTTTTTACCGCTAAGTTTACCTGTTGCATCCGTGTGAATGGTATGCCATGGGATTGGAGTTTTAGGGATTGGGTGTAGTTCAGCTTGAACTTTGCCTGAGTTAGACTTTGACATTCTGCAAGTTATGCAATTTTCTACAAATTTTCGTACGTATTTGTTCATATTTGGGAACCAATAGTGGCAGTAGGCCTTTTCTAGTGTTTTGTCCCACCCTAAGTGCATGATACTTTCGTGCACATGGTTAATTATAGCCCACTGAAATTCCCTAGGCACTATTGGCAACCAATACGTCTTATTATTTCTGTCAATTTTCCGATAAAGAAGACCGCGCCTAATTTCGTAAGTTTTAGCGATATCACTATTAAGCTCATTTGCCTGAAGTTTCGTCATAATAGAATTAATTTCGTTATCTTTTTCTTGCTCAGCCTTTAACCAATGGTCTGAAATCGTGGTCAAATGGATACGTTTTGGTTCGGTTCAAATGACTGAATCCACTGTGGTTGGCAACGGGTTACGGGAAAAGAAGTCTACGTGGCTCATGTGTTTCCCCAGTCTATACTCGATATCAAAGTCAAAAGCTTGCAGGAAACACCACCACCTATGAACCCGAGGTATAAGGTCTACTTTCGCCTTGGATGCCTTGACAGCATTACAATCAGTTACGACAGTAAACTTTCTACCCTGCAAATAGTGACGAAAATGCTTGACAGCGTTCACCACTGCAAGCGTCTCCAGCTCGTATGAGTGGTACTTTGATTCAGCGCTTGAGGTTCGGCGACTGTAATATTCAACTACATGCAGTTTGCCATCGACTCGCTGCATTAGTATTGCACCATAACTCTCAGCGCTGGCATCTGTATGCAGCTCTGTTGGAAGATTAGGATCAAAGATCATCAATACAGGTTTATCACTCAAAATGTCTATCAAATCCTTTCGAATCTTCTCGAGCTGGGGAGTCCAATTAATTTTTCCTTTTCCCGATGTAAGCCCATAAAGCGGAGCTGCTTTTTGAGAGAACCCCGGTACGAATTGCCTAAAGTAGGAAGCCAAACCAATGAATTGGCGAAGCTGAGTAACGTTTTGAGGTGGTGGAAGTTCAGTAAGGGCTCGAATTTTACGAGGATTCGGTCTTATTTCACCGGCTGACATCTCAAAACCCAAAAATTCTACCCTCGTCTTAAGAAAACTACATTTCTTTATATTTAACGAAAATCCCGAATCAGTCAACGCTTTAAGAACTAGTTGTAATCGTTCGATGCCCTCGCATACTGTGCGTGATGGAATTATTACGTCATCAATGTATACGACAGCGAATGACTCAGTGAATGCCCCAAGGGCCTTATTAATGGCACGTTGGTACACTGACGGTGCATTACGAAGACCAAATGGCATTGACAAATATTCAAACTGGCCATCCGGTGTAACAAACGCGGTTCGTTCTATGGAATTTTCTTCGACTGGTATTTGATGGTACCCGCTAGCCATATCTAACGAAGTAAAATAGCCCCCACTAAACGCTGTATTTGATCCGAAATGAGTGGCAAAGGATATCTATCAGGCACTGTATTGCTGTTTAATTCCCTATAATCGACGCAGAGCCTATCGCTCCCGTCCTTCTTCTTAACCAGGATGATTGGGCTCGCGAAGGGGGAAGAACTTTCACGTATAATGCCAGCGGACAAAAGTTCTTTGATTTGACGACGTACTTCTTGTCTTTCATCTGGACTTAACCTATAGGGTCTACGTTGAACCGTGAGATTAGTGTCAATTAGTTTAATGACCAGCTGACCTGTACTAACCCTACCAGTGGGTGTACCCTCTACGAAATTACTAGAATGATTTTTCAGTAAAGTTATTAATTGCTCTTTCTCACGATAAGGCACGTCGCACTCTATACTTTCGAAGTTGTTTACCTTTGTGCCTATGTCACAAATAGAAACAACCCTATTTTTTTTAAGAACAAGATTATTTTCAAAAATCTCTATTGAATACCCTAATGTAAGCAGATCCCATCCAATCATTATATCGTTGGAAATACACGAATCAGGCACCACATGAAATAGTAACTGCATTGAATAACCCTGAATTGAAACTGTAGAAAGAATTTGGATGTTGCAATTAAGGCGCGCGTTACTAATACCCACTAATGTTACTGTATTATATTGTCGTTTACCTGGAAATTTATCTGACAGAACTTGTTTGATTAAAGAGCATTCGGCACCCGAGTCAAAACAAAATGAAATCTTCTCACCGGTTTCATCAAAGAGCTGATCTGTAGCTGGCTGGATGGAACAGATATCCACTCGTCGTTCAGTCCGTGCATCGTTGGCCTTAACATCCACACTGGGGCAGCGCGGCGCGATGTGGCCCCGTTCACCACACTTGAAGCAGGTTGGAGTAATCGTCTTCTTCTGCGCACCAGTTTCCTTTGATTGTTGAGAGGAGGTATCTGAAATCTCAGGACGTGTATTAGTATTGCGGTCACGACTACTATTGCCTCGACATTCACTAGATACGTGACCCGGCTTGCCACAATTATAGCATCGCCGCGCAATATCCATACGTGGCTTCTTCGCTTCCACAGTCGGAGTAATCTTCTCACTATTCGGGGGTCCTCTTTTTCTAAAGCTAAAAGCCATGAGCTCTTGTTGTAATTTATTACGAGTGTCAATCTCAGTAGTAAATGTAATTCTTTGCAATCGCGGCTCAATTTTTGAAGCATGTGCTAGAGTAAGCGCGATCGCAATCTGTTCCATCGACAAAGACTTCCACCGCGCTAATATAGTGCTCATAAATCGCCCAGCATACGCAGATAAACACTCGCCTTCCTTTGGAGTACTATTGAGTAATCGCCATAAATTCGCAGCTGGGGTTTCAACAGTATCATAACGAGCTAAAAACAGGTATTTTAATTGCGGCCACGTAATTCCAGAATAACTAGATTGGGCAAGCCATGATGATGCCGATCCCTTGAGTGCTTTGCTCATTGTGATTATCAAATCACTGCCGGAAATAGGTTTTTCTTGTAAACATATGTCCACCGTTTCACACCAAGCGCGAGCGTCGTGCTCTGGAGTATCAGGATTAAACTCAGGTAACGTTATTATCATGCTGGAAGCACGTGGTTCTCGTATAGTACGAATTAATTCCATCATACTTTGTTGCTGCATTTCAAAAAGACGTTTCCAACGGTCACACTCATTATCTTGTGAAATATTAACGCACTGACCTGTATTCTGTTCCTGGTTCGTCACAGGTGATCCCACTTCTGATGCCGGAACGTCAAAAGGGGCCTCGTAGCGGTCTTGGCTTTCGCTATCCATCGTGGGCGTTGTAACGACCGGAATTTAAAAATAAAAGCACACTTGTATTGTCCAATGTCTTATTATTTAATCTTCTCACAATTTTATGCAAAATCACAAACACTTAGTAGGATGAAACTGGATTGCGAGCCAATAGGTTAGCACGTGTGCACTTCGTTCGGCAGCTGTCAATAGAATGACCGCCGCCATTACTCGTAGTGACACTTACTACTCTATTCGGGGTTACCCGCTCATAATTTTTATTTTACCGATAAACTAATCGACTAAAACTAACCACATTGAAAAATCGAGTTATGATTAACAATAAATCGCAAAGTAATAATTGCCTACTTTATAATTAAAACTAATCAATAATCCGCGCGCCGTCATATAAGTAAGTATTTGCAAAAAAAAAGTAGTTTATGTAGTATATCAGTTATCTGGTTTCCATAGCACAAGCTCTGCTTAGTTTGGGATCAGATGACCGTGTGAAAAATGTCCCAGGATTATATATTATACTATTATTATTGTCGTCTGATTACTTACTTACCGCCAAGTGGCTTCCTTATCAAACTGTTGTGCGATCTATTTTTTTTATATTGTTTCAAGTATGTAGATTGAGAACTACTATCTAGAATTTATTTGTATTGGTTAACAGTTCATATCGCTGCCAATAGATAAAGCATCAGGTGACGCGTCACCATGCCAACAGCGTCGCCACGCGCTCATAACTCTGCGACTCTCGCAGAGTTAGAAAACTATTTTGCTTTTAAATGAACATCTATTTTTTAAATAAGGAATATTTTATTACTTAAAAAAAAGCCTGAATATTTTGGTATTTTGATAATGCCATATTTTTTATTCCGCCATATTTATTTCCTATAAACCATTCTTTCATGCATATTTACTAGGTATATAAAATAGTTTCTACGTTTCACATCTGCCAGGCGTCCCGCGACGGCTCATTTTTTTTTTGTCTTTGGTGCTCACTGCCCGTATTTAATTGAGTTGTCTATTTTCAAACATCTTACATTAAAATTTAAGGCAACGCAACTCAGGGGCCACCAAATATACGTAGATACGTTGTGGACCACTGTTCAAATAACCATGTTAGTTACAGTTCCAGGTAGCCCGCGAATACGTTTTTTGCAATTTGCAAGTCAGTATTAGGTTGTATGTTGATTAAAGTATGATACGCGACCGTAACATGTATCGCACTGATAATACAATACTCTCAGATTATAGAACAAAGGCAGATGGTCTATCTGCCTTTGTTCTATAATCTGAGAGTGCGGAACACCGATAGTGTGGCCAGAAAAGCAAATACAAATTCAAAAGCGAATACAATCTCGAGTCAGTACGACACGAAGCGCCGCATAATTAGTACGTCACAATATTTTTGAGAATAATGCCGTCTTGTGCTTTTAAACATTGTAAGAACTGTTCCCAAAAACAATAGAAAGAAGTTGGAGTATCTTATTTCTTAAGTAAATATTGATTATTTGTCTATTTGGATATCATTTTACGTGTTTATTGTTAGTGACATCTTGAAACACAAAAATAATTTTAAAAAAATTAAATCGACTTCAAAAAAAAACGAACTCATAATTACGAAATAACTTTAATTTCGGAAGTCGGTGTCTTGGGATCTGTATTTTAGTTTTTTACCACCGACTTCCAAAATTAAAGTTATTTCGTAATTATGAGTTCGTTTTTTTTTTTTTTGAAGTCGATTTAATTTTTTTAAATTATTTATATTTCCTAATTTTTAGTTTTTAGTAAAAAAATGAATAGTTTTGTTATAAATATTGCACTAGAATTTGACCAAGGTTTTGAGATGTTTTCCCTTCGACACCACAGTTCACCACACCCGTAGCTCGTATCAATAAGCCAGGCCGTCACACTTACACGTCCATTATCTTGAAAGCTACTGAACCGATTTTGATGAAACTTTCATGCCATAAGTTGAAGTAAATGTAAGCCAACAAAAAAGAATGGTCACGTTCTGATTAATAGTTGTATTATAATTAGTAGGTGATTAGTGTTTGTCCACGCATTTCTACGAAACTATCGTAGAAATGCGTGGACAAACATACATACATACAAATAAATATACGTATACATACATCTATAAAATTTTGTATATTTGTTTGGAAGCCCTAATAGATTATTGAAGTTCCAATAATATTACATACATACGTATCGAATTGATAACTCCTTTTTTGAAGTCGTTAAATTGTAAGGTGAAGCGTGGCCGAGCTCTCCAAAACTAATAAGTACCTACATTATTTCTGTTGTGTTTATTTTTTACCGTTTTTTATTATTTATATTTTTTTTATATTCGATCATCATAGGTGAATATCTCGCAGTTCCAACAATATTACAATTATTTGTACATACATACTCGTACGTATCGAATTGATAACTCCTTTTTTGAAGTCGTTAAATTGTAAGGTGAAGCGTGGCCGAGCTCTCCAAAACTAATAAGTACCTACATTATTTCTGTTGTGTTTATTTTTTATCGTTTTTTATTATTTATATTTTTTTTTATATTCGATCATCATAGGTGAATATCTCGCAGTTCCAACAATATTACAATTATTTGTACATACATACTCGTACGTATCAAATTGATAACTCCTTTTTTTTTAAGTTAAAAACCTTGACAAAAATCAGTCGGTGTTGCTAGTTTACATTGAAACATTTAGCCCATAAGTTAGGAAATAATATAGGATAGAGGAATATCGATTTACAAAAATATTTGTTTCGATGACAGTGTTTTATTTTTGTTAGCAAGACACCACCACATCAAACTACTACAATCTGTCAAACTTTAATAGATTTTCAACATTATCGCTAAAGTATTAGGTTCAAGGTTGATTGGGAAAATTTGACAGTTTGGGTACGGTACAAATATGGACAGTATTTTATCTTCATAGAAACGGTCAGAATGCGAGTCATATCTACGCGCCTCGACTAAGGCAGCACAGCAGCACTAAGGCGGCAAACAGTCACGAATGCGCCGCACGGTGGATCGTTTCATGCAAGCTAGACGTCGGAAATTCTAATTCTATTTTAAGTATTTTTATTTAATTATTTCCAACATATTTATGTAAAATATAACAATAAAAGTGATTTTCAATACGTATTGACGATAATTTAGTCACACAGATAGGAGACAGTGTAATTAATATGTTATTAGGACTTCTCAGATAATTTGAAAGTACCTTTTAATTAGATCTGATTATCGTATCAGAAGATTTTTTATTTTTTGTAAAAAAAATATGTATTTAGAAAAATAAGAAAAAGTGAACTTAAATTATGTACAGTCAACGTCTAGAAGTCCACTTACACCGCAATGACCATTATCGCCTGCGCTATACGGACTGCGGCGTGAGTGATGTTCCAACGCTAACACATTAACATGTCGTATAGCATCGCTACGAGTAGTTGTAGAAGTGGTCAATGCTAGACAAGGATGACAATATCAGTTACTTGTTTTTTTTTATCGCCGTCAGATTATTTTTTTCATAGTAATGCAAAATTTGGACAAGTAAATATAAGTTAACATTAGCTAGATCGGTAACGATATAGATAAATAGATATAGATAAATTGTCAAAAAAGCTAAGCTCCGCAGCATACGCTGTTAGGAAAATTCGTAATTTAACCAACATAGAGACAGCCCGTTTAGTGTACTTTAGCTATTTTCATAGTATAATGTCGTACGGTATTCTGTTGTGGGGAAATGCAGCCGACATTCAGACTATCTTTGTTTTGCAGAAAAGAGCTGTTCGATGCATTTATAAATTAAGTCCGAGACAATCTCTCAGAGAGAAATTTAAGGAGATTAATATACTGACTTTGCCTTCTCAGTACATTTTTGAAAATCTTTTATATGCCCATAAAAACATTAAATTGTTTAAAAAATACAGTGATATCCACAATATAAATACTAGGAACAAACACAAATTTGTTGTACCTCCAACAAGGCTCAAGAAAATAGGTGGGTCATTCAGGTGTCAATGTATACGCTTTTATAATAAACTTCCAAGCCACGTTCAAGATCTGAGTCTTAATAAATTCAAATCACTCATTAAACGCAAGTTGTGTCAGAAAGCTTTTTATACCGTTAAAGATTATATTGAGGACAAAAAGGCCTGGGAATGAACTGCTCCAATTTTATTTTATATTATTTTTATTTTTGCATACTGAATGTTGACATTAATATTTACTTTGTAAGTATTATATTATTTTACTTTATTGTGAATGTGAAGACTATGTAGGTCATTGCTTTTTTTTTTGTTTGTTTTATTTTTTCTCTCAGTTATTTTTAATCATGGTCTGGCAGTTTGAGTAATCTATGCGGCCTATCCCAATGTCCTTTCTTTGGTATTGTTCGTCGAATCGTTGAGCTCCTTAAGTTCTGAGTTGAGCTGCGCGATTACTGACAAATGCGTGCACTGACTGGACAGGTCCTCTCAATCTGTGTGGTTCTTTCCTCAAAAGACCATTTCAGACACCAATCTACATGGTCTTCACATGAAGTGACCAAGATTATGTCTGGACTTTATAAGAGACTGTGACCTCTGAGTTTGTTTCGGCCTTTCTTCTCAGAGTAGTCAGATAGGAAACGCCGACCTCATCTAGTTTAAAAAAAAAATATTGACTTGTAAAAGTGTTTGTACAAACCTACTTACAGAAATAAAAATCATTTATCATTTATCATTTAACGAGGCTGCACTCGTTAATGTGATCGGGATAGACGTGAGTTCGAATCCGAGTTGGGCCAGTTTTTTTTATGTTTTATACATATAATTATTATTATTTGTATGTTTTAGTAATCTATGTTTGTAAATTACTTTGAACAAATAGATATTACAATAAATATATTATAAAGTTAATTTATTATTATAATATGATAATAAATGAAACAAATTTTGATATGGTAACATTGTAATATTTTTTATATAAAAGAAATCCTTTACACTTACTTATGTTATTATTATAGTATTGAATGTTAAAAAACACATTTTAGGTTACATATAGATATTATGAAAATTCTGATATCATTTAAGAGGTTATAGGCTTAATTATTCATTTTCTCAATGAAAAGAGGATTGAAACTTAACCTCAATATTACAATAATATAAATACTAATTTGTTAAAGTTACGGCCACTATGTCCCCTGACTCAAAATTACCCTACCTGTTTAGGATTTTTAATATTTCCTAAGTGACCTCCGTTAGCCTCGTTACAGCTAATGAGACGTCGACGCATAGACACTACAATATTTGCACAGATATTTGTGCCGCGCAATTTATCCCATAACTGCATGCAATGGGATTTGAGTAGCTCAGGGCATCTCTCGTCCCGAGCTTCCCATCTTTGCACCATTAAACTCCATATATTTTCTATGGGGTTTAAGTCAGGGGACCGAGCTGGCCAACTTTAATTTCCGGATGATTGCTAAACCATTCGCGAACAATGCTGGCACGGTGGATAGGACAATTGTCTTGCACAAAACTTATCTCGTTTAAGTCTTCTGCGGGGTAGATATTACGCACCGTAGGCAACATTGCATCGTTCAACACTTCCACATAGTTGACACTGTTGGCTCGCGTCGATGTAAAACTTAATTCACCGGGCCCTTGAGCACTTATCCACCCCCACATATTCACACTGATTCTGCCTGACTCCGTATTTGGTCTGACATTTCCTTCAGACCAACGCGTGTTATTTTTACGCCACAAATGCAGCCTTCCTTTTTGGCTCGATTTAAAAGATTTTTCGTCGGTGAATATTGTCGTCTCCCAATCAAAGTCCTTATATTCCCGGGCAAAACTTAACCTCTTCTCTTTATGCCGTTGCGTTAAAAACTGTTTTTTAGCTGGCGTTCGGTGATGACGACCTTCGGCATGGAGTATGCGGCGAACGGTGCGTACTGATGTGCCGAACTCATCGGCAAAACGCCTTGTTGGGATGAAACCATTCGTCTCATAATTAGCTACCATATAACGTCACTGAGGCTGGCTAATAAGAGGTGGTCTTCCGCTCCTCTCACGACTCTTCAGGCTACCTTCTTCCTCAAATCTCTTCACCCAACGCCTAACAGTCTCTCCCTAAAAAAAATCAATATTACACACTTGCAACAAGCGATTAATCTACCATTATATTTTGTAGGTATCATCATATAAAATTTAAAAAATAATAAACTTACGCATAAGCCGGTTTCATTCGATATTTATTGAGATTATATGAAGGCCATTTGAATATAGTGCCACAATATTTGCCTTGGCTTCAATACTAATATTAGCCTGCATATTGAATTCAGAAGAATACTAAAATAGCAACAACAAGATAACACAAACGCTCGTAACTATGTTCACCAACCAACAACAGCGAATAGTGGAATAATTTATGTGAACTAGTAAAGTAGTTAACCTCATATTTTAATAACAACGCTAAGATTGAAAATAATTGTAAACGAAAGAATCTTCGTTTAGTTGTGGACTATTTAACATATTTGTTAGCAACTCGGCATTCTTATTTCACATGTAATACTTAAAAAATATTTTTCATGTTTGATGTGAGACTCGAACCCGAACGTTCGCCATGCGAGGCACAGTGCTAACCACTTTGGCCACCGTAACGCTTACGAAACTTATTGAAATTTGTAATAGCAATCATATGCGGGCAACAAGTTGCCAATGTGTAGTATTGTCAAACGTTCTTATAGAAGAAGGTCATAAGTACAACTAATATTACTATGCCATAGTTTTGTGAGATTGCTAGTCGACTTCTGACTGTTATAGTACGTAAAAAAATTCAAGTAAAAAAAAGAAAAAAACTTTTATGTATGTGCCAAATCCAGGCCTCGGTTTATCTACGATTAAACCCATTTCGATCTTAAACTTTGCTTAAATGTCTTTTTGCTGGCATCAAACTGCTCCTTATCCTGTTTGTCCCTAACTGCCCACTTTTTGATATCTAAACGGTATGCAATGTGCAAAAGACATTCAAACATTTTAATCAGCGCGTGAAGAGTCGATAAACCGTATTTATAATATTCTGGATTAGGCTTTTCATTAATAACAGAACTGTTCATCTCACTGGGCTTGGCACCATAAATGTAGCAAGATTGAGTTGATTTGTGCGAAGTTAAGTAGTCAGCCATTTTTTCATCTATCATCGTTAGTAAAAATTCAAATTTAACGGTAATGTTTTTTTCGAATATTACCAACTTAAACTCTTCAAGCTTTTCGATCTGTGATCGAGCAGCTTCAAATTATTTATTAGATAAATGCTCTGTTTCTTTTGTAAACAAAAATTTAATAGGACGGCACAACCGAGTTGATGATGGATACAAATTTTGCCAAAGTACTTTGCTAGTGTGGTCATTCTTCTACTGGCGCTGGGACTTCAAAAGCTCTTGATCTCTTCTCAGATCTTTCGCCTCCTCTGGAGACTCGGAAACTGCCTTAACGAAGTCCGCTGCAGTACGGGAACCACTTGCACGGATGGAAATTTGTGCGGCATAGCACAATTGGGAAGGTTCGTGAGCGTCCACGAGATCCTTGACTTTTTGGCGTTTCACGCCCTCACTGCAGTCGAGGAAAGCCTTTTGCGGCCTTCCAGGGACATATATCACATATATCCGTCTTCCGAAGAGGAGAACTCATTGTTGTCCCCCAAAAAACCAAACTTGAAATAATTTGTTTCAAGCCAGTCTTTATATTTGAGTAGAAACCTGGTAAACGTAGTACGAATAAATAAAAAAATGTAAAGCCACACCTGCAAATCTGTTCTAAAAATCATATAAGTACTGAACAATTGATTTTCAAGTAAGTAAGTAAATAATTGTTAGTCACCTTTCTTTGCGGGATCCCGCTGACTTCCATTTTTTCTCAATTTTCATCGAAAAAAGGCTTATTTTCGACTTTAATCGTTTTATAATGTTTCCAGTTTCCATGTCTTGTCAAAGTAGATTTAGACATTATAAACTGCAGAATTCTTTCAATTCGCTCCGTCTTGCTTACAGAACCCCAAACTTCAAATAGATCCGTTAGGGAAATCGAGACTATCTGTCCTGAAACGTGATAAAAACATATGATGCAAACTCGTGCGAAGTCAAAGGGTTGGAGCTTTAAAATAAGCTAGGTTTCATAGAGTTATAAAGGTATAAACATATTTAGATTCTCTGTTAAAGTTAAGAATTGAGAATTTTTTAACGTATGAAATAGATTAAATTCAATATTTTCTCTTCGAGAACAAAAGATATAACAAATGTACAAATTCCAGATATACAAAGTAGGTACATACCTTCATTAATATTGTCCATTTTTTGTTTCACGCTCACACACACTCAATAGAAGCAAAAATTTTTTCGAGTCACTTACTTTATAAACATTTCTACCCTCATTAATGATAACGGGGTAGGGGTAGATCATTAGTAATACTATTTTTGAGGTCCCTGATTATTTGTAAATCATTAAGGCTATAAAAAAACCTAATTAAGTAATTAATTTCCGACGTCTAGCTTGTATGAAACAATCCACCGTGCGCCGCAGTGACGAACGGACGGACGGTGTGATGGTTTTGTAAGCAGTAAGCGTGCGATTTGTGACAAATATTCATTGAAATAAGTACAGACGCCAGCACATCAAGCTACTACAATCTGTCAAATTTCTTCAATAGATTTTCAACTTTATCGTTAAACCATTAGGCTGGGAAAATTTGACAGTTTCGGGTAGCTTGACCTGCTGGCGTCTGTACAAGTACTTACTTTAATATGGCAGAGAGCGATAATAGACTATATTGTATTGGTTTTTAACGACTTCAAAAAAAGGAGTTATCAATTCGATACGTATGTATGTAATATTGTTGGAACTGCGAGATATTCACATTATGATGATCTATTAGGGCTTCCAAACAAATATACAACATTTTATAGATGTATGTTTGTATGTATGTATGTTTGTCCACGCATATCTCCGAAACTATTAATCGGATCGTGACCATTATTTTTTTGTTGGCTTACATTTACTCCAACTTAGGGCACAGTGAAAGTTTCATCAAAATCGGTTTAAGAGTTTTCAAGATAATGGAAGATAACCAGGTAAGTGCTTATTGGTCCTCAGTAATTGAAATAGTTAGGATGACCTAGCTTTCAACATTTATCTAATTGAGCACGGGTGCTACTACATGATACTTTCTGAAGGTCTGATGATGACCAGGTAAATGCTTATCGGATCTTAGTAAAGGAAATAGTTAGGATGACCTAGCTTTCAACATTTATCTAATTGAGCACGGGTGCTACTACATGACACTTGCTGAAGGTCTGATGATGACCAGGTAAGTGCTTATTGGACTTCAATAATGGAAATAGTTAGGATGACCTAGCTTTCAACGTGTAAGTGTGACGGCCTGGCTTATTGATACGAGCTACGGGTGTGGTGTCAAAGGGAAAACATCTCAAAACCTTGGTCAAATTCTAGTGCAATATTTATAACAAAACTATTAACTACTTATTACAATCAAATATTCCAGTTTTTACTAAAAACTAAAAATTACGAAATAAAAAATAATTTAAAAATTTATAATTATAATATTTATAATTATAATATAATTATTTATAATTTATTTATTTTAATTTCGGAAGTCGGTGGCAAAAAATTAAAATACAGATCCCAAGACACCGACTTCCGAAATTAAAATTATTTCATAATTTTGAGTTTATTTCTTTTTGAAGTCGATTTAATTTTTTAAATTTTTTGGTTGCTTGAATTCGTTAATAACGCACCCAGAGATAACATTTTTTATATTACCTGGAAACTCCGAACTACAAACTAGTTTTATATACCTACTACGTACATAATTTGTTTCTTTTTTAATAGGTAAGTATTTTGGTTTTTCCACCGAGCAAAATATCTAGATTAATAAATAAATAAGTGGATAGGGTGAAAAAGTGACACATGAGTGACCTAGCTACGCTCACATTAAAAAACTAGAGGACAGTTTCCTAGGCTAGGCTTATTTACTTAGCTACTTACATATATTATTGAGGACGAAATATCGTTATGAAATTATAGGTACGTCGTATCGTTATGTACCTACGTAGTAAGATTTAAGTACGTTATAATTTACTTTATAAGTAAGATTTAGTAGTACGCGATGAGATGGTTGATAATGGCGCCGATTCCCTTGTTCACAAACTAAACTAATTTTAAGTTCAGTGCATCTTTTTCTTTCTATTTCATTAAGAAAAGGACAGAAGATAAATATTAGTTTAGTCGTGTCAAATTAGTCAGTGCCTGACGTAAATTAACGTATTTTTAGTAGTCAAATTTTTAATCATGTCTAAACTGGTCTATGGAGTATCTTAATATGATAGGGTGAAAAATTTGAATTAAGTAACGTTTGCAGAGCGGTTCGACATCGGATGGGTGACCAAAAAAATTATTATTTCGAGTTGTTCCGTGACAGCGGCTACGCTCACATTCAAAGAAGGTGTATCGATGCAATACACATAATCGATCTTTGTCATTGCTTGTTCAGTCACCGGCGAGACATGAAAGTGGAATCACGCGACGATTTCGCCGCAAAAGTACGGTCAACATGTCAAAACTAAAAAATACGTGGCTACAAAAAATGTTGAACAAAACTTAACTTCAATTATTTATAAATGAACAATTGATTAATTAATACTGTATTTCATAACGTTTGTTTGTATTGCATAATGTTTTATTATAGTAGCCGGCACGAGTCAGGAGCACAAATTCAACTTTTAAACTTTATGTAAACGGTAAACGTAATATCGTAACCTTTATGTAAATGGTACCTACCGACTGACCAAACGCCGAACAGCCGGATTTGTTGGCCAACTAGTATATAAATGAAATGAACGCGCAACATAGCGAACGTGTCGTGCCATACAAAGCACACGTTCCCCGCCGTACAATGCAAGTACCTGGGGGCCAATTCTACTAACAAAATAGTTAAAAAATCGCAATTGAATTGCAGCTGAACCACGGCTTTTGAGCGTTTTCGCATTCCACTAATGTAACAACGATCCAACTGCGGTTACGTTTCAGTTCAGTCACCCATCGATCGAAACAATCTCAAAAGCTATTCTGCTAACAAAACCGAACATGAGCGTGACGTTTAGTCGCATCATTATCTTTTTGACATAATTGAAACGTTTCGTTTCACAGATTTCGCAAGCTGGGCGAAAACGAAACGTTCTTCTGAGTTTTTATTATTTATAAAGTTGAAATGTTACAAAAAATATACGGGCTAAAAGTATAAGTATGGTCTAGATATGTTTTTGTATTAAAAATACTTTTAGTAGCACTTATTCGTATTTAGTAATAATAGGTTGGGGAAAAAGTTTCTTCGCATTTTTTAAGAAAATTCAAAACATTTTTTAATATATTTTATTTACATTTAACTAAAGTATGTAGGTACCATTTTGTTCGATAACTTTTTGCCATCTTGTAGGTAGGGACATGATCCCATTGCTATAGAAATTTTGGGACTTCTGGTCAAAATACCGCGACAAGTGGTTTTGGCAGTTCTCTCGTGATGTTAACCTGACGCAGTGTCAGGTTAACATCACGAGAGAATTACCTAAGAATTACATCAAGAATTTTCTACTGATCAAAGGTTCACAACCTTCGAAAAAAAGTACCTAAAAAATGTGATCTTTGCCGACTCTCACTTGACAGATTTTTCAACACCTGGGCTAATATACGTAACAGACGTGGAAAATAAACTAAGGCTTTCGCTTCGTGTCGAATCATTGAATGGAATAGTGTACCCAAATGTTCATAAACCTGGAAAAAACCATGAAACTTATTCAAGTGAATCTATTATATTTGCCTACCAAACAAAGCCATGTTTGGCAGTTCATAGAGGTACATTAAATGCCTAAATATAACAAAAGCTATTGTTTAAAGATTATTTCAGGTGTATATTTTCAATGGCTATAAATTTTAGGGCAGCACAACACTTGACACGTTTGTGCGAAAATATTCACGTTATTTGCCAAATTTAAAATATACACTATTTTGATATCGTAACATTTATTTTGTTGATTTATTTTAAATGAAGATTTTTTAAATGCGGTACTTACATTTATAAAATATTCGGTTTTATTTTGAAAATATTTAGGTTTCTGACTTATTAACATTATTAGCTTGTGGTACCTGTGGGGCGTAAACAGCCTGTAAGAATCGAAACATTTGTTAAACTCGCCAGAAAATAATAGGTCCGTCTTGACATGAGGGTGTCCCTCTTTGTCCCGCTATGTTTGTCTGTCTTTGGCATATAAAACGATATGGGCTGTCAAAACGGACCTATTATTTTGTGGCGAGTTTAGCAACTCAGATTATAATAGGTTGGGGAAAAAATTTCTTCGTATTTTTTAAGAAAATTCAAAACATTTTTTCATATAGTTTATTTACATTTAACTAAAGTATGTAGGTACCATTTTGTTCGATAACTTTTTGCCATCTTGTAGGTAGGGACATGATCCCATTGCTATAGAAATTTTGGGACTTCTGGTCAAAATACCGCGACAAGTGGTTTTGGCAGTCCTCTCGTGATAACCTGACACTGCCTAAAGAATTCTGAAGAGACCAAAACAGGTGGAAATCTGAAGGTGCAAGGTCAGGACTATACGGCGGATGTATTAACACCTCCCAGCCAAACTCTCTTAATTTTTGCTGAGTGGCTAAAGATGTGTGAGGTCTAGCGTTATCATGATGAAAAACCACACCCCTTCTGTTGATTAATTCCGGCCGCTTTCTCTCAACTTCTTGCTTTAATCTCATCAGTTGTTCGCAGTAGAGTTCAGAATCGATGGTCCTGCCTGGTGGTAACAGCTCATAATGAATAATGCCCTTCCAATCCCACCACACACACAGCATCACCTTGTTGCGAGTTAACCCGGGTTTCGCCACAGTCTGTGAAGCCTCACCGGCCTTTGACCACGACCTTTTTCACACGTTCTTGTCATACGTGATCCACTTTTCATCACCAGTTATCAGCTTCTTCAAAAATGGTTCGGTTTCATTACGTGGTAATATAGAATCACAAATGAGTACACGGTTCATTAGGTTTCTTTCAGTGAGCTCGTGAGGTACCCAAATGTCGAGCTTTTTTGTGTACCCAGTTTTTTTCAAATGCGCCAAAACTGTTTTGTGGTCAATCTCCAGTTCTTCAGCTACGTCGTAACTACTGATATGCGGATCTCGCTCCACTTTTTCAAAAATGGCATTCATTTTATCCGTAATAGGGCGACCAGAGCGACGTGCATCTTTGACATCAAAATTTCCGGATTGAAAACGCTTAAACCAAAGGAGGTGTTTTTTTTCGGCCCAAACATGTACTGAGGTACAAATTACTATTCAAATTCCTTCCAATAATTTGTATTTTTAGCACTATATAAAATCCTTCAATATTAGATAGATTAGGAAATAAAAGCATATGAAAAAACATTACCTCGCAACGCAACTGCGTTTAAAGAAACGTCCATAACAGCTTTGATTGCAGTCAATTTGTTCCATCTGTCAAAATATTACATTGGTTGGTGTTCAAATAAACCTAGTACCTACCCACCGTAGACGGCAAAGAATGTAGTAAATATAGGGTAAACGGAAAAAGCTATACCCACACTTTCGAAGTCTGACAAGAGATCTAAAATAAGTACACAATGACCATACTACGCCAACAACGCCAATAGCTATACATACATGATTATAAATGTCTTTAAGACTTGATTGTCGTCATATTTTTTCGTAATCAGTATTAATATGTTAATGTTAAAAAACGTGATAAAGTCGTGCACTTACGCAAAGCTGATATAAAAAGTCAGTAATCAGAGTCCAGAGTATGTCGCACAGTTGTCGAAATCCAACGAAAGAACGATCGCAGCCAAATCAGTAGTAAGTCCAAAAAAGAGTTAGCCAGGTCATCAAGTGGAAATAAATCTATCGGAAGTCCAGGGAAGTAAAGCCAAGTCACCAAAAAGGAATTCACACATAGGAAATAGTACTCCAGAGACGGGTAACCGAAACGGAATGACAATGACAACACAACAATAATATCAACAACAATAGAAAAGAAAACCGGCCCTGGCCTGGAGCCCTGTCTTTTGGGCGTAGATAACCAAACGCGAAAAATAATACGACATGTGAAATAAATATATTTTGTAAATTCTTGTTCCCATAATAATTCGCGAAAAATGTGTGCTAGAAAAAAAAACTTATTTGTAATACATAAACAAATTCTAAACAGTACAGTTTTAGGTTTTCACACGTTTATAAAATGAAGTAACGAAACGCATCGTCGGAGAAATAAATCATGAGATTGCCAGATTGAAATTCTTGGATTACAAGTTTTAACATCTTCGATCGACAATTTCAGGTGGTACAAATGCGCAAATAAATTCGATATATTTTTTTTTAGAATCTGCGTATTTTTTCCTGTAATTTCGTACTTTTGTTCTTAAGGTACACTGTTGGGTCATAATTATAGGAAAAAAAAAACATCTCCTTTGTGCTACTCTCTCAGACACTACACTAGGTCCATAAACATCGCAAATTTTTTTCGCGGCCTGCGTTGCTTTTTTACCTTTTTTATAGTAAAATTTTAAAATGTATCGAATTTCTTCATTAGATTCACTCATCTTGACGGTACGAAAAACAAATGAAAATCACACATTTTCCTAATTTGAATTTGGAATTATGTTCTTTAAAATTTAAACTTTCAATGATACCAAAACCAGCCAGATACAAATAGTATAGCCAAAGAGATTTTATTACAAGTTCATACATACTATAATATAACAATTCAACATGGCGACAACCAAAATGATAACATTTAATTGTAAAAACGTTGTCAGGTCAGTGGACTGTATACGACAACTTTGTCAAGAAGTCGATTTGATAGCGCTGCAGGAAACATGGCTGCTGCCACACGACCTGTCTTTTCTGGGTACCATAGATGACAACTTTGCCTTCACGGGCACTTCGGCAGTGGACACTTCGGTCGGTGTGCTGCGGGGGCGGCCATACGGAGGGGTTGCCCTTCTCTGGCGAAAAAGTGCGTTCCCTGCGGTGACAGTGATCAACTGCAGTAATGTGCGTCTTGCAGCTATTAAGGTAACGCTCAGTGATCGGTCATTCGTGGTGTTGTCAGTGTACATGCCTACTGATTGTAGTGACAATTTCTTAGAATTCACAGAGTGCTTAAGCGAGATTAACGCGGTGATTGAAAATAATAGTGTCGAGTCGGTTTTTATTCTGGGTGACTTTAACGCACACCCGGGTGAAATGTTTGCTAATGAGTTACTTTCGTTCTGTGCGGAGCAGTTATGGTCATGCGTCGATATGAATACACTTCCGTCGGACACCTATACATATGTAAGTGACGCACACGGGTGCTTGCGCTGGCTCGATCACTGCGTAGTGACAGGTGCCGCGCTGCCCGCTATTCTCAATGTGTCGGTATTGTATGACTCATACTGGTCGGACCACTTACCTGTTATGTTAGAATGTAAGTTTAATAACATCAACATGCACACTATGTTGTCAAAACCGGTCGCTCATGTAAACAAAGTTGTCTGGGGTGAGCGTGATGATGAACAAATAGCTAACTATCACGATTATTGTCACTCTGAATTAAAACAAATTGATTTTCCAAGCGAATTTAGTCAGTGTGCTGACAGGATGTGTAATGATTCCTGCCACTTACCTGTGTTAGATGAAATGTATAATAACATTGAACGTATACTTGTGAACGCTGCTGAAAACAGTTATTATCAGAGTATTTTAACGAAGCGTAGGCATGTAACTGGCTGGAATAAGTATGTTCGGGGCGCTCACGAGAAGGCGCGACTTAATTATAAGCTTTGGTTGATATTTGGTAAGCCCAGATCTGGTCCGGTGTATAATGATATGAGCGAATCCAGGAAAAATTTCAAATGTAAATTAAAATGGTGTCAAGCAAATCAAAACCAAATTAAAATGGATATAATTGCTAAACATCACTCAAACAAAGATTTCAGTAAATTCTGGAAGTCAACAAACAAATTAAATCACAAACCGAGCTTTCCCGTGAGCGTCGAGGGTGTACATGACCAGGGTAGTATTGCGGATCTGTTTCGGCAGCATTTTAGAGTGCAATCACCCTTAAACAATGAGCCGCAGTTGCCTGTGCCCGTTTCTGGGACCGTCTGCCCCGCGCGAAGCGTCACGTTTACTGCGAAACAGATTGCTGCTACCATTAAGAACATGGTTAGAGGAAAATCGCCCGGGCATGACGGTCTCAGCATCGAGCACCTTCAGCATGCTGGTGTCCACTTGCCACGAGTTCTATGTATGTTTTTAAATTTATGTCTAGGACATTCTTATTTGCCTGATAAATTAATGCGTACAACTGTTGTGCCGATCATTAAGAATAAAACGGGTGATTCATCTATGCTATCAAATTATAGACCTATTTCTCTAGCGACGATAATTGCTAAGGTGCTGGACAGTCTGCTTGTAGGTCAGCTTGATAAACATCTAAAAATAAACGATGCTCAATTCGGGTTTCGGCCTGGCTTATCTACGGGGAGTGCCATCCTGAGCCTTAAGCAGACTGTTCTGTACTATACTGCTAGAAAGACACCAGTATTTGCGTGTTACTTAGACTTGTCAAAAGCATTTGACCTTGTCTCATATAATGTGCTATGGCGTAAACTGCAGCATGAGACGGATTTGCCCCCGGAAATAATAAATTTATTTAAATTTTGGTACGGGCATCAACAGAACCGTGTTAGATGGGCAAACTCCTTTTCAGCTGAGTACAGGCTTGAGTGTGGGGTGAGGCAGGGGGGGTTGTCCTCGCCCGCGTTTTTTAATCTGTACATGAATAATCTGATCGATGAGCTTAGCAGAACCGGAGTCGGCTGTCATATTGACGGTGTATGCATTAATAATATAAGCTATGCTGACGATATGGTTCTGCTGAGTCCATCGATCAGGGCATTAAGGACACTGATTAACGTGTGTGAGTCTTATGCTGGGACCCATGGCCTCAGATATAATGCAACAAAGAGCGAACTCATGGTATTTAAAGCAGGTAGTAAATGCTATAGCACTATCCCACCAATTATGCTGTGCGGCAGACCTCTAAAAAGAGTTGCTAATTTTAAATATCTGGGTCATTGGGTCTCAGAAGACATGAATGACAACACTGATATAGAACGGGAGCGCAGGTCGCTTGCTGTTCGATGTGGGATGTTGGCCCACAGGTTTGCACGTTGTACAGCTCAGGTTAAGGTGACACTTTTCAGAGCCTACTGTCAATCCTTTTACACGTGCAGCCTGTGGGTGAACTTTACGCAGAGGGCATATAGTGACCTGCGCACCCAATATAACAACACGTTCCGGGTGTTGATGGGGCTGCCGCGTTTTTGTAGCGCGTCCGGCATGTTTGCAGACGCGGACGTTGACAGTTTTTCGGCCATCATGCGCAAGAGATGCGCTTCTCTGCTACGCCGTGTTCGCGCTAGCCCCAACTCAATTCTCGGAGCGTTGGTTGATAGGTGGGACTCTCCGATCGTAGGGCGGTGGATACGACTGCATGCAGTCAAGTAGACATTGCTGGGATCGCCGTGCCTCACGCTTATAAGAATAATGTGACTAACACTAGTTTATAAGTTTACACTGTTACTAACACATATGGAATTGATTCTGAAATAAATGTTTATTATTATTATTATTATAATGCGAAAAGACTTTTTCCCCAACCTAATATTATTAGATTCAACTTCTTTTTCTGTGGTATTATTAAAACATACTATTTGGAATGTTGGTCACACAGGTTACCCGCTGTTACGTTCCCGTTACGATTCGGTTTAAGTTTAGTTTCCATTTTGCTTATAAAATAGTAGAATGACTTTTTTGGTAACTATCGATCGGCGATCGAAACTGAACTGTTGTCGAAACACAATTGAACGTGTATCGTTGCAAATTAGTAGAATCGGCCCCTGAACTGATTGCACGATAGTTGACCTCTAAGTGCGGCGACGAGTCCATGTTTACAGTAAAATCGCCGCACGCACACAAGTAAAGTGATTGAATAAATATTTCCTCTCACGTATTGAAATAATCAAGTTTTGTGGAGGGGCGATCATTTTTAGAATGGTCTTCTATACTTGAATTAAGATGTCTGTTTTTTTTTTGTTTCACCGTCTTCAGATATGCGCCTACTCATGACGTATGTGAATTTCACATAAAAAAACTGTTTTTTAGTGATATTTCAAGTACACTGCGGTTGATGACCCCAAAAAATCATTTATTTTTTGCTTATCATGTTTAAATATCGATACCCATCCCCTCTGCGGAGTTTCGCTAGCTAATTTAATTTGACCCTTTAAAAATTTAAACTTTATCATGTCCCGATCTTTTGATATAGTTCCATCTTTTTAAAGTAAGCAATATGTTCTGTTTGTAATCTGAGATCAATATATTCCCAATGTAGGTAGGTACCTGCAATAAAATATAATCTCAACGGCAGAGATTGAGTTTATGTATAACAATATATGTATAACTCTTCTCTGCATTTTTCTGAGACAATAAATTATTTATTTAATATAATTAAATATTATCGGTAATTTTCATTATCCTGGCAACCGTACACGCACACAGAGGCACGTGTTCTTATAGTCACGCTAAATGTTTGTACTAGTGAGTACCCGAAGTTATTATAATTATTAATGTAGTAGTTAGTTATTATTATTTTTTGTTTTTTTGCTATAAATATCTATGCCCATGACGCATATATGAGCTCAGCGGAGTTTCGCTGGCTAATTAAATTTGACCCTGTATATTTATTCTATACTTCCAAGTGTTCAACCTCATAATAGGCGTTTATCCTTTTCAGGTATTGCCCCCTGAGATCGAGGCTGTGATCCGAGAGCATCCTGGCGTGTATGACGTCAGCGTCACCAGCGTGCCTCACGAAGATGATGAAGAGCATCCCGTCGCGTGCGTCATGAGGAGTCCAGGGTCCAACGTTACGGCAGAGGAGATTAAGGAGATGGTTGCTAGTGCGTATTATTTTGTTTTCTTTTTTTTTTGATTATGCAGTTTGTGTGTTGCCGGCATAAGAAACGACCTTGGATATCGGCGGAAATAAATATTGCGGGCAACACTGATTGAAAACATAATAAACCTGTCTTGCTGTCGCGCATACAGGCGCGGATCTAGATTTTCGCGCGAGGGGGGCGAATATTTCTGAGGGACTGTATAATAATAATAGAATAATAATATAATATTTCTATTTCTATCCGACTTCTAAAAAGGAGGAGGTTATAAAAAGAACTTTCGGCACCTATTTTCCGTAAACTGGATAATGCTTCCCCCCCTATCGAGATTGACTACGATTTATCTTCAGTACCTGTTGATAATAGAGAAAACCAATTTTCCTAGATATGAGACCTAGCTAGATCGATTTTTCGCCCCCGTAAGCCACTATATTGTTTCGAAAACATGATTACAAATTGATATATTATATGTCTTAGAATTGTATTTCATAAAGTTTTCGACCGTTTCATGAAATGGTGGCATTTCATGAAATAGAACATCGACCGCTGGTCACATCATGATGTGGTCTGGCCAGATCATTTAATATTGGGTGGGTAGGAAAGTCTTGCGACACAAACAACATTTTCTTTAAATAAACATAATATTTTATTAAGATCGTATTACTACAACTCTTGCCCAACGCCCCGGTAAACTTTGAATCCCATCCATCCAAAAATCTTTTGGTTTTGAATCAAAAAACTATTCTAGGGTATTGGTGAGGCGTGTAAATAGCCTGCACCTTTATTAGAGTGATATGAGAAAAAACTTAACTCAAAGACGTAATGGCGGACTTCAAAAATAAAATAATTTCCCCATTGATGAATCCTCGAGGAACCAATACCATAAAATTAATAGCAGCTAAACATGCCCACGTACCTCTACAATCCAGAGATCCCACTCAGACCCAGGGAGATGGGAAGATATCTCGTTCATGCGTGCGTGATGGCTTGTAGGTCTGTAGCCGGCCGGCGAGCAAATCTTCTTAAATCCACCGGTGGAATGGTTGAAACTCCAAAAATCAACACTGCACTATAAGTCCTCAATGAAGCACAGATGCAGGTCCATTTATTTTACGAGTATCGTGAAGGTTTCATCAAAAAAGGAATATTCAAAAGGCGGAGCGATTAGCACTCGCCATGTCTCTTTGCGGGGCGGGAACACACACGCGGTGATGCCATCTATCGGTCATTTTGCGAAAAACTAAAGAAGGTTCCGATACATGGGCGCTGCGACAACGAATATTGGCGCGAGGATTCATCAATTGAGAAATTAAAATAATTAATTTGAAACACTAACATTATTATATTATAGGAACAAATCCTAAAATGTTATTATTTTATTTTTTACATTGAAAAAAGCATTGACGCTTCACCGTATTTTGAAAGTTTGCTGAGAAAATCCTTTTTGTGTGAATGAAGCGACAATGAAAGGCAAATAGAAACTCGCGTCGCCTTGTTGGACTTACTGAGTCCGTGGGGCATCCAATATGATAAGACTTATCTGTATTTTTTTATTTGTGATGGGTTTAAAGTGTCGCAAGACTTTCTTACCAACCCAATACGTAACGTTTGACGATATGAACATTTAAACGCACGACTACTTTATGATATGGCCAACCATTAGTGATCATATCATAAAATAGTTAGATTATCCAGCGGTAAAGGCGTTGATGTCACTTTATTTTTGTTGTGCACTGGTCCTAAAAATACTAAATAGCCAAGTAACTGCGAACATCTTGGATGTAGCACCACTCGCTTCGCTCGCTCGGCTCGCGCACGGTTGGTCACAGATCTAACCTAAATGGGTTTGCCATTTAGTAGGGGTGCCATCAGCGACGTGAAATGCAACTACTTTTCGATTTGCTCAGTGGTCAAGAGGGAATGTCGAAATAGATTGCTTTCGTCATGATATGGCCATTCCTACGATCGGACCACGACAGATACCCTACATTAATGATATGGCCAAACGTTGACTGACATATCATTAAACGTTGACGTTTAAACGATATGGTAAATTTTAGCTGGCCATTTCATGAAACACAACCTTTTCATGAAATGACCGAATACTTCATGAAATGATCAATTCTAAGATGTGGCCACGACATATATAAGTATAATTGTCACGGCTCAAATCCAAAGTGCGGCTGGGCTACAATTATTGCAGTTGGTTAAACTTAGGTGTAGGCTGAAAGGTAATAATAATAATAATAATAATAATAATCTTTTATTTAGGTAGGTTAGGTTAGGTTAGAAATGTAACCACATAATGCACGAGCCGAGCGAGCGATCGGTTATGTTTAAATTAGGTGGAGAAAATAAAGATTAGTCGAAGCCCTGGGGCAACTGCATCCCTTGTATCCGCGCCTGCAGCGCACAGTTGGGTAAAAATAACGGCTATTGATGGCGAGAAGAGGTTCCAGCCAGAACACAGAAATCTTGCTACGAGCTTCATACAGTGCACCACGGTTCTGATAATATGTTAGGCTCAAATACCGAAAATGCTCTTTGAGCGGAAAAACAGGCCATAGGGGTCAGTTTCCTACACGCGGAAAAATCCGCACGAATCCTTTCAACGAATAAGAAACTGTATCAAATTATTGGCTCTTAAGTGTATAAAATTCAAAAGAGACATCAAGCGTGATGTCTGCGTTGAATTTTATACTTATAGTCAATACTGATACAGTTACTTATTCAGTAAAATATAAAAGTGCTCGAGCACCTGCGAGTATATTTCCGATTGGTAGAAACTGACCCTAAGGCGTTCTGGTATTTTTAGACTAGCCACAAAGCGAAATCCGTGTCGTGGCTCTTTCAATATTTGACCACAACGCATTCTAGCAGTTTAAAATAGCAACCACACGTTCCTTTTATTCTCTAAATTGGTTTTGAAACACATTTTTAAACGTCAAAAATAAATTATATTTTTAGCTAGATGAGGTCTGTTCTCCTCTGAGAAGAAACTCCGAAATAAACTCAGAGGTCACAGTCTCTTTTAATGTCCAGATATGAACTTGCGTCAGGTCACAGGTAATACGAGGGCCATGCAAATTTATACGGAGAACTACGAGTACGTGCCCCAATATATACATGAAGTATCTATTCCGAATCTACTTAAATAATTAACAATATTAAGGAATTCAGGAATTGGAAGGAACTAAGGAATTGGTCGTGTGACCATTGTTGGTATGTGTTGTTCCTAATTACCTTTGTATATATTTTTTTAAATAGCATTAAAAAAAAGCTAATGGATTCAGGAACAAAACATACCAACAATGGCCACACGACCAATTCCTTTTGCAGCAAGCCAGTTTCACTTTACCTTTGAATTCTTCTTCCAGATAAACTGTCAGACTCACAAAGATTACGAGGTGGTGTGATCTTCATGGACCAGCTTCCTATGACCTCTACAGGAAAAATAGCACGCGGTGAGCTACGTAAAATGGTGCTGACTCTTAAGAGAGAATAGACGATATTCCAAAAAGGCTGCAGTTTAGTATCGTTTGGCAAGAGGAGAGGGGTAAAAGGGGTTAAAGGTGGTAGGGGTTGGATCCCTGATGATAACATTATCACTCTTATTACAAGGTAATGCATATTTTTCGAGAAATTAATAAAAATTGTTTCTAACCTCGATCAGGTAAAAAGAGAAAACGAAACGTTAATATGGGCGATTGACAACAAAATCTGTAATGTCGTGCAAAATTGATGAAACGGAACGTAAAAACTACGCCATTTGCTTCATGTGTCAGTGTCATTTGTTTTCGTTCATTCCGTTCAATTCCATTTCTCAACCTAGAAATTCTGTTCAAAAGGAAGTTAGTTTACCCCCACTTTATGGTTAAAATAGGTCGAATCTGTCCGAAAACCGAATCGGGGCACCCAGACTCCACGTAGTCTTTGAGTCTAGAGGCTGCTACCCCTAGAGTGTATATGAAAATCCGGAGGCGCGGAGGGAGAGCAGCCCCCACCCGCTGTAACAAAGCATAGGCACCCGTGCGAACCGTAGCGGAGGTGAGTATGGTGTATGGTGAGCCTATCCTCTGTTACGTAAGGGCAAAGGGGCTGCACTTCCCGCAGCGCCGGTGACGTTGCATAAGCAACTTTGTTTTAACAACAAGTGTTTTGAGATTAGGTTACAATAATTTGTTTTTCTCAAGAATGGTGCCCTTTTCATGGGAGTGGTACCAGGGGGGATGGGGCACTCCCCCCTTCCCCTATCCCCTCTTAACCCCCTTTTCCTGTCAAACGATACAAAACTTTAACCATGGTTAATATCTGCAAGTTTAACCAACTCGGGACGGAAAAGACCGCAATAAATTTTGCAGGACACTTGCTAGTGGCCATAAGGAAATTTATACAGTGATACGAATACAATTATGATTAGGGGAAATTATTTACACTCAATTTGAAATAAGATGAATCTTTTTACCGTCCGTTCAATTGATTTTGATTTCTATTCTGTAGTCATAAGAATGGCATTAAAAGCAAAATCGTGGTTACAATACCAACTTTACTGCAGCTGCCATTTGTGCTTACATGCCACCGACGCAATAGAAGTCAAAATAGGTTTAAAGCATTTTATTCTCATAATAACAACAGTTCACTTAAAAAACTTTTTAACAAAAAATAAAACCGACCAATCAAAATCAAAACACTACAAAGTGAAAAATAACTTTAATTTCGGTAGTCGGTGTCTGGTTTTGTATTTTCGTTTTTTTGCCACCGACTTCCGAAATTAAAGTTATTTTTCACTTTGTAGTGTTTTGATTTGGAAGTCGGTTTTATTTTTTGTTAAAAAGTTTTTATTTTTCACTTTTTAGTGGTTCACATGTGCTTACCCCTTCATAGCGTACCGGCGTGATGTTATGTTACGAACTGGTGGAAACAATAGACAGACATGAGATTTCAGCAATCCCGGGCCATTCGCTATCATTTATTGAGGAGTTCCGTTACCTATCTCCGAAGTTCTTCATCAGATCTTCACCAAATTGAAATGGGACCACTTCGAGAAAGTACTCTTCCAAAAGCTATCCAATGATAAATGATAAATGATAAATGATTTTTATTTCTGTAAGTAGGTTTGTACAAACACTTTTACAAGTCAATATTTTTTTTTAAACTAGATGAGGTCGGCGTTTCCTATCTGACTACTCTGAGAAGAAAGGCCGAAACAAACTCAGAGGTCACAGTCTCTTATAAAGTCCAGACATAATCTTGGTCACTTCATGTGAAGACCATGTAGATTGGTGTCTGAAATGGTCTTTTGAGGAAAGAACCACACAGATTGAGAGGACCTGTCCAGTCAGTGCACGCATTTGTCAGTAATCGCGCAGCTCAACTCAGAACTTAAGGAGCTCAACGATACGACGAACAATACCAAAGAAAGGACATTGGGGTAGGCCGCATAGATTACTCAAACTGCCAGACCATGATTAAAAATAACTGAGAGAAAAAATAAAACAAACAAAAAAAAAAAGCAATGACCTACATAGTCTTCACATTCACAATAAAGTAAAATAATATAATACTTACAAAGTAAATATTAATGTCAACATTCAGTATGCAAAAATAAAAATAATATAAAATAAAATTGGAGCAGTTCAATCCCAAGCCTTTTTGTCCTCAATATAATCTTTAACGGTATAAAAAGCTTTCTGACACAACTTGCGTTTAATGAATGATTTGAATTTATTAAGACTCAGATCTTGAACGTGGCTTGGAAGTTTATTATAAAAGCGTATACATTGACACCTGAATGACCCACCTATTTTCTTGAGCCTTGTTGGAGGTACAACAAATTTGTGTTTGTTCCTAGTATTTATATTGTGGATATCACTGTATTTTTTAAACAATTTAATGTTTTTATGGGCATATAAAAGATTTTCAAAAATGTACTGAGAAGGCAAAGTCAGTATATTAATCTCCTTAAATTTCTCTCTGAGAGATTGTCTCGGACTTAATTTATAAATGCATCGAACAGCTCTTTTCTGCAAAACAAAGATAGTCTGAATGTCGGCTGCATTTCCCCACAACAGAATACCGTACGACATTATACTATGAAAATAGCTAAAGTACACTAAACGGGCTGTCTCTATGTTGGTTAAATTACGAATTTTCCTAACAGCGTATGCTGCGGAGCTTAGCTTTTTTGACAATTTATCTATATGTGGGCCCCACTGAAGCTTAGCATCCAAAGTTAAGCCCAAGAATACTGTGCTATCTTCAGGATTCAACTCTTCGCCCTTTATCAACACGTTAGTTTTCACCTGCCTAACGTGAGGTAGTGTAAACTTAATGCATTTGGTTTTTTTTTCATTAAGGAGTAAATTATTAACACTGAACCAGTGAACTACTTTTGAGATCGCTCTGTTTACATCGTCAGTAACCAGCTGCTGACGTTTAAGTTTAAACAAAAGTGAAGTATCATCCGCAAACAAAACTATATCATGATTATCCTTAATGAGGTAGGGCAAATCGTTAATATAATACGCTTCAAGTGTGCCTATAAAATTTGAGGAGGTCCCTGTATTACTCCAGGATCCCATCATCAGATCCTAACTTGATGATCATGGGACCACCTGGAAAGTATACCCTTACAAACAAAACAAAAAAAATTCAAATCGGTCCAGCCATCTTCAAGTAATTGGGGAAAATACATAAAAAAAAGGTTCCGACGAATTGAGAACCTCCTCCTTTTTGAAGTCGGTTAAAAATGAGATACATAGTGCTTACAATTCTAGTGAATTAAAATAATATAACAATTGCCTCTGATGTGTTGGTGACGTTATAGGGTAGATACGTACATGTTTCTTGAGTCTCGCCTTAAATATGTTCATACTATCACACTTCTTTAAATCTTCCGGTAAATTATTGAACAGCTGTGCTCCCTCAACCAAACCAAAATCGGTTGAATGGTCTGTAAAAAAGGTTTATTTAATGGTCTAATCTTATTTCAAATGGAGTATAGTTATTATTTATGTCTGTCAGACAGAGGTCTAGAAGAAATACGGTCTACTGTTCAGTTTCATTTTGACATAAATAATTATAATTTATGCCAGAAATGTTGGTCCTCTGTAATCAACAAATAATAATAAAATAATAATAGCCCCACCACTGTATCTCTACGTTGACGTCGTGATGGGGCTTGCGCACTCCGAGCTTTAGGTCTGTGCCGGTAGAATTTACTTTGCCGGAACGGGTCTAGGATGAGAAACAAGACCAATAGAGATACAAAAACCCGCAGAGCAGCATTTGGCGAGCTGTTGAACAGTAGCGACCCCACGGACCCTATCTCCCGGGAGAAATCTTGTCCTCATCTCTGGCATGCCTTTATTGGCCGGCTGGAGTAAACACTGACGAGGAACAGAGCTCCCACCTCTTTCTTGCCTTTATTGGCCGGCTTGAGTGGAAATTCGCAAGAGCAAACGTGCTTGGAGTAAGGAAGTATTCCAGTAAGGTGCTGGTAGGGATCTTGGCCGTACTTTCGGGATTGCCCTGATAGCCGTGGACCTCACCACTCTTCAAGCACCTCAGGAAGTGTTGCCCCCTTGTCGCTACGTCACTATGAGGTAGCAGCCGTTTCCGGGGGCTCATTATTGAGTGTGCAAGTCACCCCCTACCATTTTATCCGTGTATAATATATAACATTGGTCAGGCAGGAGACATAGTTCTTCCACAGTTCAAGTTACCCAGTCCACTTTAGCCACCCAGACCCATAGCCCAATATGTTTTGTTTCCACATAAAACAATAGTCCTGCACCAACCGGGGGTTGTCCTTAGGTGCACTTACATAGTGCATATTATAGGGATAATCGTCGGTTGGTGCCTCCTCATGATTTAAAATTATGTAAAGGGCCTTTGCGAGTTGGCTTCGGCCCCTCATATGCCTTCCAAAGGTCCGGGACCCCAGCGTCCCGAGATTTAAATAATAATAATAAAAATAATAACATCATCATCATCGTCATCGTCATCCAACGCAATCACAGGTTGGACGATGCCGCACTTGGTAGGCTGGGCTCAGAGGTACTGAGCCAACATATTGTCTCGACTCCAGCACAAACCGCGGTACAAGCGTCGACTATAGATGCAATCCCGCCGCGGTTCAATCATGTTAAAGAAGAGGAGGATAGGGTTGCCACAGTAAGTAGCCAATACAACACCCGGTTGAGGAGCGCACTGGAGGATGCGTTTCGAGAGTATAGATCCACTCCGACCGAACTTAGACCCCGATTACCACGCTTACCCATGCATAAGAAAAATAGGGCGCTGGTGTGTGCCTTGGACTCGCAGCTTAAGAATTTTTTCGAAAGCAGCGAGGATCTCGTTGATACACACTCGATTCTGTATTGCGCGGCTGTTGCGGCATGTCGTTTAGCTAACGTCCAGTTTCCTAGCTATGACGGAGCTACTCGACCAAAACCAACCGTACCAGCCTGGCAACGCAGGATCGAGCTTCGTATCGATGGGGCCAGGGTACTCATCGGCAAACTATACTGCTTCAGGGAGGGTAATACACGACCACGAGTGATGCGCTTTGTGAGGCGGGCATTCTCGGGGACTGGAATCAGCCCTCGAGAATACATGTCCAGTGTCACAGAGCGCATCGACTTCCTGAAGCAGAAAGTTTATGCATGGGCGAGCCGTATTCGGCGGTATAAGCGGCGGGTTGATCGAAACACACAGAATCGCATGTTCCAGAGCGATGAGAGGTGGGTATATAGAGCTTGGGAGCGACCTGAACAAAATGTGACAGACGTGTGCCGCCCGAATGATGCCGCCACGAGCGCATTCTGGCGCAGCATCTGGTCGGTGCCCGTCTGTCACTCTGAGGCTGACTGGATGCAGACTGTTGAGCGAACGTGTGGAACAATACCAGAAATGGAAGCAGTTCTAATTACGCCATTAGACGTAGCCAGAGCAGTCCGTCCGTTACCGAATTGGAAATCACCGGGACCGGACGGACTGCACAACTTTTGGTTGAAATGGATAACTAGTTCACACACTCGCCTGGCATCTCAATTTCAGTCATCCTTAGAGTCTGGGTCGCTACCGCAGTTTCTAACAACAGGCGTTACCCACCTGCTCCATAAGTCAGGTAGTCCCACGGGACCCAAGAATTATAGACCGATCACATGTTTGTCGACGATCTATAAATTTCTTACATCCATTTTGAGAGCGAAAATTAATACGCATATTGAGAATAACTCGATTATGTCTGCCTCTCAGAATGGATGTCGGAACGGGTCCCGTGGTACTAAGGAGCTACTCCTCATCGACATGGCCATAAGCCAACAGGTTCGTCGATCCCGCAAGGATCTGTCGACATGCTGGATAGATTACAAGAAGGCCTACGACTCGGTGCCACACACATGGCTCATGAGGGTGCTGGAGTTGTACAAGATAGATGCAACTCTACGCACCTTCCTTGAGTCGTGTATGGGGCAATGGAAGACGGTCCTTCGCTATCCTGGGTGTCGACAGATCCAGGGGAATGATGAGCATGTATGGATTAAACGGGGAATATTTCAGGGCGACAGTTTGAGTCCACTTTGGTTCTGCTTAGCCCTGAATCCTCTAAGTACTCTGCTAGAGGATTCAGGTCTAGGCTATCGGTTGAGGAGAGGCGGTCAGGTCATATCTCACCTCCTCTACATGGATGACTTAAAACTCTTTGCTCCCAACAAATTGCGACTGATGGAGCTACTGAAATTAACTGAAACTTTCAGTAGCGCCATCAGGATGGAATTTGGTGTGGACAAATGTGCAGTCATGCATGTAAAGCGAGGTGAAATCATGGAATCCGAGGGAATCCAACTGTCGGATTCCATACACCTTAGATCCCTCTCCTCATCCGAAAGCTATAACTATTTGGGTATGTCGGAAGCGTTAGGCATCAACGGTGCTGACATGAAGCAATCGTTGAAGGAGCGATTCTTTGGTCGCTTGAAGAAGGTATTCATTAGTCTTCTTTCAGGCGGAAATAAGGTGCGCGCCTTCAACGGTTGGGTCATGCCGATCTTAATGTACTCTTTCGGCATACTCAAATGGACTCAGACCGAACTTGACGCCCTGGATAGGAGGGTCCGTACACTGTTGACCGCAAACCGGATGCATCACCCACGTTCATCGGTGATGAGACTGTACATCTCGCGGAAGTGCGGGGGCCGTGGCTTTTTAAATGCTAAAACCCTCCACAATCACGAGGTGTGCAGCCTCAGGGAATATTTTTTAAAAGCCGAATTGGGTATGCACCGTGATGTGGTGACAGTGGATAAGGGGCTCACCCCGCTCTCCATGGCTAAAGAGAACTGGCGCAAACCTGTAGTACTTACTACCGATGACCGCAGGAAGGTATGGCAAAACAAGGAGCTTCACGGGCGCTTCTATCGGGCCCTTCATGAGCCCGGTGTAGATTTCTTAGCGTCCGTATCCTGGCTACGTTTCGGTGACCTATTCGGGGAAACTGAAGGTTTCGTTTGTGCAATTATGGACGAAGTTATTCTGACGAATAACTACCGGAGACATATTATGAAGGACGGGACGGTTGATGTGTGTCGGGTATGCCACCGTCCGGGTGAGTCCATCAGACATATTACCTCTGGTTGTTCTCGTCTGGCTAACGGCGAGTACTTGCACAGGCATAATCAAGTGGCCAGGATTATTCACCAGCAACTTGCTTTGAAATATAAACTTGTGGATTCTGAGGTACCGTATTACAAGTATGTGCCCGACCCAGTTCTCGAAAATGACCATGTCACGTTGTACTGGGATCGGTCTATCATTACTGACAGGACTATTGTCGCCAATAAGCCTGATATAGTGGTGATAGATCGATTAGTGCGCCGCGCAATGATTGTCGATGTTACCATTCCACATGACGAGAACCTCGTGAAAGCTGAGAAAGAGAAGCAAATGAAGTATCTCGACTTAGCACACGAGGTTGTTGACATGTGGAATGTGAGCTCGGCTGTCATTGTGCCGATTGTAGTAACGGCCAATGGCCTGATGGCCGAAAGTCTCGATCAACATCTTTCGAGGCTCTCGTTAGGCGGTTGGATCAAGGGCCAGATTCAGAAGGCAGTACTTCTTCATACGGCTCGCATTGTGAGGAGGTTCCTGTCTCTGCAGCCCTAACCACCGGTAGCTTGGACTTTGCTCCCTCTACTGGCGGATCACTATTTTTTATATTTTTAAATGTTTTTTTTTTAATGTTTTTTATAAAAAAATATTTAAAAATGTATTTAATAAGTTTTTAAAATGAATAAAGAACATAATAATAATAATATTTATTTATTGCAGTTAAATACACACAGAAAAACACAAGCATTTTACAGAAGACTATTTAAATGCTAGTTATGTTGAACTCTGGTACCCAAATTAAGATTTAACTTCTGTTAAGGGTACCAGGGCCCTCGAAGTTATTAATCTATTACAATTTTACATACTCGTAGCTACTGAGCGGAACGTGTTCACGTCATTGATGTTGTACCTATATACTTAATTATAATTATTTTTTGTAATGTGAAAAGAGAAGAAAATAAAAATAAACACAAAATGTTAAATATTTCATTAAAAAGATAAGTGTAAGCTTTTCGTCAAAGCTGAATTTGTTGTTCATACAAAATTAAGACTTATTACAACTGACGAAGATTGATAATATTTTACATATTTATCCGCATAATTGTGACACGCACCGGATAGCTGAGTGGGCACTTCCACTTGTTTTTTCTATTCCGTGGGATGATTTGTGAAATGTTCGGCACGGGCTGCGACAGGCCTCAACAGGCACGGGCCGCGACAGACCTCGATGGGCCGTGGGAACGCAGCATTACGTGTACGTAGATGCTAGAAAATCAATTGATCCTGTTTTCTTATTATTTTATCAGTGAAGGAAGCTGGATTTTGTTTTTGTGGTGCGGCCATCTTTATTTTTGTTGTATAAATTATTTGAGTGTTGATCGAGTAAGAGAACTTATTATAAAATAATCTATAATGTAATACAACTATGATTAATGTACAGACGCCAGCAGGTCAACCTAACAACTTACCCGAAACTGTCAGACTTTCCCAATCAACCTTGAACCTAATGCTTTGGCAATAAAGTCGAAAATCTATTAAAGAAATCTGACAGATTGTAGTAGCTTGATGTGCTGGCGTCTGTACTTATTATTTCATTTTAGTTAAGTTAATAAATGAATTATTTCTTTTCTTTTTTTTTTCTAGCTTATTTTGTGTCCCACTGCTGGGCAAAGGCCTCCCCTTTTCCCTTCCATTAGACGCTTATCTTCCGTCGACGTATATAGACGTGACGTCATCCCAAGCACGCTGAACATGTGTTGCGTCAGGGCTTGCTGCATCCATACTGAGGCCAGACCAAGCTTGCCCCGTCACCATCGGAATTCAGAATTACAGTGGCGAGGTCAGCCACCCCATGTGTCAACGCCAGGACAGTTGGCAGGCCCAAGACCCGCGTACCGCGCATATAGGAAGAGCCGCCTGCCTCCACTGCGCATCATTAAAAGAAACATTCATGATCGACTCAACCGTTGATTTCAGAGCACAGTCAAAAGAACATACCTCTTCAGGACAAACCCAGGTAGGAGTGGTCCGCAAGAGATATGTAATTTTGAGTAAGGCAAAACACATGCACAATAACAAAATTGGAAAGAATAAACCCAGGAGAGTTTCTTCCTTGTAGATCTTCTTTATTTCGGAGTGTTCTTCTTTCTAATACTGCTGCCCGCCAACTGTACCGATACGCTTTTTTTTTTATAAATGCCATCTCGTAGTTGGCCTCTCTAGGCCAAGCCTCCAGCTAGGGGCATAAACTTACAGACTAAGCGACTACACGCTAAGGGCTCCCCCTGTGGGGAACGAACCTCGGCTTAGGGCGTCGCTGGGGGGAGGACAGCAAGATGGGACAGGCTGGATCAAATTAGAGTGACTATTATTATCAGGAGAGTTTAAAGCTACTGGCTCAGCTACGCCACCAGCTGGCACTTCATACCCGAGCAAGGGACGGGGGGGAGTACGATTACTACGGGGTACCGATACGCCAAATGGCACGGAATTTATACGACATCTGCTAACAAAATGTAAGCCCTGTGATTGGTCAGCCAATCAGAGCGCAGGACTTTTCGACCATAGGTACGACGTTACTTTACCGTAACGAGAGCCATTCGACAATTTTCTACATTTTCACAATATTTTTCAATGCAAACATAATACAAATTATATGTTTTTGGCTTCTATATAACATAAACGAATCGAGAAAAATATAAAACATACAAAAACAAGACATAAAATGTTATACTATTTCTTACAAAACTATGTAAGACGAAGAAAACGGCATATTTAATAAGAGACAAAACAATATATAACAACCAATATCAATTTACCGTCGGACATTAATAGTATTTTTATTTTTTTAATGTATCTAATATTATAATCAATTTCTCAATTTTAATCAATTTCTTTATTGTATCGGGTTGGCTAATAAGTAATGAGCGTTTTAGTTTATAATTTCTGGAATTTTCCGAAAGGTTCGAGAACGTTCTGTAGCAGAGGGTATATAAAGAGCGAGTCGCGCTCATGCGCGTTATTGATAGTTTGGCTGTTAGTGCGTTAAAGTTCACAAAGAAATGAGTGATATTAAAACCCACGTACGACATTGTTTATTATATGAGTTTCAATCTGGGCATTCTGCTGCAGAAGCTACACGTATTATGTCAAAGGATAGCTCGCGATGCAGTCTCTGAAGCAACAGCAAAGCGCTGGTTCCAACGGTTCCGCAATAACGGTTTTTCCTTGACCGATCAATCAAGGTCTGGGCGCCCCGTGGAAATAGATATCGATAAATTAAAACTATTAATCGAAGAAGATCCTCGAAGAACTACACGCGATTTGGCTGTTCAGTTCGAGTGCTCTCATGGCACCATAGAAAATCATTTACATGGTTTGGGAAAGACTTACAAATATAGTGTTTGGGTACCCCATCAATTAAGTAAAGATCAGCTGACCTACCGAGCTGAGATTTGTGTAGAACTTTTATTTTTCCGCCGTACATTTAATTGGTTTGATCATCTTGTCACTGTAGATGAAAAGTGGGTTCTCTATGTTAACCACACACGCAAGCGCTGGGATGTAAAGAGCAGGGAAAACCAACGTCAAAAGGTGATCTTCATCCTCGCAAGGTAATGCTTTCTGTCTGGTGGGATATACTTATTTATTTATTTATTTATTTAGGGACAACAAACAGCAGTGTATTATGTATTAATACTAAGTAAACATAGGTTAGAGCTTAATAATAGAGGTAACAAATACACTACTCACAACGTTATCCACATATTACTAAACAGATCTAGGTACTAGTTGTTAGAATGAACGATATCAAAATAAACAGAATAAAAGTAAACATACATAAGTATACATGGAGTAATAAGCTGGGAATTCCTTCATACTAATACTATGATTACAGCAACAGTATATTTTAGATCAACTCGAAAAACTGAAGCTTGACATCCATCGCAAACGTCCACAACAAGACAAAATATTTTTCCTGCACGACAATGCCCGGCCGCATATTGCTAAGAGTACCAGGCTAAAACTATTGGAGCTTAATTGGGAAATAATACCCCACCCTCCATATTCGCCGGACTTAGCACCAACTGATTTCAGCTTGTTCCGATCACTTAGTAATAATTTACGGGAAAAAAGCTTTGACGATGAACCACACTTGAAACAATACATAGATAACTTCTTCAATTCAAAACCAACGAAGTTCTATGCGGACGCCATTCACTCTTTGCCAGATCGATGGCGAATGGTAGTAGAAAACGACGGTGAATATATTATTAATGATTAAATAATAATAATATTCATTTACACCAAAAATATTAACATTATAACAACCATATTGCATGAAATTTGTAGGCTATAATGAAAATAAACAACATGGGAGCATCCGCAGCCGAACTAGGTGAAAATCTGTATCTCGGCATACAGCGCCATTCCTCTTTGATAACAATGGGAAATTTTTAGCCAACATTTACAATTCTGTTAAATCTTACAGAAAAGTATTTTTATTAAAATAGCGAAATTGTTTACTTTTACTTATACGAGATGTACAGTGTCGACGGGAGTAAGTCGGTGAGTGTGGGTATGTGAGTGTGAGTGTGTGTGTGTGTGTGTGTGATAGTATAGGTATATGTTGAGAAGGTAGTCAAAAGTTGTGTAGCAAGAAACCTTGTTACTCTGGAACGATTAAAAGTTTTTCTGACTCTTCATAAGATAGTGTCAAAAAGTAATCTTTCACCTTATTTTTACACTGGGTCTTGTTTAGAGAATAGGTATGTAAGTGAGAGGTAATTTTATTATAGATATACGGACCCAAGAATACAAAAAATCGTCTAATGAAAGATGTGTGAGGTTGGTGATTTCGAGTACACACCATTTGATTCCTGCGCCTCTATGGTTGAAGTCATAGTTCAAATCTTTATGTTGCCTTAGAATGGTGACAAGTAGGAAGAGCTGACGGACAGTAAGTACTTCACAATATTGGTATAATAACTTAGTGGAAAATAAGCGAGGCTTAATAGTGCAGACCTTTAGGATAGCACTTTGCGCAATCTCAATGGGTTTTATAACAGTTTTAGGAGCTCCTTCCCAGGATGAGATACAATACGTTATGGCAGACTGGCAAAAGGCAAAGTAGATTTGTTTTAATAATACAGCATCCACAATATGTCTTAACTTCTTGAATACATATATGAGCTTTCTGACTCGAGCGCTAAGAATTTTTATATGGTCTTTAAAGCCGAGATTACTGTCTATCAATACTCCTAAATATTTGATGGTGTTAACATGTCCTATTGTCTCGCAAATGCAATTTTTACCCAGAGAACATTGATGAGACACTATACTGTAGTTACTCCTAATAAGTGACGGTTGACGGATACTAAAAGTCAGAAATTTTGTTTTGTCAGTAGGTATTTAGAGTCAAAAGGTAAAGTCGAAGCCAATTATTAACAATGTTAAATGCAGTTTGTGCAGTTTTAAAGACCGGCAAAGAGGAGAACTGTGTCATCAGCATATGATATTATATCGCCTTTGGAAATGATAATATTTGTTAGATCATTAATATATATGAGAAAGAGGGTTGGGCCCAAAATGCTGCCTTGAGGAATGCCGAAGGAAACCGGGAGATCAGCGCTTACATGACCCACTCTGTTTCCGTCCGGTGAGATAGCTCCGAAAAAGTTGCAGCTGAGAGGAACTCAGCTGCAACTCCAAGCTTCTCAAGTACTTATAGAAATTAAGATGGGGATAGAAATTGTATCGAACGCTGTTTTAAGATCTAGGATATTGGACAAACATTTTTGGCTTTTATCTAGATTAGTACCTAGCTATAAAGTTGGTTAGTGTAGAAACTGCGTCATCAGTAGATTTACCAGCTCTGAAACCAAACTGATTATTAGCAAGTAGCTTATTTTTTTCCAAGTAGTTTGTAAGTCTATTATTTATTATATTTTCTAACAATTTAGATATAGAGGGGAGAATTGAGATCGGGCGATAGTTAGAGATTTCATTTTTATCGCCACCCTTAAAAATTGGTCGGACTTCGGAGCATTTTAGATGGGATGGGAAAATACCTGTTTGCAGGCATAAATTGAATATGTGCGTAAGAACCGGAACAATGAAGTCAATATGTTGTTTCAAAAGGCTATTCGATATTTTATCTCTGCCTACCGAACATTCGGCTTTTAACCCCACCACTAGGCGAGAAATCTCATCCTCACTTGTATCCTACATCACGGATGAGTTCAATCTTTGACCGGAACTATTTGTATTTATCATCTGAGCAAAATCAGAACTGATATTACTTTGCAAGTTTAAGCAGTTTTCAGCCAAAGTCTTATCCACATTTATGAAATAATTATTTATTTCGTTCAAGGATTTTTCGGGCGTGGAACTAATTTTTAGGAGCTCACTTGGGTGACTAGTTATTTTATTCATGTTGGAGATGTCCTTAAGTACCGTCCAGAGTCTTTTTAGATCATTTTTGTTTTTTCGACTTCTGATTTCTCATAAGCACGTCTTACTTTCTTTAAAATAACATTACAGAAATTCCTGTACCTAGTATATGTTACTTTCTGGTGATGATTTACATTTTATGTGTAGCCTGTCCCTATGTTTCATGCATCTCAATAACCGTGCAGTTAGCCAAGGTTTAATGATCTTTTTACGCCTTGATGTTGCAATAGTTTCAGTGTTTTTATTTATTGCACCCTGTATCATGGTAGATAGGTAGGTGATAGAATAATCTGGATCTTTAGACTGGTATTTTGGGGTTAGATCAATTTTTAGTATGTCTTGAGATAAGTTTTCCTTATTTATTAAACTGTACACTGTGTTTCTAAAAATTCGAGGTAGTTTAAGATCCATACAAGCTAGCACAGGATAATGGTCAGTTAAGGTAGTTTTAGGAATTATTGTATGTATACAGTAAGAGCTTTTCAGTAAAGCATGGTCAAGACAAGTACCACTCACACTACGGGTTACCTCTGTATGTGCAGGCATCAGTCCATGAGAGGCTGTCCGCGCGCCGCTGTACTTTTTGCGCCTTACCGAATGCTGTAGGCAGTATACTTAAGACGCATACGCTGCTAATACACGGTCAGCATGGGAGCCTAAACATCCACCCACCCGTTGAAAGGCTTGTCTTTCAACTGGAGATCTTCAGCTGTAGGTAGTGGACACAGCTTGATAATAGGTCGACGTAGAACGCCTCTGGCGGTCTTCAAATCAGCCACTCTCGATACTCCATCCGGGCCAGGGAATATTCTAGTAACCCGTCCAAGACGCCAACACAATGGAGGTACATGTTGTTCATGGATAAGCACGAGGTCTCCAATATTTAAGGATTTTGTGTTCGTCTTCCACTTCAGTCGTTGTTGTAGCTCGTGTATATATTCACGTTGCCAGCGTGACCAGAAATGCAGAAGAATTGTTGCAGTCGAGTGTATCGTTGCAGGCGACTTTCTTTCAAGGTTTCTAATCCGGGTTCAGGTAGTGCCTTCAGTGGTCTTCCAATAAGGAAGTGCCCTGGGGACAAAGGGAGGTAGTCATCAGGAGATGAGGACAAAGGACACAAGGGGTGACTGTTCAGAACGGCCTCCACTTGTGCGAAAAGCGTAGATATTTCTTCGAAGGTAAGATGGGTACTTATTTCCCATAACTCTTTTTATATGGAATTTTGCAGATTTGACTCCAGCTTCCCAGATGCCGCCAAAATGAGGAGCGTGAGCAGGTAAGAATACAAATTTTATATTTTCATGAGTTGCAAATTCAGCTAAGTCCCTATTATGTAATTTAAGAAAAGCTCCTATATCTTTAGCAGCAGCTACAAAGTTACCCCCGTTGTCACAAAATATTTCATTGGGTTTGCCACGACGGGCAATAAATCTGCGTAATGTCATCACGAATGCGTTCTTAGTAAGGTCACAGACCGCTTCCAAATGAACGCACTTGTAACGCAAGCACACAAATATGCAAAGGTAACATTTGTTCACTCTTGCACCTTTACCTTTACGATTAATTATGTAAAAAGGTCCGGCAAAATCTATACCCACTGAATTGAACGGGAAATGCTCACATATTGTAATGGCAAATCACCCATTTTAGGACAAAGAGTTTTGCCTCGGACATGACAACATCGCACACAATAATTGTGAACTGTGCGCCGAGCTAGCCTTCTGCCATTTAGCGGCCATACTGATTCCCTTATCATTGATAACAACAGCTGCGGGCCAGCATGCATGTGCCGTAAATGTTCTCTTTCAAATAAAAATTTTGTCAAATGATGGGACGAATCAAGTAGTATTGGATGTTTTTTATCAAAACTATAAGGTGAAGAACTTATTCGTCTTCCAACTCTAATTAAGTTGTTGTCGTCTAAAAAGGTGACAAAGATAGTCATTTAGATTTAACATTTAAAGGTAAGTTTTTAGATAACGCTTTGTATTCAATAGGAAAACATCTACACTGAGCAACACGACATTGATAATGAAATGAGTCATCCAACTCTAATGAGTTGGATGACTCATTTCATTATGCGCTGAAAGATAAAACCTGTTTCTTATGAAGGTTACGAATGTTGAAACAAAATCTTTTTACCCATGCGACTATTCTTATAACTTTATTCAGTTTGCTATATTTTTCAACATCTATTATAGGTTGCAGTGGGTCAGTGTTAAGGTAGGTGTTTATTTTATTTTGATCAGATATGGGTTTTAATGAATTTTGTATAGTTTTTGTTTCAGATACTGATTGCTCTGCATCAGGCTGGATAATCGCCAGTCCGATAAATAAAAATAATTTAAATAGCATATATTGCAACAAAGGCATAATTACAAAAAATAAAAAGATTCAAGAGTCTTGCATGGATAAATTACTTACCAAATTCTGGGAGATTGAAGAACTCCCAAACAAACCCATTCTCAGCGAAAGGGAAAGGAATTGTGAAAAGCATTTTCTGCAAAATACGGTCCGTTTGAGTGACGGACGATTTAATGTTAAATTACCTCTAAATAGTTCTCCAAGCAACTTGGGTGAATTCTATAATATTGCAAAAAAAGATTATTTAATTTAGAATCACGTTTTAGAAAAAATCCTACACTAAAACTACAATACGTTAATTTAATTAAAGAATATGAAGAGCTCACACATGTCTGTAGCATCTAAAGGTAAACCAGTTCCCTCATACTTCTTATGCCACCATGCGGTATTTAAGGACAATAGCGAGTCAACCAAGGTCCGTGTCGTTTTTGATGGATCCGTCCCCACCTCCTCGGGCATATCTGTCAACGACATTCTTATGGTGGGCCCAAATATACAGGATTCTCTTTTCTCCATACTCATAAGAGCACGTCAATATAAATATTTAATTACTGGTGATATTGAAAAAATGTACAGACAAGTGAGAGTAGATGAATCCTGTAGAGACTTGCAATTAATTCTATGGAGAGAAGGTGAGTCCTTGCCCATCAGAACGATGAAAATGAATACTCTTACTTATGGCACCACAAGTGCGAGCTATTTAAGCACTCGTTGTCTGTGGCAGGTGGGCGAGGAGTGTGGAGACGAAACTATAAAAAACATAACACATCACGACTTCAATGTCGACGATTTAATCACTGGTTGTGATGATGAAGAACAATTAACTATTATTCAAAATTCCATAGCCTCCGCTCTAAAGTCGGCCTGTTTTAATTTACGCAAATACAAAACTAATTCTAAAAATCTATTCAAAAATTCATCTTTAAATACTCAAGATAAATTAACTATAAGTGAAGTTTAGGGTGGGAGTCAAGCACTGATAATTTAAATATTCCTGTACAACCATATCATACTCATGATAACATAACAAAAAGACGCATATTATCAAATGCATTAAAGATATTCGATCGTTTAGGGCTATTAAGTCCATGTATAATTACAGCAAAAATGATATTACAAAATTTATGGCAACAAAAAATAGACTGGGATCAAGCTATCCCTCAAGAAATAGAGGAAAGATGGCTGAAAATTGCGAGTAATTTAAACTTTTTATAGAATTTACAAATCCCTAGAAGAGTGTTATGCGATTAACCGAAATTAATAAAACTTCATTCATTCAATGACGCTTCGCAGAAGGCATTTGGAGCATGTGTATACATGAGAAGCACGGAAAATAACCGTGTCTTCACGGTACGACAACTCGATAACGAAAATTCCATATAAAAAGAGTTATGGTAAATACCCATCTTACCTTCGAAGAAATATCTACGCGTTTCGCACAAGTGGAGGCCGTTCTGAACAATCGCCCCTTGTGTCCTTTGTCCTCATCTCCTGATGACTACCTCCCTTTGTCCCCAGGGCACTTCCTTATTGGAAGACCACTGAAGGCACTACCTTAACCCGGATTAGAAAACTTGAAAGAAAGTCGCCTGCAACGATACACTCGACTGCAACAAATTCTTCTGCATTTCTGGTCACGCTGGCAACGTGAATATATACACGAGCTACAACAACGACTGAAGTGGAAGACGAACACAAAATCCTTAAATATTGGAGACCTCGTGCTTATCCATGAACAACATGTACCTCCATTGTGTTGGCGTCTTGGACGGGTTACTAGATTATTCCCTGGCCCGGATGGAGTATCGAGAGTGGCTGATTTGAAGACCGACAGAGGCGTTCTACGTCGACCTATTATTATCAAGCTGTGTCCACTACCTACAGCTGAAGATCTCCAGTTGAAAGACAAGCCTTTCAACGGGTGGGAGGATGTTTAGGCTCCCCTGCTGACCGTGTATTAGCTTAAGTATACTGCCTACAGCATTCGGTAAGGCGCAAAAAGTACAGCGGCGCGCGGTGTGTGTAAAAACTTTTGTACTTCACTTCGTCTCTAGCCACCCCACGCGTGGTCTAAATATTTTCAATTTTGTAAAGTAATAAATTAAAGTGAATTAGCAAAGGTTCATAGTATTATTTGGTAAAAAACCAAAGATACAAAAATTCATCCTTTATGTTGTAATAGATACAAATAACGTCATGCTGACAGGAGATATCAATATTTCTATTAATCACACGAACATCGATCAAACCGGAGAGAAATAATTGAATCTGACAGCCTCTCATGGACTGCTGCCTGCACATACAGAGGTAACCCCTTTGTTGTGGGTTTAGATAAGATTTAGCTGCTGATGCCCATATTTCAATTAGATATACAAAGTTTGATTTTACTAGGGAAATTATATATAATAAATATATAATAAAATTATCTTCTTTACATAATAATATTCCTAACTTAATATTGCTAGAAGATGCGTTCTCGTAGCTGCAGACTGCAGAAACCGTTTCTTTAGGTCCTGCCATCTATAGTAACTGGAACAGGTAGGCTGGAATGCAATCGCGACTGTTGCGAGCCCCCGCTATCCACAGGTTATCGACTAGACTAGCGTATTCACCTTGTCAACGTAGTACCATAGTAGAAATATAGATGGCGCTGTTCGTGCAAAATTAACAGTGAATTATTTAGAAACATTCAATTTTCCATCCGTGATCCCCAATTTCCCAAAACAAGCACGTCACACACCTTTCATTAATTGTACAAACAAATGCAGAACACCAGGACCAAAACACTCTCGACTTGCTCACGACGGCAGCTACGGCAACAAATACACCCAGTTTCCGATTAATTGCAAGAATTTCACTGTATTTGCATAATTAATTGCGGTACTGCAACTTTGATTTCCATATTTTGCTGGAAATCAAAAATCAAAATCAAAAGTCATTTATTCAAACTAGGCTGAGAATCAGCACTTTTTGAACGTCAAAATTACATAAGACAGTCCCCCAAAACGCCCGCCCTTCATCACTTCCTAGAGCTTTTGCTGGGGAGAAGAAGTGGCGCAACAAACTCCCCAGCAGCACAGCTGTCTGTTCAGTTAAAAAAAAATGAATCATATAACACTGCGCATAATAATTTAGGTACATTACGCAACACAAAACATTAAATTAAATTATTTGCTATAAGTAAGCTAGCACACGCCAATATACAAAAAAAAAAAATCGAAAACTATACTCAAGCAGAAACAAAATAAGTACCTACAAAACTAAAAACGTAAACAGAACTTTATACCTAAATAAAAGCCTTCAGTAATAAAGGGCGTGCCCACTTACATATAGCCGTACATGTAGTCGTAACTTCTTGTTTCTCATAGGTGATTTAATAATAATAATTTTAAATAATTATGGAGCTCAACGCGTGTAGTATAATCAATACTTAAATCATTAACATTTACATTTCATTCAATCTGGTCGGTCAATCTGAAATCATGGCTCCTCGTACCATGGTCCACTTGAAGGACTAAGTGCGGAAACCAAACCCAATAACATAGATCATCATGGCTCCTCAGTATGAGTTAGCAGTCCGTCTCCGAAAGGGACACAAAACGACTAAAATATCCGCCGGCAGGATGGCATTACTGACAAAGCTATCAAAATCAGACCCGCCAGGCTAAAGGGTCTCCAAACCAAGCACTTAAAATTTTTGCGTCCGTGAGGTCGTTGGACATGCTCAGTATGAGAAGAGGGCTATGGAGTTGCTCAAGGTCTCAAAGGACAAGCGCGCCCTATAGTTTTTGAAGCGTCGTCTGGGCACACACATCCGTGCCAAGAGGAAGCGTGTAGAGCTCAGCAACGGCCTAACACAGATGAGGAAGACTGCCGCACAAGCCCATCACATCCCACACCCAGCTAAGTGATCAATTGGTCCTACTTAGTACATTGTATTCGTAGTAACCTTGCCGCACACTGGCCACAAAACGCCGCCATCGAGCGGATAACGCCGGTGGTCTCTACAGAACTGTAGTCCGAAGCTCGGAGGGGCGGCATGTTGGAGCCCGTGTGCAGCAAGGCTATTTCGTACATAGGTACAGTCAACTGCACGTCGTTCCACTAAAACCGCCCTAATTGCTACGACGTAAAGGCACTGTCCGTGTCAAATTGTTACCATTCGATGTGCGGTCTACTGTACCTCCTATGTTGGCCGCCTGTACTTTTTCAACGACCACGGATAACTTCCTTCACGAATTCGACCACGGATAACTTCCTTCACGAATTCGATCAAGTTTTTCTGGTCTGATGGATAGACTTACTTTATTAGGGTTTCCTACTCGAAGGGTGCAAAACCGAACCTTATTATATCATTAAGCCTCCGCTGTCCGTCCGTCCGTCTGTCTGTCAGCAGGCTGTATCTCATGAACCGTAATAAGTAGACAGTTCAATACAGACAGGTAAAATTTTCACAGACTGTATAGTTCTATTGCCGCTATAACAACAAATAATAAAAATTAAATAAAGTTAAAAATTAAAGGGGGTCCCCATACAAAAAACGTGTTTTTTTAACTGAAGTATCATATTTTTTTTACATATGAATTCTGTTGTACGGAGGTACGGAACTCTTCGTATGCGAGTCCGACCCGCACTTGGCCGGTTTTTTGTATAGGTAAAAGAATTCTTACACTATCAGCCTTGCTTGCTATTCAACTATTGCTTGCTATTGAACTTTTGTATGAAACAGCAGATTTTTTTTGTGATTTCAGAGTTGGTCCCATAGTGAAATTTGTTCATATTCAAGGGTCAAACAATGGTCAAGAACATCCTGTAAAAATTTGGCTACTGATAAAAAAAATGCCCTGTATATTTAAGTATGTATATGTGACTGAGGAGCTCAGCCGCACGGGTCGATCCATCAGGTTAAGCTACGCTTGCCGGGGTTGGTCTGTGGATGTGTGACCATCTTTTCATACCGAGATTCCTCCGTGCCTCGGAAAGCACGTTAAGCCGTTGGTACCGGCTGTCATTCGTGGATCTTTGACAGTCGTTACGGGTCGTCAGAAGTCCGAAAGTCTGACAACCAGTCTTACCCAGGGGTATCGTATTACCCAGTAACTGGGTTGTGGAGGTCAGTCGCTCCATGTAAAATACTGGTATTCAGCTGCATCCGGTTAGATTGGAAGCCGACCCCAACATAGTTGGGAAAAGGCTAGGCAGATTGATAATATGTGACTGCCGCGTCGGTGTAGTGGTCGCAAGCGCTACTGCTAAACATGAGATCCTGGGTTCGATTCCTGGGTTGGGAAGTGTTATTGGGTTTTCCATCTGGAATTTCTCGGTAGCAGCCCGATTGAAGGCAATAGACTCACCCCCTACATGGGACTTAAAGGGAACCTCCAGGTAGCCTGCGAATTTCTGAACTGTTTTCTGTATTTTTTTTAAGCTCATTAGTTCCGGAGATAAGGGGAATGGTTAATTTTCGTATATTTTCTTAAATAACTTTAAAACAATTTATTTTTAAATTATAAAAAAAAATAGAAACCCTCACAGTAAGCCCTTTCATTTGATATGGTTGCAAAACTTTTTTTTTTTAATTTTTCTTATTTGCTCCCCGAAATTTATCCCCTTATTCAAAATTACTTTTTTTTACGTTACACCTCCGGGTTTGGGTCACAGAAATTCATACGTGTACTAAATTTCAACTTAATTGGTCCTTAGATTCGAAGCAAATTGGATATGGCTGACAGACAGACATACGAGTGATCCTACCAGGGTTTGGTTTTTTCCTTTGAGGTACGAAACCCTTAAAATATCAAAATGGCGGCGGGTCGATATGGCAGGAAGGTTCATGGTCCTTTCGTTATTATTGTACAGACGGCAGCACATCAACATCAAACTACTACAGTCTGTCAAACTTTAATAGATTTGCAACTTTAGCGCTAAAGCATTAGGTTCAAGGTTGATTGGGAAAATTTTACAGTTTCGGGTAGCTTGACCTGCTGGCGTCTATACGTACGTGGAGTTGTATTGCTAGTTATTAATCAAAATACTAAAATTGAATGTAAAATTAACAAACAATGCGTCCATAAGATTTTAATTAAGTAGGTAGGTACTTTTAAAAACTGTTAGTTTTTATCTTGCCTCTCATGGGCTTATCTGTACAGAAACTAAGAAATCTTTCTCTTTATTGACCTTGCTTTTACCCATTCAAATTGGTACAGGTAGATACGTTGATCAGCTTCTGAAGACTTCTATGTACTCGTATCAATATTTTACATCTAAGAGCCCAGAGCGATTGCCACCTGATCTCCAATTTCCTAAAATTGGATGAACGGTCTTCCATCCAAAGTATGACTAGAAGGCGCAGTTTAACCTCGCAAATGTTCGTATAGCTACGCCATAACTTCCGTTCTTAGATTATTAATCTATGCTTCCGCTATTAAGTAGGTACGTATGTACCTACTACCCCTATTTGTAAGATATCAGTAGTTCTAGTTACCCCAAATACTTACGACACTTTGAGACGTATTTCTGTCTCTTACAATCAATACACTTAAATTGACAGAGACATCAACATATTAATGGCTACTTGAGTAGCGTTTGAATATCGGCCGTTGGATAAGCAAATTACCTACCTCCTAAGCGACTAAAACAGATAGTCAATAGCGCCAATTCCCTTGTTCACAAACTAAACTAAATTTAAGTTCAGTACATCTTTTTCTTTCTATTTCATTAAGAAAAGGACAGAAGGTAAATATTAGTTCAGTCCTGTCAAATTAGTCAGCGCCTGACGTAAATTGACGTATTATTAGTAGGCAATTTTTTAATCACGATCGTCTAAACTTGTATATGGAGTATCTTAATTTGACAGGACTTAACTAATATTTATCGTCTGTCCTTTTCTTAGTGAAATAGAAAGAAAAAGATGCACTGAACTTAAATTAAGTTTAGTTTGTAAACAAGGGAATCGGCGCCAATTGCCAAAATCATAATTCTCCTAAAAACATTCAAGGTCCACGAAACACAAAATTCTTGATACCAAACCTAATGTTAAACCCGACAGACTAGTTCAAGATTGCATTATTATTGGAGATAAACCGGATTCGTAGATTATGATTTTAGCAGTTTATTATACGTAACGTAGGTATAGAATAAATTTTAATACATAACAGTGCTTCGTTTGTTAAAGTCAAAATATCGTGGGTTTGTGTCTGAATTTTATTTTTGTAATGGCTGTGAATGGTGGTAATCAGCATCTTGGACATTTGTTTTTTGAACACATGCTGAAACGGCCAGATGCGCTATGCCAGGTAGGTGCTTACTTATGCAAATATTTACGATCTAGGTTGCTAAAAACATCTTTTAAAGTCAAAAAGTTTATAAATTAAAATAATATTCGAAACAGAAAAACCGCTTCATGATTAAAATCAAAATAAAAAGTTATATATTCAAACTAGGCTGAGAATCAGCACTTTTCGAACGTCAAAATTAAAACGCCCGCCTTTCACCACTTCCTGTGCTTTTGCTGGGAAGAAGAAGTAGCGCAACAAACTCCCTATAATAGCAGCACTGTTCAGTTAAAAAAATATATTCTGCGCACTGTTCTAGAACAGTGCGCAGAATAATCTAGGTAGGTACAGACGCCAGCACATCAAGCTACTACAATCTGTCAGATTTCTTTAATAGATTTTCGACTTTATTTCTAAGGCATTAGGTTTAAGGTTGATTGGGAAAATCTGACAGTTTAGGGTAGGTTGACCTGCTGGCGTCTGTACATTACGCAACACAAAATATTAAATCAAATTAAATGTTTTGCAATAAGTCAGCTAGCACACGTCAATATACCAAAAAAAGAAGCAGAAATAAAAATACAAAACTAAAAACGTAAGCAGAACTTTATACCTAATTAAAAGCCTCCAGGAATAAAGGGCGTGCCCACTTACATATAGCTAATTGTTCCTAGGAGTTGCAACTGCTGGTATCTCGGGGCCTACCCCAAGATTGCAAGTCTATATTTTACAACAAAAAAAAAATGTATACTAGCTGACCCGATAAACGTTGTCCTGTCAAAATTTCAATAATTCATACAAAATTCCCATAGAAAATGCACTTTAATTTTTCCCGAATTTTCTAATTTTTCCGGCAACTTTTCAAACATTTTCTTTCATACAAACCTTGTCCTGACAATTAGAAATATCAAAAAAGGATTAGCCAAATAGGTGCAACCGTTCTGAAGTGATTCGGCAATTGATTTTTATTAACCTCTCGAATGTCTTATGTTACACAATTGTTTATTGGTGTAAGTTCGCATAACCTTGTGACCCGTTGTAGCTTTTTTTTTTTTCACCCACTCACAGCGCGGCTCGATATCATGTCGGGCAGTATAAACGGTCTTCTGATCTACCGGCCCTCAGACCTTGCAGACAAGATAATAGAGGCAAAAAATGCATGGTGGTGGTGCACACAGGCTACATATCAAGCTATACATTTCCAGTATAATCTGACCTGTCAGTGTACGGAAATCCTATACAATGCGAGATCAGCTTATACTGGTACAGTATAGCTTCACACGGTTACACAGGATTTCCGTACAATGAGAGGTCAGCTTATATACACAAATAATCTATTCAGTGCGATCAAGTTTTAAGCAGTTGAACACACTACTTAATTATTATTATAACAATTGAGCTTATATGATATTGAGATTTATATGACATTTATCTGGCATTTAAAACAGCCTGAATGGGGCCTAGGAAATTCTGTGGTTTACTGATTGATCATAATTCATCAGTGACATTTCTTATTATTTATAAAATGTAGATAGATGCAGCAACAGGGAAAACCGAGAGGAATTCTTCGGTCCTAGCTCGCTCCATACGTTTGGCGAGATGTCTCCGTCGGTTCGGGGCAAAGCCAGGAGATGTGCTGGCCTTACACGGGAAGAACCACCTGGATCTACACATACCGTATTACGCGGCGCTTCTGAACGGCATGCCTATTGTTGGAGTGGACCCTATGTTCAAGTTTGGTAAGCACACATACCTACCTACTAGAGGTTATTTATGGCTTTTCCTCATCATACACAGCCCGCCTTCATCTATTGCTGAACATTAGCATCTCTTTGGATCTGGCTACCAGCACCAATATTTCGTTAGTTTGACTGAACATTAGGTTACCTTACAGCCATTATTAATTAATCCCAAAAATATAATCTCATCACTGACAACATCCCTGCGCTGATTTGCTGGATTAATTTTCTCCTCTACCGATCGTTATTTCTCCTGATAGAGTTGATTCTGTTTAATATATTGCATCCGTAACAAACTCGAATTAAACGTCTCTAAATGCTTCTTCCTAACACTCTCACGTCGTACTTCTTTGATAAATTTTAGTTACACTTTGAACGATGAACTCATTAGCAAGCCAAATAGCATAAGAGATTTAAGGGTAATCATAGACAGCAAGCTTCTGTTTGATCAACATGTAAATAGCATAGTTACAAAGGCATCCAAAGCTCTGGGCTTTATACTACGGACCACGGCCTGTTTCCGATCTCTTAAACCGGTTAAAATTTTGTATTGTTCTTTCGTGCGTAGCCATTTAGAATACGCGTCTCAAGTTTGGAACCCGCAGTATGAGGTATATAAGTCCCATATTGAAGGCGTCCAAAAAAATTTCTACGTTATTTATGATAGATTATAGGGCATAGCAATACTCAGTTGACTACGAGCACTGCTGCAAACGGTACCACTTCCTTCCTCTGGAGATGAGACGTCATATTGGAGACATGAGTCTACTATTAGATATCGCAAATGGCCACAATGACTGTCCTGAACTCGTTGCTAATTTGTCATTACGCACGAATCTGATGGGTTTACGTCGGCGAGCAATATTAAATGTTCCTTTAGCAATGACTAATATACGCGTAATGTTTTTTCAATAAGAAGTGCACTTAGTTTCAATGGGCTTCCTATGGACCTTAATGTCGACTTGTTCTTCACCAGTGTGGCGACCTTAAGACGGCTTTTGGCACAGTTATTTTTCAAGGATAGTTAACTTGTCTGCTACTCTCTTTACTAAATAACTAATTAAACTTGTATGTAAGTACTTTCCTTTTTATCGACTTGTTGTTTATCGACATTTTTTTTAACTATATGTGGAGGCTAATAATAAGCTATTTGTTAATATTACTATCATTATTAGTCATTGGTTAGTTAGTCTGTAAGCCTTCTATAAAATAAAATAAATAAATAAATAATATACAGTATGTTAACCAACAGAGGGCGTTCCCGTTAACCCGCATTAGTATAGCATCCATACATGCTAAAAAAAATATTACCATTCGAAAACAAAATGGTTTTTATTTTTTTTTAATATTAAAATATTCACTAAAAATGGTAAATTGACACGTAAAAGAAACACTCTGTACACGCGTACTTGAAGGACGGAAACATCGCAATTTAGTTTTTATTTTTAGTGAATATTTTTATATTTTTTTGAATATTTTAGTGAATATTTTAATATTAAAAAAAAATAAAAACCATTTTGTTTTCGAATGGTAATATTTTTTTTAGCATGTATGGATGCTATACTATTGCGGGTTAACGGGAACGCCCTCTGTTGGTTAACATACTGTATGTATATACAGGGCTATTTTTAAATCATTAACTAAACTTTCACAGGGTGTTCTACCCATGAATATGAACAACTTTCACTATGGGACCAAACCTGAAATCGCGAAAAAAAAAATCAGCTGTTCAGTACATTTATATTGGCATAATTCGTCAAAATGTACTGAACAGCTGATTTTTTTTTCGCGATTTCAGGTTTGGTCCCATAGTGAAAGTTGTTCATATTCATGGGTAGAACATCCTGTTAAAGTTTAGTTAATGATTTAAAAATAACCCTGTATATATTGATGTATTTTTTCGTGTATTTTATAGTTATTTTCGTATTATCTATCCTTTATATTGCACCTGCTATGTTGACTGGTAGAGCTCAGGCAAAAAGTTCGCATTTGTACGGTATTTATTTTGTACTTGTGCATAAAGTTTTAATAAATAAATAAAACAATAATTCCGATTTGCCATCATGTTTATATAAAGAAGATGACTGAAGTGCTTCATTAGCCTCATTCGAAACTTGGCGAACACTGGAAACTGTCGAGTTGACGCAAATGTCTAATCAGCAAAACTGACTGATAAACTGGCGAATTAAATAATAATAATAACCCCGCCGATGCGACGTATCCGTATTTCTACGAACTCTGGGTCTGTGCTAGTAGAGTTTACTTAGCCGAAACCGGTCTAGGGTGAGATGCCAGATCAACAGAGATACAGAAACCCGCAGGGCAGCATGTGGCGAGCTGTTGGGCAGTAGCGACCCCACGGACCCTATCTCCTGACAGAAGTCTTGTTCCTCATCTCTGGCTTGCTTTTATTGGCCGGCCTGAGTGAACACTGACGAGGAACAGAGCTCCCACCTCTTTGTTTCCCTTATTGGCCGGCTTGGGTGGAGATTCGCAAGAGCATACGTGCTCGGAGGAAGGAAGTATTCCAGTAAGATGCTGGTAGAGATCTAGACCGTACTTCCGGGATTGTCCTGATAGCCCTGGGACACCTCTCCACTCCTCACGCACCTCAGGAAGTGTTGCCCCCTTGTCGCTAACACACTTTTTTGGGGGCCCATTATTGAGTGTGCAAGTTACTAACATAATATTGATCAAGCAGGGGACATAGTCCTTTCATAATTCTGGGTAACCAATCCACTATAGCCACCCAAACCCCTAGCCCAATATGTTTTGTTTCCATGTTCTGCAATAGTCCTGCACCAACCGAGATTTGTCCTTGGGTGAACTTGCATAGAGCAAACACGGATAATCGTCGATTGGTGCCTCAATACTTAAAATTGTCAAAGGGGCCTCTGTGACTTGGCTTCGGCCCCTCGTTCGCCTGCCAAAGGTCCGGGACCACAAGGTCTCGAGCACGGATATCTATGGTCCCGAGATATACCAAAGACATAATAATAATAAATTATTTATTTTTAGGGTTCCGTACCAAAATGGTAAAAAGGAACCCTTATGGTGCGACTCAGTCTGTCTGTCTGTCCATCTGTCACAGCTGGAATTCTCAACAAAGACTACCTAATGCTATCAACTTGAATTTTGGAACAGTTTTGGATGGCGTTTGCCCAACTATAATGGAAATAAGAAAAAAAAATGTTTATATAAGAGTGCTGTTCGCACATTTTCAAACATTTTTTCTTTTTTGTTTACGCCGAATAATTTTTGATGAAAAATGTAAAAAAATACCGCACCCCCCCCCCCCCCCCCTTATCTCCGAAGTTTGCATAGAAAAAAAACCTGAAATTATTTTATGTGATAGAAGTTTACGCAAAGATTACAGACAAAATAAAACGTCTCTAAATACCACACTTTTCTTATGGTACGGAACCCCCGGTGCGCGAGTCCGACTCGCGTTTGGCCGGTTTCTTTTTTCAATAAGTACCTATTTACAGCGTAGAACTTACAAGTGCACAGAGATTTCGTCAAATAAACTGATGGGTAAAGGAAAAAGACCAGTGATACGCGGACTAACTAGTAACTAAACAAAGCTCACTCTCTTATTACTTGTCTTATCTTATGATACTTATTTTCTATTATGTGCATTGTGCATTGACTACAAAACATCATGAGCCTTTTTCCGTTTTCAGAGGAAATAAAGAAATTGTTCAAGCTAACGACACCCAAAATAGCATTTTGCCAGTGCGAGCATTTCACGGACGCTGTCGCAGAACTGGAACTGGACACTAAAATCGTAACCTTCACTGATGGCAGGTATTCCATGGAGAACTTCATTCGGGAGTACGATGAAGAAGAGTGGAAGGAATTTCGGTAAGGAACAAGCACCATTTCTTTGCTGTGACATTGATCATAGGACGCTTTTTATTATATCAAGTACATAGGTAGACAAGCCGTGCACCCCATCAATTTTTTGCCAGTTTTTGCTTCCGAGCTTTATGGTACCCTCATTATAAATAAAGATTACTTAGCCTGTACCAGAAAGAGAGCTCATCCAATAATGTAATGCCCGTTGTCTTTACGGAAGTTACCATAAATACTTACGTAGGTAATAAATAGTGACTGCAAAGAGCAATATTCTCAAATTTTAAATTGGTATACTGCAGATGAACGTCCATAGATATGTACATATGCATAGGTAATATGCAAGTTCGTCGTTTATTCAGTTTGTGTGTTAAGCAAAGTCAAAATTCATTTATTGAAACTAGGGTGAGAATCAGCACTTCTCGAACGTCAAAATTGCGTAAGACAGTCCCCCAAAACACCCGCCCTTCAACACTTCCTAGTGCTTTAGCTGGGAAGAAGAAGTAGCGCAACAAACTCCCCAAACTCCCGAGCAGTAGAGAACACACACAGGCGCATGCACATCCCCATGTGTTTATTATTTGATTGTACCTATGGCACTCGTGGGTTGCAGCTGAAAATCAGCGGCAAATGGTAGGTATACTTTGTGTTGTCTTCTGACATTATGCTGAGCCGAGGCCCTTTTGGCATTACCTATAAGCATTGTTTTCTTATTGTTTTATAGTTTCAAAGTGTTTTCTCATTATTTCTTTCATTCTTTCAAAGAATCTTTCTTTTCGTGATACCTAGGTAACTATCGTTTACCATAGGTATATCTAGCTCGGGAATGCAGCACATAGAAACCTAAAAGTAAACGAAAATTCTTCATCGTAAACAGGCCAGCAGAATTCAACACAGACGAGATCTACCTCTGGTTGATCAGCACGGGTGGTGCAACTGGCGTGCTGAAAGTAGCAGCCTTTAAACACAAGCCTTGGATTGATAGGATACTGAAGCAGAGGGAGATTTACCTTGCTGATGAGTGAGTTTCTTTCAGTTTTAATTCCTTCGATCAGTGCTGCGGTCCCATGGCCCGCTTTCTCACAGGCCAGATCGCGCAAGGTCAGGCCTGGTGGGAATGCTCGGCACGGGCCGTGGCAATCTTCGAGAAAAGGCGCGACTCACCAACGCCTGGTGCGGCCTGCCAGTTAACGGGCGTGGGACAGCTGCTTTACGCGACACGTCTAAAAGTACTGCGGCGATCCTGTGTAAATTGAAGTAAATGCAGCTATGATGGTGTGTGGGCACTGTGGTTCTGGGTTCCAATCCCTGAGTTGGGCAAAATATAGCTGTTTCCATTACGAAATTCTTAACATAACTGGCCAAATAGTAGTTTACTTTTATTAAATTACTATACAGTTATAGACGTAGTGGAAGTCTTCCCCTTGGCAGGACATAAGCGTAATGTTGGCATTATTTTCTTAACAGAAATGCAAGAAATTCTCCAGCATTACATCTGTCGCCGGTGCAGGGGATAGCTAGCTTCTACAACGCGATAGCCATGCCCCTGTTCAACTTGTGCAAGGTTCAGACTTCCCTGCCACCCACTGCAGATCACGTCATTGATATTATTAAAGAGTACCGGGTAAGATTGTTATTCTAGAATACATCCTCGTGTCGTTACCGACGTAGAAGTTGCTTGTTGCCAGATGTTGCTAGGCATTGCATCGTTTCGTCCTATATTGAACACAAACAAAAGACGAAGCCCATCACACTATCCCAGCCATTTGATTCCTCTCAGCCAGCACCCACAATAGCGGCCATAGCGTCCAACAAAAGTGGGAAGAACGGCAATTTAGGGGCTGTTTTCACAGATCCCGAGCTTATATACCCGCCGATAGTACCCAAGTCCCGTACCTATTCAGCTGGATTGTGAGCAGGGAATCCCGAAATTGTAGCTGTAGGGGCACCCTCAAATGTTTTTTTTTTTTCAAGAATCCCTTCATTCATTAACTATTTTTTGTTGCAGCCAGTCAACGTACTGTTGGGGCCGTCAATGCTGAATTCTATTCTGAAACACGAGAAAGAGTGTGACTTCACATCTTTCGATCTAGTCATAGTAGCAGGAGGGAAGGTGCACAAAGATCTTATTCGTGAGTTAAGGGTACGTCATCTATAACTTCATCTCTTGTGGTAGGATCAAGTGACATTCTGGTTTTCTAACCCAGATTTTCCGGAAACGTGGTGTGACAGGAAAAATACTGCATCATAACTGTACCATGCACTCTTCTGTGCCCCATAACTTGCAACCAAAGTGACCTCTGTACTGCCGGAAGCCACGATGGTTTGGACCAACATTTAAGAAACTGACGTGCCAGCGACACGGCGAAGGTAGCAATAAGCGATTCAGAGTATTTATGAGAACGGCGTACCATGTTTTTCAGAAAAGATTACGCGAAGACGCAGTAGCAGCGGAGATATATGGACAAACAGAAACTCTGGGCCAAGTGTTTTCGCTACAAGCGGGTGGGCCCGTGGGTAGCTGTGGAAAGGCTACAGAAATACATCAAGTCATGGTAAGACCACTCTTTATTCTCCTGGATGCAGGCCATGGGTCAATTCCTATTTGGGACTGGTATTAGCATCTATGCACAGGCACACACGTTATTTCTTAGGAATCGATGATGAACACGAACTCAGGCATGAACCTCAGAGATTTCAAAAAATATAAAAGTATATAATCTCTGTGACTTCAGATGCATTTATTACACATTTATTTGTTGCTATTTATTATAGTTTACGATTTATGATTACAGCTAATGGATCCAGACACGGAGATAGAAATAACGCAACCAAATACACCAGGAGAACTGTGGGTGAAGGGGCCTATGTTTACTGTAAGTAAAAACTTAACTTTATAAGTACAATCACGAGAAGTCTTAGTACTCACAATACACAAGCTGCACGTTGCCAACGGCGCAGGGGCAACTATAGCCATCAACAATCGTCTGCGGCAGCCGTAGACGCGTCGACGGCTGCAGTTGCCTCTGCCATTGGCAACGTGCCACTCGTGTATTTGAGCACCTACTCAAATACACGAGCGGCACGTTGTCAACGGCAGCCGTTGACGTGCCGTCGACGCGTCTATGGCTGCCGTGCCGCCGACGAGTGTCGACGTGTCTTCAGTTGCCTCTGCCGTTGATAATGTACCACTCGTGTATACATATGAGCACTTACGAGTACAATTACGCGAGATTCAAAAGCGTTTTCCCCCTAAAGTATTTATGGAAATTTAACGTTACGAATCCATACTATTAAGGTCTTGTCTCTAAGTTGCAATCGCTATTTCACGAGAAAATCGCTTTTGAATTTATCGTAAGTGTGTACCTATTTATGCTCGTGAACCCCATTGCTAATCATAAGCTTCCTTGTAGAGTCCTCTTGGTGAGCATTTCTGCAGTCTGACTATTTCTTAATCTATTACTAATGATGTAAGGTATTTACCGTTACAGGAATACTACAACAACCCACAACAGACTGCAGCAGTACTCACAGAAGACGGCTGGTTCAAAACGGGTGATCTGCTGTACCGAGACAAAGATGACAACTTCTACTTCGTCGAGCGGCTTGGAATGCTCATCAAGTACAGGAATTATCATGTAAGAAAGAAAAGAAGAAACAAACTTTTTTTAATCATACTTCCTACTTAATATTATAATGCGAAAGTTTGTGAGGATGGATGGATGTTTGTCACGCAAATACTACTTAACCGATATTGATGGAATTAGGCACACAGATAGTTTATAACATGGATTAATACATACGATACTTTTTATTCCGATATTCTTACGGATTCCGATATTCTTTCTTCGAGATTTACGCGGTGAAACCGCGGGGCGCTGGTAGTTCTACATAAATTAATAGGTATGTCCTGCACACAAAGAAGTAATAATAATAACAATAATTTCTATTTTTTATATTTTTAAATAGTTTTTTTTTTAATTCTAATATTTAAAAATATAACTTATATGTTAAAAAGTTGAATAAAGAAGGTAATAATAATAATTTATTTGACACATAACATATTTTTTATTTGAACAGATATACATGACACATTAAATTTTTCATAATTTTATACTGAAGACATCTGTGTCTGAACTAGATAAGAATATCTGTATCTCAGACATCAGCGTTCTTCCTTATGACGACCATTACATTACTAGCTTAATTAGACATATAATAATAGGAGGTATATCATTACACAGGAAAAGAAAAAAGAATTAAAGCAAAATAAACAAAACGGTGTGTGGAGTGTTAACCTCTCGGTGTGTAGTGTGTGAAAGTGTGTGAGAGAGTGTGAGAGGGTGAGTATAAAAGAGATTTACTATTTAACTGTTTTCAATAAGTTTTCTGTCTCTTCATATGTATGTTTACTAATATATTTAAAGATTTTACATTTACATATTTTTTTTATTTAGCGGGTATATTTTCAAAGCGTCATTTATCTTATTATATAAGTACGGTCCCAAGAAGCAAAAGTATTTGTTCACGTAAGCATGCCTGAGAGATGGTCGGTCATTATTGCTAATAATAAATCGCCTTCTAGTTAGATCACCTTTTGAGAATTGTAGTAAAGAGTGTTGCTTTAGAACCACAAGAAATATAAACAACTGGCGAACTGTTAGGACCTCACACGACTCATAAACAAGATGGGTTGGGTACAAATATGGGCGAAAAGTACTAACTTTTAGTACAGCCCTCTGGGCTATTTCTAAGGGCTTTAATATAGTTTTATGTTCACCTCCCCAAACGGTGATACAATATTGAAGAATTGACTGTACGAGTGTTAAGTATATTTGCTTCACTAATTTAGGGGCGCAACATGTCTAAGGTTCTTGAAAACATAGATCAGTTTTCTTGTCCTAGATGTAAGAAGGTTAATATGGTCTTTGAAGGAGAGGTTACAGTCAAGAATAATTCCAAGATATTTAATTCACGCTGTCTTTATTAGTGTTGGACAGGACAGCACAGCACATAGTTGTTGTAATAGTTTAGTATGCACTAAACTATTACAACAACTATGTGCTGTAATCGAGGGGGTATAAGAAAGCTGCATATTTTGAGTGCGCATTGAGAATACCATGTACTGGGTCTTATCCGGGTTAAGAGTCACGCAGTTATTCTGCAGTCAGTGAGTCACAACATTGAATACATCCTGCGCCTCCTCATATACTTTGTCCCAGGTATCAGCAGAGAACAACAGAACGGTGTCGTCTGCATATGCTATAATTTTACCTCCTGAAAGGTCTAGATTACAGAGGTCATTCAAGTATATGAGAAAGAGCGTTGGTCCCAGAATGCTCCCCTGCGGAACTCCGTGAGTGATAGGTAAATCGCTGCTGATACTGTCATTAATCTTAACGCACTGAAAACGATTAGAGAGGTAGTCCTTAAACAGTAGTAGTTGATTTCCTCTTATTCCGAGGCGTTCTAATTTTTGAATCAGCAAAGGCGTAGAGACCGTGTCAAATGCCTTGGCTAGGTCAAGGAAAATGCCTATTGTCTTTTTACCTGAATCGATATTCTTTACCACATAGTCTTGTAGCTCGTGGACTGCATCACTAGTAGACTTGCCTGCTCTAAAACCAAACTGGTTGTTGGATAAAAGTTTATTTGATTCCAGGTAATCAATCAGTCTACTATTTATAATTCGTTCCAGAAGCTTGGAGATCGAAGGCAATATGGAGTATGAAGTATGTAGTTCTTTTTTGGTGGTTTTTCGTACATGATTTTTGTAATATAATATACGTATATTAAAAATGTCTTTGATATATCTTGGGATCCTGGGGTCCCGGACCCTTTGGAAGGCGTACGAGGGATCGAAGCCATGTCGCAGAGGCCCCTTAGAAAATTTTAAGTGATGAAGAGAAACCAATCGACAATTATGTACCTTGTATGTACTATGCAAGTGCACCCAAGGACAATCACCGTTTGGTGTAGGACTATTGCAGGATATGAAAACAAAGATATTGGATTATGGGTTAGAGTGGCTAAAGTGGACTGGTTACCTAGATCTCTGGAAGGACTATTTATTTTTTACCCAATACCATTATCGATGCTCTTTCAATTATCGATGCTTTGTCAAGTCTTCCCAGGAATAGTTGGGGCACAACGGTGGCCAAGACGCGAGTGGTATCGCGCATGGGGATGCACAATCCTAAGGGACGTTTGATGGATCGTTAACTCGGTGGTGTTTTCTCTGGACGGATTATTAAAGTAACCTAGCTTTTTTTCAGAATTTCAGAAAATAAGGTAATAAAGTCTTGCAAAGGTCGCACTTCGATTCCCTCCTTTCCCCCTCTAATTGAAAAGACCCTTTCATGATCAGCCTTGTGCCAGCAGTATCTATATTTTTAAAGGACGGAAAAAATTAGAAGGTTCTCAGCCGACGCAGTATTTTTTTATTCATGACCCCGCGTAACATTTTACAAAGTAGTCCGATTTTGACGATACTTTATTAACATTCTCTGTACTGCCTTTACCGATAGCCCCGTTAGAGTTAGTGGAAGTAATCCGGCAGCATCCTGGCGTGCTGGATGTCAGTGTGACCAGCATCTCCAACGTCTTCGATGGCGAGCATCCAGTCGCGTGCGTCGTGCGGCGCCCTGGCTTCAAGGTCACTGCGCATGAGATCAAAGAGCTGGTTGCTAGTGAGTTAGACCCGTAATACAATAACACATGCCTGTAGCTTGTATGCAAGTAGTTAGTTAGGTGTTGTCGTGTAGATGTGTGCTTGTTGTTTTAAGTAGCTTGCATGTCATTGTATTTGTGACATTCACTAATTAGAAGCTGTTATGGTATACTAGGTGTGCCCCGCGACTTTGTTCGCGTGGAAGTCGTAAGAAACACGATATTAGGTGTAAGGGACAGCCCACCGCAAACTAACAGGGTGCATTCAGTTCTTTATTTTGAACATAATCCACCGGAAAATTTCTCAGGAAAATTTTCATTTTTTTATCGTTTTTAGGGTAATAAATAATTAAATTACTTTAAAATGAAAAAAAAATACTGTAATAAATAATTGAATTACTTTAAAAAGAAAAAGAAATTTTAGGGTTCCGTACCTCAAAAGGAAAAAACAGAACCCTTATAGATATGATCACTCGTATGTCTGCCTGTCCGTCTGTCACAGCCAATTTGCATCGAATCTAATAGACCAATTAAGTTGAAATTTGGTACACGTATGAATTTCTGTGATCCAATCACAGACGTGTAACGTAAATAAATGAATTTTGAACATGGGAGTCAATTTTGGGGGCCAAATAAAAAAAAAGTTTTTTTTGTTTTCTGTACCGTATGATCAAATGAAAGCCTCAAATATATATTTTTTTATAAATTTAAAATAAATTGTTTGACAGTGATTTAAGAAAAAATACGAGAATTGACCATTCCCCACTTATCTCCGAAACTACTGAGCCTAAAATTTTGAAAAAAATACTGGAAATAGTTCTACACCTATAGATTACAGAAAGAGTTATTAAAATAACATGCTAACTCTTTCAATATTGTGCGTTCAAACTTACATTTGCAGTTGGAATGCATGGGAGAACATGTTTTTCAACTACAATGCTAAGTTTGTTCTTGGGATAAATTCATCCCAACTGCGGAACCCTTCATTGTGCGTAGTCCGACACGCACTTCGCTGGTTCTTCAGTAACTATTCCTTTATTTTAATGTAAAATTACATTATCTATAAATGGAGTGCTGCGTAGCACTCCATTTATGTATGTAAATAAAACAGCTAAAGTAACAAAATCAGCAATGGGTGTTGAAATACTCTAACGAACGACTCGTGAAATCAGCTGTTCACTTTCTGACTAGCTACAGAGTTCAACGAACTCACCGTATACCATTATTGCCTACCCCTCCCAACCAGTAACAGACACACGCTACGATTTGTGCACAAAAACACAAACAAATTAGGTTTATTCGATTCCCATAACGTTCCTGAAATAATTTAATGTACCGGTCATCTGATTACGATATACTGAATTTACCCCATCAGTCTGCGGAAGGCTGTCCCTTACCGTGAAAAAGTGCCCTTGTATATCAAAACACAGTCCTAACAAACATTGTGGAACCTCTTTCACAAACAATGTTCGAAAACAAGCACTGGGTATTCCAGCAGGATTCTGCGCCGGCTCATAAGGCGAAAAGTACCCAAAACTGGCTCACGACCCGTGGAATCGACTTTATCAGGCATGAGGATTGGCCCTCATCCTGTCCAGACTTGAATCCCTTGGATTACAAAATATGGCAGCACTTACGAGGAAAAGATCTGCGCTAAACACCATCGCAACTTGAAGTCACTAAAAGCATCCGTGATTAAAGCAGTCGCCGAAATTGACATAAACGTCGCGCGTGCTTCGATTGATGACTGGCCTTGCAGATTGAAGGCTTGTATCGAAGCAAGAGGAGGACATTTCGAATAATTTTAATGTGGTGTAAATATATATTTTATACCCTTTCATTTGATGTATAAATGGTTGTAGTGCGTAACTCATTGTGTCAGTTATTTAACTTTCCATATGTGACAGTTTTCAATTTACTCAAAAATATGAAATTGTAAGCAAACGGTTCTTACTTTGGCCCATTGTGATAAAATTCACATTCATCTTGAGAATTTCTATTTTGAGAAGTGCACATTTTTGCGAAGTTCACATTCTGCGTTAAACCCACAGAACAGATAAAAGAGATAACAGATAAGAGACCTCTTTCATCTGTTCTGTGGTTAAACCCGATGGACTGTTGTCGTTAATAAATATAAAATTATAATGTATAATAAAATTACAGCCGCATTTTAATAAAACTCCCTCGACTTGCCGCGTTGCATCGCCCACCTGCGCTATTTGTTTATAATTTCATGGGTTTTAATTTTTATGCGCGGAACCCTAAAACTTTTTTTGAATTATGTAGGTAAGTAGCCTAAGTTACTCCCTATAATATCAGCTATCTGCCAGTGAAAGTCTCGTCAAAATCAGTCTTGCTGTTTCGGAGATTAACCTGCCGGAACAAACAGACAGACAAAAATGTATTTTTTTTACAAGTACATACCTACCTTAACTATGCTCATTAAAGACGCGTTGGCTAAAGTGCTTAATGATTGAAAATATTTACTAGAACTCCTAATTACTCATTTCCCTGAATAAGATAATAGATTCTAATTTGTGTTGTTGCATAGTGGTCATGACTCATGGTAAGTACAGATGCCAGCACATCAAGCTACCCGAAACTGTCAAATTTTCCCAATCAACCTTGAACCTAATGCTTTGGTGATAAAGTTGAAAATCTATTAACACATTATCTGCTTAATTCTTTATGCAAACGCTTCTTTATGCTTCACCCTTACCGACCCTTATTTTACGATGTTTTCGAAACAATAGAGATCCACAACGAACGCACAGGTGCGGCGCGCCGCACTCGACGAAAGTTATGTAAATTGTATGGACGCGCATACGCGCCGTCAAGCACCTGGAGAACGTCCGAAAACGCGCATGTGCGTCTGCCGCGCCTAATGTATTAAAGAAGTTTGACAGATTGTAGTAGCTTGATGTGCTGGCGTCTGTACATATAAAAATATTATATATCACTGCGCCTAATTAGCTTATTAATACTTGGTATTTTGATTTAGTCCATTATAAGTGTCGTCGTTAAAGAAAAAAAAATATATTACTGTTTTTATTTCCACAGAAGACATTATCGTATAAATCACAAATTAGTTCTAGGATATTACGGTTTACCTTGTGACTCCAAAGATAAGCGGATGTTTCACACGTGCTTCATACAATTTTTTTTTGTAAAAAAATTATAAGTCTTCAGTTTTCAAGCCAAATTAGGCTCTTGTGGCATATTTGACCATATCGATCGTCCATATCATTCGATCCACAGTGCTGCATTGTATGAATGCCGGCTTGTGAAATTTGCACGTTTAATTTATATGAATTTCCGACCAAATTTGACCAAGAGCCAAGAGTGCGCGCGGTGCTGGAGTTGGCCGTCAGATAATACCAACCCAAACAGGTGTCAGATGACTCGCTCGTTTTTTTTTTTTTTATAGTAGGTACCAACACTAACCACATTATTTATTACTATTTCACAGATAAACTCTCCTACAGTAAGCGTTTGCGAGGTGGAGTCGTCTTCATGGACAGGCTGCCCCGAACATCCACAGGCAAAGTGGCTCGAGCTAAACTGAAACAAATTGCTGCTGTCGCAAACAGAGAATAAATAACTTTAAAAAACAAGTGCTTGTTATTATTTACATTGGCTTTTTTTCTTTTGGCTTCGCACGGTTTGTGCATTTAGCCAATGTCAAGTTTAGATTTACATTGGCATGTCACAATTGCAGCTTTTTCGCTGTCTTTAACTTTTTTTAAACAAAAAATGTTCTTATTTTGAATATTGAAGACTGCCTTCAATAATCAAAAAGAGAACAGCCTGTCTCCTCTAGTAAACTTTGCAGCGGCACTCGGCTCATAGTCACCAATCTCCAACACAACGTCATCGAAGCCGAAATCTTAAGAGGTTGCGGCGCCAGTGATGTTGTTTTTATTCCCTGAATAAAGTTCCCCTCATTCTTAATAATTTACCGTTTAATTTTAAAAGTGTGAAATTCTCCGTCAGCGCTATGACCATTAACAAAGCTCAGGGCCAGACTTTGTCCGTTGCGGGGGTGGGTCTTAGTATTGGTTGCTGCAACCTTTTTATGTGCGCTCCTGGTGGTTCCACCGCTAACATTGTATATAGAGAAGCATTTTCCTAAATACAAAAGTTTTTTGGCAGTTTCTTACTAGGAAAAATCAGCAGACCTGGGCAAAAAATTCTCCCTTTTTAAATGGACACCCTCTCAGCAACCATATGGATCTTCGGAGGGCGCATCTGCGCGCTCGGCGTTGGTCCCGGCTGTCATTCGTGTATCTTTGACAGTCGTTACGGGTCAGTACCTATACTATACAGGGTTATTGGTAAAACACCAAAAACCTCTTAAGTGGTCATTGTACTCATAATTATGAACAACTTTTACTATGGGACCAAACATGAAATCGCAAAAAAAAAATCAGCTGTTCAGTACATTTTGACGAATTAGGCGAACATAAATGTACTGAACAGCTGCTTTTTTTCGCCATTTCAGGTTTGATCCCATAGTAAAAGTTGTTCATAATGATGACCACAATGACCCCTTAAGAGGTTGTTGGTGTTTTACCAATAACCCTGTATAAGTCTTTATTATGGGTCGTCAGAAGTCCGAAAGTCAGTATTTTAAGGTACTCTGTCCCCAAAAGTCTGACAACCAGTCTCATCGGTATTACCCAGTAACTGGGTTGTGGAGGTAAAATAAGCAGTCGCTCCATGTAAAATACTGGTATTCAACTGCATCCGGACGGATTGGAAGTCCACCCCAGCATAGTTGGGAAAAGACTAGGCAGATGATTCGTACTGAAAAGGACCATGTCATGAAATTTTGGAAGTACCTACCTACCAAATTAAAATTCCTCCTTATATTGGAACGTCTATAGTGATACGTTACAGGTCGTTCACAGATATTTACCTCCGATTTTGCATCATTGTCAAAATCTTAGTGATCTTTATTGTCGATCATATAAGGTTGCTTTTGGTTTGCTACGATTGACAAGTCAGTCATAATCACAGTGATCTTTATTTTTGTAAAGTTGAAATTGGGTTGTTGCTGTCAGAGGTAAAATAACTCAGACTTATAAACCTATGGACTTGCCATACCTACAAAATTAGCGTGGATACCTACAACAATCGGGCCCATAACATGGCCGCCTTTGTAGGGTTTGTTACTGCGAGTGCAAGAGAGAGAGAGAGAGATAGCAAGCAACAGATTGACAGCACATCTACCAATCATCTACCACTCGGCACTCAACATGGCGACGGGTCACGCATGCATAGACAAGATTTTGACGTCACACAAAAGTGTTGACTAATGTTGTCCTTGACAAACATTTAGGTGTCTCTCTTATCATATGCTCTTGATAGGTAAATAAAAAGAAACAAAACACTTTTTGACATGTATGTGTCGCTAAGATAGATATATTTGTATAACTATTCTTCCTCGTAAAACTGATCTCTTTATTTATAACTTGTAATCATAAAATAATATGACCTCTTATTTTATAGTATCTGTAATTTAAGTTACGGTAAATACAGCTTTATCAAAATGTAACCACCTACTTGCCATTAATAGAATTATTAATGTTATTGTTATTAACTTTTTATGCGAATGTAATAACTCAATTTTCATATATAATTTTATTTTAATTTTAGTTTTTACGATTTAGCTATGCTGCTATGTCTATTTCAATATTTTTTGCTGTGCCCTGACAGGGTCTACAACGTCTCTTAGCTTCTTAGCTTTAGCCTTTTGTTAACACCTTGTTTTAACTTGTGTAACGCAAATAAATTAATATGAATAGTGGAATATGCCAGCTCCATAGTATTCCTATCTCAATGAACTAGCTGAACATTTTGTAGGTCCATGGTGTTGCGTTCCGTTCTAATGTATATGAGACCAATTTTATTGTTTTTAAAAAAGTATTATTTTTTTGCACAAAACAAACTGAAATTTATAAGTAATAAATAATTTATTACTTATGGATTTCCAAAACGTAGCAGATATTTTATGCTGCTTAGCAGCAGCAGACGTACTCAATGAAAAATATGCGTACCGACCGCTGTCGAACAGAACGTAATTTTGACATATTGACAAACTGTCAAATTATGATCGGCCGATCGTCGATCGTAGTCGTGTAATATTACTAAAATGTATTTAATCGAATAATATAAACAAAGCCATGGATGAAAACGAGTTCTTCAGACAGACCGTGCAACATTTAGCTCGATGTTTGTCGAGTATAAACCCGACGCCATGGGAGAAGGTAAAATTACAACGTATTTTGCAATAATGAAAATTTTGTAATGACGTTGTTTTCCTGAATAATTCCGTAATGAAAAAAATGTAATGTATCCTTGTTCTGCCAGTGCATTATAATTTTTTTGTTTTTGCTTCAGTTACATTATTTTATTCATTTTTACAAGTTTTGAAAATGAATGCATGACCTCACTCAAACAGCCTAGTTGTTATCATAGATGCAAAGCAGAAAAGCGTTGTGATTCATCCACTTATTGTTACTATGTCGATGTCTAGCATAATGTCTTAAAACCATGACATAAGCACTGCGCTTACAGTGGAACCTTACCTTGAAAGTTATGTCCTACTATTTACTTTTTAATCCCTGTGAACGAGGCAAAAGGTGTATGTAAGGATCGTAGCACCTGGCGTTCTGTAGTTTCTGCGTACCCCCATGAGAAGAAGGCGTGAGTTTATGTATGTAGCCATTCATGGATAAGGATATACTAGTGAAATTATTGTCTTAATAGGTACCTAAATAATTGTTCTGAATAGTTGTGTTTTGTATTTCTTAGCAAATGAGTTAGGTAGGTACTAAAAATAAAAGGCATTGGGATGTATTTCTTTATGTTTTCGTGTGTTGGCACAAACTACCTAAGAATAGTTGTGCCACTATGATGATATCATCATGATGATGGTTCATCGAAATAACTGATATACTTTAAATTATTATCCAAGTTTATGGCAGCCCTGAAAAGGAAGTGAGATAAAACAGTTGTCGTCTCCGTTGCTTTGAGAAATCGGGTTTCTCTGCCATATGGCTACTTGTGGATACTGGCGTGGAGAAATCTCTCTACATCGGCATCTACCGATCGCATAGCGGTGACCAGGAGACAACAGCGCTCTTTAATTTCCTCGTGGAGTTGACTGACGTAGCCCAGCAACGGTACCCAACGGCGAAGCTCATTTTTCTGGGGGACTTCAACGCCCATCATAAAGAATGGTTGTTCCCATACCAGAAAACTGACCATGCTGGGTTGGAGGCGCGCAATTTTGCTTTAACGCTAGATCTAACCCAGATGGTGAATGTGGCAACGCGGGTACCGGATGTTGACGGCCATACACCCAATTGCTTGGACCTTCTGCTGGCATCTGATCCGGACAGTCATTCAGTATCGGTCTCAGCCCCGCTGGGAACGTCTGACCACTGTCTGGTGAAATCCATATCAACCTGCTCTCCTCCAGATGAGAGCCCTAGAGGCACGAGGCGAGTATGGCGATACGGGTCAGCAGACTGGGATGAGATGCGGCACTTTTTTGCGTCTTATCCATGGCGGCAAGTGTGCTTTTCCTCGGGTGACCCCTCGCGCTGTGCTGACGCGGTTGCGGACGTGATTAGGCAGGGGATGGAATATTTTATTCCATTCTCCGACATCCCGCTCGGTCACAAATCCCGGCCTTGGTATAATGCAGAATGTGCCCACGCTGAGGCCCGAAAAGAGACTGCCTACCAAGCCTGGGTCAAGGCCCGCGACCGCAAAGTTAGAGCGCGCAGGGTTCGCGCGAAGAAGAGAGCCTTTAATTCTGCCGCCAAGTTCTGCAAGCGGGTTTTGCGTAGGGCACGTTTTGACCATGTCGGACATATCGGGGCCAGGCTGGCTTCGCACCCTCCGGGTAGTAAACAGTTCTGGTCCCTGTCTAAAGCGGTTGAAACGAATTTCTGTCGTCCCACTTTACCTCCTATGATGAAACCTGATGGGTCGCTGGCTCACTCTGCAACTGAGAAGGCAAATTTATTTGCATCTCTCTTCGCAAGCAATTCACGTCTGGACGCTGGCTCAAAGCAACCACCTACTGTACCTCATTGTGACTCCTCGATGCCGGAGATCGCAGTACACATTAAAGAGGTCCGAAGAGTATTGTGCAGTCTAGACGTGAACAAGGCCAGCGGGCCTAACGGCATTCCAGCGAGAGTGTTGAGGCAGTGTGCGCCTGAACTGTCTCCTGTATTGACACGTTTGTTCCGCCTCTCTCTTGAAAAAAGAACGGTGCCGAAATCCTGGAAGCTTGCAAATGTACAACCAGTGCCCAAAAAAGGCGACCGTGCAGACCCTGCCCATTACCGTTCGATCGCCATTACCTCCATTCTGTGCAAAGTTTTGGAAAGGGTACTGAACAATAAGTTGCTGAACTACCTTGAAGACAATGATCTCCTCAGTGACCGTCAATATGGCTTTCGCCGGGGACGGTCAACTGGCGATCTTCTTGTGTATGTCACGCACTGCTTTGGCGAAGCCATCGAGAAACACGGCGAAGCACTGGCTGTATCGCTTGACATCTCGAAGGCCTTTGACAGGGTCTGGCACGCTGCTCTGCTCAGCAAGCTTCCTGCTTATGGCATCCCAGCTGATTTTTGTAGCTGGATATCAGATTTCCTTAGTGAACGGTCGATTAGAGTAGTTGTTGATGGCTGCTCTTCTGACCTTATGGCTATTGATGCCGGAGTTCCTCAGGGGTCTGTTCTCTCTGCAACTCTTTTCCTGCTGCACATCAATGACCTGCTTCGGCCTGGTATTGTTGGGTACGCAGATGACAGTACAGTTTCAGAGAGATACTTGTCCAGCGCAAAAACCAGCGGGGCTGAAGTTCGTTCCTTGAGAGAGGCCATGGTAGAGCGGACAGATTTGACCTTAAGCTTTGTCTCCCAGTGGGGTGATGATAATCTGGTCTCTTTTAACGCCACCAAAACGCAAGCGTGTCTTTTTACCGCTAAAAAGAGTCGTTTCGCCCAAACTCCTACTTTTCGGGGTACATCTGTTCCTGTAACTGATCGACTTGAGCTCCTAGGCATGGAGTTGACATCTGGTCTCAACTTCGGCGCCACCATCGAGTACAAGGCCCAAACTGCGGCCAAGAAACTGGGCATCCTAAATAGGGTGAAGCGATACTTTACGCCTGGACAGCTTTTAACCCTTTACAAAGCGCAAGTCCGATCCTGCATGGAGTATTGCAGTCACCTTTGGGATGGATCAGCTAAGTACCAACTAGCCGCGCTTGACTCGATGGAACGCAGAGCTAAGAGGCTCATTGGCGACGTAAAACTGGTGGATGCCAAGCTTCATTGCTTGGCTCATCGCCGCAAGGTTGCCTGTTTGTCGGTCTTCTACAGATTGTACTTCGGAGAGTGTGCCCGAGAACTCCACGACCTCATTCCACCGGCCCCCTTCTACCACCGGACATCTAGACGCACTGCCAGTTACCATCCCTACCTGGTTGCTATTCCACCAATTCGCACTAAGCGCTTCCAAATGTCTTTTATAATGCGCACAGCAAAAGAGTGGAACTCACTACCTGCGTCTGTGTTTCCGAACGTATACAACCCTAATCTCTTCAAAGTGAGAGTGAACAGGCTTCTTCTGGGTAAGCTCACTCCATCGTCGACTTTGTCTCTGTCACCTCTGACCTAGACTAGAGTCAAGAGCAAACCCATCACAAATAAAAAAAAAAAAAAGTTGTTAGTCCACACTTATTTTATAATTCTTCAGCGTTTCACTTTATAACTATCTCATACTTTCATAAAACCGATCAAGGGCGAGTTGGACTCGCGCACCGAGGGTTCCGTACCATCATATATTTTTACGAATACATTTTGGTTGTGAAAATATTCATCATAGATTTTTAACACTGCTGTGTAAAATATTGTAGTTTTAGGTCAGCGCCATCTCTTGACTGATAGTGATTTCTGAAAGACTGTGTTATTTAGAGACATTGTTTTATTTGTCCTATAATCTTTACATAAACTTCTTCTCTACAAACTTTGGAGATAAGGGGGAGGGGGGGGGGGGGGGGTGAACGGTATTCGTTAAAAACAACTTTTACTATGGGACCAAACCTGAAATCACAAAAAAAAATCAGCTGTTCAGTACATTTATGTTAGCATAATACGTCAAAATGTACTGAACAGCTGATTTTTTTTACGATTTCGGGTTTGGTCCCATAGTAAAAGTTGTTCATAATGATGAGTACAATGACCCCTTAAGAGGTTGCTGGTGTTTTACCAATAACCCTGTATATATATTTTTATTTCTTTCTTGTTTATAATAATAATAATATTTTTATTGTTAAACTGGGACTAGATTAGCTGGCAAAGCACTGTATAAAGCACATGCATACAGTTTCTAATCTAGTTAGTGGGTGCCGTACTGTTCTCCTAGATAGGTTACAAAATAACCTGTGTTTAGGTGAAACAGTTCCAATCCCCATCATCAATCATCATGTTTGGCCAAATTTTTTTAATAATAGCACTAGTTAAATATAGTCAAACTAGTTAAATATGTAAATATAGTCAAGTCACGTAGTAAACAAAAAAAAAAAAGTCTGAAAATAGCAAATTCGAAAGTAAATTCGAAAAAAAAATAAATTTAAGTAAAGAGAAAACTAAAAAAATAAGAAAATGTTCAGTAAGTTGGTGTGGTGAGTATTTTGATTGACAGTGTGGTGAGTGTTTCGTTAATTTATGTAGTGTGTGATGCAGTGGCGTGCGTTTCATAAAGACAGAAAGACACTGCCTACCCTACCTAATTCAGTATAATCTTGTTCTGATATCTATTATTATTTTATCTACGAGTCCGACGAGTACCTACTTACTAACAATAAACAAAAAAATTAAAAACAGTCGCTCCAAGCAAGCTCGTTCAGTATTGTATTGTGGCATTGCGCGCGGCACTAGCGCCGCGACGACCTGAGTACCAGGAGTGCCTCGGGAAAGACACAAACTATTCGGGTCTAAATGTTTATATGTGTGGTCATGCGGATTGAATGGGTGTGCGTTCCTATAAATACGTAGCACACAATGTCACAATAACGCACACAACCGTACAGAATAGGCAGTGTCTTTTTCACAACACCATAAATTACGAAATTATTCGATGTTTTCCGAACCGAAATTAGCTATACAAATATTTTAAAAAGTGGCATTGTTTCATTTATATTGCATCCTAGCTTACACTATTTCTTTTTTGTCGTATTATTTTTTGCACTATATCCGAGTTTGTGACTTGTTTCGTGGCCATATTGTTTCTTTGATGAGAGTTGTGAGCCATAATAATTGGTATTTAAAGAGTTTAACGTCGATAATAGTGTGAAAAATGGATAATATTCACTGTGAAAGTTGTTCAGGTGGTGTGTGTATAGAGAAAATAAAAATTGATGCGTTTTCAAAACTATCATTCGGTGATAAAAAACAAGTGATTGTAAAAGGTCGTTGTACACCGGATTTGCAATTAGTATAAACTAAAGGATTGATATGTCTATAAAATCAGTCAATGTATGGATATTTGAGGTGGCTATTACCTACGTCATTATTTAATCGACAAGACGACGAACCAAAACCAATATGCAGTAAGTATTTTGGCTTTTAAAATTTTCTGCCTACCCTGTCTAAAAACTCTGTGCACGCCACTGGTGTGATGCATGTAAGTGTTTGAGTGATCACTTCTTTAGAAATTCCCCGGTTTCGTCGTAGTTTAGGTTTAGAAGGAAGGAGGGAACGGTCTTTTTGCAATTAAAGTTTGGTAAGCCGTAAATCGGAATTTTTGCATTGATTTTATTGTAGAGTGATGGGCCAAGATAGGGGCAAACTTTTATATAAAAGCTGTGTGTGTAGGTGGTATTGTGCAGATTAGGTCTTTGCGGCGTTTGGAGATTATATTGAAAGGTGTTTGTCGGTGTTGTAGAAGGACAATATGTAGAATATATTGTTGCCTTACATTAAGTACGCTGCATGATTGGTAGAGTGTGTTGGAGAGAGTATCGGCCTGAACGTAGCCACTTTTAGAATAGCTCTATGTGCGACCTCTAGAGGTTTAAGTATGGTCTTTGCAGCACCACCCCAGCATGAGATACAATATATTAGGATCGACTGACAGAGAGAAAACGTTTCGAATTATTAAGGGTTTGGCCACATGTCGCAGAGTTTTAAAAATGTACATTAACTTCCATATGCTACCAAAAAGAGTCTTAATGTGGGTTTTGAAATTAAGGTTCTTGTCCAGAACTATACCAACATATAGAACTATACCTGCTCAATTGAGGTTAAAGTTGGATATTGACAATTAAGTTGAGTTTGTGTGGGACAAGAATGAGCTTTTATAGAGATTGAGGTTTTTGGCTGGGAAGAATTGGTCATTGAAGTTGAAGTCATGAAGTTAGCATTGTTGGCATTGAGAGTAAGAATATGCGAGGAAAGCCATTTCAAGGCAGAATTAAAGCCGTCTTGTGCAGTAACTTGTAGTTCCGACTATGAATTTGCGGTAAAAGTAATGGCAGTATCGTCTGCAAATGAGACTATCGTGGCATTTGGAATTTGGAGATTGCAGAGGTCGTTTATGAACACAAGGAAAAGTGTGGGCCCCAAAATGCTGCCCTGGGGTAAGCCATACTGAATAGGAAGTTCTTAACTCTTATAATTCTCTATAGTGACCAATTGAGTGCGATCAGTGAGATAGCTCTTGAACAGATTACGTGAAGGCCCCCTGACACCTAAACTTTTAAGCTTGAGTAGAAGAGTGCAGACGGGAACGGTCTCAAATGCTTTCGCAAGGTCCAAAAATATCGTGAGAACTTTCTTGTTAGTATTTAAGTTCTGTACTATATTGTTAACTAACATATGGACAGCTTCACTAGTGGGTTTGTTCCTGCGAAATCCAAACTGCTGGGGTGATAGCAGTTTGAAGTGTTTAAGGTGGTGGACTATTCGCTTGTTTAATAGGCGTTCAAGTATTTTAGACAGTGCACTAAGAACAGCTATTGGGCGATAGTTGTTTGGCAAGGTTCCGTCACAACCCTTGACAATGGGATGGATAATTGCTCTTTTAAAAGAAGAGGGGAAGATAGCTGATTGAAAGCAAAGGTTGATAATGTGACATAATATAGGTGCAAGGGTCCGTGCGTATCTCTTCAGGAAGGCTTGAGATATGCCATCCCAACCAGCAGCAGCATTGTTTGCAAAATAGTTGGACAAACGTCATCTAAAACTATTCCTAATTTCAAGTTGATAGCAGTAGCAGTTCTTGAGATATCCAGCTGTGACAGACGGACAGACAGATAGACAGACAGAGTCGCACCATAAGGGTTCATTTTGGTACGGAACCCTAAAAGGAAATTAACAATATTAATTAACACTTAACACCAATTATAATTAATACTATATAATAATATGCATCAAAAGGGATACAGGGGCGGACTAAATGCCTGGAAATCTTGGTTTCATAACTGACATTACTAAAATTAATAATGAAATCGAATATGTTATATTGTTGTTGTCCAATGTTGAATATTATGTTATTTATTTTTGATATCCTAGGACATTGTTCACACACGGTCATCTGATCCCAAACTAAGCAGAGCTTGTACTATGGAAACCAGATAACTGATAAACTACATACACTTTTTTTTTTTTTTTTTGTAAATACATACTTGTATAGATAATTACACCCAGACTCAGGACAAACAGACATGTTCATGCACACAAATGTTTGTCCTGGATGGGAATCGAACCCACGACCAGCGGCATGGCAGGTGGTATCTTAACCAACCACGCCATCTGGCCTGTCTAATTATGGCATTATTTCGATTTATCTGATTTTATTCCATATTTAAACTACGAATATACCATGCTGACTATTGTTTTAACTGTTAATAACGCAAAAATAATTTAATTTTGTCATAATTACCAGACTCATTTTATATTAATTCTTTCATTCAATAATAATGTTTGCATAGTAGTGTGCGGGGGACAGGTGACAGAAAGGGTATATTTATTTAATTTACTACAGTTATTACGGATTCTGTTATGGGGGTTTGGTTTCTGCACTTAGTCCTTCGAGTTGGCCATTGTGCGTGAGCCATGGCGGTCGTCAGTGAATTATTCCAACCAGCCCACCTCCCTCCCTCCAGAGGTTGATTAAGCCTGGTCTGTTGAAAACGACGAGAGGGTTTCTGTTTTAATTTGGGTGATGCCTGTGCATTCAAACAGCGCATGCGGAATGGTTTCCTCAGCCTCCATGCACACTCTGCACAGAAGACTTTCCGTTATGCCTATTGTGTGGAAATGTTTATTTAGCGACTGATTCCGTATTATGTACACAATCTCGTATTATGTATATATTTTACTGTATTATTACATACTCACTTATTATAATGATTAAAAATTAAAAACTTTGTATAGTGTTATCATAGTCGTAAAAAACATTCCGTATTTTAATTTACTACCGTAATAGCTATAGTAAATTAAATAAATTTACCCTTTCTGTCACCGGTCACCATGCTACACTGCAAACAGTACCTATAATATAGGTAGATTTAACAATAATAACCCATTTTACTGTTACATCTTATTTTATTGCCTAAAATCTATGCAAATACATTTTATTTTAGTTTTACATTAAAATATCTTTATAAAAAGTGTTCCGTTTGATATCCCATAACTCTAGGGTATTAATGAGACCATTATTTTGAACAACTTTTACTATGTAACCAAACTTGAAATCGCGAAAAAAGAAACAGCAGTTATGCGAACATAAATGTAGGGAACAGCTGTTTTTTTTTTTTTGCGGTCTCAGGTTTGGGTACATTTTTAATGTCCATATGGTTTGTAAAATAAATAATCATTATCTTTTCGATATAATTTGTAGTTAAACTTCAACGTCTACTCGAATAAATCCATTTAAGAATCGAAAATGGACGTTCCAGTGGCACACTTGTTAGCGGGCACACTTCATGCATATTCAAACAAAGAAAATTGTTGGCATACTTCTCGATTGTCGTCCTCTATTACCACAGATATAGATATACCCTATAACTGAAATTTTTTTACCAGAAATAAGATTTATTACTTATTTTTTTTCTTAATGAGAAGTCCGGGATTTTTTTTAAACACTTTAATTTTTTTTACACACGTCCTTGCCCTTTCCGTTCACTGTTAGTCTTGACAAATCTTTGTAAGCGTTTTATTTATTTATTTATTTAACCATTTATGTACACACAAATAAACAGACAAGAATAAAGGAACAGAAAATTACGTACAAAGGTGATGCTTATTTCTAAAGAAATCTCTTCCAGCATACCTGCGATAGGACAGAGGATAAAAAGAGATCTAGACACCGTGTGTAAGAATAAGAGAGAAAATAAAAATACATAAAATCTAAAAAAAACAGTTCACTAAGCTAATAAAACATAGCATTTTCAACGATTTTTTGTGAATTTGCAAGCGATAAACAAGAGAAAGAAGTTCTCTAATTTGATTATGGATTTCCGTAAACAATAAAAACATCAAAAAACAACATCGCCAAATTGCGGATTTCGCAAGGCCGTTTTTTAGCTTTTCCAATATCTTGACTTACGCGTGAGTCCAAAGTTTGTAGGTACTATTTCTATAATGTTCTTTAAATATTTTCTATAATAATCTGCAGCCTCCAGCCACGGTCCCCAGCGTGTAATAGATGGTTCAGCAGGTGGCAATGGTAACATTTCTTTAAAACTTCGTACCCGGTTAGGTGCCTTGTGAAATATATTTTTCTCTGTTGAAATTACTGTACTGACAAGGGGAAACAATAAGCGTACCTTTTCAGCAACTCTGTCAATCAAGTCCGTGAGCCAAACAAGTAATATGAATCATACATCTCAAATATAAATTATGAATTATTTTACAATTTAGTTTTTATGAGTAGGTACTCTGAGAAAAAAGATCGAAATATACTCGGAGGTCACAGTTTCTTTTAAAGTCCAGACTTAATTTAAACAACTAAACATTACCATTTCAGGTGAACACCCTGTTTATGCTGTGCCCACAAGCCAGCTCCGCATTGACTGTCACTCCTCGGAGCCAAGAGGCATCCATAGCCCTCGGACTGTACTTCCTTCAAAGTAACTTGCAACATCAAGACAAGCTCCTGCCATACTTCCTGAAGGTCATAAAATGCCTGCCAACTGCACAATTCGAGGAGCCGCTGTGTCGAGTCAAAAATGGAGACCGTAAGTACCTGTGTTTTTATGGTTCCGTAGTCAACAAGGAACCCCTACAGTTTCGGCGTCCGCAGCTTAGATCAGAGACTACTAATTAGGACTCGAAAATATAATTTGGCATGGATATACATTATATTAATCGCGCCAACGGTGGTAAAAATAAGCTTTATAAATTGCTAATTTCCGCCTGCCAGCTAAATGGTTGCTTTTGGATATGTGAAAAAATTCAAGGCAGTATTATACAGGGTGTCCGGTAATGAATGGATAACCTTGAAATGTCTTATAGTATAACTTATGGCCGTTCAGAAAAAAAATTGAAACAAAATATATCATAAGTAGTACCTAAGTTATGATTTTTTTAAAAGAAAGGTCTAATTTTTTTTACCTTGTTTTACTTTTATGAACACTACGATCAGAAATGAATGGATTCCATCGGTTTGTTGTTATTTTATTATTATACACGAACTATGCTAATAGATAAACAGTCAATAGTATGACTAGCTATTGCACTTTTTTATTAAAAAATTAGCAAATTAATTAATTTTAGAAAAACTTTGCAAAATTTATTTTTTAAACTATGTTTAAACATCTTGGGTATAAAAAAAATGTATGAATACATGAGTGGCCAATAATTTTAAAATAATGTCACTTTCAAGTAGATTTTATAATGGTACAATTCATAAATGTATCTACAATAAATAGTGAATTATTGCGATTAATGTAGAAAAGGAGAAAATTTTACTAAATATCAAAATTTGTAATATGGGAACATTTTTTAAATTTAATTGTACCTGAACTTTGGGGATTAATAAAAAACAACATTTAACATAAACAACACTTTATTATCATTCGTTTATAATAAATGTTCAAACTGCCGGCCTCCCACTCTTATGCAGGCCCTACATCTACGGATAAATGATCTACGGAGCAGTCTTGTGTACCGTCGTTCACTAATTTTTGATGCGGCTGCTCTGACTCGTCTTCTTAATTCTTCTAAAGACCTTATAGGCTTACAGTATACTTCCTCTTTAAGGCAGCCCCAATAAAAAAAATCCAATGGATTTAGGTCCGGTGAACGTGGAGGCCACAAAATTGGCCCTAGCCGCCCGATCCATCTATCTGGGTACGTGTTATTTAAAAATGCACGAACAGATACAGCATAATGCGCAGGACAGCCGTCATTTTGCAACCAATATGACTCCCTCAGCTCCTCGGGCACTTCTTCTAATAAATTGGGGAGATCATTTTGAAGAAACTCCAAATAACTTTGCCCTGTTAAATTCCCCGGTAATTCAAATAATATTCCAGTCCAATAATTGATTTTAAATTGGTATTGGGATCTATCTTCACGCATAAGATGGGGATTTTCTAATTCCCAACCGTGTAAATTATGAAGATTCATGTATCCATCTCTTTTGAATGTTGACTCGTCGCTCCACAGAATTTTATTAAAAAATTGCGGGTCTTCTTCGATTTTTGCCAGCATTTGTCGGCAAAAACGCAATCTAGCTGCATAATCTCTTGGTTGGAGAGTTTGCACGCGTGTAACGTGGTAAGGGTGGAATTTTTTTTTTTTCAAAATATCGTGCACGGTCGATTTTCCGATACCTGTGCGTCGAGCTATTGTTCGTGTAGAGGTAGAAGGATCGTTTTCGACTTCCTCAAGCACGGCTTCTTCTACATCAAGACGAGCGATTCTTCCACTGCTTGTACCACCGACACCACTACCAGGCAATCTTCCCTCGGAGTAACAACCGTGGACACGAATAAATACGCGGTAGTCTGGGTGGCGCGCATTAGGGTATCTCTCCCTATAGAGCGCTGCAGCTGCATTTGCGTTACCTCTGCATTCTCCATAAATGTAATGCATATTTGCATATTCTTGTGCCGTATACTGACGTGGCATTTTGATACACAAAAACACAAAAGTCCAGTTTAGTCCAAAAACAAACCAAATCGTCGCAAATATCACCAAACAAAACAAGTCCAAATCAGTAAGCAAAACGAATAGTCCAATAAAATAGCCACGTGGTCGTTTTAACACTGATTCAAAGTAAATCACGATAATTGCAAACGGAAACTAAATAAACACATGCGAAGTCGAGCAAGTCGAGAAACGCACTAAAAGTATGAGTGCTTACCTGATGTTTTACATTTATTTCCTCTCTCTCGCACCTAGCCGATTCAGACCCTCTTTGTCTAACATAACACAAAAGAATGACAGCACGGCGTGCGCGCAGGTAGCAAATATGAAGGTCACACGACCCATTTCACGCTTTTAAAGTAACTATTTTAATCATTATGAGTATTTGTAAATTTCTGACAATTTGGTTTCAATACGCAATTTTTATTCACTACAAATTCCTTAAATGTATTTTTGATTAATCTTCAGTGGTCAGAAGCAATTTAATTTAAAAAAAGTTCCTACATTACTTTTGACATTTGGTAAAATTTTCTCCTTTTCTACATTAATGGCAATAATTCACTATTTATTGTAGATACATTTATGAATTGTACCATTATAAAATCTACTTGAAAGTGACATTATTTTAAAATTATTGGCCACTCATGTATTCATACATTTTTTTTATACCCAAGATGTTTAAACATAGTTTAAAAAATAAATTTTGCAAAGTTTTTCTAAAATTAATTAATTTGCTAATTTTTTAATAAAAAAGTGCAATAGCTAGTCATACTATTGACTGTTTATCTATTAGCATAGTTCGTGTATAATAATAAAATAACAACAAACCGATGGAATCCATTCATTTCTGATCGTAGTGTTCATAAAAGTAAAACAAGGTAAAAAAAATTAGACCTTTCTTTTAAAAAAATCATAACTTAGGTACTACTTATGATATATTTTGTTTCAATTTTTTTTCTGAACGGCCATAAGTTATACTATAAGACATTTCAAGGTTATCCATTCATTACCGGACACCCTGTATATAACGAAATTAAAAGGAAAACTATCACAGCTAACAAGTTTTACAAGTTTACGAGTAATATTTGACCTTTTATATTTTTTTATTTTAGATGGGTTTGCTCTGTAGTGTGTGATTTTTCAAAAATCCAATGATGCAATTTTAGTTTTCATCAAAATCGAGCCCCCAACTCCTTTGGGTACTTTTCGCTATTCTTCATAGTTTCGGATTTGGCCATCCACGCCCACTTGAAAAATTCACCCTGTATATATAATACGTATATATCTATAGATGTAATGCCCTCTTGGTCACTGAAAACTTAGGCTTCTAGTTTCTTCCACAACAAAGTTACAGGTGGGTATGGGTGGCGAATGGCTTCGAGAAAAGGATGGTACGGCTGTGCCTTTGTTTGGCTCGACTTGGCGGGGGCACTTCCGTGCCCTCAGATACTAGCAAAAAAAGCCAGTATTACCAGATAATAAAAATGTGCATGAACAAGTTTTTTAGACATGAGCAAAAATTCCTATTCACTTGATTTGCAGCCTGTACTTGTCATAACATCGCGCCTGTAATCCCCGACGGGTTAGGCAGAGATGTACCTATAGTACACCCACATTTTGCTAGTTAAGTCTCATGTTTCGTCTCATGTCTCATGTTCTGCTGAGGAGTTTGTTGCGCCACTTCTTCTCCTCAGCTAAAGCACTAGGAAGTGGTGAAGGGCGGGCGTTTTGGGGGACTGTCTTATGTAATTTTGACGTTCGAAAAGTGCTGATTCTCAGCCTAGTTTGAATAAATGACTTTTGATTTTGATTTTGATTTGTAATAGTCGTGGCTAATTAATAACAGCCGCACGGGTCGATCCATCAGGTTAAGCTACGCTTGCCGGGGTTGGTCTGTGGATGGGTGACCATCTTTTCATTACGAGACTCCTCCGTGCCTCGGAAAGCAGGTTAAGCCGTTGGTCCCGGTTGTCATTCGAGGATCTTTGACAGTCGCTACGGGTCGTCAGAAGCCCGAAAGTCTGACAACCAGTCTTACCAAGCGGTATCGTATTACCCAGTAACTGGGTTGTGGAGGTCAGATAGGCAGTCGCTCCATGTAAAATACTGGTATTCAGCTGCATCCGGTTAGACTGGAAGCCGACCCCAACATAGTTGGGAAAAGGCTAGGCAGATTGATTGATTGTAACAGAGGGCAAGCCTAATGCGATATATGATTGAGTATTGAATCCAGCTTCCGGTCTGCTAGGTACTGAGAAATTTCAGATGGAAAAACCCTATAATACTGCCCGACCCGGCAATCGAACTGAGGACCTCATGCTCAGCATTAGCGTTTGTAACCACTAGGCTAAGGAGGCAGTCAGCATCCTTGTTTGCAGCCTCTAATTGTAAAGAATAATAATAATATATTAATATTAGGTTGGGGAAAAAGTCTTTTCGCATTATAGTATGTATGAACTTGTAATAAAATCTCTTTGGCTATACTATTTGTATCTGGCTGGTTTTGGTATCATTGAAAGTTTAAATTTTAAAGAACATAATTCCAAATTCAAATTAGGAAAATGTATGATTTTCATTTGTTTTTCGTACCGTCAAGATGAGTGAATCTAATGAAGAAATTCAATACATTTTAAAATTTTACTACAAAAAAGGTAAAAATGCAACGCAAGCCGCGAAAAAAAATTGCGATGTTTATGGACCTAGTGTAGTGTCTGTGAGAGTAGCACAAATTTGGTTTAAGCGTTTTCAATCCGGAAATTTTGATGTCAAAGATGCACGTCGCTCTGGTCGCCCTATTATGGATAAAATGGATGCCATTTTTGAAAAAGTGGAGCAAGATCGGCATATCAGTAGTTACGACGTAGCTGAAGAACTGGAAATTGACCACAAAATAGTTTAGCGCATTTGAAAAAAACTGGGTACACAAAAAAGCTCGACATTTGGGTACCTCACGAGCTCACTGAAAGAAACCTAATGAACCGTGTACTCATTTGTGATTCTTTATTACGACGTAATAAAACCGAACCATTTTTGAAGAAGCTGATAACTGGTGATGAAAAGTGGATCACGTATGACAAGAACGTGCGAAAAAGTTCGTGGTCAAAGGCCGGTCAGGCTTCACAGACTGTGGCGAAACCCGGGTTAACTCGCAACAAGGTGATGCTGTGTGTGTGGTGGGATTGGAAGGGCAGTATTCATTATGAGCTGTTACCACCAGGCAGGACCATCGATTCTGAACTCTACTGCGAACAACTGATGAGATTACAGCAAGAAGTTGAGAGAAAGCGGCCGGAATTAATCAACAGAAGGGGTGTGGTTTTTCATCATGATAACGCTAGACCTCACACATCTTTAGCCACTCAGCAAAAATTAAGAGACTTTGGCTGGGAGGTGTTAATGCATCCGCCGTATAGTCCTGACCTTGGACCTTCAGATTTCCACCTGTTTCGGTCTCTTCAGAATTCTTTAGGCAGTGTCAGGTTAACATCACGAGAGGACTGCCAAAACCACTTGTCGCCGTATTTTGACCAGAAGTCCCAAAATTTCTATAGCAATGGGTTCATGTCCCTGCCTACAAGATGGCAAAAAGTTATCCAACAAAATGGTACCTACATACTTTAGTTAAATGTAAATAAACTATATTAAAAAATGTTTTGAATTTTCTTAAAAAATGCGAAGAAACTTTTTCCCCAACCTATTATATCCTGGGACATTATTCACACACGGTCATCTGATCCCAAACTAAGCAGAGCTTGTACTATGGAAACCAGATAACTGATATACTACTTGGTATGTCCTTTTATAACAAGCTACCCTCTTCTTTGCTAGATTTGCCCTTCAATGCGTTTAAAGCTAAAATAAAATCTATCCTATGTTCAAAGGCATACTATTCTATCATCGATTACTTAAACGATAAGAATAGTTGGTTGCTGTGTTTAACTTAAGACAATGTCTATGTTCTTTCTCCAGAATTAGCATACCTACTGACAGGTTATATGAGTTCATATAATTATTTATTTTATTTGACTGTCAAGGTCAATTTATTTTATTTTTATTTATTATTGACATAATCTACTCATTTCTATGTTTTTTTTTTTTTTATGAGTGGTATTGCAATATGTGGTTAGCTAGTGACCTCGACAATTGATCATAGTTTTCTTGCCTGAGCAAGCGGTAGTAAGTTCGTCATGCTCCCTTAGATGTCAACTGCTTGCGGTAGCGTCGAGGGTCGGATTGTCTCCTTCCCTCAAATATGGCGAAGGGGGTAATGGCTGATCTTTGCGTTATGCTCCTGAACGGGTGCTGCTTGTGATGACTGGTCGTCTTGCTGACCTTGGTTTTATTTTGTTATTAGTAATTTAACTCGTTGTTTATTTTACTTCGATGGTCCTAGTTTATCATCTGTGACTTCGAGTTACGACTACATGTACGGCTATTATGTAAGTGGGCACGCCCTTTATTTTTAGGCTTTTATTTAGGTATAAAGTTCTGCTTACGTTTTTAGTTTTGTATTTTGTTTCTGCTTGAGTATAGTTTTCGAATTTTTTTTTTGGTATTTTGGCGTGTGCTAGCTTACTTATAGCAAATAATTTAGTTTCGTGTTGCGTAATGTACCTAAATTATTATGCGCAGTGTTATGTGGACTCAATTTTTTTTTAACTGAACAGACAGCTGTGCTGCTGGGGAGTTTGTTGCGCCACTTCTTCTCCCCAGTTAAAGCACTAGGAAGTGGTGAAGGGCGGGCGTTTTGGGGGACTGTCTTATGTAATTTTGACGTTCAAAAAGTGCTGATTCTCCGCCTAGTCTGAATAAATGTCTTGATTTTGATTTTTTGATTACACTACTACCTTTTTTTTTTGTAAAAACTTACTTATATAGATTTAATTACACCCAGACTCAGGACAAACAGACATGTTCATGCACACAAAGTTTGTCCTGGATGGGAATCGAACCCACGACCTGCGGCACGATAGGCGGTATCTTAACCAACCACGCCATCAGGCCTGCCTGAATACGAAGTAATAGCTTAATAATAATAATTCGGGAAAGCTTTAGTTGTAGAGTACAAGTATAAAATAGAGCAAAAAAAATATATTACAGATCAAGGAAATAAAACAATAAGTATTTAATGAATGAATGAATAATTGAAATAAAATAATAAAAAAGTAATAAATAAAATCATATTTATTTAATAATACATAGTTTCTTTCATGGAGAAATGTTTCCAGGTGTTAATCTGCAGTCTGTAACAAACAATAATGATATGCGTTAAAATTGGTTCGAAGTTAAGGCCTATTCAAACCTAAGCGGTATTCGCTGCCGCTATGGGTAGAGAAAACCGAGTGGGTATGCGGTAATATTACTGTTCACTCATCTGTACCGCTTTTGCCGCGAAACATAATACTAAATACCTAAGCGAAACCCGCGCGGTATTACCTCTACCCATAGCGGCAGCGAATACCGCTTAGGTTTGAATAGGCCTTTATACATTTTGGTTCTAAAACAACCGACTTCCAAAAAAGCACTACATAGTGAAAAATAACTTTAATATTGGAAGTCGGTGTCTTTGGATCTATAATTTAGTTTTTTCCACCGACTTCCGAAATTAAAGTTATTTTACACTTTGTAGTGATTTTTTTTGGAAGTAGGTTGTTTTTTTTTTTTTTAATTTTATATTTTTCACTTTATAGTGGGTCAGTTTGTAATTTATCTAAATTACAATAGCCTAATGTCAACTGCTCATCACCTTTTACAAAATATTGCTTTTCTCGATGTAGGGATGTTAATTGTTGAGGAGTTCTCCTGGTAAGTACCAGGAAAATTGGAAATGATGGTGAAGTCACCATCAGCTCCACTTCACCATATGTATTGTGACGAGCATAAATTGCTTAGCAACAATTACTACAATATTATACCTAATCGAATCGCAACCCGTGAAATACTTATTTTTTTTTTGTAACCATCAACTTTTCTAACAAGTTACTATCTTCAACGCTAAATTATTTGCTTTCATTGAGAAGGAGATGGTGTTATTATTCTGTTCATCTGTTCATTTTGCGCATGGGCCTTGAAAAAAAGCGTTTACATCTGTCTTAAGGTGAACTTACCCTATACATTGCCAAACGCTCCGTTACCGGGTGGTCCGGAACCCCAACTCACTTAAGACCCACAGGGAAGACCTAAAAACAGATAAACAATTAGGAAAATTTGAAATAGCGCATCCCCCTCAAGTCGCAGATAAGTGCCAATGTTCTTGATTGGTTAGCTTGCGTGTTCTGTGCTGAGCTCACGCAACGTGACGTACGTCCAGCCAGTAATAGGACTCGCCCATCAAGGAGCGCTGTCTCAAATTAGACGCATTATTTATATTAATAGAAGATAAATAATTAAATTATCTTTCAAATGGTGAAGGTTTCATAAAAATACGCTTGATAGTTTTTGCGTGATTCTCTAATTATTTATCCGCGTTAGACATAACTTTACTTTTTGTAATGTATATTTTTGTAGAGGACAGTACATAGATACAGGACATATCACAGGTTGTTTTACCCATGAATATCTATGCTTTCAATTTCACTATGGGCTTATCGGGTACTATCGGCTTAACTTTCACTTTTCACTATGGGACCAACCCTGAAATCACGAAAAAAAATCTGCTGTTTCATACATTTTGTTCGAATAGGTATTGAACTTTTCTATGAAACAGCAGATTTTTTTTTTCGTGATTTCGGGGTTGGTCCCATAGTGAAAGTTGTTCATATTCATGAACTAATTGTACGAGTTCATGAGTAGAACACCCTGTGAAAATTTTCGCACTTCTTAAAAAATTATCCTGTATATTCTATTATTCATTAATTATGTTATAGCACATACCTTGTCCACCGACACCGCTAGCTGTTTCTGCAACTAAAATTGAAAAAATATTGTCTTTGATTCTGTTGTGCACAGACTAAACTTAGACTATTGCTAACTTTTTCTCTCTAATAAAACAAGAAAGAGACGGACGTAAATTAGAGCTGTCAAATTTAGATGACAATATTTCCATACAAATTTAGACTACACGTAAAAAGATTTCTACTGAAAACACGGTGATGCGCAAGGCGTAAACTAGTTTGATATCTCTAACTTAGTACATAGCTATAGCCGTCCTTTTCTGGCACTGCCTGCTAGTAAAAGATAGCGATTCTCTAATTTTATTTTAGTTATTGAACAAGAAAATTGGCACCAATGACCTGCAAATTGTAAAAAAAAAACATAAGAAAAACTGTATGTCGCGGGATAGCGTATCGCATCCCCCTTAAACTTGTTGTCTTGTGCCATATTAACGTCCGAGTATTGTAATGTATTTATATCTTTGTAGAGTACAGTACATAGATATCTATACAGGACATTTTTTTTAACCAGTGCGCAAATTTTCACAGTTTGTTCTATCCATGAATCTATGAATAACTTTCACTATGGGACCAACCCTGAAATCACGAAAAAAATCTGCTGTTTCATACATTTTGGTCGAGTAGGTATTGAACTTTTATATGAAACTGCAGATTTTTTTTTCGTGATTTCAGGGTTTGTCCCATAGTGAAAGTTGTTCATATTCATGAACTAATTGTACGAATTCATGAGTAGAACACCCTGTGAAAATTTTCGCTCTGCTTAAAAAAATATCCTGTATATTCTATTATTCATTAATTATATCATAGCACATACCTTGTCCACCGACACCGCCAGCTGCTTCTGCAACTAAAATTGAAAAAATATTGTCACAGTCAACCCTTTTGAATTAATAAAAATGTACAATGGTGCCGATTCTGTTGTGCACAGACTAAACTTAGGCTATTGCTAACCTTTTCTCTCTAATAAAACAAGAAAGAGACGGACGTAAAATAGAGCTGTCTAATTTAGATGACAATATTTCCATACAAATTTAGACTACACGTAAAAAGATTTCGGCTGAAAACACGGTGATGCGCAAGGCGTAAACTAGTTTGACATCCTTAACCCTTCGAATGCCGGAACGCAGGTCTGCGCACCATTTTTTTATGCGAGTGCGCCACTCGAAAAAACACCTAATTACATTAATGTAATTAGGTGTTTTTTCGAGTACAGCTAAAATCGCGCAGACCTACGTTCCCGGCATATGAAAGGTTAACTTAGTACATAGCTATAGCCGTCCTTTTCTCGCACTGCCTGTTAGTAAAAGATAGCGATAGTTATTGAACAAGAGAATCGGCTCCACTATCTAGATATTCTGCACCTACACCCTCTTGATAACAAGCGGTTCAAAATATGATTTGCGGCCGTAACAAATATACAATGTACTTAATATACGTATAAAGAATTATTATCATTAACATCATCCTTATAAATTATCCTATTGAATGACTGTTTAATAACTTAGAGAGTTGTATTGATGATTTTAATGATTATCTTTCTATAAATATTAATTTGTTACGATTACGAGTCATATTTTGATTAACATACAACCTGACACTGACATGCAAATTGTAAAAAAAAAAACGTAAGACAATCTGAATGTCGCGGGCTAGCTTGTTACATCCCCATTAAACTTGTTGTCTTGTGCCATATTAACGTCCGAGTACTGTAATGTATATTTCTAGAGGACAATGTAGTAGTCTATTATTCACTACCAGCACCACTTCGCCCGTGACTTCCACGTACATTCCCTCAAGAACTTCAACACTCCCCCCCCCCCCCCCCCCCCTTTAAAAAGGTACTTTTGCCTGCAAATTATAACAATCTAACAAAAATTTGAATGTCGCGGGCTACCTTATCACATCTCCATTATTAAACTCGTCTTGTGCCATATTAATCATAAAAATCATAAATCATTTATTGAGACGAATAAGTTTGTTACAAACAAATATTCATAAATTATTAGTAGGCTATTTTAAAACAATACTTAATGGGAGCTTCTACAGCCGTACTAGGTGTAAACCTGTATCTCGGCAAACAGCGCCAATCCTCTCAGATATTTAGATACAAAGAAAAAATTAAACCAACAAGTGCAATTTTGTTTCAAAAACCTAATGTCATAAGGACAATTTTAAATACAATAAAAAATATATATAAAAAAACAAAAATAACAAAAAACGTAAATGTGTTGGAGAGTGTAGGTGTGTGAGGGAAGTTTAAGTGTCGGTGTAGGTGTGTGAATGTGTGGGTGCTTGATGAGTGGATGAACGATTGGATGATATAGATCCATTTATTTTTCACTGAACAGACAGCTGTGCTGCTGGGGAGTTTGTTGCGCCATTTCTTCTCCCCAGCTAAAACACTAGGAAGTGGTGAAGGGCGGGCGTTTTGGGGGACTGTCTTATGTAATTTTATAATAATAATAATAATAATAATAATATCCTGGGACATTTTCACACACGGTCATCTGGTCCCAAACTAAGCAGAGCTTGTACTATGGAAACCAGATAACTGATATACTACATATACTACTTTTTTTTTTTTGTAAATACATACTTATATAGATAATTACACCCAGACTCAGGACAAACAGACATGTTCATGCACACAAATGTTTGTCCTGGATGGGAATCGAACCCACGACCTGCGGCGTGATAGGTAGTATCTTAACCAACCACGCCAACTGGCCTGTCGTTCAAAAAGTGCTGATTCTCAGCCTAGTTGGAATAAATGACTTTTGATTTTGATTTGATTTGATGAGATGTATGGGAGTTTGGATTTGTGATAGTGACTTAGAATTATTAAAATAAGTGTCGAACAGTACTATAATTATAGTATGCAAGCGTAAGAATTTATTATGTTAGTTATTCTGATACAATTATAAGCTTTTCTGTTTCTACGTAAGTTAAAGTTAAAAGGTACTCTTTCACCTTATTATTACAGTTTGTCTTATTTAGGGGATAAATAATAAGTTTAGAGTTTATTTCATTATACACAAAAGGACCCAAGAATGCAAAAAAATCTTTTAATGAATGATGTGTGTGATTGGTGATCACGAGTACACACTAAACTATTCCTACGTTTAAGTGTAAGTTTGGGGTCATATATTAATTGTTTATGTTGTCGTAAGATGATAGTAAGTAAGAAAAGCTGTCGAACGCTAAGAACTTCACAGTATTGGTATAACGAAGGTGCGAGTGGCGTGGGGCGAGTGGTTGAGAAAAACCGGGGCTTAAAAGTACTGATCTTGAGGATCGCACGTTGGGCAATCTCAACCAGTTTAATAACAGTTTTAGGAGCACCTCCCCAGGATGAGATGCAATAAGTTATTATCGACTGGCATAAGGCGAAGTATATTTGCTTTAGTAACAAAAGATCAACTACATGTCTCAGCTTTTTAAATATATATATGTGCTTTCTGACCCGCGAGGAGAGTAATTTTATGTGATCTTTAAAGATGAGGTTACTGTCTATAACGACCCCCAAGTATTTGATTTTATGAACGTGTTCTATTGGCTTACAAGCTCAGTTGCTACCTTAGGAGCATGACTATGATGAGGGACTATGCCGTAGTTGCTCATATTACACATCGACTGACGGATACTGAAAGTAAGGTTTTTAGTTTTATCATTATTTAGAGTCAAATGATGATGTCGAAGCCAGTTGTTCACAATATTGAACCCAGTTTGTGCATCAATGAAGACCTCATCCCAGGAATCAGCAGCGAAAAGAAGAACTGTATCGTCAGCTTAAGATATTAAATCACATTTTGGAATGTTGATACTTGTGAGATCATTAATATAAATGAGAAAGAGGGTTGGACCCAAAATACTGCCCTGGGGGATGTCGTAGGAAACAGGTAGATCAGAACTTACGTGACTACCTATTCGAACACATTGATTCCGACCGGTAAGATAGCTCTCAAAAAGTTTTAGCTGAGTTCCTCTAATTCCAAGCTTTTCAAGTTTGGTAATTAATATGGAGGTTGAAATAGTGTCGAAAGCTTTAAAAAAAAAATAGACAAACAATTGTCCAAGTACTGTAATGTATATTTTTGACATAGATATCTATTATTCTATTATTCATTCATTATATCGTAGCACATACCTCCTCCTGCTGCACCACCGAAACTAGCCATTACTGAAAATAAAATTGAATTACAGCCTCTTGATAACAAACGGATCAAAATATGCCTTGCGGCTTTGAATATGAAGAAGTTTCACTTTGGGACCAACTCTGAAATCATGAAAAAAGAAATCTACTGTTTCATATAAAAGTTTAATACCTACTCAACCAAAATGTATAAAACAGCTGATAATATTTTCGTAATTTCAGTGTTGGGCCTATAGTGCAAGTTGTTCATATGCATGGGTAAAACACTCTGTGAAAATTTGCGCACTGCTTAAAAACTTTTCCTGTATATTTAATTATATCATAGCTCATACCTCCTAATCCTGCACCGGCAACACCCTCAGCAACACCAGCACCAGCACCCATTGCTGAAAATAAAATGGAAAAAATATTGTCACCGTAATCCTTCTGAATGCAATCTACAATATCCTCACATTCCGCACCTAACAGCCTCTGATAACAAACGGATCAAAATATGATTTGCGGCTTTGAATATGAACAAGTTTCACTATGGGACCAACTCTGAAATCATGAAAAAAAAATCTGCTGTTTCATACAAAAGCTCAATACCTACTCAACCAAAATGTACGAAACAGCTGATATTTTTTTCGTGATTTCAGTGTTGGGTCTATAGTGAAAGTTGTTCATATGCATGGGTAAAACACTCTGTGAAAATTTGCGCACTGATAAAAACTTTTCCTGTATATTTAATTATATCATAGCTCATACCTCCTAATCCTGCACCGGCAACACCCTCAGCAACACCAACACCAGCAGCCATTGCTGAAAATAAAATGGAAAAAATGTTGTCACCGTAATCCTTCTGAATGCAATCTACAATATCCTCACATTCCGCACCTAACAGCTTCTTGATAACAAACGGATCAAAATATGATTTGCGTCTTTGAATATGAACAAGTTTCACTATGGGACCAACTCTGAAATCATGAAAAAAAAATCTGCTGTTTCATACAAAAGCTCAATACCTACTCAACCAAAATGTACGAAACAGCTGATATTTTTTTCGTGATTTCAGTGTTGGGCCTATAGTGAAAGTTGTTCATATGCATGGGTAAAACACCCTGTCAAAATTTGCGCACTGCTTAAAAAAATTTCCTGTATATTTAATTACATACTCAATACTCAATTCTTTATTGCATTCCACAATGTAGGCTTAGGTGGTAAACATTTGCCAAAAGAAACAATCATGGACCCTGTCGGGCACAGCAAAAGATAGATAGGTATGTGGAGAAGACGACTTATCATTTATGTAATCTAACTTATTGTAAACTTATTCTAAACACACTTTTATAATATAATTAATGTATACTAATAATAATTTAACATTTTACTTATTGTATACTTAATTTTTTCAAGGATTTATCATTTAGATATTCGTTAACACTATAATAACATTTGCTTATTAGTAGCTTTTTTAATTTGTTCGTGAATATATGGAGTTTTTTTTCATTTCTTATATATTCGGGTAACATATTGTAAATTTTGATTGACATAACTAGAGGGCTTGTCGAGTGTATTATTAAGCGGGATGTTGGTATGTTGAGTCGTGTTTTGTGTCGGAGTGTGTATCTTGTTTGTATGTCTTCTCGTTTTGTGTAAAAGTGTTGGTGTTTGTGAGCGAACTTACATATTTCAAGTATATATAAACAAGGCAGGGTTAAAATGTTCAGATTTATGAAATGGGGTTTGCAGCTATCTATTTGTTGTATATTTACTAAGATACGGATAAATTTCTTTTGGACCGTGAACAGTGCAAGTGCGTCTGTACTGTATCCCCACATTATTATGCCGTAACTAAGCCATGCATAGGCGTAGGCGTAATAAGTAACGAGGGCAGTCTGTAAATTTGTGGTTTTTTTAACTTCACGAAAAGCGTATAAAAATTTTGAAAGTTTAGATTTTATTTTTTGTACGTGTGACTTCCAATTTAAATTCTTGTCTATGGTTATGCCTAATAATGTGAATTCATTGACTGTTTCTATTATATGATTATTAAAGGAAAAAACTACATTTAGAGGTTTTTTTTGGTGGGGATGGAAAGTTATTAGTTTTGTCTTTGCAAAGTTGATTTCAAGATTGTGTTCGGTCATCCAGGTTATTATTTTACTAAAGATTTCATTAAGGGTACTGTTTAGGTTTATGTTGTCATGACATTGAGTGAGAATGGAGATGTCGTCCGCGAACAAAACGCACGGTCCGGATTCTGCTATAAATTTAGGGAGATAATTGATGTAAATGAGAAATAATAGACATCCAATAACACTTCCTTGTGGTATTGATGCGTTAATCGCCTTTCTATCAGACCGGATCTTTTGAAGTTCATTTAGATTGTTATTGAAGTATTCTATTTCTACTAGCTGTGCTCTATTTTCCAGATATGATTTAAACCATTCGTGTGCCTTTCCGCGGATCCCTAATCTATATAATTTATTTAATAAAATACCATATTGAACCTTATCATAAGCTTTGGTCATATCAAGCATTAACCCTACTGCGTATTTCTCATTATTTATTATGCTTAAGGCTTCCTGTATAAATTTATAGACTGCTAATGGTGTTGATCTATTTTTACGAAAGCCATTTTGGCATTCATCAAAGATTTTATATTTTTCGCAGAAAGCGTACACGCGGTTGCACATTGCTTTCTCGAAAATCTTTGAAGCTGTAGGAAGTAAAGCTATTGGACGGTAATTGCTTGGCTCTGTTTTGTCATTTTTCTTATGTAATGGCTTCACTAATGATACTTTCAGCTGATCAGGGAATACGCCTTCTTCAAAAGACTGGTTTAGTAATTTAAAAAACGGTAATGTAAGCTCATCAGCGCATTTTCTGAGTAAACAGGGTGGGAGTTCGTCTATGCCGTGACTTTTTTTATTTTTTAGTGTTTTTAGCATAGTATTTATTTCGTAAGGATTTACTGGAGTAAGGAACATTGTATTTTCAGTATGTGTAAGCACTGGTATACTTTTTGATATATAATTTGCTTGTATAGGACTTCCCTCGCCAATGGATGCAAAAAAGTTGTTAAAAGTGTTGGCTACTTCCTTTGGCTCCGATGTTGTTTTATTCTTGTTTATTTGTAGTTTTATGTTAAATTTGTCTTTTTTTATTGTTTTATTGGTTCGCTCATTTATAATATTCCACATTGTTTTTACTTTATTACTAGATTTTTTTATTTTGTCAATATATTGTAGTTTCTTTGCTGTTGTTACTGATTTTTTTAATATTTTTTCATATTTTTTGTAGTGAAGTGATAGAATTGGGTTCTTTATTTTAAGTATAAGAATTTTTAAAAGTCTTTTATTTTTGCAGGAAGTTTTGATACCTTTGGTTAGCCATTTTTTTTTAAAAGTAGATTTTAATTTGATTTTTCGTAAGGGTATGCATTTGTTTAGGATATAAGTTAGCGCATCGTTAAATGCTTTGTAGTTATCGTTGATATTTTGGTCTTCTGTTATTATTTTGTTCCAGTCTATGGCTTGTAATGCAGATTTAAACTTTAATATATTGATATCGTTAAATAATCTCTTTTTTGCGTACCAACTTGGTTGAGATGTGGTTACATGTGGCATAGAGATTTGTATTGCTGTTCCGCTATGGTCTGAGAATCCAAATTCTTCTATGGTTGTAGATATTTTTATTGTGTTACAGTTCGTGAATATCAAATCTAAGCATGTAGCTGTAGTTTCAGTAGTACGAGTGGGTTTTTTTATGTGTTGTGTAAGTTTAAACTCTAACATTAAGTCTATGAATTGACTAGTTTTCCTGTTGCTCTCTAAAACATTTACATCATAGCACATACCTCCTAATCCTGCACCAATAGCACCCTTGGCAGCAGCAACACCAGCACCCATTGCTGAAAATAAAATTGAAAAAATGTTGTCACCGTAATCCTTCTGAATGCAATCTACAATATCCTCACATTCCGCACCTAACAGCTTCTTGATAACAAACGGATCAAAATATGATTTGCGTCTTTGAATATGAACAAGTTTCACTATGGGACCAACTCTGAAATCATGAAAAAAAAAATCTGCTGTTTCATACGAAAGTTCAATACCTACTCAACCAAAATGTACGAAACAGCTGATATTTTTTTCGTGATTTCAGTGTTGGGCCTATAGTGAAAGTTGTTCATATGCATGGGTAAAACACCCTGTCAAAATTTGCGCACTGCTTAAAAAAATTTCCTGTATATTTAATTACATCATAGCACATACCTCCTAATCCTGCACCAATAGCACCCTTGGCAGCACCAACACCAGCACCCATTGCTGAAAATAAAATTGAAAAAATATTGTCACCGTAATCCTTCTGAATGCAATCTACAATATCCTCACATTCCGCACCTAACAGCTTCTTGATAACAAACGGATCAAAATATGATTTGCGTCTTTGAATATGAACAAGTTTCACTATGGGACCAACTCTGAAATTATGAAAAAAAAAATCTGCTGTTTCATACGAAAGTTCAATACCTACTCAACCAAAATGTACGAAACAGCTGATAATTTTTTCGTGATTTCAGTGTTGGGCCTATAGTGAAAGTTGTTCACATGCATGCGTGAAACACCCTGTCAAAATTTGCGCATTGCTTGAAAATGTTTCCTGTATATTTAATTATATCATAGCACATACCTCCTAATCCTGCACCGGCAACACCCTTGGCAGCACCAACACCAGTAGCCATTGCTGAAAATAAAATGGAAAAAATATTGTCACCGTAATCCTTCTGAATCAATGAAATCTACAATATCCTCACATTCCGCACCTAACAGCCTCTGATAACAAACTGATCAAAGTATGATTCGCGGCCGTAAGAAATATATACAGAATGAATTTATCAAGTTGGCGTGGATAGCCAATTCTAAATGGAATCAATAATATTGTAATGCTGAATGCAGTACAATCCTTGAGACGTCGAATCCAGCTATGTATTGAAGTCAATGGACATAATTTTGAAGAATTAACATAAGTACAACATAAGAAAAATAAAACAAGTATTTTGTTAAAAAAATAGCTCCTTCCTTTAGTTTGCCTACCCAGAATTCGACTCTTTCTTACCGACACTATCGAATGGTGTTTTTTTTTTTTTTTTTCAAAATCAACGGGTTTGATTCCTGGCTAGATTTAATTTATTTAATTTAATATTGATTTTTCAAAAATTCAGTGATGTAGTTTTAGTTTTCATCAAAAGCGAGCCCGAGACTCCTTTAAGTACTTTTCGCTACTTCTCATAGTTTCGGATTTGGCCATCCACGCCCACTTTCAGCCTGTTTAATTAAAGTACTATAATCATTAAAATCACCAAGACAAATTACCCTATTGAATGACTGTTTCATGAAATCATGACATTTAAGGCCAATTCTAACATAGAGAGTTGCGTTGATGATTTTATGATTATATTTCTGTAAATATATATATTTGTTACGATTACGAGTCATATTTTGATCAACATACGACCTGATATTGATTGACCTGCAAATTGTAAAAAAACATAAGATAATCTTAACGTCTGAGTACTGTAATGTATATCTAGAGAATAATGTAGTTATTCATTACTAGCACTTCGCCCGCGCTCAACTACCCCTCGAAACCTTTAAAGGGTAGTTTTGGAAAGTCAATCAGTACGGTCTACGGACCTGCAAATTGTAAAAAAAAACAAGAAAATCTGAATGTCGCGGGCTTTGTTATCGCATCCCCATTAGGCTCTGTCTTTTAACCTTTCATATGCCGGGAACGTAGGTCTGCGCGATTTTAGCTGTACTCGAAAAAACACCTAATTACATTAATGTAATTAGGTGCTTTTTCGAGTGGCACACTCGCATAAAAAAATGGTGCGCAGTCCTGCGTTCCGGCATTCGAAGGGTTAATGTCCGAGTACTGTAAAGTATATTTTTGCATAGGACAGTAGGTACATACACTTACTTACAAGGTGTAATTTAAATAACGCACAACGTCTAAAAAGTCTGCTGTTCCCTACATTTATGTTCGCATAACTCGTCAAAATGTAGGGAACAGCAGATGTTTTTTCGCGATTACAATTTTGGTCCCATAGTAAAAGTTGTTCAGTGAACTCTTAAGAGGTTGTGCGTTAATTAAGTTGCACCTTGTATATCTAATTCTATTATTCATTAATTACATCATAGCACATACCTTGTCCACCGACCTCGGCAGCTACACCTGAAATTAAAATTAAGAAAATTATTTTCACCGTAAACCCTTTTGAATTAATAAACTAAACTTAATTTAGACTATTGCTAACTTTTTCTCTCTAATAAAACAAGAAAGAGACGGGCGTAAATTAGAGCTGTCAAATTTAGTTGAACTAATATTTCCATACAAATTTAGAGTACACGTAAAAACATGTTTTCAACCTTTAGCAGTTTGGGCTGTACGAGAGTCTCAACCTTGTCTTGAAAACAAATTGACTGCTATTTTGTAGTTAACCTACCACGGGTGTTAAAAGAGTTAAGTCTTATGGTGTATCCACACAGCCATCGGCAAGTGCCGGCCGCGGTTTCATGCCGCCGGGCTGTGTGGATACACCATAAGACACCTGTTTTGCTCGCTAAGTGAGCGTCGCTGGGCGACTTTTTTCTTTGATAGCTCTTCTCGCTGCGACAAACTAGTGGAGAAAGAGTTCTAGCCGGGTGCGTGGACAGTAAGCGATCAACTATCAATATACGTATCTCTTTTACTAACATGGGACCTCCATCTGATGTACGCTTCTTAAGCGAGAAAATAGACGATAGCTTGTCGCTTCCTCGTCGGCGATGGGGTGCCTCATTCACACGCTCAGTTTTGCCATTGTGGATTACGACCGTCTTATTCAAAAAAAAAAAAAAACTTTAATGCAAATAAAAAATCTCCCGACTTCCAAAACAAACACTACAAAGTGACAAATAACTTTAATTTCGGAAGTCGGTGTCTTTGGATTTGTATTTAATTTTTTTTTTTTGCCACCAACTTACAAACTAAACTTATTTTTCACTTTGTAGTGTTATTTTTTTTTTAAAGTCGGTTGCTTTTTGTTTTGTAAAAAAGTTTTTATATTTCACCCTTTCACTTACACTTGTTGGGGTTAGGTATAACTAAAAAAAGGAAAGAGAGAAACATATTTTATTTGGGACACCAGAAGTGTGGATAATACCTCCTATAAAATCCCGAAATGACAAACATCACGATTAAATCTCTGGATTAAGAAATTGCGAATTATTTATTATTTACTATAAATATTTAATAGGTTACGAATGTATTCAAAGTGAAACAAATAATTCGCAATTTCTTATTTCCCGGGAAAATCCTGGGATTTAAGATTTCGATAGACCACTTTTTCGTAAAAAATATTAATACATTTTTACAATGTTCTTTTTTCCGAATAATGAAACATTGAAATGCTCTCCTGTAAGTTCACCTCCTATAAAATCCCGAAATGACAAACATCACGATTAAATCTCTGGATTAAGAAATTGCGAATTATTTATTATTTACTATAAATATTTAATAGGTTACGAATGTATTCAAAGTGAAACAAATAATTCGCAATTTCTTATTTCCCGGGAAAATCCTGGGATTTAAGATTTCGATAGACCACTTTTTCGTAAAAAATATTAATACATTTTTACAATGTTCTTTTTTCCGAATAATGAAACATTGAAATGCTCTCCTGTAAGTTCCAAAAATGACGCTTAATACAAATAGCCCGTGAACCCTCGATATATATATTTTTATGTGTGCTCGCGGATAACTTCGTCGTTTATGGACCGATTTTGATGATTATTTTTTTGTTGGAAAGGAGATAACCCAAGCAAAGTTAATAAAATTTATATGGGACCATATAAATTTTATTAACTCTGCTTAGGTAGTTTTTGAGTTAGCTTCAATAATGCGTATTTTTCCTACTTAGTTTATGTGGATGACGTTTTAATCTATGCGGATGATGTTTTAATAACTTCCTATCACTGTTATTTGCATAGCAGGTAATGGTATTAGAATTTTTGTGGGGTAGGTACCACAACTAAAAAGTGAAAAATAAAAACTTTTTACCAAAAAATAAAACCGACTTCCAAATCAAAACACTACCTACAAAGTGAAAAATAACTTTGATTTCGGAAGTTGGTGGCAAAAACCGAAAATACAAAACCAAAGACACCGACTACCGAAATTTAAAGTTATTTTTCACTTTGTAGTGTTTTGACTTGAAGGTCGGTTTTATTTTTTGCCAAAAAGTTTTTAACATCATCAAGATACACAAAGTGGATAAAATACGTATTATCGATACTGACTTAAAAACTACCCAAGGAAAATTAATAAAATTTATATGGGACCACCGCGCCAGCTTCCTCTACAAAATAAAAAGAATTTTCAAAATCGGTACACAACTGACGAAAATATCGATGGACATACAGATGTAGGTACGTATAACGACCTCCCTTTTCGAAGTCGCTTAAAATCGCGGTCTAACACTAGTTCTAGCCTAAACCCTTTCAGCTACGTATTTTTATTTCGAATAAAGTACTTACCTACTTAAAGTTATAAATACAAAAAAAAAAAAATGTCAACTTAGCACCGGACTAAGATGTATTGTATAAAGACCTACATTTTCTATAACAGTTACGTTTTTAATTCATTAACTGGCGTGGTGGTAGAAAAACCTTGTTTTGTAATAAGGGGGCTAGAGTTGTAAAGTCATATAATACTACTTACTAATTTAAAAAAAAATCTCACCTATAGCTGCACCTGCGCCGGCTTCTCCTCCAAGACCAAGAGTAGGTTGTTGCTTGCTCTGCAATATTAAAATATCAAGTTTTTTAAAAATTTTGCCCGCGAGTTTGTCCGCATGAATTTCGAACATTCCCGTACAAACTTCAATTACAAACCCCATTTTACACAAATAATTCCTCTGAAATATTCTGGGAGAAAAGTAGCTCATGTCCTTCTGCAGAGCCCAGCAGGGCTAATATGATACACGCGACAATTACTCTCGCGTGACTAATTTTCTGACAGCGCAACACTTTTCTCGTTTTCTGACAGCGCTCCTATACAAAATGCTCGATTCGTTCTGTCAAACTTGATGTTTTCTCAACAAACCCTAACATGGCACCTATGTTATCTCGAATTTTGACAGTTCAACACGAGATAATCTGTGATTCTTCTGTCATTTAGTCGTCCACCTCTTAGATATATTTTATTATTATATTAGATTACATGGTTTAGTCTTGATGAGGTAAAATACAGGCAGACAGAGTTATTTTCGCATTTATAATACTATTGTGGGATTAATGTTGTGCATTGCATAATATGCTAATACTACTGTTCGCTCATCCAACTTAGTTGAATAAATGCTCTTCTGAAGGTGACCGCAAGTCCGCAACCGAAAACCGCAAGTGGCAACGTCTCAATCGCAATAACAGCCCGCAGCGACACGACTGGTCTCTGGAAAACCGGAAGGCGCCCTCTGTCGGCGCGTTTATCTAATGAAAAGTACGTCTAGTCGCTCTGTTAGTGGTAGCCAGTGACGGCACTGCTGCTTTGCGGTCTGCGGTCGAGCGTCGTCCGTAGACCGCAAATCAGTAGTGTAGGCTGACGTTGCGATTGGGTGACGTTGCCGCTTGCGGTATGCAGTTGCGGTCGCCTTCGGAAGAGCACCTTTTTAATACATTAGACTCGGCAGACGCACATGCGCGTTTTCGGACGTTCACCAGGTGCTTGACGGCGTACATACAATACAATTTACATAACTTTCTTCGAGTGCGGCGCGCCGCACCTGTGTGTTCGTTGTGAATCTCTATTGTTTCGAAAACATCGTAAAATAAGGGTCGGTAAGGGTGTAGCATAAAGAAGCGTTTGCATAAAGAATTAAGCAGACAATGTGTTAAGGCCCACGACTAGACGACTAATAAGGTATAGTTATTTCGATATGATTTGGATAACTATATCTTATTGGTCGTTTACAAAACATCCCCCTCTCCTCTCCGCTCTTCTCCACTTTGGTGGAATCCTGGCCTAAATTGTAACTGAAGTCTGTTACAACCCAGCTGGCTGGCTAATACTTTTACCACGGATTGAACTTTTGTCATAACATTAAAGCGAAAGCTCCAGGTAGCCCGCGAAATTCAAATTGTCTTACGTTTATTGCAATTTGCAAGTCAGTATTAGGTTGTATGTTGATCAAAATACGATTCGCGACCGTATCAAGTACCTATTTACACCTATGTTTACAGAATTATTTAAAGTCATCAATACATCTCTTTAAGACCAAGTAATCCTATTGCATGACTATTTCAAGAAATCTTGACATTTGAGGATTATACTATTTTAAGGACTTGTATTACTGAGCTTAATGATTATAATTCTGTTTAATATATATTTGTCACGGTCGCGAATTTTATTTTAATCAACATACTTACAACCTTATACTGCCTTGTAATTTGCAAAACATGTATGAAAATTTGAATTTTGCGGGCTACCCTAGCGCTTCCCTCTTAACTGTTTCGTGCCAACGACAGAGAAGTAGAAGAAGAAACTAAATGTTTATTAGTAAAGAGTAGATTCACTAACTGCCGTTATTGGGACATTAGATATTGGACACTGACTGTACAGGTCATTTCAGATCTGTATGGTTCTGGACTTTGAAAAAGACTGCGACCCAGAGGTCACACGTACGAAACACCGAACTTTAATTTTAAAAACATAATTTAATTTTGACGTGTGAAAGTGTTCTTTGAATCAATTTACGTACGAAACACCGAACTCTAATTTCAAAAATATAATTTAATCATGATGTGTGAAAGTGTTCTTTGAACTAATTTACGTACGAAACACCGAACTCTAATTTCAAAAATATACTTTAATCATGACGTGTGAAAGTGTTCTTTGAACCAATTTACGTACGAAACACCGAACTCTAATTTCAAAAATATAATTTAATCATGACGTGTGAAAGTGTTCTTTGAACCAATTTACGTACGAAACACCGAACTCTAATTTCAAAAATATAATTTAATCATGACGTGTGAAAGTGTTCTTTGAACCAATTTACGTACGAAACACCGAACTCTAATTTCAAAAATATCATTTAATCATGACGTGTGAAAGTGTTCTTTGAACCAATTTACGTACGAAACACCGAACTCTAATTTCAAAAATATCATTTAATTTTGACGTGTGAAAGTGTTCTTAGTACCAATTTACAGAAATGGAATTTCACACACAATTTAACACAAATGACATAATTAAATATCATTTATACATTCAGCATGTATCAGAAAAGTGTGTGCAAATTTAAGGGTACAGACCATCAAACTGAACAACTGTTCTATCACCATGGGACCAACATCGTAATCGCAAAAAATGATCAACTGTCCCATACAAAACTTCAAACACACAACATTAATAATGTATTTTTAAATTAAATATTTTATATAAAAAAAAAAAAATACTCACGATTCCAAACATCATGACAACAAGGAATAATACAAATAATTGCCTGAACATTTTGTTTTGGTAACTGCTGAACTGTTCTTAGCTCGAAAAAGTATGTATTTCCAAAGGAGTACTGTGCTTTGTCAAAAATAGCAGATGTATATATACCCCTGTGCGGTACGTATTTATTTTGTGCGCAGATTTTAGGGTTCCGCGGGTCAGTTACAAATATGAAAGCCCTGACATTTTTATTTTTCTGGCTTACATATTACGAATCAGTTTTGTATTTTTGAAGAGAAATTATTTAGGCGTACTTCGCGCTCTTTCTGATCGACCTAAAACCTAAAACGAATAAAATAACTTTCATAAAAAACACTGTTATGTTCTTCTGAAATCGGTGTTCAATTCTTCAATGAACCTTAGCTTGGCTCCGACTTCAGTAACCGTTAAGTTTTTTTTTTTATGGAAATTATTTTATTCGTTTTAGGTTTTGGAGTCGGTTTTTATTTTATTTTTTTTTCTAAGAATATTTATTATTAGGTAATATCTAATTTATAAACAGCTTCTAATTGACATTAGAATAACAAAGGCAGCTGGTAGTACTTATAAACCAATTTATTAATGTCAAGTTTATCTGAAAGAGTGGTAAATGATCAATATTGTAGTACCTACATTATTGATGCCTTAGTTCACAATATTGTACTAACTACAATGTTGTAGCACCTACGTTATTGATGCTTTAGTTCACAATATTGTACTAACTACAATGTTGTAGTACCTACATTATTGATGACTTAGTTCGCAATATTGTAGTAACTACATTATTGATGCCTTAGTTCACAATATTGTACTAACTACAATGTTGTAGCACCTACGTTATTGATGCTTTAGTTCACAATATTGTACTAACTACAATGTTGTAGTACCTACATTATTGATGACTTAGTTCGCAATATTGTAGTAACTACATTATCCCTTTGACCGCCATGAACGTCTATAGATGTAAAATTAAAACGTGCTCACGATGCCTCCGACGGCATGACACGTCGAAAATACCACTTTTTCACAGTTCAAAATAAACATACAAAAATATGTTTGTAGTGTTTCTTTTTTCCTATTATTATTCCTTAGACGTATTTATTATATTATTACACAAAGATATATAACAATTAGTCACTCTGTAACGGGAAAGATCACAATGTAAGAACATTATGCAAAAACTCGACGTAAAGACTCGTCGGCTAGTGATGGGTAAGAATACGATAATTACGATAAAAGCTTTATGAAATATTTTACGAAAACAAATTCTACTATTCAGGGTTATTGGTAAAACACCAACAACCTCTTAAGGGGTCATTTATGTTCACATAATTCGTCAAAATGTACTGAACAGCTGATTTTTTTTCGCGATTTCAGGTTTGGTCCCATAGTAAAAGTTGTTCATAATGATGAGTACAATGACCTTTTAAGAGGTTGTTGGTGTTTTACCAATAACCCTGTGTAACAAAAATTATTTCTCGATTTTACAACAGATTAAATACAAAGCAAAATATAAAATAAAACTACCCTAGTGATAATAAGTAAATAAGTGCAAATCGATAATTTTGTGGCTACTCTCGCGCATCCTTTATAGTACTTTGCATGCCATAGACGGGATGAGACGGCGCGCTATGACGTCACCGCGCTGCCGGTCTCTGATAGTATAGTGCAATATTTTAATAGGAAATAATAATTTGTCTTATATGTGTCGTTTAGTATATAAATACACAAAATAAAAATGTATTTAAGTGAAATGACAGCAGCCGGTCTATTCTGTAAAAATCTCACAGTGAAAACTCAGGTGAAGTGAGCTTGAAGTGAGCTGTAATTCCACCTGATGCTAGGGATTGACACTTTTGACAGCTCATTCCACACTCACCTCACCTAAGTATTTACGGTGAGATTTGTACAGAATAGCACTGCTGAACAGCACCTTCGAGTGTTAGAAGGTGAAAATGACAATGATACATTTTCTGAAGCAGAACCTTTAAACAGTGATGATTTTTAGTTTTATTACCTATGCATTTTAAAAACCAAATCTTACATGAAAAACTAATTTCTACAAATACTTTTGAATGTGTTTAGATTTTAAAATAAGGACTTATTTATTCGAACTAATTGATTTAATGTAGGATTAACAAAACAAAATCTCAGTTATTATTAAATACTATTTTAGTAATATAATAATCACGTGATTATAATATTACATATCATGAAATAATATCGATGTCACACTGGTACATCTCTAACTCAGAGGCGGCAAAATTTGTTAGCGCAGTGCTTAGTCCACAATATTATACTAACTACCATGTTGTAGTACCTACATTATTGAGGCTTTGTTCACAATATTGTACTAACTACAATGTTGTAGTGCCTACATTATTGTTGTCTTAGTTCGCAATTTTGTATTAACTACAATGGTGTAGTACCTACATTATGGATGCCTTACTTCATAATATTGTACTTACTACATTGTTTTAGTACCAACATTATTGATGCCTTCGTTCACAATATTGTACTAAGTACAATGTCGTAGTACCTACATAATTGAGGCCTTAGTTCAAAATATTTTACTAACTACAATGTTGTAGTACTTACCTACATTATTGATGCCTTAGTTCACAATATTGTACTAACTACAATGTTGTAGTACCTACATTATTGATGCCTTAGTTCACAATATTGTACTAACTACCATGCTGTAGTACCTACATTATCGATGCCTTACTTCATAATATTGTACTTACTACAATGTTGTAGTACCTACATTATTGATGCCTTAGTTCAAAATATTGTACTTATTACGATGTTGTAGTAGTACCTACATTATTAATGTCTTAGTTCACAATATTGTACTAAGTACAATGTCGTAGTACCTACATTATTGAGGTCTTAGTTCAAAATATTGTACTAACTACATTATTGATGCCTTAGTTCGAAATATTGTACCTACTAACTGCATTTTTTTTTTTAATTTTCACTTTTTAGTGCAAATACACTAAATGTCATGCCCTTTCGTTTGTGCGTATTGAAATACCGTTAATCCGGGTCTTTATACTAAAAACCTTAGGTCATAGTTGTATTAAAAGAAGTTCCATGAACGTTCCATGAATCTTATATTGTACAGACGCCGCAGGTCAAGCTACCCGAAACTGAAAAATTTCCCCAATCAACCTTGAACCTAATGCTTTAGCGATTAAGTTGAAAATCTATTAAAGAAATTTGACAGATTGTAGTAGCTTGATGTGCTGGCGTCTGTACAAATGACTTTTATTTTTGTAAATCCAAACAAGATATACATACTTTAATGATTTTAAGTGTTTTAACTGCAGAATGTTTCAAAACACAAACGTATTATATACATTTGCAATATCTGCTCATACTTTTTAGCAGTGCTAAAAATATCAGCATTGGCTATTTAGTGCAATACCCATACATATTATTAAGCTTCTTCTTGGACATTGAACCATCCTGGTTTTTTCATTCTGCCTCGCCTTTTCCCAACTATGTTGGGGTCGGCTTCCAGTCTAACCGGATGCAGCTGAATACCAGTATTTTACATGGAGCGAATGCCTATCTGACCTCCACAGCCCAGTTACTGGGTAATACGATACCCCTTGGTAAGACTGGTTGTCAGACCTTCGGGCTTCTGACGACCCGTAACGGCTGTCAAAGATCCTCGAATGGCAGCCGGGACCAACGGCTTAACGTGTTTTCCGAGGCACGGAGGGGTCTCGGTATGAAAAGATGGTCACCCATCCACGGACCAACCCCGGCAAGCGTAGCTTAACCTGAAGGATCGACCCGTGCGGATGTTATTACTTAAAAGCTGAATATTTTTAGTTCACACTTGGTCAGTCAATAATCAATCTTAGTGCACAAATGTATTTTAAATAAGGCGTTGTATGTTTATTTAGGTATTTTTATGGTTATTCTAATATTAAAATATTGAGATATGATGGAGTTAAAGGGCTTGTCTTATTACTTTGTTTTCGTACTGTTTATGTCTAAACTTTAAAATTGTCTCCTCAAAATTGACAATTCTTTAGTTACTGCAATGGTGAACTAGTTTACACAGTGCGAGCTAGCGTTCTAGAGGCGGCCTACCGAGTTGAAGCAGTGCAGGAATTACACGCACTTACGAGTTGAACAGTAGCAGCGGAGTAACTTCAACATTTATGATTTCGTGCGAGTCGGGCTACCGAGTAGCTGCAATGCAGCAACACGCGCTGTATAAACGGCAAAGGCAAGCCGAGGCACTGACATGCGAGTACACAGTGCTAGCAGCTGTCTACTGTCTAGTCAGCAGCTCGCTCTGTGTGAACCCATACCCATTAGGCATTGGTATTCTTTAACATGAGACAAGTGAAATGACACTTTTACAATAATTTTCTTTAAAAGAAGAAGGCGTAAATGGTTCTGTTTAATTACCTAAGAATTACATCAAGAATTTTCTACTGATCAAAGGTTCACAACCTTCGAAAAAAAGTACCTAAAAAAATGTGATCTTTGCCGACTCTCACTTGACAGATTTTTCAACACCTGGGCTAATATACGTAACAGACGTGGAAAATAAACTAAGGCTTTCGCTTCGTGTCGAATCATTGAATGGAATAGTGTACCCAAATGTTCATAAACCTGGAAAAAACCATGAAACTTATTCAAGTGAATCTATTATATTTGCCTACCAAACAAAGCCATGTTTGGCAGTTCATAGAGGTACATTAAATGCCTAAATATAACAAAAGCTATTGTTTAAAGATTATTTCAGGTGTATATTTTCAATGGCTATAAATTTTAAGGCAGCACAACACTTGACACGTTTGTGCGAAAATATTCACGTTATTTGCCAAATTTAAAATATACACTATTTTGATATCGTAACATTTATTTTGTTGATTTATTTTAAATGAAGATTTTTTAAATGCGGTACATTTATAAAATATTCGGTTTTATTTTGAAAATATTTAGTTTTCTGACTTATTAACATTATTAGCTTGTGGTACCTGTGGGGCGTAAACAGCCTGTAAGAATCGAAAAATTTGTTAAACTCGCCAGAAAATAATAGGTCCGTCTTGACATGAGGGTGTCCCTCTTTGTCCCGCTATGTTTGTCTCTCTTTGGCATATGAAACGATATGGGCTGACAAAACGGACCTATTATTTTGTGGCGAGTTTAGCAACTCAGATTATAATAGGTTGCGGAAAAAGTTTCTTCGCATTTTTTAAGAAAATTCAAAACATTTTTTAATATAGTTTATTTACATTTAACTAAAGTATGTAGGTACCATTTTGTTCGATAACTTTTTGCCATCTTGTAGGTAGGGACATGATCCCATTGCTATAGCAATTTTGGGACTTCTGGTCAAAATACCGCGTCAAGTGGTTTTGGCAGTCCTCTCGTGATGTTAACCTGACACTACCTAAAGAATTCTGAAGAGACCGAAACAGGTGGAAATCTGAAGGTGCAAGGTCAGGACTATACGCCGGATGCATTAACACCTCCCAGCCAAACTCTCTTAATTTTTGCTGAGTGGCTAAAGATGTGTGAGGTCTAGCGTTATCATGATGAAAAACCACACCCCTTCTGTTGATTAATTCCGGCCGCTTTCTCTCAACTTCTTGCTTTAATCTCATCAGTTGTTCGCAGTAGAGTTCAGAATCGATGGTCCTGCCTGGTGGTAACAGCTCATAATGAATAATGCCCTTCCAATCCCACCACACACACAGCATCACCTTGTTGCGAGTTAACCCGGGTTTCGCCACAGTCTGTGAAGCCTGACCGGCCTTTGACCACGACCTTTTTCGCACGTTCTTGTCATACGTGATCCACTTTTCGTCGAAAGTTATCAGCTTCTTCAAAAATGGTTCGGTTTCATTACGTCGTAATAAAGAATCACAAATGAGTACACGGTTCATTAGGTTTCTTTCAGTGAGCTCGTGAGGTACCCAAATGTCGAGCTTTTTTGTGTACCCAGTTTTTTTCAAATGCGCCAAAACTGTTTTGTGGTCAATTTCCAGTTCTTCAGCTACGTCGTAACTACTGTTATGCCGATCTTGCTCCACTTTTTCAAAAATGGCATCCATTTTATCCGTAATAGGGCGACCAGAGCGACGTGCATCTTTGACATCAAAATTTCCGGATTGAAAACGCTTAAACCAAATTTGTGTTACTCTCACAGACACTACACTAGGTCCATAAACATCGCAAATTTTTTTCGCGGCTTGCGTTGCATTTTTACCTTTTTTGTAGTAAAATTTTAAAATGTATCGAATTTCTTCATTACATTCACTCATCTTGACGGTACGAAAAACAAATGAAAATCACACATTTTCCTAATTTGAATTTGGAATTATGTTCTTTAAAATTTAACTTTCAATGATACCATAACCAGCCAGATACAAATAGTATAGCCAAAGAGATTTTATTACAAGTTCATACATACTATAATGCGAAAAGACTTTTTCCCCAACCTAATATGATTTTTGGTGTCTCAGGGTACTGTCCTAGGACCAACTTTCTTTCATATCTATGTCAATGAACTGTGTCAATTATCTCTTCCGAACATAAAAATATATATTTTTCATTTTTTATTAGCCTACATTGTGTCTTACTGCTAGGCAAATAATAATAATAATAATAATATTCTTTATTTATCAGACAACAATGATCCAGCGTGTTAGTAAACAATATTATAACTTATTACTAGTGTTAGTAGCTCAAATAAAATACAAAAGACAGAATAAATAAATAAATAGTATTGTGAAAAGGACATCACCAATTAACGGTTAGTGATTGTCCTTCTCACAAAACTTATAATAATTGGAGAGTCGATACTCTCCGCCACAGTTTTAAGAATGCTGTTGCCACTCGCCCGCAACCTTGACAACAGCGACGCGGTTTTCTTACGAATGACGGCTTGGAAGCCGTCAGTTCTGCTTTCCGCAAACATAGAAGAAGCGCTGCACCATCGTGGCAGTCCCAACAGCATCCTAAAAATATTATTATATTGTACACGTAGGTCATCCAGCACTCATTTGGTATAGTTGACCCAAAGGTTCCCCGTGTAAAAGCACTGGCAATATGCCTTAAAAAGTGTTACTTTCACTAGATTGCTACACCGAGCGAACCTTCGGGCCAACATGTTACCTCGGACCGCCAATGCCCTACGCTCTCTTTCAATATCAACATTGTCCTTAAGGTCGTCAGTGAGGAAATGCCCTAGATATTTAAATTTAGTCACTCTTTTGACGTTCAAGCCGTTAAGGGTAATGTTAGGTAAAGTATCTGGGCATCTACCGCCGGCCTTAAAGACAATGTATTCGCACTTCTTAACATTATAAACAAGCCCGTGTGAGGCAGCATACGCCTGACAGACCCTCAGCATTTCATTCACAGCACCTGCCGTCGGCGCCAACAACGCCATGTCATCAGCGTAGCTGATACTATTTATTTTCACACCATGGACGCTACAACCGACCCGCATATTGCTAAGGTCCACAATTAGGCCATCTATATACGTGCTAAATAGCCTAGGGGATGTCAAACCACCCTGTCTCACACCACATTCTAACCTATATGTCTCAGAAAGTGCATTGGACCACTTTACAACGTTTTCTTGGTTTCCATACCAATATTGTAGGATCCTGAGGACTCCTGCCGGTACACCCCTATCCCCAAGCTCTCTCCAGAGTACATCATAATTTACCAGATCGAATGCTCTGGAGAGATCCAGAAAACAGGCGTATACCGGCGTTTTACGATCAGTGTAATACTGGACCGTATGCTTGAGACTTACTATGGCGCTTTCCGTTGACAATCCTGCTTGAAACCCGAACTGTGAGTCATGCACGGACAGACACTCCCTCAAGCTAGAATCAATCATACCGTCCAGCACCTTTGCCATTGTGGTTGCGAGAGATATAGGTCGATAGTTTGACTTATCCGATATGTCGCCCGTCCTATTCTTAATTATAGGAACCACCAGTGTTTTCATTAGTTCTGCCGGCAAGTAAGAGTGACTTAGGCACAAAGGCCTCCCCTTTTTCATTCCAAACCTCCTTGTCTTGTGCGATCACTGGCCACGTTGGCCATGCAAAAATAATTACATACCTATAGAAAAATAAATACACAACTCTTTTAACCAGAGATCGGAATAGGTAGAGCATAAATACCTAAACTTCGAGGAAAGAAGTAACAAGAGTGGATAATACCTCCTATTCCTATAAAATCTCGGAATGATAAACATGACAATTAAATCTCGGGTTTTAAGAAATTGCGAATTATTTATTAAGTATTCTAAAATAAATGTAATGTATCCAAAGTGAAATAAATAACTCGCAATTTCTTATTTCCCGGGAAATTCCCGGGTTTTAAAAATTGAGAATTATTTAGATAAGTATTATTTTTATTATAAATATTTAATTTGTTACGACCGTATTCAAAGTACTATAAATAATTCACAATTTCTTAAATCCTGAGGTTTAATCGTCATATTCCGGGATTTTATAAGAGGTATTATCCACTCATGTTACTTCTTTTATCGAAGTTTAGGTATTTATGCTCTACCTTTTCGGATCTCTGCTTATAACCCATGGTAAGGACTGGCCCGAGACTCGTGAGAAGGCGGAAGCTGCTTTGAGGTTAATCATGATATGGTTAACCTCGGGATATGCTTAACTTAGGGATCAGGACTCATGTTTGTCCTTACCCAGCGGCCACCACCTGTAACTATGCTCAGATAGAAGAGTCTGACAGTATCAAATATCTTAGAGTTATATTGGACAATCTTCTAACTTGGAAAAAACAGGTTGACTGGATACTGCATAACTACGTGAAGGGGAACCCACAAGAAAACAATGTTGCATTTAGAGAGGGCACAGAGAGCATTGCTAAAAATACTCCCAAAAAAGTATTCGATTTCAGAGTACTGCACCCTAATTGCGTAAAGCACTATTAATTGGAATCTGAATAATTTTGAAGCAAATCGCTAATTGCTTCATATGTTCGAAAACTTTGTCTGCTCAACAACGTAAATAACGCAATGAATGTTGTTGCACTGTCGAAATGAAACAGATGCCGATCAATAGTGTGCTACGTAATTAGGGTGCCGAATTATATTCACTTTGTGAGGTAATCGCAGTAAGACAGCTGTTCCTTCTACAAACAGTGCTCAAGAAACACCACCTTTTGGTTTACGACCCTCAGTACCTTACAAAAAATTGGCCACGTGTGAGTCGGACTCGCAAATAAAGGGTTCTGTACCACCGTATAATACTAATACTACGTTTTTACTCTAGTAAAAAAAAAACACGTTTCTTGTATATGGTCCCCGTTTAATTTTTAACTTTATTTTATTTTTATTATTTGTTGTTATAGCGGCAATAGTAAATATAATAATAATAATCGTAATATTTTCACTATCTTTGAAAATTTCCACTGCCTACCTATCCGTAATAGGTTTCAACTCAAAACGACAGCACGTCTCTCGGGTCCGCTAATTCTAGATTTAATGATGATAAATAATAAAGGTTTTCATCAATCATCTCATGTCTTAGTGGGGCCGATGGCCTTCCTATGCAATTTAAGCTTAAGTATGGGTGTAGTACCCGAATGCATAAAGATTGCAAATATTAGCCCGATTTTCGAAAGTGGAGACCCAAAACTCCCGCAAATTATCGCCCAATTTCTCTGCTGACAGCTCTCTCGAAAATCCTTGAGAAACTTGTCAACAAGAGACTCCTTGCATACCTGGAAAAAATAAGTTACTGTCGGACAATCAATATGGCTTTCGGGTTGGCAGGTCCACGGAGGATGCAGTTACTAACTTAGCCGACTTTATAACCCTGAACCTAGGTCAAGGACAGGCATGTACTGGCATCTTACTGGACCTTGCCTTGGCCTTTGATACGATCTCCAGGAAAATTCTGATCAAGAAAATATCACTTCTGGGAGTTCGTGGCGTTGCTTTCGACTGGTTTACCTCATATCTGTATGAAAAAACGCAGAGTTGTGCAAGGGGAATATTGTAGTGACCCAACCACCACACATTTCGGTGTGCCCCGGGGAAGCGTTCTGGGTCCCACTCTATTATTTATACAGGGTGTGTCGTAAATAGTGGTCCAGAGTAAACGAGTCGATACACTGTATTCTTATCACATAACGAAATTTTAACCATTTTCAGTTGAGAGTCTCCGAAAAAAGATATTTTTTTTTAATTTCTGTACCTTGCTTCACGAATTTGGCTGTAAATTTGTAATATTTTTTAATTATGTTTTTTTTATTATTACTCTTGAATATGTTTACTATTATATCCAAACCCTTTTTATATTTTAAAGTCAAAGGTACTTAAAGAAATTAATTTGTTTCCAATTTCAATACTCATCTCCAGCAAATCATATGACTTTAGGGGCATATTGTGAAAAAAAAATGTACTGCACTGTTAGTGCCCATAAGTTTTAAAAATACCTCATTAAATGCAGATTACACAATGGTAAAATATTAAGTGGTAAGACTTCAGAAAAAAAAAGTTATTAGCATTCAAAACGAAAGACAGCTAAATTTGCTCAAAACATTTTTTTTTTTTTGTTAAGTTAAGTTATTGTGATTGACATCCTGTATAAAGGATTATGCAGCATGAACTTCCCACAGGCTAAAATTTTCACATATGCTGATGACACCGCGATAGTTTTTCATGGGAAAACACGGGATGAATCACAATGCGCGGTTGAAGGCGGGGTAAAGGCTATTGCGAACTGGCTACAACATAATCTTTTGACGTTGAATATAGATAAAACCAAAGCAATTAATTTTGCCATTTCCGCACGTTCTTCCGCTAACATAATAGCTTTCTTACGGCTGCACTCGTGTATTAGTCCTGACCAGTGTTCTTGTCCTTGCAGCGAACAATCTGACTCTAAAATATCTAGGAGTCATTGTAGATAACAGGTTGAAATGGTACGCACACCTGAGCGCTTTAAAGGGCAGGATTAGAACAATGCTGCGTATATTTAAGCAACTAGGCAAGATTGCTGATGATTCTGTTCTAAAGATGATTTACTTTTCGCTGTGTAAATCCGTTCCCAATTACTGCATAGTAGCGTGGGACAGTGCGGATAAGACCTTACTAATTCAAGTAGAACGAGCTCAGCGTGCTCTATAAAAAGTTGCCAATAGATTACCTTACCGGTACCCCACGAATAAAATATACACAGAAGTGGGAGTTCTCAGGGTTAGACAGCTGTATATACTGTCACACTTCGATTTCATAAAACTGTCTCGAGCACTTGTGTCATTTCAAGTCGAATGGTACATTGGGATAAAATCCAATGCCATAAAACAATTGGCAGAAGGTCTGACGGCTTTATCGGACCACGCATATACACGAAACTCAATGCTCTGTACAATATACTAAAACTAACACAAAGAAAACTGCAGAGTGACGGCAACAAACTGGCTTCTTACACTGGACTATGACATGACAGAAAGTTTACACAAATGGACAATTCACAAATACAAGCGCACTCACTAACATAATAACATACAGACACTTTCTTACGAGTACAACACCAACACAACTGACACAAATCAATGCATCATGCATACACTATATCAACCACTACTTATACCTATTTTAATTTTAAGGTCTAAAAATGTATCTTTTTATATAAAATTATTAACGGAACGAAGAAGCCTGGAGCTCACAACACATCCCTGTGTTGTGAGCTCCAGGTTTCTTCGTTCCGATAACTTAGCGAAATAAATTTATTCTTATTATTATCAATTAAACGGTATTTTGTTCTGTCTACAGTCGCTGGTGATTACCAGACCTCGTTATCGTCGGGGCAAAACAAAGAATATATGACACATACAGCTATTTTCAAGTTTAGTGCCTATCAAATTATACACTCCCAGAGACATGCTTTATGAACATAAGAAATAAAAACTTTATTCACATTTTTGACATAGAAACATGTGACAGTTGCCTGTTTTGAATTGGAACACTACGAAATCTCATATGTACACTATTGTATTTCCCGTAGGTATAGGTATTTCATTATACGGCAGATTGTATGACGAGGAGTAGAAAGAAACAAAGATCTTGAAAGTTTTGATGCATATATTTAAAACAGGTTTCAGCTGCATACAGTTAGACTGGAAGCCGACCCCAACATAGTTGGCTAAAGGCTAGGCAGATGCTGATGACCTTACAGGTTATATAACTTTATTTGACACCGCCAGCCCCTGAGCCCGCGCCTATCTTGGAACCAGCGCCAAACCCAGCCCCAGCACCTCCGTCGGGGCCACCCCAACCATTGCCTGAAATAGTTAAAACATATAATTTATTAACATACAAGCCGTGCGTCCGTTGGGATAGGGGCTAAAATGACGAACTCCCATTCAAACTTTCATCTACTTGGGGATGAATTTGCAAAACCTTCCTTAGTAATCTTCCTTACCTTCCTTACCTTACCTTGACCTTCTTTAAATATACAGGTTGTATGTATCAGAAAGGTGTGATCAAATTTAAGGGTGTGGTAGGTACAGACCAACAAACTGAACAACTTTTCCCATGGAACGAACATCGTAATCGAGAAAAATTATCAGCTGTCTGTATAAACTTTAATAGCTACTCGACTCAACTGTATGGGACGATTGATAATTTTTTCTCGATTGCGATGTTGGTCCCATGGAGAAAGTTGTTCAGTTTGATGGTCTGTACCACATCCTTAAGTTTGACCACACCTTTCTGATACATTCCGTATAAGGAACTCTTGTGCAAAATTTCAAGCTTCTTGCTAGACCCAGCCGTGTATCAAAAAATAAACGTGACCCACTAAAAAGTGAAAAATAATAAACTTCTTTAAAAAAAAAAATAACCGACTTAAAAAAACAAAACACTACAAATTAAAAAGTAACTTAAATTTCGGAAGTCGGTTTCTTTGGATCTGTATTTTAGTTTTTTGTCACTGACTTCCGAATTCAAAGTTATTTTTAAATTTGTAGTTTTTTTTTTTTGAAGTCGGTTATTTATTATTTTTTTTTTTTTGTAAAAAAGTTTATTATGTTTCACTTTTTAGTGGGTCACTTTGAAATTTATCTATGTTACAATAGCCTAATGTAATGTAATGTAAAAGTTGTTTCTTATCATGAATACAACAATGTGTTTAATAATCGATCGCTAATTACCAGTCACCCTATTATACCCCAGCCCCAGGAATTATGATTTTTGTAGATGTATCAAAAGATCCTATCTATTCAGGTGAAAAGGGCAGATTATTTATGATTTTTTAGGAATATTAAAAAGTTATAGGAAACTTTATACATCTTTATACTGAAGTCAACCTCTCCTTATTTGCCTAGCAACACGATACCACTAACGTCGGCGGTTCCACCACCTGTAAAACCTTATGTAACCTGTAAAACATTATGGCGTCATCGTCAGTTCAGTGATAAACACCTGCCTAAATATTGATTTTTGGACCTGCCGTTTATTCACCAGCTACGGAAACAAACTCTAAATTATATAATTTACAAAATTTAAAAGTTAATGTATAATGTCTGCTATAAGTACATATAAGCTATAGGTACTATAGTTTAGTACTGATAGTTTAGCTAACAGATCAGTGCGTTTCAGACTCGTAGTGAAGAATTCATATTAATGGTCCCAAAAATTTCCTAAGACTGGAAACATCTTGAAAATGTATATTTAAATATAGATATGTTCATCATCTGCCTAGCCTTTCCCCAACAGTGTTGGTGCCGGCTTCCAGTCAAACCGGATGCAGCTGAATACCAGTATTTTACATGGAGCGACTGCCTATCTGACCTCCACAACCCAGTTACTGTGTAATACGGTACCCCTTGGTAAGACTGGTTGGAGACTTTCGGGCTTCTGACGACCGGTAACGACTGTCAAAGATCCACGAATGACAGCCGGGACCAACGGCATAACGTGCTTTCCGAGGCACGGGATCCCTCCGTGTCTTTCACATCTTTAGTTTGGGACAACAAAATGTTGCGCAAATGTTTTGTTAGCGGTGCCTGCTGTTCACATTGGACTTCAATGGTCTAAAAACATGATACTTTGCACAAGAGTTCCACAACGTTACACAACGAAAGTGAGCACTAAGGAAGGATTTTTGAAAATTCATCTCCAATTGGTAAAATACTGAATAGAATAGAATAAATGTTTATTCTAGCGGCACATACACAAAACTGTAATACCGAAAGCAAAAGGCTCAAACTTCAGCATTATGCTTAGGTCCCGTAGCGGGAGCTTAAACCCTTGACTCCTGTTTACAAAAGATACCTAAAATAAAAAGAGGTACATTTAGCAAACAACGAATTACTGCAGAAATGATAAATAATATGATGATCATACATTAATATTACCTTTTTTTTTGTGGATGGGAAATCATCAAATAACTTCTCCCGCTCTGGGTGGAGCGGAAGGGCGTGTCAGACTTTTACTGACTAAAACCCACCCGTGTTCCTTCAGTTGCCTATGCCAGGGCCACGGTATCTTTTTCAAACAATCCGCGACCCCAGCGGCATCGGCCCTATTGGACCCCATCTTTTGCTGACATCTCTTTGAGGCGCGCGTGGAACACAACGCGCCGTCGACCCGGGCCTGGTCCTCACCGGACGGCGAGCTACCCACTACTCACCGTCCGCAAGCCCGCGCCTACGGTGGCCGGGAATTGGCTATCGATTCCCGCCGCCCAGGGCGTCTCCTGCGGCGACATTAATATTACCTATATTTATTTTTGAATGAAAGTTGTGGATGAAATTTTGTATGGAAGTTCGATATTTTTGCCGATGCAAAGTCCTATCGGGCTCACAGCTTGTATGACTAGAAAATAAAATAAAACAATTTAGATATCACTTCAATTTTTTATTGATAATAATAACATTTAGGTGCAGGTTCTTGATAATATTGCAAGTTATTTTATAATTCGTACCGTTTGTTTGTTTCGCCATCTGAAATAAAACATAGTGTTTTAATAATATAGTCTGTTGTATTTACTATAATTAATTAATTACCTGTAATTCAATCGGCAAAATGTAGCTGTACTATGCGTACACCACCGCGAAACCCTTCGGGTGAAATAGGCGTGATGTTACAAATAAAGAAAGAATGAAAGAAAAATATTTTATTTAGGACACGTACAGGCAATACAAACAGTAGAAAAAGGTTATAAAATGATACCTATTATTATAATCATCTCTTTAATTTATTTATATCTATACATATAATAATTGTGTAACTGATCGCTGTCTGTACATTTGTCTTATCTTTATTAACGCAATAGAACCCAAAACAATGAGTTTTAGAATTTTTGTCTGGTTGTCTGTGCGTTTGACCGCGCGTTTCTCAGAAACGACTTAACCAATTTGGGTGCGGTTTTCATGAATGTATTGTGGTAAGTCAGCTTTACTTAACATTTAGTGTTTGTTTTATTTCAATTGGTTCCATAAATAAGAAAGCTATAGCAGTTTGGAAAAAATCCTATAGGCACCTAGCAAGGCGGAAAGAAATACCTCTGTACCCTAACAAAAAGTACTAGGATTGTATGAATTCAAGATAATTATTATCGATTCAAGACACGATACGTTGTGCACAATTTCTGAGCAGTAAAACTAACAAAAGTACTAGGCTTGCATGAATTAACGATAATATTTGAATCATTAGTATTATGCTTCTAATACGATTTGGATGAAATTTGGCGCACGAATAGTTTATACTATACTGATAGTTCACATAGAATACTTTTTATCCTGGTATTACGTTTCCGTGGATTCATTTCCGATCTCCACGCGGACGAAGCCGCTGGCAAAAGCTAGTTCCAAATATGTTTAGAACTTTCTGATTCCCGCAGAAAGTGTTCAGGGATGAAATGATTTATATACTTCTGATCGATATTATTACACGAAAAGCGACTTTAATTTAGAATATGTACTTATAGAAGTGGAGAGCATATGTACAATAAGAAAAGTAAGTGCAGGTAGTATACTTACATTGTTACTTTATTTGCCACCGCCAGCACCGCCGCTGCCACCTGCGCTCGCGCCTGCTCCAAACCCTGCCCCAGCACCACCCTCGGCCCCACCGCCGCCATTGCCTGAAATAGATATCACCAGCAAATAAAAGAATACAAACATTTGAAATCATTGCTTTTTATATGCCAAACCATCAATGAAATATCACTGCTGTGACAGACGGACAAAAAGTGATCTTATATATATTCCGTTTTCTTTTTAAGGACCCTAAAAAATAGGGAGCATTATTCTGCCCGTTTTTTTTTAAATGTGTTAAGTAATCAAGTAGGTAAATTATTTTGGGAAAATTAAATTTAAATTCATTAAATATTACCACCTCCACCTCCTCCGTTCGCACCACCGCCAGCACCAGCACTAAATCCAATGCCTCCTAAAAATTAAAAAAAATACACAGTAGTTATGTATGTACAGTCACGAACCGGGATTGTTGAGCCACTAGCTTATCGTCTTAACTTGGTTGTGTTACACGAATGCCGCCCATTTTTCGTTATTGAAATGTCAAATTTCACGGGCGGCATTCGTGTAACACAACCAAGTTAAGATGATAAGCTAGGGGCTCAACAATCCCGGTTCGTGACTGTACAAGAGTATGAATGTGGATGGCTATAAGAGTGGGGGAGATCAAAGAAATGATGGCTGGACTGTGTGAAAGATGATAATTATGGCTAGAAACGGGGTGACTACTAATAGAGAAAACATTTTTTGTTAAATCCAAATAAATTGATAACACAATAGCCTATGGGTGTAAATGATATATTAGGCTTCCTTTACTGGGCTCGTCTCTACTGTATCAAATATTCTCAAGATGCCTCATTGAACCGCATTGACATAATTACTGACATTATTGACGAATGAATGGCAGCACTTCATCCGTTCTTCTTCATTCAGTCATAATATAATCAGTCCTTTCTTTGGTATTGTTCGTCGAATCGTTGAGCTCGTTAAGTTTTCAGTTGAGTGGCACGATTACTGATAAATGGGTGCACGGACTGGACAGGTTCACTCGATCTGTGTGATTATTTTCAGACACCAATCTACATGGTCTTCACATGATCTGACCAAGATTATGTCTGGACTTTAAAAGAGACGGTGACCTCTGAGTTTGTTTCGGTCTTTCTTCTCAGAGTAGTCAGATAGGAAAAGCCGACCTCATCTGGTTCAGCGAATAATGTTCCCACTGCTGGGACATAGAACATCGACTGCTGGTCACATCATGTTGTGGTCTGACCAGATCATTGAATACTTAACGTTGTGGCCAAACATTAGTGATCATATCGTAAAATAGTTAGATTATCCACCGGTAGAGGCCTTGATGTCGCTTTGTTTTTGTTGTGCATCGGTCCAAAAAATACTAAATAGCCAAGCAACTGCGACCAATTTGGATGTAGCGCTTGCCGGCCGCTACCGCGGCACCGCTCGCTTCGCTCGCTCGGCTCGCGCGCGGTTGGTCACAGATCTAATCTAACCTAAACCATTTGGTCGGGGTGCCATTAGCGGCGTGAAATGCAACTACTTTGCGATTTGCCCAGTGGTCAGATGGGAATGTCGATAAATAGATTGCTTTCGTCATGATATGGCCATTTCTACGATCGGACCACGACAGATACCCTACATTAATGATATGGCCAAACGTCGACTGACATACTCGTATCATTAAACGTTGACGTTTAAACATGAAACACAACCATTTCATGAAATGACCGAACACTTCATGAAATGATCAATTCTAAGATGTGGCCACGACAGTGACACAAAGTATAGTGCCGGCCTGGGTTTGTACCGACTCGAAAATCGCGGCGGTTTCCACTGAGCGTTTCACAGCTCTTCCATTCTTACTTCTTACTTCACATAAGTCTTGGTGGGTTTCACTTAGTTCCACTAACTTCACCTAAGATCTAGTTTTACTAAGTTCTCCTGATCTCCAGGTATAGCCGAGTTTACAAAATTCTCTTCGGCTTCATCTAGTATATTTGCGTATTAAAACTACGGAAAGACTTACTCCTACATAAAGATATTTTACTAATGATACTCTTTCATGTTAATAAAAAAAAACTTACCTTCAGCTCCACCGCCGCCGCCGCCGCCTTGTTGCATACTCTGAAATGTTAAAATTATACGCATAGGAAAATGATCTTCGTAATATAAATTATAAAGGCAAAAAAGGCTTTTATCGAATCTCTCTGAATAAACTCATCGGTCGGTTTTGCTAGGAACTAACTTCCTGTAATCTCGGGTGTTAACTTAAGCAGCAGGAAAATATTGGTGCGACGCACGGCCTGATAAGCATGGCAAAGTAGGAACGAGAAGGGTACTTTTTTTTTTAATACTAATGGTATGCAGCATTCCAGAGTACAAGAATCTGTTAAAAGATGACCTGATGCAACAGTAGCTCACACAGTATTGGCTACCATGACATCCGTACAATAAACGTTATTAGGTATGTCATTGACTGTCAAGGAAGACGACCCCAACATAGGGAAAAGGCTAGGCAGATTGATGGTGGGCACGCCACAATTGCGGCGATAAGTCCCCTCTTTGAGGAGTGGTTGGAGAGGCCTCACGGCATCCTCACCTTCCGCCTGACGCAGGTCCTCACCGGACACGGTTGCTTCGGGAGGTTCCTGTTCCGGATAAGGCGGGAGGAAACGCCCGGGTGTTACCATTGTGTGGATCGCCCGGAGGACACGGTGGAGCATACGGTGGAGGTCTGCCCGTACTGGGCAGAGCACCGCCGCGTCCTCGCGGAGGCGATCGGCGGCGGCGATCTCTCGCGTCCGGCCCTGATACAGGCCATGGTACGGAGCGAGAGTGCATGGGAAGCCGTCACCTCCTTCTGCGAAGCAGTAATGCTCGCGAAGGAGGAGGCTGAACGCGTGAGGGAGAGGCAATCTTTGCGCCCTCACGCCCCTAGTCGCCGCAGGAGACGCCCTGGGCGTCGGGAATCGATAGCCGATTCCCGACCACCGTAGGCGCGAACTTGCGGATGGCGAGCAATGGGTAGCTCGCCGTCCGGTAAGGACCTGGCCCGGGTCGACGGCGCGTTGTGTTCCACGCGCGCCTCAAAGAGATGTCAGCACTAGCTGAAGGGGTCCGCTAGGGCCGATGCCCGCCAGGGTTGCGGGTTGTTCGAAAGAGTTACCGTGGCCCTGGCACAGGCAACTGAAGGAACACGGGTGGGTTTTAGTCAGTAGAAGTCTGACACGCCCTCCCGCTCCACCCAGAGCGGGAGAAGTTATTTGATGATTTCCCATCCACAAAAAAAAAAAGCAGATTGATGGACTGTCAAGGGCTTGGTGTCCTGCGGGGTAATTGCGTAACAAACACATATAAAATTGCAATTGATTGCAATGTCTTTCATACGGTTCAGCCACGATAATTGCGTTATTTACGTTGTTGAGCTGACGGATTTTTCAAACTTATGAAGTTATCTAACCAATACAACACAATATCAAATCAGGTACAAAGGAGACGCAGTATTAGAAACGAACACTACAAAGTTTTTAGGATTGCACATTGATAATGATATGACATGGAAAACTCAAATTGATAGTGGTTGTTTGAGACTTTACCGATTTTCTTATGCTCTTTATTTGTTAGGTAAAGTTGCAAACAAAACTGCCCTCCTAACGGCATACCATGGATATGTAGCCTCCACATTAAGGTATGGACTCATATTTTGGGGTAATGCTACAAATATATCCTCCGTATTATTGGCACAAAAAAGATGCATCCGAGCCATCCGCAAATTAAGAAAAACAAATACATGAAAGCCACACTTTAGGGATTTAAATATTCTGACAGTACGGTCGCTGTATATCTGTGGTTTTGATGTTTGTAAAAACTAATATACACTTGTTTAATCATGTAGAAAGTCAACGTCGCTCAGATAAGTTAAAAACTAATCACCAGAACTGCTTTTGCTTATACGACTAAAAGTGTCTATGCAATGGCACCAAAATTGTATAACAAATTACCTTGTCATATTAGAAATAGTAAGAATAATAAAGAATTCAAAAGTAATCTCTTTAAGCTACTAAATGACAAGGTATATTATTCAGTCAAGGAGTTTCTGGATGACAAATTTTGATTCAATTTTTATAATTTATATTTTTAATTGTAATTTTTTTGTTTGTGTTTTTGCAATCTTTTGACATAATGTTCTTTAATTATTTTTTTCTTCTATTTTTAATGACATTTTTCCTATTTTATTATGACAATTTTATAGTTTGACATGCTTGCATATCTCTGACATTGTTATTTTTTCATTTCTACTCCAAAGTTTTATTAATCTTATTTTGTATGCCTATCGGCGGGACATGGTTTGTACAATAGACATTTATATTGAAAAACACCAGTAATCACTTATGTTCACAAAATAAATAAATAATTGAAAAATGAAGCAATGGACTAGGAATTTTCTTCAAACCTTCGGATTGTTATGAAGGCCAGCTGGCGTGGTTGGTTAAGATACCGCCTATCATGTCACAGGTCGTGGGTTCGATTCCCATCCAGGACAAACATTTGTGTGCATGAACATGTCTGTTTGTCCTGAGTCTGGGTGTAATTATCTATATAAGTATTTACAAAAAAAAAAAAATGTAGTATATCAATTATCTGGTTTCCATAGTACAAGCTCTGCTTAGTTTGTGATCAGATGACCGTGTGTGGATAATGTCCCAGGTTATTATTATTATAAAGTGTCTTAAGCAATTGGGGTTCTACCGGAACCTTAATTACGGGCCACAAAAATGCCGCTATGTAAAACAATCACAAAACAGTAGGTACTTACGTTTCCAAACATCACAATAAGACAAAGTACGAATAGATTCTTCAACATTTTTATTGAGTTCCTCTTAGTTTTTAATACTGAGTGCATACCATGTGTTGAGAGTTGTATTTATATCTCGTTGTAACGCACGAGTGTGATTTTATCTTTGAAATAATGATGGAAAAATAATAGTTTTATTAAATATGGATATGGCAGTTTATATTTAACACAATATTTATGTTTTCCATGGAAAATTTGCTATTCTAGGCAACACGACGCTGTATCTCGATTTTTAATGATTTATCCAATGACCACCATAAGCATTAAGAAGCTTTATTATACTCTGTACACAAAACCGAAAGCCCATATGATTGTACCTAGAGGAAAAGCCCATCTATTCTGTAAAAATCACACTAAGCTGTCATTGCTCCTGACGCTAGGGATTGACACTATTGACAGCTCACTTCACCTAAGTTTTCACGGTGCAAATCACTCCTGCCAATCTTTTCTGTTAAAATCTTTTAACAGAAAAGATTGGCAGGAGTGATTTGGGCTTCAAGAACGCTATCCCGAATCAGGGGCTTGTGCTTAAGTAATAACAGCCGCACGGGTCGATCGACCAGGTTAAGCTATGCTTGACGCGGTTGGTCCGTGGTCGGAAACCATCTTTACATACCAAGAGCCCTCCGTGTCTCGGAAAGCACGTTAAGCCTTTGGTCCCGGCTGTCATTCGTGGATCTTTGACAGTCGTTACGGGTCGTCAGAAACCCGAATGTCTGACAACCAGTCTTACCTAGGGGTATCGTATTACCCAGTAAATGGTTTGTGGAGGTCAGATAGGCAGTCGCTCCATGTAAAATACTGGTATTCAGCTGCATCCGGTTAGACTGGAAGCCGACCCCAAAATATTTGGGAAAAGGCAGGGCAGATGATGAACGCTATCCCGAAATAATCCAGCTGGTTGGCAAGAAGAACCGACGCAGGCGCACACGGGGCAGTTTGCCCCGTTACCAACTTCTCTAAATGAGTATTTTTACTGCGTATCGAAAGAAGAAGAAAATAAGTAAAATGAGAAGAAAAAAAAACGTTTCAATTTGCATAGCGCATACTTCACATGATAAGTTCACACATCGTTAGTTTATTGGTTTAATATACTCGTAAGTGATAAATGTGATGATTGTGCATCACAAGTTGTCACGCTACCCATTTAAAGCATTGTTAGTACTAGTACAAACCTATTATTATGTGCGGATGAGTTTTCTGTTATGTGTTATTAATTGCGATGACTGTCTATTTTTAATGACGTACAACATTTATATGAGGGACACGCAGTAATTACAACTTACACGTGTGAATTAAATAAATTGGAATAAGGGCTTCGAGAATTCAAAAGAGCGTAGTTTTAGCGCTCCTTCTTCAGAATAATTAAAAAAATACTATTATGCAGAATGCAGCCATATGGCACTTTTTCCAAAAATGAGTTATAAACACAGTCATGCTAATTTCGACATACACGATTTTTTGCAAAAACAGCTTTCGATATCTCTATTTATCACGGAGATATGAGCCGTCAAATGCAGCCTTGTCCATACATCCATAGTGCAACCATCGACAGAAAAATGCTTATAACTCTGTACTTTTCCCGACATGGCTGCTTTCTGCATAACACGGTCCAATTATGTAGGTAGGTATGAGGCTTGTATTAACATCATCGACCTAAATCGTTCCCACTGGAGGACTAGGAAACAGTAAACAAAAATTTTAAAAAATAATTGTGGTTCCATACGTTCATAGTATTCTGTCAGTCAAATTATATTTTTGTGAGATACTTTTTATGTACGCATTGTTGGAATTTTATATACAAAGTGGTTATGATAATACGACAATAAATTAAACTTCGCATACCTCAAGACATTCTCAGACTACATATAAAAAATCATTTGAATATATCCAGTAGTTTAGTCACAGGAAATTATTTTTCATTTTTAACATTTGCTACACGATGTATGTATTAATAGGGAAGTACTGACAGGTTAACGACCCCCGCATCGGTATGCACAACAAAAGATTAAAGACACATTTCCAACCAGCACCATAATAGTTTTTACATTTGATTCAGTGCAAATTATACCTTAGGCCTAAATTGTAAGAGTCATAAAGCTAGTGAACCATTTATAAATGGTGTTCTATTTTCTTTCCACTTTTATGTCATTTAGTTTGTTTGAAATTTTAATTTTTTTAATTTTGATGTTAGGGTGTTTTTGATAGCTTACAATTGATCATATGAACTAGTATTGTCAATGTTTTCATTTATTGTCGTATTATCATAACCACTGTGTATACGAATAATTGTTGTTGTTGAAATGTTGTCGTCTTAACTACACTATAAATCTTTAGCAATGAAACAAGATTAACATTCTTAGACCATTGTGTACTAAATTTTACCATGGCCATAATGATAAAATAAAATAATTTGTATTGTTTCAGGCATACCAATGTCGGAGAAGTTCAGCTTCTGTCTCAACACCCTTCTCTCAGACATTGCCACAAAGCAGCCTTCACTCCGAGAGGAAATCATCACAGCCCAAATTGAGCTTATGTCCAACCTAACAAAGCTCATAATGACTTGTCACGAAAGCAAAGACTATACTGGTACCATCTCTAAACTACAACTCTGTAAGAGTACTATTCCTACTTTGATAGGTCTAGCTCGGTCAATGGGTCGTTATGCTACAGTGGACCCGCCACTCCTCTGCCGTCTCTTCCCTCAACCACCAAGTCCCGTCAAAACTAAGGAACCTGAACCAAACTTCGAATATTCTACCTTAGATAAAAAGAGGAAGTTCAACCAATTTAGACCGATCATTCCTAGATCTTTATCGGGGAACCTGAACCCCCATAACGAGAATCTTTTAGAACATGGGAATGATACTATCGATAGTACAGGAGGTACTTTAAAGAGGGGTTCTCTACATAGTTACAATTCGGTCCCTTACGATCCAACAACGTACTTTTTTCATAAGTTCGGGTCTAGTTTCAACCAGTTCCCGTATATGAGGTTCTCGGAGTCGCCTGAAAAGAGGATCAATGTGCAGTTTTATGTGACGTATCTACAGTCGATTCTGTCGGTCGCGAAGAAGCTGCTTACCAAAGATTTGCTGGCGTTTTTGGATGAAGAAGCAGAGGATATTTACGCGTCGGGACAGATTCAGGTATGTCTATACAATATGTAACACAGACCTTGTTGTTCCTTTTAACACATGATTGTTCTCATGATAACAAACAACTTTTACTATGAGACCAAAACCTGAAATCACGAATAAAAAAATCAGCTGCTCCCTATATTTTGACGAGTTATGCGAACATGAATGTATGGGACAGCTGATTTTTTTTTTCGCGAATTTCATTCATGTTTGATCCCATAGTAAAAGTTGTTTGTTATCTTGAGTACAATCATGTGTTAAGAGAAACAACAGGGTTTGTGTTACATATTGTATAAACTAACATTTTAGAAATAGTTGTGAGCGAAACAAACAACAGATTTTCAACTAGTCTGACGCTGACCTGTTTGTTTGCCATAAATCTTGCTCTATTTATTTCCCAATTCCCCAAGTACTTAGTCCCCCAAATACAGATATGTTCCAGTTAACTTATCTCCCAGAGAATTTCATAAGAATTCCGTTACTTTTTAATTTATTAAGATAGGGATAGTAGAGTTATTAGTGGATAGTGCGTATTCGGACACTGAAACAAGCCCTTACGTATGTATTATTTTCTTCCACAGGTGTTCCCATATAAATCGTTCTCGGAGACCTTGAACCTAGTGATGGTGACTCTTCTTAGAGAACTGTTGCAGCATCAGAAAGACCTACCTGGACCCTTCACCAAAGATGTTCAGGTAAGTTTACAGCTGATAATTTACATACTTCATATTGCATTTCGCGAACGCGCGTCTGCAATCATTTCAATTTATACCTTGTTACAATGACATAAGAGTCCATGACGCGCGCTCTTGAATTGATATACTTCCTGCTTGCAATAAGCATTCGTTCTTTAGCAAAAAAAAAAAAAAATAACCGGCCTGAAACGCTAAAGCGTAAGGTTCTATTAATTCGACGTTATAACCATTTCTTTTATCTTTCTGAACATGCTGTTATCAAGGAAAGGAAACAGGAACTAATTGTATTACATTTTTTTATCGCATTGTCGCATTGTGTATTGTCTTATTCTCTTTCTGTCCTAGTTCACCTTTCGGTGATAGGTTGTTTTAGAACCTGCTGTTTAATTAATATTCGTGCCTTGGCTTTCCTAAATCCCTTACAGACTGATAGATAATCGTAGATACTGCTGCTAATAACACCCTTTGAATTTTAGCCACTATTTAGTAGAAGGGTGTTTCTCCGTTTTGGCGAAAAACACTTTCCGGTGGCATATCGATGCCTAACAGCCAAAAAGGGATAAGCGACATTTTTTGCGAAATCGACTTGTATATCGATATAGACGGAGAAAAAAAAAAGCCGAATCTAACCATATATAGAATTCGATTTCGCAAAAAATGTCGCTTATCACTTTTTGGCTGTTAGGCATCGATATGTTTTTTCTGGAAACAATTTAACACTGAGGCTGATTTGCTAAATGGCTCTTATGGGCTGAACTTGAAGGCGCATTATTCAATATATGCATATACCTGTCGAAAACAAAGAAAACTAACACAACATCACGCAAATCGTCATTCACCTCCGTTTCCAAACACCACCACTTAAAGTATTGGTGTCGTAATTTATACAAGCGACGGAATGAAAAAAATACTTGACGATAATTTTAAACTAATAACCGCCCAAATTGAATAAGTAAAAAAATCAAATACATTTGTAAAAGAAACAATATTTTTGTTTAAGGGGGAAGCGTCAAGGTAGCCCGCGAAATTAAAATTTTCTTACGTTTTTTGCAATTTACAAGTCGGTATTATATTGTACGTTGATCAAATTATAATTTGCGGTCGTAACAAGTACTATATATTTACATATTTAGAATCATTAAAGTGATCAATACAACTCTTTTAGACTAGGTAATCCCAAAAAATGACTATTTCATGAAATCTTGACATTTTAGGATTATACTAACTCAAGGAGTTGTATTACTGATTCTATTGTATATAATTCTGTAAAAACATATTTGTTACGGCCGCAAATCATACTTTATTTAACATACAACTTAATACTGACTTGTAAATTGCAAAAAACGTACGAAAATTTGAATTTCGCGGGCTACCCTGACGCTTCCTTCTTAACCTTCTTTGTCCTGTCTTTTGTATTGTATTTGAGCTACTAACACTAGTAATAAGTTATAAAATTGTTTACTAACACGCTGGATCATTGTTGTCTGATGAATAACGAATATTATTATTATTATGTCCTTTATTTATTTTTTAAACTTATTTTATTACATTTTTAAATATTTTTATAAAAACATAAAAAAAAAACATTTAAAAATATAAAAAATAGTGATCCGCCGGTAGCGGGTGCAGGGTCCAAGCTACCGGTGGTTAGGGCCCCAGAGACAGGAACCTCCTCACAATACGCGCCGTATCAAGGAGAACTGCCTTCTGAATCAGGCCCTTCACCCAGCCACCCAACGAGAGCCTCTTGAGATGTTGGTCGAGGCTCTTAGCGATAAGGCCATTGACCGTAACGACTATCGGCACAATGATTGCCGAGTCCACATTCCACAAAGCGACAACCTCGTGGGCTAAGTCGAGATACTTCAATTGTTTCTCATTCTCAGCCTTCACGAGGTTCCCGTCATGCGGGATAGTGACATCGATTATCATTGTGCGGCGCACTGATCGATCTATTACCACTATATCAGGCTTATTGGCTACAATAGTCCTGTCAGTGATGCCAGTATAACGTGACATGGTCATTATATTATTATTATTATTAACCTAAAACTTTGTCACAAATAAAACGTCATTAGTCGCATCAATGTTTGCAAATATATAGCGAGGTATATGCATATATTTAATAATGCACCTTCAAGTCCATCCCGTCATTTTAGCAAAACAGTCTGTGTTTAATTTATTGTTTTCAGAAAAAAAAATCTTATGCCACTAATAATGTGTTTTTAGCAAAAACGGAGAGACACCCAGAGATGAAACTGATAGCGGTTTGGTCGGATACCGGATATCCGGCTAACCTTGAAGCCGGATATCCGGCAGATCATTGCCGATCGGCGCATCGCAGCTAAGCAAATGAAAACAACAGTAGTCAGTCTCACGATAAAGAAAATAACGCGATTGCATGTGAGATTGGATTTTATCTGAAGTCAGAGCGAATTGAACGCGATCATGACCCTTATATTTGGTGGTCAGTTATTGCTACGCAATACCCGAACTTAACAAAGTTTGCCAGAATTTATCTTTCAGCACCTTGCAGCAGCGCACACAGCGATAGATTTTTTCTTAAGCTGACCTTGTCTGTGAAGACAGCGTAACCGTTTGTTTCATCGAAATTGGTATTCACTCACCATGATTTGCCCTTAGCGCAGTACGAGTACTCCGGTAAATCTTATCTTCTGTCTATAAATCCGGTATCCGGCCGGATACTCGTATATTATCCTGTATCCGGCGGATTGTAAATTTAGGCCGGATACCGGATAGTTATCGGATATCCGTTTCATCTCTATTATTAACACCCACCATTAGAATTGAAGACAGCCGTCTCTTTACCACAAATCATCCCGCCTTCCAGTCTAACCCACCCCAATTTCTGCTTACAGGAGTTCGTCAAATGCCTCTTCCTAAGCGGTCAAACAGAACTCCAGAGTCGTCACCACGACGCCTCAGAGAGAGAAGACCGGGAGAGTAACTTCGCTACTGTCAACAAATTCAAAGTCAATGTGATGGCGAATTCGGCCTGTGTTGATCTGCTGGTCTGGGCTATTGGAGATGAGACAGGTGATTCTGGACCTTCTGTGCTTTTAGTTTAAGGTTGAGATTTGAATGAAGGAAATGGAAAGTTTAAGGGTATAATTAGTAGTTTTAAAAGTTTTAGTCGTTATTCAATGTCATATTATTTTGTCTCTTTTTTATTTAATTATTTATTATTTGTTGTTGTATTGTTTCTTATACCTCTGTTGTACTATCTATTTATTTTTATTTTTTATTTTGTCAAGTTTCTAAAGAACCTAAGCGTCTTGTGTTTAAAATAATGTAAAGTAGCAAATAACATTTTTTTATGTTGCTTTAAAATGTCAAATTCAAGGACATAGTAATCGACTTTTATTACTTTTTTTCACCCGGTTACAGCAGAGCCCCAAAAAGAGGGTAATTATTTGATAATTTTATTGATTTTCTGGAGATTTCTTTAGAAGCTTGACACATTCTTATAATTCATGTATTATATTATTACAGTTGACGGGGACTATCACGTACCAGCTCTTATAAACGCTCTAACAATATTAATAGGTACCGGCGCGTGCGTGTTGAGTGATACCCCTGTGCTAACTAACCCTGAGCGTACTTACAAAGATAAAACTTAAGCTGCAGCGTTTCATACGAATATGAACATTATTCAAATAAAATTAACGTTCATATTCGTATGAAACGCTTGATCACATTCACGTTTAGGAATATGAAGTGTTATTGCATAAGGATATGGTTCATATTTGTAGTAAAGTAAGCACTTAACTTAGCAAAGTAAAGTAGGACTTAGAGCGGTTTCGCACTACGTCCGATCCGAATCCGTGAAAATAAGATCTAGGAGAAATCGGATGACGGAAATCGGATCTAGTGCGTAAACTACCATACAAATAGTTCTACGACTACTCCGAACCGTATTTTCGCGGATTCTGATCGGATTCGGATCGGACGTAGTGCGAAACCGCTCTTACACCGTTTGCGCACTGCAACAGATCCGAATGCGTGATCCGAGTACCATTCGAATTGGAAATTTGGACGGAGTTCAGATCTAGTGCCCTACAAACAGTAGGTACAGTCACGAACCGGGATTGTTGAGCCTTTCAGCTGAGCTTTTCATCTTAACTTGGTTGTGTTACACGAATGTCGCCCGAGAAATTTGACATGTGACATTTCAATAAAGAAAAACGGGCGGCATTCATGTAACAAAACCAAGTTAAGATGAGAAGCTAGTGGCTCAACAAGAAGAAGCTCAGATTCGGATCGGATGTAGTGGATTCATATGTGAATATATTTGTCAGTTTCAAAAAGTCGAGCATATAGCTATCGCAATCACACAATCATGCTTTCGCAAGCATATAAACTTAGCCTTAAGAGCCCCACGAAGCATGCGTAGTTCATACAAACGAAATACCACAATAATTTCTAAATCAAACATTTTCTTAAGGTAGTGTATATTTATTCCGATTGGATTACAATATATGTAGGTTCCCAAATATAGATATGAACATCGATTTAAACATGAAATATGAGAAAAATAAGTTTTGTATAGAAATTTTAAATTCCTCATATCTCGTCTTCAAATCAGTGTCCTTTCAAAATATATGTTTGGGAACCTAGATATTCTGTAATCCAATCGGAATAAATACACACTATCATTAGAATATGTTTGATTTACAAATTATTTTGGTATTTCGTTTGTATGAACTACGCATGCTCCGGGGGCGTCTTAACTAACTAAAAACTTCTTACGAATATTTATTTATTAACTAATCGCTTCCAATTTATATTCTGTCATAGTTGTTAACTGAACCTAGATTCCTTACTAATTCTCATAATGATCTTTGTAAATAATACTAATTTTGTTTGTGTATTTTACTTGTTATAACAATGGGCTTGTGGCTTAGTAATAACAGCCGTACAGGTCGATCGATCAGGTTAAGCTACGCTTTCCGCGGTTAATCTGTGGATGAGTGGCCATATTGACATACCAAGACCCCTCCGTGCCTTGGAAAGCACGTTAAGTCGTTGGTCCCGGCTGTCATTCGGGGATCTTTGACAGTCGTTACGGGTCGTCGGAAGCCCGAAAGTCTGGCAACCAGTCTTACCAAGGGGTATCGTATTAACCCAATAACTGGGTTGTGGAGGTGCATCTGGTTAGACTGGAAGCCGACCCCAACATAGTTGGGAAAAGGCTAGGCAGATGATAACAGTGTACTTGTATGGCCAAAAGAGCCATTGGGCTAAGTTTCGATTGGCTATTTTGAGATTTTATTGAAAACTTCTGATTTGCCCACTGTTTTACGAAGCTATACTAGAAGATATCTCGCAGAGGATAACGTTTTGAAAAAAAAAAAAACTGTTTAACTTGCTGAAATTTTTTGTTATTCCTAATTATGCTATTATTATGATTCCATTATATACTTAACATATACTGGTAATTTGAAGGTGCGGACTCGTTATGTGGACGTTTGACTGAGAAGATAAACTCCAATCATAATCACAAGCTGATTCTTGCACACATGCCGCTGCTAATGGTCTGCCTTGAAGTAAGTATAACTAAAAGTACAGTTTTTTTTAACCCCCTAACGGAAACAGAGGGGTGTTACAAATTTAACGTCTGTATCTGTGTATGACAGCTGCGATGCCACAGAAATCTGTGGCATCGCAGCTGTCAAACGACTGAACCGAATTAGATTTTGATCGAGATTGTTCTTAGCTATGATTTAAGAAAATATTCAGCCGCTTGAAGATTATCAGCTCTTTTCTAGTTGATGAATTGACTTCCACAAGTCTCATTGAGTCGAAATGTGGTATTCTGTTACTTCAATTATATTAGAATAACATAGTAACTTTGAACTGATGCTGCAGCATTACCTGGAATTGGCAGGATACCCAATTTCCTCACCAACTTACAGCAGATGTATCGTGTTTGGGCTCATTGCAATGGTCTCGATTAGGTTATAGATAGATGGTAATCAGGGTCTGTTGATGGACTAGCAAAAAGACATGAGGTTAACTCCGGTTTGAAAGTTTTATCAGTAAATCCGCTAGCAAATCTCATGTTAGCTGTTTGCTATAATTTGAATAATATTACGGTGGGTAACTAATCATATCTGCTAATTTGAAATTTCACAAAAGAATTTGTCTGAATGGATTTCTACCAACCTGGAGAAATTTGCGTTGTGTTCTTTCTGATCTGTATCTACACCTGACGGTGATGCTCGTTTACCTTAAGGCCTCGTTTACGGAGACGTGGGGCGCCGCGCGTCGCTTGCGGCGCGGCGTGGCATCTCGTGGCGCGTCAGAAGTTTTTTTTCAGTTTAAAGACAGGCAGCGCGTGCTACGGCAGACGGCGTGTTTTGCATTGGCGCGTGCGACGCCGCGGGCCCCGCTCCGGTTGTCGCTACGTTTTACCGTGAACGGAGAATTGCAGGAATAGCTGGCCACAACGCTGCGTGCGCCGCCGCGATAAAAGTCGCGTGCGACGCGGCGATACCATCTGCGGGCTCCGCCTGCATTTCAAGCAAACGCGTGTAAAATTTCTTCTCCGTAAACGCTCTCATATAACGCCATTTGTTTAAATTTAGTGCGGGCAACGTGACGCGCGACGCCCCGCGTCTTCGTAAATGAGCACTAAGTGATACTCCAAGTACTTCAGTCTTCCGTCTAGTCGAATATAAACTTTATTTTTTATTAACCATTATTGTCCCACTTCTGCGGAAAGATCTCGTACTCTCTTTCCACCTCTCTGTGTCCAGAGCTACGAAGGATCAATATTAAAGGAGTCCAGCTCATCCCGCCATCTCCGCCTGGACCTGTCACGATATCGTTGGCCTTAAAGCGAGATCCACTGGGTCGTAAGTTTGGTGCATTGATCGTCTGACATGCGGCAAATATGTTCAGCCCAACTCCATTTAATTAAGCGTGGCAGCTTTCCGAGTGACATCAGTTATATTAGTGATGTAACGGATTGTTGTATTCAAAAAGCGTTCCTTAGGTTTCTCTATAAGCGTAAACATGGCTATTATCCTTACCTCTATCCGAAAAAATTTCTACTGGGATGCCTGAGATATAACTCGTTAGAGGTAAGGCGAGCAAAAGACCAGCTCACCATAGCCTGTAAGACGCTCCATGGCACTATTGACGCGCCTGATCTGCATGCTGTGCTGGCTCGCTTCTTTGTCCCAGACAATCCGCAGCAGAAAGCACAGGCTGTTTGCTGTGCCTCCATGTCGAACCGTTGCGCGTGCTAAGTCCCCAGTACCACGTACTCTGGCTGCACTTAATGACCTCATGGACTCTAAACCAACAAACGATCTGTTTGCGGACGAATGGGCGAAGATTTTATTGGCATGTCAGAAGTACTGTGAGAGGAATTTATGAAAGTGTTGTTAGATGATTTTATATTTTCTCTTTTATGAGATGTGTATATACAAACTGTGTGTTTAATTTTTGTAATTAGTTTTAAACCGTCTTAATTAAATAAATAAATTAAAAAAAAATAACCCGGTCCACAAGTTTGATACCCAGAATACTCCATTCCTTAGCTCTTTGGTAAAACCCGAGCGTAAACTCTAACTTTATAATAATAACATTTAATTTCCCAGGGACTCGGCAAACTAGCGACGAAGTTCCCTACGATAGCGAACACTTCGATCTACTGCCTGCGTGACTTCTTGGTGACTCCTTCACCCATACTCTTCAAACTGCACAAGTTGGAGCTAGAGAAGACTGGCAAAGAACATATGAAAGTTACGCGTGAGTTTAGTAATCATTATTTTGTATTATTTTGTATTGCGTAAATGAACGTCTGACAAAAAAGCCTAACCAATCATCGCGCTAATACGTGATCGCTTTTTATTAGGACACCAGAGGGCCTAGGCAAAGTAACATTCGATTAGCGATGACGCTAGTAAAAAAGCCAAAATGTATGGGATTGACATAAAGCTATTGAAATGTCACGTGATCATGTCAAAGTCACTTTGAAGCTATAGCGACGTTAGAAATGGAATCGCTCGGAAGCGATTGCTATTTGTCTAGGCCTTCTGTAATTATAGCTCACCTCTGAGGGCCTTAGTACACTTCCGCCGCGAAACCATAGCAGCGAAACCGCAGTAGTTCAATTCAACTGACTTGCATGATGTTCCGCTACTCGAGTAGCGGAACATCATGTGGTTTCGCAGCGGAGGTGTGCTAAGGCCCTCAGCATAGTAGTGTGCTTAAAAAAACATTAATATGGGTAAGTATAGGCCAATGAAATTACAGCAAATATTCAATTTTGTTTTTATGTCGTTTGAAATATCCAATGGTTCTTTATTCGCTCATTAAAAAGACCCCACTAGGTGGACAGACAACCTAGTAATGGTCTGTAGACGCGAGCGGAACAAAACAGACCGTTATGGATGTCTATAGGTGAGGCTTATGTTCAGCATGTGGAGGTGATACAACTGAAACAACTATATATTTACCTTATTTAATCCAGTCAACATTCCCCCAGTCCAAGGCAAAGAGCTCCAAGGCCTCACAGAGAGCGGAGTGCCAGTAAAATCGACGCCATTCGAGAAACTTCGAGACGCTGCCATAGAAAACTTATGTGTGGCGCTAGAAGCGGCTTTGACAGTGGACCCGTACTGCGTGCCTGCGCTCGTGGGTTCTGTTAGCAACCGGCTGTTTACTGCTGAGACGAGTGACAGGTGACTATGTAGTACTTAAATAAACTGCGTTCGAGATTTGATTTCCAAACATGAAAACAATTATGAGTTTTTGGATAAACAACTTTAAAACAACTTTTTACACATACATACACACACACAACTCACACAGACAAGCACGCGCACACATTCACACACACACACGCGCGCGCACCACACATTCTTGTACTTGTCTTTTTATTTTTATTTTTTATTTAATTTGTTTAAATTTTGTTAATAATTATGTAACAGTTTAAGCAATACTTTTGTCCTATTTTCGGGAAATGAGGGCTGTTTGTCCTTAATACAGGCTACTTAGTAACCTAGCTAGGACATCAGATCGTAAATTTGTATTGTTACCTACTCATCTCAGATGTAAACTACTCCGAAGTTGTCAACTCACTTTGTAACAGACTGTACCACATTTTATGAAATAAATTATTATTATTATTATTATAACACGCAGACATAACGTTCAGTTTGTGTTACAACTTTAAGAGGGCTGTCGCATTTTGTCACCTCTCTCGCTTACACGAGACTAAATTTTTAAGGATGTGAAATGAAAAGATCTTTTTTTGAAAAATGTAATCAATTGGCTAACTATTAACATTAATTTAATAGGTAATTATTAAAAAAACACATTTTTATTGTGGCATTTATTTAACTCATCTCAAAAACAGATCATAATACTTATTGAGCTGAATGTATTAGATAACACAATAGAAATGTGTTCAGCACTCTTAGGACATTTTCAATAGTACTATACGTCATTTATTATAGCATTAACAGTTATTGTATAATATTGTTGAAATGACTACATTTTAGAGTTATTTTTTAAATGTAAATAGTGAACATATTACATTGCTTTATATTTATCGTTAAATAACGGAACTGAGTACTTATACGTTTATACCGAAATAACGAAAGGGTTAGAACCGTTATTTTTATAATGTTGTAATAAATTGAGTATAGTCATTCTGAAATTAACTTAATTTACAGTAGCATAAAGTTAATAGTCGTTTAAGTGGAATTAGCATTAATTGAGAATCAAATAAGGATTTCAATATACAATATGAAACAAGAACCCTGTTGTTCCTTTTAACACATGATTGTACTCATGATAACAAACAACTTTTACTATGGGATGAAACCTGAAATCGCGAAAAAAAAATAAAGCTGTTCTGATGCTGTTCAGTACATTTATGTTCGCATAGTTCGTCAAAATGTAGGAATCAGCTGATTTTTTTTCGCGATTTCAGGCTTGGTCCCATAGTAAAGTTGTTCATAATGACGAGTACAATGACCCCTTCAGAGATTTTGTTTATGAATAGTTAGACCTTATATACGAGTGTGTGTGTGCATGCGATTATTAAGTGTACCTTTTTTTGTTTTTGTTATATATTTTATTTGACATGGAATTTTCATAGTTTTCGAGAGGGTTTTCACTGGGGTCAAAACCAAAATTCAAGATGGCGCCACAAAAAATTGCAAATTTTTCGTCATGTGTGTCGTTTTCATGGTTTTTCATCATTTCTTTGTCATCAATGTGAGAAGTTAATACTCGTAACGCTGGTTGGATGACCACAAAAAAATTAAGTACTCAATATACCACCACCTATGTCGTAACAAGGGCTCTGCGGAATCTTATTTATTTATTTGGGAAAACAAACAGTAGCATACTAAGCATAAACAATATTGTCTTAAAATTAAACTTAACAAATATACTACCCACAACATTTTCCACAGATTATTACGTTATACATATAATAAAACAAGCTGTTAGCAAACAACTGTAGCAGGGCTAACTTAATGAAAAAAAGAAGTTAAATTGAAAAAAATAATAATAAAAAGATAAACAATATTCTATGGAAGACGTAACAAATAAAAAACATTAAAAAAAAACTAAAAATTCTGAAAATTCGTGCATGATACAGGTCTCTAGCCTATTAATTGTTGGGAAAACATTTTTCTCACAAGATCATGATACCGACGTCTTGAATAGTCATGAGGTAGAGCTAGCTAAAGCCTTGCCAAAAATGTAGTCGCCATATTTACTCCACATTGATTTATTTTAAAAATCAGTAGTAGTTATGTATCTACTGATTTTTAAAATGTATTAATTCTTGGTACAATAACATAAAAATTGTGTTACTTTTATTTAATAAGTACTTTTTATTATTAAAATTTAAGTATTTCATGCATCAACTGTTTGATGATACAAGCAAAACCCGAATGAATATCGATATCGATAAAAAAAAATCGATGGTACGGACTTCTCTTTCCTGGCGAGCCGCTTTTTTTTTTGTAGTAACTACCGCGTTCCGCGCTAAAAGTGACATTGTTCAGAATATTGCACGTATGCCTACTCCAGTGTTATGTTCTCTAAGGTTAATATACATCAGTGATGCGAGTTTTTGTACAGATCCAAATCAGTGGACGATTTGAAGTATTTAGTTGGCAATAGGTACTAGTTTACGCAGTAGTTTTATCAGTAATATACAAAAAAAACAATTTGTAACAAACTCTCTTCTAGCAAGTTAAGTGGAATAATAAAAGCCCGTCTTCTGAAGGCATCTCAATCGTGCCACTGTAAAAAAGATTGATGTGGGTTGGTTATAGGAAAGTCAGCTTTCTGATTGGAGCTAGCATGATATTTGAACACGAAGAAACAAACCTTACTCTGTGGTAAGACTAGTGTTTGATTGTATTTCATAACATCACGCCTTGTTTCCCCCGAGGTTTCGGCAGAGGTGTACCTATAGTCATTACATATAGCCAGTTATGTTAAGTCACATGTAATAGGGGCGAGTCTATTGCTATCAACCGGACACAATTCCAGACCACGGGCTGCCTCTGAGAAATTCCAGATAGAAAATCCTAATAACACTGCCCGACCTGGGAATCGAACCCAAGACCTCATTCTCCGCAGTAGCGCTTGCGATCACTAGTCTAACGAGGCAGTCTTTGATTGATTGTATTGTTTCAGTGAATCGTCCCTCATCAGTACGAATATAGTGATCATGTTGGGACACGTCGCAGTCGCTCTCAAGGATACACCGAAAACGACGGATACCATACTTCAGTTCTTTCAACAAAGGTGAGTGAGACTTGATATTATTTATCTTTCTAATCTTAATTACAGAAAAATATAACAAGCATTGATCACCATGCTTGCAAACTGAATATTGGCGAATTTTAATAACTTTTTTTTTTGTAATAACTAAATCTTATCTATAAAAATGAATCGCCGAAATGTATGTACGCGCATAACTTCCGAACGACTTCACCAAATTGGATAATTCTTTTTTTGTTGTGTTTGTAATTGTCAGGACAAGGTTTGTATGAAAGAAAATGTTTAAAAAGTTGCTGGGAAAATGGAAAATTCGGGAAAACTGAAAGTGCATTTTCTATGGGAATTTATTGAAATTTTGCCAGGACAACGTTTGTCGGGTCAGCTAGTATTGTCAAATCAATCTGCCTAGCTTTTTCCCAACTATGTTAGGGTCGGCTTCCAGTCTAACCAGATGCAGCTGAATACCAGTAATAAATGGGACATTTTAATGTGAAATTATTTTACAGAAGTTAACCGCATTTATTAGAAGGTGATGAAAGGGCTCGTAAAATAAATTATTTTACTCCAGGTTATGTCGCGCTCCCTCATCTCTTGACACCCTGATAGTAGACCAGCTGGGCTGCATGGCACTGGCCAGCCCCGAGGGTCCGGCACACGACGAGATCATGAGGATGTTCACCGTCATCACCGTGGAGGCTGCCAGCGCCGCCTATCATCACACTGATGATAAGAAGCAGTACAGGTCAGTCATCGTCTTCATTCAACTGAAAGACGTCCACATCTGTCTAAGCGTCGCCACACCAACTGGTCCTGTGCTTTTGGCATGCAGCGCATTCCCATGACCTTCACTAGGCAGTCGAGAGAATACGTTCCTAACACCTGTCAGTTGGACAATTTCTAGTTGTAACAAGGATCAAATTCGCAAAACCCATGCTCAATGCATGCTCTTGACGGCCGGACTGTAAAGTTATCATGGTTCCGATGCGAGAAAGAGATGGTGCTGTCGTCCCGTATAGCTCTGTCTCTCTACCATACTGGTACAATCATGGTTATAAGACGTCTTACTGCCTCTGGTCTGCATGCTAGTGTACCTACTGCCTATGAACTAACCATGTTTTGTGTGAATTTATGAATTTTGTCGAAATTGTCTTCCTGATGGCCGTTGTATTTTAAAGTAAAACAAATAAGTAAATGTTTCATTTTTATCACAGGCATGTCTCCGGCGCTGTACTCAACGCCCTCGCCAACATAGCGGCTAACGTCCGCGGCACGACGGCTCGGCTCGAGCTATTGACTCGGTTGCTCGAGCTATTCGTGCAGCTCGGACTAGGCGGAGAACGAGCTACGGATCGCTCGCCTGCGCCCGTGTTGAAGGCTTCAGGCAGTGCGGGCAATTTGGGTGTACTTATACCTGTTATTGCGGTGAGTTCTATTAAGTTTCTTAATATCTTTTCAATTACATACTATGATTGCTACTGCACGAAAGACAAAATATTAAATATAACTACGTGCTCTATATAGGGTGATTAGTAATTAGTGACCGATACTTAAACATATGATTGTATTATGATATATATATGTGATAACAACTTTTACTACGGCATCAAATTTTGACGAGTTATGCGAACATGAATGTATGGGACGGCAGATTTTTCTCTCGCGATTTCAGGTTTGGTCCCAATAGTAAAAGTTGTTTGTTATCATGAGTTCAATCATGTGTTTAAGTGTCGGTCACTAATTACCAGTCACCCTATAAAAAGGATGGTCCAAATAGGGACGTCAAAAAGAAAAATCTGAAAATGATAATACTCCATGTTTGTTGTATGTGTGTATTTATCAGATTTTTTTTGAGACATGGATTTTTGAAGTTCCACCGGCAGAAAACTAACTGCAGCAAAGTTTAGGCTGAAAACAGACTTGTTTTTTTTTTTTCAATAGGTGTATTTAATCCCCTCATTTCGTGAATCAACGTGAACGAACGTTCTATATTCCATGTATAAGGTTGCTTTATTTCGCAGCTATCTCGCTCATTTAGATATGAATGAATGAAATTCACTGACCTCAGCGTGGTTTCACCAGATTCGATTACCCGAATGAATCCAAAGATTCACACTAGCCCCAGTTGCCTCATGTTTAATGGCTACAGAGACCATTGCATATCAAGGAGTAGACTCGGGTGCGCGATAATGGTAGGGAAGACGTGCCTTTAGGATATGGATGGATTTTTAGAGCCGTACTGGACTTGCATCCTAAAGTAGGCAATGGAATTTTAAAGAGACGGGTGATATTTATCTATAGATTGGCATCTTATAACGACGTCGCCGCCAGGTTGGTTCAGGTCCAGTTTCACCGGTGTATCTTTTGGCGGGGTGATACAGCTATCTCGCTCATTTATATAGTAACAAAATCTTCTCATACTTCTTAACTGTTAATATGTAAAATGGCGTATAAATCCTCTACAGGTCCTAGTCAAACGGTTGCCGCCAATCAGGAACCCGAAGCCGCGTCTTCACAAGCTGTTCAAAGACTTCTGGCTATACTGCGTAGTCATGGGATTCACAGCGGCTGAATCAGGTACTTATCCGTCTATTTTATAATAATTAAAGTTTTCATTTTGATACTTTACTTATTTAAACTTATTTGACTTGCCCACTATTTAAATTTATGCTAAGTAAGGGTGCGCGGGTGCAGGTGAAAGATGCTGATAAAAACATCAATTAAATTGTATACTGATTTATGTAAATGTATGTAAATTAACATTATAGTTCACAATATAAAGTAGGTAGCCGACAGGGCAGTATCACTATAAGGTGAAATAAAAAAAAACATTCTTGATTTAAAAGATTTGCTAAACAATACTTGATATTTTTTCACTCAAAGCATATAAAATTAGTTAGCGAAACTTCGCAGACGTGATGGGTAAAATTAAAAAAAAAGCTTTTTTTGGGGTCAATGACCGCTGGTATTGTTGTTAGGTACTTGAAGTGTGAGTTGATAAAATCTATTTTTATCGTGTTTCGATACCCATCATGTCTATGATTTTTACACAAAAAAAAAAAAACTGATATTTTAAATGATTACACTACCGATGGTTGATGACCCAAAAAAAAACCATCATCAAATTAATTTCCTTTTTGTTTTATCGTGTTTAGATATCAATATACATAACATCTGCGGAGTTTCGCTAGTTAATTTAATTTGACCCTGTATAGACTCGATTTTGACATACGTAGTCTGGAATAACGTCACAGAATACTGAAAATGGAAGATTACTTGCAATTAATTACTTAAACACCTTCACATGAAAACGTAGGCATCCGCATCCGCGCACCCAATCCAACATACAATTCTAACTAACTAAAAAAAACTTCAAAACACCCTATTCTATCTATTCTCTATCAAATTGTACATAATATTATAACATGTGATGTTACAATAGATTTATTTAAACGTCTTATCTCTTCTATGGCAACGCCTGTAGCTATGCGAAAGCGTAAGTAACCATGCTTATAGAAATATGTATAGGTAGATGTATGTTGTATGGTTTTATTGTATAGGTACCTACTTGGTTTCTTGCGTGGTGCTGTATTTACTACCATGTGATAGAACCAAATTTCACGTTCTGGCTATCTAAAGAGTTTACTCACTTAGAGGCGTAGCACGTAATCTGATAATATGTCAATCTACAAGCCCTAGGATCCGCAGTACTCGCGACGATCTCACGCCGACAACACGTCTTCTGAAATGGTGGCTAGTGCCGCGTTCATATTTATATAGGGTGACTGGTTGTCCCATACATTTATGTTCGCATAACTCGTCAAAATGTAGGGAGCAGCAGATTTTTTTTTTTTCGCAAATTCATGCTTGGTCCCATAGTAAAAGTTGTTTGTTATCATGGTACAATCATGTGTTTAAGTTTCGGTCACTAATTACCAGTCACCATATACAGGGTTATTGGTAAAACACCAACAACCTCTAAAGGGGTCATTGTACTCATCATTATGAACAACTTTTACTATGGGACCAAATCTGAAATCGCGAAAAAATATCGGTGTTCAGTACAATTATGTTCGCATAATTCGTCAAAATGTACTGACAGCAGATTTTTTTTTTGCGATTTCAGGTTTGGTCCCATAGTAAAAGTTGTTCATAATTATGAGTACAATGACCCCTTAAGAGGTTGTTGGTGTTTTACCAATAACCCCGTATACAAGCTCATCGAAAATTATAAAAGCCCACTTCGATTCTGGCATAGTGCAATATACAAAAACCGAAAAAAAAATCAACAGTCATGACTGCCGGACAGTCGGACTGCCGACAGAAGTGAAAACTTAAACGTAAAACTATGCATAGCATGTCGCATGTCGGTATCGCGGTGAGTGGGGACGCGAACCCGCAAGATGTCCCCCTACCAAAAATCTCTCAACGCGCTTAAAGAAGTTTTCACTTCAAAAACTTTCTTCCGTCCACTCTATGATGGAGTTGTTCGTTCGACGCTCGTGCTGACGTATTCACTATACGTCGTATCGTGTTGCCGTCCACGAGCACACTGCGAGAGCGAGCGCATTTGTGCTCGCGCAATAACCGCCACCCGGGCGGGTCGCTGCGAGCACGCTGCGCTCCGCGGGTGGCGTGTCGCAGCAGGCTTGCGCCTGCGTGTACACTTTATATAGTATCAGATATATTACGTGCTACACTTCTAAGTGAGCACCATGCTATACACATCTGCTGCCATTCCGGAGAATACAGGCATAGGTTCATAATAGAAAGCGCTCGAAATGTCAACCGAACCTCATAGGTTAGCAACTACTATCATCCCGCGGTCGCCATTGGACGATGGTATTTTATATTTATTTGCACTTGCAACACGATATCTGTTGTCTTCGAGCGCTTTCTCTTATGAACTTATGCGGTATTCTGCGACACTCAAAGGCTAGAAACTTATTTGTGTTAATCCTCGTTAATATAAAATTAACATTACAAGACCTTAAAGGGCCAAGAATTCAAGGGCCCGAAAAATTATGCATTTGAAAAAGATACACATTTAGATCCTTTGACATAAAAGTCTACCTGGAAAACATGTCAGGCTAGAAGTAATTATGTATAGTGGTAAGTATTTCACATTATTGGTGGATACAGCATCACTTACATTACAGTATTATATTATGAAAACGTTTGATCAAACATTAATTTGATCCTTGATTTGTACAAAATTTTGTAGTGTGTGTATTAATTTAATTTGTTTTAAAACGAGTGTGCTTCTAGGTTAATTAGACGGCATTGTTAGACGTAATTTATTTTTGTAGGTAATTATAGATGACGCTTTGAGTGAGGAGTGATTTTTATTTCGGCATTATTATATAACGATCTGTGTGGAAAAGTTTTCATTAAAAATACAGCCCTTTTGATTTTGCAAAATGTGTCTTGTATTTTGAAGCCTGTATGTTAATAATTAATTCATTTCCATTAAATGACATATTTGTAATGTACATTCAATTCAGCATAACATTTGTTATTGATTAAAAAAGATGTCAATAATTCCATTGCTTCAATCCAAATTAACATTTACCTTGAAAAAAAAAAATACACGCTCATTTAAAAAAAAAATGCAGACGAAACGGTAATAAAATAAAAGTTAACTTCCACAGGCTTATGGCCCCAAGAATGGTACGCTGGGGTAAAAGAGATAGCAGTAAAATCTCCTTTCCTTGTCTCTCAAACGTCATTGCGTTCCGAAATGCGGGAGCTACAATATACGTCCGCTGTCCGCAACGATTCAGTATCGATTAACGAACTTCAAGAGTTGAAGACTCAAATATCGAACTTATTGGACCATCCGCCGGAAGTGACGGTGTTTGTCAATAAATTGACGTTTGCGCCGTGTATGTATTTACTGAGCGTTTATTGGTTGGAGACTTTGAGGTGGGTGTTACTTATTTACTTTTGTGAAAATAAAGTTATCTCAAACATCAAAAACTATTCGTAAAAGGCAGCTTCTATACTATCTCAGTGCTTGTTCACGTTAACTCGCGGGTTCGGTGGCGGGCGCGGTCACGAAATATCAAACACATAGCATAATATGGTGAAGTACCAGGAGAACTCCTTTTTTTTTTTTTTTTTTTTTTTTATTTGTGATGGGTTTGCTCTTGACTCTAGTCTAGGTCAGAGGTGACAGAGACAAAGTCGACGATGGAGTGAGCTTACCCAGAAGAAGCCTGTTCACTCTCACTTTGAAGAGATTAGGGTTGTATGCGTTCGGAAACACAGACGCAGGTAGTGAGTTCCACTCCTTTGCTGTGCGCATTATAAAAGACATTTGGAAGCGCTTAGTGCGAATTGGTGGAATAGAAACCAGGTAGGGATGGTAACTGGCAGTGCGTCTAGATGTCCGTTGGTAGAAGGGGGCCGGTGGAATGAGGTCGTGGAGTTCTCGGGCACACTCTCCGAAGTACAATCTGTAGAATACCGACAAGCAGGCAACCTTGAGGCGATGAACAAGTGTTCAAAACGTAGTTGCGGTGGAAGCAAGACCACCGCGCCCGCTGCGTTTAACGTGAACAAGCACTCACAGAAATCCGTTTCGGAAAAACAAAACAGAATGCATTCAATTAAAAGAGTCTGAGTGTTCTAAATATATCTTATATAATATTCGTTCTACATATTTTGCCATAGCCTTAAAATGCGGCTGGGGAAAACTGAATGTGGTAGGCAGAAAACCGGGTGAAACGGCGAGACTTAGATGAGATGTATGTCCAGCAGTCAGCTGCAATGAGGGTTTTTAGTAATGACGCTCACTAGGTGGCAGCGCTGAGACGTCAGGTCCAAGCACCAGTCAAAGTGCTTATAATTTCTTTAGTTGTGACCATATACATAGAGAATTGGACTGAGTGTTAGCCTCACAAAAGTGACCATTCACTCACGAAAGAGACAAAGTGAATTTGCGGCCAACACCTGTAGTACTACTAAAGAGACAGCTACTGACCGCAAATTCTCTGTCTCTCTCGTACTTTTCGGTCTGTATTCACTGCACAACTGAATATGGAACGCTCACTACATTCTCTGTGGTCGTGACTGAATGATGAACGTCATCATATTTTATATTGAAGACTTCTTGACAAAGTGGCGCCAATTAGTGGCGTGGATTTTCATGAAAACCCTCCCAAGGGAATCCTTGTCATACTCGTGTTATGATTTAACATTATGATTCCATTAATGATCATTCTGATATTTCAGAGTAAGTAACTCTCCAGAACCAAGCTTGCAACCAATTATAGAGTATCTGAGTGACTCAGCGTTACAAAAAGACAAGACCGGTATGTGGCTATGTGTCGCCAGGTACGTAAAACTAATATATATTCTTTGTTCATAACGCATGCTTACAGGTTCTACTTTTGAATTTCCGCCTCCGGCAACAGAAAATTATTTTAAATGTCTATGGCATCGTAGCTTCCAAAAGGATAAATTAATTTCAATTCGGGTTTTACTCCTTCCATGTATAGTATTCTTACACCGTGTCGTTTCGTAAGTATTTTTTTTTTGTTTAGGAGCAGTGGTAGGGCCCGGTAGTAACGGCTGCGACTTAAGTTTTAGGTCGTAGGTTCGAACAAGCTAAACAGGCGATTTACTTTGTGTAAATTATTTCATCACCACTGCTCTTAAAAACGGCGAAGGAAGACATTGTGAGGAATCGGCATGTCCTAGAACCAAAAAGTTCGAAGTCATTTGTGACATCTCCACTCTCACCAACCCGCACTGGGCCCGCGTGGTGGATTACGGCCCACTCCCTCTCGTCGAGAGGAGGCTTGTGTCTGCTAGAAGTTGGGAACATTATAGGCTGATTATGCTGTATGTGTGTGTGTGTAGCCTACAAGTTCAAACTGCCTAATTGGTCACTACATTTTTCAGAAGAATGGTCCATAGTGCGTTCCGCTAAGGAGTGAAACCGCTTGCCAGAATATATGTTTCTCCGATAAACTCTTGGTTAATAAAGCAGTTTCTAAGTAATCTCAATAAATATGTGTAAATTTCCAGTGTTGGCGACAAAGTATTCCAGAAGTTTCTAGACGTAATGTCTGACAAAGTAAAAGACGAGTCCCGTGAAAGAGAACTGGAAGGCCATGCTCAGTTCCTATTGGTCAACTTCAACCATATACATAAACAAATCAGGAGGGTAGCTGATAAGTGGCTCGCTGGACTGGTTGATAGATTCCCACATTTGTTGTGGAATTGTCGGGTAAGTGGGGTGTTCTAGAATTTACGTTGTGTTTCTAAAATCTAGCTAGATGCTAACAATAATATATGGGGTTATGAAAACATGGTAAATGATGAACATAGCATCATATTAAGGGGGAAGCGTCAGGCTAGCCCGCGAAATTCAAATTTCCTTACGTTTTTTGCAATTTAAAAGTCGGTATTAGATTGTACGTTGATCAAAATATAGTTTGCGGCTGTAACAAGTATCTATTTACATAATTAGAATTATTAAAGTGATCAATACAGCTTTCTAAGACCAGGTAATCCTTCCAGGTAGTCCAGGTAATTTCATGAAATCTTGACATTTCAGGATTATACTAACTTAAGCGAGTTGTATTACTGATTCTAATTATTATAATTCTGTAAATACATATTTGTTACGGCCGCAAATCATACTTTATTTAACATACCACTTAATACTGACTTGCTAATTGCAAAAAACGTAAGAAAATTTGAATTTCGCGGGCTACCCTGACGCTTCCTCCTTAACTATGGTTCTTTAAGACTATGAAAAAAAATAATGTTCCGTAATCTATGGTGCAACTAGTGCGGTGGAAAACAACGTTTTTCGTGAATTAAATATCGCTGTTCGACATTATAGTAAATAAAAATTCGGTACTATGAGTATAAATCAGCAGGCAGTATATTCTTGAAATCATATAAAAATTCAATAAAACTTAAAACATCTTTTTTCTTATCTGACGTTTTGATAATCAATAATCTTAATCACTATGGAATCCACATAGACAAATTTCTTATAGTTCTAAACAAAAAGTATTGATATACATGTATTTGATTTAACATCGCAAATAACCGCCAATATTAATTTGGTAACGGGTATCAGTTTTGATGGAAGAAATTAGAGTAAGTCTAAGAATATTGAAACGTATTTTTTTATCACTCATTAGTTGCAATTCACCCTTGATGGCGGGAAACAGTTTAGAAAGAAATCTTTCAAGGTCATTATTTGTTGTAAAAACTTACTTCATATATTATCTACTGAGCCAAAACATTAGCACTAAATATTTACTAATTTTCAGGTCCTCTGGTCCATGTTAGATATCCTACAAGTCCTAAGCTTTAGCTTGGAACTAGACGCCAACCAAGAAACACCTTTACTTAAAGTACCTGGAACAGACTTCACATTACAACTGCAAGACACCTTGGAAGGCAGAGAGGTAAGGGAAAATCAATGTTATCTCATTTTCTTAAGGCATAAGATTGTTTGGATGCTATACGGATAAAATATCGATTGAATGATAAATGGTAAAATCGTAAGAGAAAATCAACCTTAAGTCGTACTTTAAAAAGATTAACATCGTTTGATTTATAAATGATGGAATTGTAAGACAAAAATCAATCTTATTCTCTGACTAAGGTTTAATGTTGATTGGTGGGTTATAATTGAAGCGATTGCTTACAGTGTATTGTCAAAGATTTTGCGGATCGCTGTCATGGGATAGTTCAAGAGGCAATGAAATGGGCGCCTCAGTCTACGCGATCTCATTTGCAAGAATATTTAAATCAGGTAAGCTATGCTTGCATTTTGTTTTTGTTTTTAACTTTTTTTTATTTGTGATGGGTTTGCTCTTGACTCTAGTCTAGGTCAGAGGTGACAGAGACAAAGTCGACGACGGAGTGAGCTTACCCAGAAGAAGCCAATAACTTAGAAAAACTCAATATTTTTTTGTGATTTGAACACATCGTTGTCACAGCTTATAAATCTAGTCATTTATTTCAATTACAACATGAACGGACGCACAACACAAAATTAAGAACGTAACTGTTTTCTCTCTAGTTTTATTCCAACGTAGTGAGACTATTATCTAAAGGGTCCGCCAGATAACTTTTTTTTTTTGAAAATGCTATAAAAAAAACTACTGAATATTTTCTCAAATTTCTTTTTTTATTTGGAAGTACAATCCTTCCGGTTAATAATGAAAAATTATTTCATTCAAATGGCTGCCTCGGCTGGCCATGCAGTAGCCTACACGATCGGTCCAATTTTTAAGCACATTATCGATTGTGTGCAGCTGTATTTCAGCAATGGCTTCACGAATATTGTCCTTTAAAGCGTCAATTGTCTTTGGCTTGTCGGCGTAACACTTATCTTTGACGGCACCCCACAAATAATAGTCCAACGGTGTCAAATCGCAGCTCCGAGGTGGCCAAACGACATCAGCTCTGCGGCTGATAATGCGATCTTCAAAAACAGGGCGCAAAACATCGAGTGTAGCTTCGGCTGTGTGGCATGTAGCGCCGTTCTGTTGAAACCAAATGTTGCCAATATCCTCCTCTTCAATTTTTGTGAACAAAAATTCGTTCAACATGGCCCGATAACGATCGCCATTGACTGTAACGGCCACTCCTTGCTCATTTTCGAAAAAAAAATGGCCCAATTATGCATCTGGACCAAAATACGCACCAAACAGTGACTCGTTTTGGGTGCGTCGGCTTTTTAATGTATGCGTGCGGGTTTTCTGTGCCCCAAATGCGACAATTTTGCTTGTTTACATACCCGCCAAGATCAAAATGAGCTTCATCTGAAAAGATGATTTTTTTGGCAAAATCGGCATCTTCTGTAAGTTGATCGCAGGCCCACTTAGCGAAGCGAAAACGCATTGGATGGTCAGTTGGCTTCAACTACTGAACCAATTGGACTTTGTATGGCGTCATACCAAGGTCTTTATGCAAAATTCGTCTCAATGATGTCTCCGAAATGTTCAATTGTTGAGAACGACGGTGAATTGATGTTGATGGCGCTTCACGCACACTTTCTGCCACAGCAGCAATATTCTCGGGTGTACGCACGGTTTTTGGCTTTTCACGCTTTGGTTTATCGATGAGGATGCCAGTTTCTTTCACATTTTTCACGAGATAACGAACATACGGAGCTGACGGTGCTTCTCTTCTTCCAAAATCCGTACGCAATTTTCGCACACATTCTGCAACATTACCATGATTTTCAAAGTAATGTCGCAATATTTCCCAGCGTTGTTCAAGCGTATACACAACCATATTCGTTCAGCGGAAGGATAAAACTATTATCTGTCAAATCAGACATGAGTTAAGTGTTACCATTCACGAAATAAGCACTAGGTGGAAAAAAAAAACGTTAGATGGCGGACCCGTTATTAAAAATGTTCCGATTGTTGTTGTTTATTTATCAATTTCGGTGAACAGAAGTATATTCTATTTTCGTCCTGCTAAAGACTAGATTTCATTGCATTTTTTCTCAAACCAGGTCCCAAACTCGACACTCTGGCATCATTGTGGCCTAGCCCTCGCAACTGGAGCCTTACTAGGAGCTGCCGGACTTAACAGAATGTCCGCCCCGCTACCCCGCAGTGCGCTGGACAAGCGCCCACCTTGCGTCACACAGGACTCGGCCGCTCTGCTCGCTGTAGTGTCACAACGCAGCAGATATGCTGGCGAGGTCAGTAGTTCAGTAGAACACTGTTTTACAGTTTAAATATGAGGTGCAAACGAAATACTTGGACAAACTTTTAACACAGAACACAGTACTCTAGACAACTTTAACTACGACTCCAACGCCAAAAGTCTTTTCATATGAAAGTGCAATATAAAAATAATCAACGAGTTATACAGCTGATTTTTTGACAAAAATTGTTGCCATGTAATAAAAGTATGACCCGTTTAGAAGTCCTTTTCTAAACTGTGGATTGTTCCAATAGATCGCCGGAGCCGTGAGTGCGGAAGGCGGCGGCGAGGCAGCTCTATGGCGAGTGGGGGCTCGGTTACACACAGCACTAAGGGATGCTTGTAGCAGTGGCAGCGAGACCTCCCACCGGGCCGCGCTGTGGCGGGCCACGGCGCTACTGGTGCACGCCAGGCATCACTCCCCGCACGCGGCGCACTCGCACACCGCGCCCACTGCGCGCGGTCTGTTGCACTCAGTCGGTGAGTCAGTAGTAGTTGTAGCAGGGGCAGCGAGGCCTTTCACCGCGCCGCGCTCTAGAGTGCCAAGTCGCTACTGGTGCACGCCAGACATCACTCTAAGCTCTATAAAATAATGCAATCAGGCTTTACTTTGAGGACATCCATGACTTACAAAAGTAGTTATTCCCAATTTCCTTTACAGCATGGTCCTCAAATAAGTAGAGATCTTCACGAAAGGCGCGACCACAGCAGTGTAGTGCATTTCTGGAAGGCTCGAGGTTTAGGTTTTTTTTTAAGTGCTAGGTTTCGATCACACTCTTGTCGAAGCGCAGCGCAGTTTTCATTTCTATTTTTGACTTTATTTCAATGCTGATAAGGTTGGGATTTTTTTTCCTTTTCTGTAACGTATCATCAATCCTCCACAGCCTGGTCACAAGTAGAGATTTTCACGGAGGACGCAGTGACCACAGCGGTGGAGTGCTGGCAATGGCTGACCACGTCGCGACCAGACCTGGAGATCAGACTCATGCAGGAGATATTCTCCGCGTGGCAGAGTACCGTGGATCGGAAGATGGGGCTGTTCTCTAAGCAGTCGGATGAGATCAGTCCGTTGGCTGCTCATGAAGGTGAGTAGGTGGATAGTGACATTGAAAAATGTAGAATAAAATATTGAATAAGTATGTGCTCTTCTAAGTCTTCACGCCAGCGTTTCCTGAACGAGTCCCTGTGATGACTTAGACGCGTTTATGGGAGATTGGCCGGAGAACGGCAACATATTGAAAGCAATGGGTGGTTATGAGGGAGATCTTTAAGCCCAGCAGTGGGATAATATACGTTAAAACGATTTAAAAAAAATGTGTTCTTTGCTACACGTGTGAGAAAAACATCAGGGATTTGTTCCTTTTGAAGAATACAACTACGAGTAAGTAACATCAAGGAAAATAAAGTATATCAGATTTTGGATTTAAGAATAAAGATTTATTTGGTTGAGGACTATTTACAGCAAAACATTATTATTTATAAAGAGACACCAACCGCCTAGGTCAAAATAACAAACCTTCACGGGTAAACTTCAATTATTTAATTAAGAGGCCGTATACGAAATTTTGCCTATTTCGCTGATTTACGTGATTTTACAGTTAAAATTCTGTATATCTCCCAGTGGGGTGATGATAATCTGGTCTCTTTTAACGCCACCAAAACGCAGGCGTGTCTTTTTACCGCTAAAAAGAGTCGTTTCGCCCAAACTCCTACTTTTCGGGGTACATCTGTTCCTGTAACTGATCGACTTGAGCTCCTAGGCATGGAGTTGACATCTGGTCTCAACTTCGGCGCCACCATCGAGTACAAGGCCCAAACTGCGGCCAAGAAACTGGGCATCCTAAATAGGGTGAAGCGATACTTTACGCCTGGACAGCTTTTAACCCTTTACAAAGCGCAAGTCCGATCCTGCATGGAGTATTGCAGTCACCTTTGGGATGGATCAGCTAAGTACCAACTAGCCGCGCTTGACTCGGTGGAACGCAGAGCTAAGAGGCTCATTGGCGACGTAAAACCGGTGGATGCCAAGCTTCATAGTAACACATAGTAACTAGCCTAATAATTTTTCCGGTTGAGCGTTACAGCTACCAGGGTAGCTGCACCGACTTGTTCCCTTTAAACCGTTATTGTACAATGGTAACTCTATGTGAGTGTCTAAAAATTATACGAGATGGCGCTGTATTAAATTCCGCGTCTGTGAGTGCGTGGCACACTGTTTGCCAGCATAGAGAACAATTGAAAGAAAAAAGTTGAATGTCAGTGTTTAGTGTCAGTGTGAAGTTTTCGCAAGCGGCGTGTTTACGATGTAAGTACAATTTTATTTAAAACCCAATGTATTTGTGTATTATATAAAAAAAATCCTCAAGATTCAAGCTTTACGAATATCTAAAAATTTCTTAAGTTCAAAGTCTAATGAAAACGATAATATCGAAATCCAAAACATTGTCGTGTCCCATGTTGGGAGTGGGCATTTTCGTAATATTTTTGTATGATTTACTAAATAATCTATTAAAATATTACTCGTAATATGGAAACTAGTTGATTATTAGTATTTACACACACTTAGAAAGTAAAATACAACGAAAATAGTTAAGATTTTATGTGTTAATAATTACGTTCAACAGGTTGGCAGTACGGTCTTACATAGTAGCTGTAACGTTTACATTATGGACCTTAATAAGGGTTCGTACAAACGAAAAATCATGAGTGTGATTGATATTATTTTTACGAAGAAAATTATGATTTTTCTTTGCTGGTTGTTTTCAACGGTTTTGCCGACTACGGCGAACCAAAAAAGAGGGTTATGATTTTTTCGTTGCAGTTTATTTCATTTTATTTGGTGTTTGCGGTTTTATTTGGTGTTTGGTGTTTTGTTTAGTGGTTTACGTCTTTCATTGGTGTTGGGGCGAAAAATAATGTTTTTTTTAATGCTTAATTGCTGTCTTTAAAAATAAACTATGAAATCTAAGTCAAGTTTCGATTTTAGGTCTCAAAATTTGAATGCTGGCCGAGGCCGTGGCAGGTTGCCGTTAGACCAACCGTGAGTATGCTGAACTAACATTTTTTCCTTGAAAGAGTATTTAAAGCTCATTTTATTATTATTAATGATAAACCAATCCCAAGTAAATTTGTACTTGAGATTGGTTACAATCTTGTGGTAAAAGTTTAAGTATTTATTTTTGTTGCAATTTATTTTAGAACTACAAGTAATCAAGAGGATGGAGGGCAGGTGTCAGGACGAGGACGAGGGCGTGGGAGAGGACAAGGGCGCGGGGGCGCTAACCTAACCTAACGAATGAAACCCGACGTTTGACCGTAAGATCAAACACGACTGGACAGCTGGTGACGACGACGGTACGTCGTAACACTCGACACAAGACGCAGGCCAGAACGATACTTGAGCACAACCACTTTCCAATTCGTACAGGGTCCAAATTCACCGTTTGTCGTGTTTGTACCAAGAAGTCCAGGACGATTTGGAAATGTGAGGAGTGTGACGTTCCCCTGTGCATTGAAATATGTTTTAAGGCTTACCACAAGCCTTAACGTCTACTGACAGCACTGACAGACGAAATATGACAGACCAGTCGAGGACGAGGCCATTGACAGACTTGACGATGACGAGATAAATGACAGACCTGACTGTCAGAATACCGAGGGAGATAAAATTCACCCGTAGCTGTAGCTTCGATGATTTAAGACGCCAATCTACATGGTCTTCACACGCACATCCTTTCATGGAACTCGAACGCTCAGGCAGAAAATCTGTTTGATCGATACCCATCTCCGGCGGAGTTTCGCTAGCTAATTTATTTTATCCCTGTATTACAGTTTTATTGACGTACAATTATTTTGATATAATATCCTTGTAATTCTGTAGATATCAGAATTTGGAGTTTCGCTAGTTAATTTATTTTGTCCCTGTATTGCAGTTTTGTTGACGTACAATTATTTTCATATAAAAAAATGTCATCTTCCAAAAAAATTATAGGCGGAGTTTTGCTAGCTAATTTATTTTGTCCCTGTATTACAGTCTTGTTGGCGTACAATTATTTTGATTTTTTTTTATTATTTTGGTACATTTTTTTGTAGATATCAGAATTCGGAGTTTCGCTAGTTAATTTATTATGTAAAATAATATATAATAAAAATAATAATACATAATTTATTTTGTCCCTGTATTGAATCTCGTGGACGAAGTAATAAAAAAAATTGTCATCTTCCAATATCATTTTAAATACCTACATTGTTGTAAGATATTAAATAAATACAATACAACCTAATCATTGTCTCATTTCAACTAAAATCACAAAATAAATAATTCCTTACAAAATAAATCATGTGTAACCTCGTGTGGGAGAACCCTACGGGCGGCCATCTTGCCGTGATTTCACTAGCGCAGGTATCATCAAATTGATGAAGGAATGGATTGTTTGTTTTGGCTTATTGTGCTACTCAGAACATTCCAAGTAATGAGTTAGTGGTATCAAAAAAAAGCTTACATAGTCTAGTTTAATTATAAATAGGTTTTAAAGACACAAACTACAAATTATTGGTACAAACTTAAATAGAACAAATATTTTATTGATATTCAACCCATATTCTCAAGTTTAACTTTTTTTTAAGTACTTGAAACTAGTTGTTGTAATTTAGTTTTTACATTATGTCGATTCTCCATAGTTTTAGCTATACACACGTATTTTTTATTTCGGTGTAGCTGCAGTAGTTTATTAGATAATCAGCTGTATGTTGGATATGGCACAGGGCGCTTGCGCGCAGAAATTCCATTCTCGCGGCTGGACGTTCAACACTACTGCAGCTCCGCCGCGTGGACGTTTCAGTGGATAGCTTGGCTCATCGCCGCAAGGTTGCCTGCTTGTCGGTCTTCTACAGATTGTACTTCGGAGAGTGTGCCCGAGAACTCCACGACCTCATTCCACCGGCCCCCTTCTACCACCGGACATCTAGACGCACTGCCAGTTACCATCCCTACCTGGTTGCTATTCCACCAATTCGCACTAAGCGCTTCCAAATGTCTTTTATAATGCGCACAGCAAAAGAGTGGAACTCACTACCTGCGTCTGTGTTTCCGAACGTATACAACCCTAATCTCTTCAAAGTGAGAGTGAACAGGCTTCTTCTGGGTAAGCTCACTCCATCGTCGACTTTGTCTCTGTCACCTCTGACCTAGACTAGAGTCAAGAGCAAACCCATCACAAATAAAAAAAAAAAAAATATCTAAAAGTTTTGTGCACAACATGAACGATCATTTAAATTATGATCTAATGAATGAGTGACTTTTTATTTTGCGCCGAGTATTTTAATGCAAGATTTAGGTTGTTTTAAAAGATTTTTATTGCCAATTTTTTTTTTTTGCATTTTATTTTCAGAATTTCAGATTTTAAACTGAAGTTTATTTCTGTTGTTTTATTTTTATGAACTTAACGTTCTAAATAGCCGAAATCACAGGCAATTATTTGCTCGTTTTTCCAAAAAATTACAAAAATTAAAAATTACTGTTAATTTTCATTTCATTGTATAGTCGACTTTCACAAGAATATATTTTATTTTTTTCATACTTACTATTCAAACGTCAAAACGATTCGTAAATATGTGATTCGACATCTCAAATCGAACTTTTTGTGTCATTTTGACATTTTACTCATGTCATCATAGGTCATTTTAGTCTACCTAATTAAAAATCAGAGTTTAGGTCGATTAGTCAAAATTAAATAAGTAATAAAAATAAAAAGTAGCTCATTCTTTAGACCGTAATTGAAATGATCTTCCATGCTGTGCATTAAAACTTATACGACATACAGTATTTTAACTGTAAAATAACGTCTGTAAAATCACGTAAATTAGCTAAAGCAGCAAAATTTCGTATGCGGCCTCTTAACATGACATAATTTATTAGAAATGCCAGAGTCTTGGATCTTTTTAGTTGATTTTATTTATTTTCGAGATATTTCCTCCAAAATCACATTCCTTTTGTTATTATATTCATCAGGTGCAAAACTAGAACCTCGTCCGCCATTCGTGGCTCCTCACGCGGTGTGGGTGCGGTATCTGTGCGAGGTAGCCGAGACTGCAAAATACAACAGCTTAGAAAAAGTGGAGATGCTAGCTAGTTTGTTGCATAGGTATGTATTTAGTACTAATGAAAATTGGACTTTATCTTGAGAAAGATTAAGTAGAACTTTGTTAATTATATATTATGTTCATTTTAGGTCACTGCCTATAACAGTAGGAGACATACGAGACCACATAAATAGGCATGTTGAAGCCGTCGGGGTTCGATTTAGGTAAGTACTTTTAAAAATAGTTGTGGCGGCATCTACAACGCCACATGTGAACTACGCATCAAAGACCTGACGTCACATAAATTCTGCGTCGCGCAAGCAGAGTTTACCGCGTGACTGGCATATATCACAACATCCCAACAGCAACCGTCGGGCAGTAGCCCACCAGACGCTACACCCGTCTGGACGGATGAGCCTCCCTTTTGTATGGAGGATGAGTGAACTTTACGCCCTGTTCTTCTTACAGGGTGACTTTGAAATCGTGCGACAAAATTTAAGGGGGTGTTCTACCCATCAATATGAATAACTTTTACTATGGGATACAACTATGAATTCGCAAACATGACAATAAAAGCAATATTAGTGTAGCAACGCTTACTGCCAAGAGTGTAACTTAAATAATTACAAACTAATGTGCTACTCAACAGACTGCTATCCTGCGGCCTATCCCTCCTCCAAGGCGACATACTCCCCCGTTCCATCGCACGCAACATCCTACGAGAGCGCGTATACGCCGCCTGCCTCGATTACTTCTGTCGCGGGCTCACGTGTCCTGCCAAGAGTTCCAGCGCTCTGCGGGAAGATATCATATCGCTCATCAAGTTCTGGCAGCTCATGCACTCAGACAAGAAATATTTGAAGAGCAGTGATATTGGAGGTATGGGTACCTTACATTATTTAAGTCATACAAATGACATCTTCGAACACGACGTTAAGTCGAGGAATTCTGAGAATTTCTGTACAGTGGAGCCGATTCTCTTGTTCCCAAACTAAACTAAATTTAAGTTCAGTGCATCTTTTTCTTTCTATTCCATTAAGAAAAGAACAGATGATAAGTATTAGTTTAGTCCTGTCAAATTAAGATACTCCATAGACAAGTTTAGACGTGGTTAAAAAATTGGCTACTAATCATACGTCAATTTACGTCAGACGCTGACTAATTTGACAGGACTAAACTAATATTTATCTTCTGTCCTTTTCTTAATGAAATAGAAAGAAAAAGATGCACTGAACTTAAATTTAGTTTAGTTTGTGAACAAGGGATTCGGCGCCAGTGCGAGTTTAAAGATGGAAAATCAGGGCGAAAACTCTGTGTAATAAATAAAGCAAAGCCTAATTTTTTTATTATTCAAAATCACATCGCTGCTTTGCATGAATACCCGCACAAATCAAAATTTTGAAAATACTGGTTTATAACACAGCCAAATGCAAATTAGTCCTTATTTCATGGTCAGTAAGACTCACATTCATAACGGCATAACCGACAAAACCGGCGGTTTTGCCGTTATGAATGTGAGTCTTAAACCAGTCATTTCAAAATTTTGCTTTGTGCTGGTATTCATGCAAAGCAGCGACATGGTTTGGCCAGGAACTGAACAAAATGCTTTTTTGCTAATGCAAAAAAAAAATGCTTTTTCTTTAAAAAAATAAATGTCAAATCCTAAATCGATGAGCTTCGCTTGGTTATCTGAATGCCAACTTCGTGCCATTCCAGGTGAATTCGAGCTGATGGGTCCGAGCAGTAACCAAAGCATCTACACGTCAAATTCGCCGATTGACAACCGATCATCAGTCAACAGCGATATAGGCAGCCGACAGACTACAGGATGGATTAATACGGTAGGTTCTGCAAAATTAAACGGCTGTTGAACACCATACTACTAGTAGTATACAGCACTCCACTGCTGAACATATGATTCATCAATGCGCCCCAATGAACTCAATTATCGGCCAATTTCGTTGAAATTGAGTTGATCAATATCAACGTGAAAATATTGTCACTCCACCTTTGATGGATACGAAATAATAGTCGGAGTGAAGACAATAGTTTTGCACCAATCAATCAGTTTGCCTAGCCTTTTTCCAACTATGTTGGTCGGCTTCCAATATTAACCGGATGCAGCTGAATACCAGTATTTTACATGGAGCGACTGCCTATCTGACCTCCACAACCTAGTTATATGAGCATGATACGACTAGTTGTGTAGATTTTAGGGGGCAAACAAGAAAATAAAAAAGTAAAAGTTTTGCAACCTGTATCATGTGACATATCAAACAAAAGGCTTACTGTGAGGGTATCAAATATATTTTTTTTATAATTTTAAAATAAACTGCTTTAAAGTTATTTAAGAAAATAGAAGAAAATTTACCATTCCCTCCCCCCCCCCCCCTTATCTCCGAAATTACGGAGCCAAAAATCTTGAAATAAATACAGAAAATAGTTCTATACCTATAGATTACAGGAAAACTAATGTTTTTCAACTACAATGTTTAGTTTGTTCTTAGGACTAATTCATCCCAACTACGGAACTCTTCATTGTGCGTGGTACGACACGCATTCGGCCGGTTTTTTCTTTATCGATTAGGTCGTCTGATTTAAACATGAAATAAAAGAAAAAAAAGAAAAATTGTTTATACTGCAGATACAAAATGCACATATTACAAAAAAAAAAAAACATAAATTACACACATACAAAGTAGCCAAAAGCCTCATATTCAAGCAATAAAAGTCAGGCCAGGAACCGAAGACAATTTACATTGTGTAATTTACACTGTGTTGCGCAACTGTTGCGACACTGACAAATTACAACAAACAAACAATCAAAACAATAACTAAATGTCGATTGCAGAGTGGAATAATAACTACTTTTACTTTTAAACATGTTGATACCTATAGGTGCCAATGTCAACCACAACTCTAAGCAGTGGAGCGGGCAGCATCGCCGGCAAGCGGTCCAACCGCAGCGTGAAGCCGCCCGCCAAGCCACAGGACACATTCGTCAAGGATTACGTTAGGAAAAGAAACCTTATATTGGAACTGATGGTAGGTTTTCACTGAAGAATAGAGTAATGAGAGCGAGGCGTAGGCATAGCAGGAAGAAATTCGTACATTAACCTGTTATTACCTGTCTCTGTTGCTCCCTTGTAAATATATTGCCGTAGCGCCCGCACAGATGCAATGACCCCCTTCTTACGAGCGCGACGGCAATATATTTACACGAGAGCGACAGAGACAAGTAATAACAGGGAATTTATCCCTGCTCCGCGACCGCACTTTATCATTAGGGTTAATTACACTTGCGTGCTCTCTAGTTGATAGACGATATCTCAAAAATGTTAATGTATATTTTAATTATTTTATATTGAGTGAAGGTACGTAAGATACAATTTATTTATACATAAAGAATATTGCTTTATCACAGTATTTCTCTCTACTTTGATACAAGTAATGTTCTTGACAGGATCGACTCGATTCTTCAGATGTATGCTTCACACACTTTTGCTCGGAAAACTGGCATGTGACTTCAGTTAGTCAGTGAAGTGAAAAAAAGCTTCATTTTATTTATTGCTGTTTTTATTGATCATTTAACTTGAATTTTTAACGAATTATGTGCCGTCTGAATTGACGGATACAATAATCGAGTAGTTATCTGATTTCTATTCGTTTGTCTTATTGGCTCAGCCGTTTTAAGCTGTGCTGCACAACACGGGTTCAGCTGATGCATGGATCAAACATTTGATCGTAGAGTCGAATCGAGATCGAGTAGATCGAAATCTGAGTGATAAAATTAAGTAAAATGTGTTAAAACCAAATTTTCTCCCCCAGGCAGTAGAAATAGAATTCCTAGTAACCTGGCACAACCCCCACGGTCGCCCAGAACAAGCAGTTCCAGGAGAAGACAACATCAACACGTGGCGTTCTAAGCCCAACCTGGATCGAACGTGGCGAGACTACGCTAAGCTAGCCTGGGACATCAGTCCCACCCTTGCCGTGTTCTTACCTGAAAGGTAAGTAAGAACTAAGAACATAATTATTTAATTATATCAAAACAAGGGGTATTCAGAAGTGTGTGTGTCTTTGAAACGTCAGAAGTTTGATGCACGATTTCAATGAGGCTTTTCATGAAAATTAACGCCACCAGTTGGCGCCACTTTGACAAGACCTCTCGCATTTCGATAATGAATATAAAATTTACGATTACGTTCATCATTCAGTCACGGCTAAAGAAAATATGCGCTGACGTCTCAGTGCTGCCACGTAGTGAATGTCTTAAAAAAACCCTCATTCTGGAAATAAAATTTGTATGAACATATGGGTTAAATTGTATTTTCAGGTTAAAGCACGAAGGCATAGTATTCGAGGTTCGTCGCAAAGTGCAAGCGCAACCGATGGCGGTGTGCCATGTACCTCAAGCGCTGAAGTACCTTGTAACGACTGAGACGTTACTCAACGATGCTCACGAGGTAAGAGGTAGAAGTAATAAAGGTATCCTAAAGGTGAACGTCCACAGGTCATAATAATAAACTTTCTTACAAAACCTGAGAGCCTAGACAAATGGCATTTGCTTTGGAGCGATTCTATTTCTACAATCGCTACAGCTTGAAAGTGGCATTCACATGATCACGTGACATTTCGATAACATAAGTCACACTATTTACATAAGCCATACATTTTTTGGCTTTTTTGGCTTTTCTACTAGCGTCATTGCTGTTACTTCGAATGTTTTTGTACTTTGTCTAGGCCCTCTGGTTTCCCTTTTCGAGGGGGAAAGGGAAATTCACCAGTGTCTTCTCTATAGAAAACATTTAAATGCACTTCTACTGAGAAAGAAATCAAGCAAAAACTATGTCTAATAGGTGATTCAAATCTTGCCTTGTCTCTTATGTTTTAACCAATGTCTTAGAAATCAAAATCTATTTTTTTCCTTATACAGGATCAAATTAAATTAGCTAGCGAAACTTCGCAAACGTGATGGGTATCGATATCATTCTAAATACGAGAAAAAAAATGGATGATTTTTTTAGGGTCAACGACCGCTGGTTAGTTACATTGAGAAATCTTTTTTTTTTTGTATCGTGTTTACCCGTCATGTCTGTAAAGTTTTCACAAAAAAAAACTGATTTTTCGATCGATACTCATCACGAATGCGGACTATTTCTTTTCCAGCTAGTCCACATGATAACCTGGGCGCGAGTGAGTCCAGTGGAAGCGCTGTCGTACTTCAGCCGCCAGTACCCGCCGCACCCGCTGTCTGCGCAGGCGGCCGTCAGCACTCTGACGTCATATCCGTCTTCCGCTGTGCTGCTGTACATACCGCAGCTGGTGCAGGCTTTGAGGCATGACACTGTGAGTTAATTTCAAGTTAAATTGTGTTTTAATACTATGTTTATAAGACTTCATTTTCAGCCTAAGAAGTAAGTCTTTTCAAGCAAATATGTGATGGCAGGATCTTTCGCACAACGATAACCTTTTTTTCATTTATAATAAGGTTGTATTTTCATTGGAGAATCCATGTTGGTGAAGAATAGGTTTATATTAATTTATTACCATCGTTATAAGGTCGTATTTAATTTGATCGTTCTGTCGATTCAAGCTTTCGTCAGTACCTTAATGGTAACGATTGTTGCAGAGGAAACACACGGCCATATGCCGATGGGTTTTCCCATCGGTAAAAATGATGCAATTTCCATACATACCTCCTTAGTGCTCACTTTCATTATACAAGGAGTAACTTAAATGGCCAAACCTGAAATCGCGAAAAAAGATTTGCTTTTCCCCATATTTTGACGAGTTATGCGAACATAAATGTAGGGAACAGCAGATTTTTTTTTGCGATTTCAGTTTTAGTACCATAGTAAAAGTTGTTCATAATGATGAGTACAATGATCCCTTAAGAGGTTGTGCGACGCAAAATTTCATGCTCCTGCACCTAACAGCTTAGGTTGTGCGTTGTCTCTCAGTGAATTTATGCTCATTTTAACTATTCTTTTCACAGATGGGCTACGTAGCAGAACTAATAAAGTCATTAGCGAAGAAATCTCAAGTAGTGGCTCATCAACTGATATGGAACATGCACACCAACATGTATACGGACGAGGAGATGCAAAACAAAGATCGTAAGTCTTGCTATAGTTTTATGTTAGTGTTCATCCGACCTGAGGCCAGTTTGCCAGCCAGTTCAGTCACTGTACCAATACCGGGAGGGGCTGAAAAATTTTGAGCTTCAAGTGTAATAAAATTATTGTCTCGCGCTGTATAGTTTAAATTTGCAAATACCCTTTTTAGTGTAAATACAGAGTTTCATGTCATTAGCATCATTACGCGTTTAGTAATTAATCCGTAAACATCATGTCACAGTCACCCGCGGCCCATCCCTAGGTTCAAAACTTTTCAGCCCCCCGGTACACCGGCTGTAACATTCTCAAGAGCGCTATTGTTGCTCAGAATTGCTATAGGGCTTAAAAAACTTAGCGTACCAGGGAGCTGAAAAGTTTTGAGCATACGTAGGGATCGGCCGCGGATGACTGTCAAATGATGATGTTTACGGATTAATTACTAAATGCGTGATGATGCTAATTACATGAAACTCTGTCAATCTGCCTAGCCTTTTCCCAACTATGTTGGGGTCGGCTTCCAGTCTAACCGGATGCAGCTAAATACCAGTATTTTACATGGAGTGTCTGCCTATCTAACCTCCACAACCCAGTTTACTGGGTAATACGATATCCCTTGGTAAGACTGGTTGTCAGACTTTCGGGCTTCTGACATCCCGTAACGACTGTCAAAGATCCACGAATGACAGCCGGGACCAACAGCTTAACGTGCTTTCCGAGGCACGGAGGAGTCTCGGTATGAAAAGATAGTCACCCATTCACAGACCAACCCCGGCAAGCGTAGCTTAACCTGATCGATCGACCCGTGCGGCTTTTATTACTTAGCCACGAGCTACATGAAATTACATGAAACTCTGTATTTATACTAAAGAGGGTATTCGCAAATTAGTAATATGCAGCGCGAGACAATTATGATACCAGAAGGTACTTAGGCTTAAAACTTTTCAGCACCCCTGGTACATTTACCCATTCTGACTAATTTAGGAACACTTAGATGTGGTTTATACCAAAAGGCTAAACGGACCCAAGCAAAAAACATTTATTAGGTGGTCCCAAATTGGTACAGTGGTCAATAATGGTCATATCTATGAAGACTGAATTCTTGTACGCGTCAGACACGGGCACAAACACGGAACTGATTCACTGAACTGACTCACGAACTGGTCTTGTTGTGTACGGAGCCCATAATCTCTATCCACTGCCTGCAGCACGAGAACCCTAGAGAAGCGTTTTGTCGACGGAAAAGTAGAGAATGACGTTTCCGTGTAGCCTTTAGCATGGCGATTACAAAATCGAATGTGAAGAGAAATGTCTTCACTATAATATAAAATACACAACGTCAAGCATACAATCTTTTTCTGATTTTGAGAGGTTTGGGATAGAAAACTTTATTCCTAAATAGTCTACATAAAAAAGACCTAGACAAAGATTTTGTAGTTGTTTTTAGGGTTCCGTACCTCAAAAGGAAAAGGGAACCCTCCAGTGTCTGTATGTCTGTCTGTCCGTCTGTCACAGCCACTTTCCTCAGAATCTAATGGACCGATTAAGTTGAAATTTGGTATTCGTATGAATTTCTGTAATCCAACCACGGAGGTGTCACGTAAATAAATTTGAATATGGGGTTGACCCCCATATTCAAATTTTGGGGGCAAATAAGAAAAGTAAAAAAAAAAAGTTTTTTAAACTGTATCTTGTGACATATCAAATGAAAGGGCTTACTGTAAGGGTTTCAAATATAAACTAAAATGTTGTCAAATAAAAAATAAACTGTTTTAAAGTTATTTAAGAAAATAGACAAAAATTGCTGAGCCTAAAATTATGAAAAAAAAAATATACAGAAATTAGTTCTATATCTATAGATTACAGGAAAACTTATAAGAAGGCTATGGTCTTAAAATAACATGGCAAATCTCTCAATATTGTGCGTAGAAACTTACATTTGCAGTTGGAATGTATGGGCGAACATGTTTTTCAACTACAATGTTAAGTTTGGTCTTGGGATAACTTCATTCCAACTACGGAACCCTTCATTGTGCGTGGTCCGACACGCACTTGGCCGGTTTTTTAAGTTAAGGCGAGTAATTTTAGACGGTGCTTTGTTGCTTTTATCATACATACAATAGGCTGAAATTAACGAGATAAATTAAGAGATCTGAATCTATAGACATAACAATTAGACCATTTGCATTTTTTTATTATATAAGAAAGATTTGGTCAAAACACTTTGCTTCATATTATATTTGTTTGAGAACGAAATACAAAAATACGATAAAATTGGGTAGTAATACATATCACTAGTAGACTTCGGTTTCTTCGTAGACAATGACTTTTCCATAGCAACGGCCCTTGCTATGGAAAAGTCACTGTCTAAAAAGAAACCCGAGTCTAACACCCGTATTTATAAACAAGTAATTACTTCTGCAAGTAATTTCTTAGTGAAGTTATTACTAGAATTCTTCATTATAAAATCTTATTCTATAGTCGAGTAATGTACTTTACATACTTGACGAAGAATCAACGTTCCATTGCCAAATCAAACGCAATATGGTCGACTTCTAAATTCTTAAGTAAAGTTAGCTAAGAATTCTAACCTTTGCCAGTTTTAACTTCAAGCAACTACTATAGAGTAAACATCGTTACTTGAGTAATTACTTTTACTTGCTTATAAATACGGATGGAAGTGTGACCTCGTGCTCGGGAAGAAGAGATTTCGAGAAGGGTAGAGAAGCGATTTCTATTCTACAGTGCCCTTTGAATTATTCTGATTGTAGATGTTAGATGTATGCAGAATCATCGACACTCCATTGTTATTATTATTATTATCTTATTATAAGCTTATGTGGTCTCACTGCAGCACAGAGGCCTCCCTTCCCTCTTTCCACTTTTTCCGGTCTATTGTGTGTGATGAGTTGTTTTAATCGACTAATGAGTAAAGTAAAGTAAAACTCGTGGCTAAATAAATCTATATTCCCCTTCTTGTATTGTGGTGCGTGTGGCGCGCTATGACGTCAACTTATAATATTTCCTTTCTTCTAGCTGCCTTATACGACATCCTAGAAAGCCTAACAAAGAACATAGTGGATCACCTATCGGGTCCCGCTAAAGCGTTCTACGAGAGAGAGTTCGACTTCTTCAGCCAGATCACGAACATCAGCGGAACTATCCGACCTTTCCCGAAGGGCGCCGAGAGGAAGCGAGCTTGCCTGGAGGCGCTGAAAACTATCAAGGTAAAGCACGGGAAAGAACTTAATTCATTCCAAGAGACATTAAAATGCTAACCTAATTCAAAAACGCACATCCTAAACCGCTGGGTATAGAAGCAGGAAATTTGCACAAAATGAGTTTCTTAAATAACGAAAGTAAGCAGTAAGGAAGGATTAAAAAAATATCTTATCCTAAAGGGGTTAAATAGGAGATGAAAGTTTGTATGGGCAAACCCATCGGGCACACGGCTCGTTCATAATAATTCATAAGGCGTTTATGATATAAAACAAGCGTGAAATGTGTCCGCGCGTCGTGATCAGTATGATCACGACGCGCGGACACAGACACGCCTCCTTGGCACTTCTCCTGTTTTTTTTTTTATATTTCTAAAAAATAGTCATTAATGGCATTTTGGCAAACACATTTAGCCAAAATTCAACTATTAGTTACTATGTTTAACCATTGGTTGAGTTAACTACGGTTCAAAAAACCAGCCATTCATTGATTAAATGCTTTGAGTTTGAGTTTAGTATTCCAAATGAATACTGTTTCGATAATATTGATCAATCCATCTCTGCAAATTAATTATTAAAGCAAGTTAACTATTTGTCAGTTATAGTTGGTACAATCTCGATTTACAAACAGATTTGTGATCTCAGTAAGTTTGTATTCAAGTAGAAATTTATTTTATTAGTGTGAAAATAAAAAATGAAGATGATCGATTTATATATTGATTTCCCACAGGTTCAGCCTGGTTGCTATCTACCCTCAAACCCGGATTCAATGGTGCTTGACATCGACTACAAGAGCGGTAAGTTATTATAATATTATTTTTGATGTGTAACACCTTTCCTCTCGCTTTCCTGCAATCTGTGGGAGTGATTTCGTGAAAAGGGACGGAAGTGTGTAACAGGAAACTGGGGAAGCGCGCGTGGTGCTAGAGTTGGCCGTCAGATGATACCAACCCAAACAGATGTCAGATATTACACATCATATGCGACTATTGTAAGGCTCGTTATTACAATAATAATTAAATAGTGTTGGCAATTAGATTTTTTAGCCTGCGTTTTTCTGCTTCGTGATATCAAGCTACCCGTAAACTAATCTTGTTTATGCGTCAAGCTCTCGTCGCTAAGCTCAATCAATCACTTCGCCACATCTAGTTCTACGCCTTCGTTTGGCTAAGCTCGTAAAACCAATATTTTGTATCAGGTACTCCCATGCAGAGTGCAGCGAAAGCCCCTTACCTGGCGAGGTTCAGGGTGCGGAAGTACGGCATAGACGAGATGGAAGCCGTCGCCATGGCTATCTCTGCTGGAGAGGATCCTCCCTCAGTAAGTATTTATTTAATTATACTATGATCATCGCATAGGCTTCCCCCTAATTCATTACTAAGCGCAGTTCCGAAAGTGAAAAAATACAATCTGATATTACTTATATTGATTCTACGGTCCAATCAATAACATGGTTGTGTGCCATCAGATTATGATAATTACTTACCTAAAGCCCCATTCACACTGTGCAAGTTTATTGCCTGTGGCATACCACCAAATTGAAGCAGCAATTAACTGGCACCTTTCTGGTATGTAAATTGTCAATCATTCAAACAAGTTAAAAAAAAAAATTGAGAAGACGTTCAATATTTTAATGAAATACTTGGCAGCGCAAATACGAGCAATACTTAAATCAATTTTACAATGACGTGCAATTCTGTGTTTACACGAGGCAAAACTTGCATGCAATTTTATTGAACGGAATAACTTGTATTCAATGATTGTATGCGATTTAATGGAAATAGCACGCGTGTAAACACTTGAATGAAATTCTTGAATGGCAATAATTGAACGTGCTTTATGGCATGCAATTATTTCTCTTAAACGTTTCAGAAACTTGCACTGTTTAAATGGGGTTTAATACAGAAAAAGAAACCGGCGTAGGGTAGCGACAAAAAAACGAATTCATAAATTTGTCTTAGGGCTAATTTTTCAATCGTCAGGTAACTTTTGTTTATGGAATAAATTTGGCGGTTTGACAGCTTTTGTATAGAAAATATGTCAAACTGTCATATTTATTCTTCGGATAGAAGTTATCTGACTATTGAAAAATCAGCCCTTAGAGAAATGCTTTTTCACTTGCATTCAGTACAAGTTTAATTTTGGTTTATCGTTTAAAACAGAGTCTTCTAAAATATTTTAACGTCTGTCATCGCCGTTCTGCGTCTACTGTCGTGCTCGTAAGTCTGTGTGTGAAGAATCCAACCTACCCAACTTAAACCTCAGCCAAAGTCCACTGGATGAAGTACTCCCCGAAGTTACTATGAATGAACAATTTGAATACATTAGTAAACAAAAAAATCTTTATTTTTATTTTATTTATTTTATTTTATTTTAAACACATACACTATCATTACAGGTTTACCTAATGCAATAGTGTAGTTACAACTTACAAGGTTAGACTTACATTGCTAAATTATATTATGAACCACAAAGAGTTATTGTACAAAATGCGGCCCGTGTGAATTCACTCAGTGTACAGTTGAAGCAGTCAATCTGTTGTGACACCATATTGAGTGCACGTAGCGCGCGCGTCAGCGGCGCGTGCTGCAGCAGGTTGGTGCGAGCGGGCGGCACCCACAGCAGCGGCGGCCGCCTCCGCCGCCCCACGTGCCCATCAGGTACACACAAGCCAACCGTGCGTAGAACGCCTGGGTTGTGTATTATACCACGCATAATCTTAAATAAGTAAGTGGCGAGAGCTACTTCCCTTCTTACTTCCAGCTTATTATAGCCCACCATGCCCAGCACAAACAGAGTAGGATACAACGGATATCCTGGATACACACCATATAGCTTTAAGTACAGGAATCTCACAAACTTGTTCTGGATACGTTCTAGCATTAGTTTGTACTTGGCTTCATGTGGCGACCAGACGACAGCATTGCATTCCAAATGACTTTTTACTAGCGCTTCGTACAACGATCTCAGAGCCCTGATGTTCGTGAACTGGTTTCCCAGCCGCAAGACCAACCCTAAATTGCGATATGCTTTTTTACAAACATCAGAGGCATGCTTACGGAAACTTAAATCAGTTGTAAAGCGCACGCCTAAGTCCTTAACCTCTGAGACACGTTGCAGTTGGAGTCCATCCATGCAATATTGATGATGACCTGGGTCGCGCGCACGGGTAAATGATAATACCGAACATTTGGCCACATTAAAATACAATTTATTGCTACGACTCCACTCCACTACCCTATCAATATCATGCTGCAGTATGTCATGATCAGTTTTCTGTGTTATTTTAATAACTAATTTCAGGTCGTCAGCGAATAACAATGGTACGGATTCCTTGACTACTCTCGGCAAGTCGTTAATTGTTAAAATAAAGAGAAGAGGCCCCACATTACTCCCCTGACTGACTCCTGATCTCGTGAAATAGGGTTCAGAGAGCTGCCCACTGCAGTCGACGTACTGACAACGGTCTCGTAAATAGCCGGCGAAAAATGACAAAGTGTGAGGTGTACAACCTACACCAGCCAATTTAGCCAAAAGGACGTCGTTATCTACTGTGTCAAAAGCCTTCCTGAAATCGAAGTAGGCAACATCTACCTGTTGACCCGCATCCACCGTCGGTACTATTTGTGTCATAAGGTCCAGTAAGTTCCCCGTTGTCCCCCGCCCAGGACGGAAACCATGCTGCGCGTCGGACAACAGAGCGCTAATCTGTGGATACAGGATACCGTGAATGGTCGACTCAAACACTTTAGCTGGAGTGCATAATACCGCTACAGGTCTATAATCGCAGGGTGCTGAACCTTTACTACCTTTAGGCACAGGTACTACGCGAGTAAGTTTCCAGCGCTCAGGAAAAGTTGCGGTCTTGATACAGACGTTGAACAAGTGTAGCAACGGCTTAACCAACACCGCACGGCAATCCCTAAAAATGTACGCCGGAATACCATCCGGCCCGGCTGAGCGCTTCGGCGGCAAGCGCGCGAGCGCGCGCCTCACGTGCGCGGGCTCCACGCTCGCGAGCTGCACGCGCGCGCCCGGCCACGCGGCCGCTGCCTCGCCCGCGCTCGCCGCCGCCACATTCAGTTCGGGAGGTTCCGGATTGTACACCGACTGAAAAAACCGAGCGAACTCATTGGCACATTCGTATTCCGATAATACCCTTCCGTCCTTAACTAACTTCCGCTGATTCGAATCGCCTTTCCTAGACCTAATGTACCCCCAAAACGCTCGCGGATCCTTCGCCAAGTGCCCTTGCACACGGCTGCGGTACTGATCATGCGCTCGAGCAGTCCCGATTTTCACTCTCGCCCTGTATCGTGCGAATTCCAGGTAATCACTACGTGAGTTACTTAATTTATATTTTTTATGTAATGAATATTTTATTTTTATATCTCTAATAATTTCAGCTGTATACCAAACTGGATAAACGTACCTATTATTTAATGAATTATTATGTTTACTTTTTGGAGGAACACATTTGTCAAAAACTTCATATATCTTATTATAAAATAAATCTAAAACTATATCTGGATCGCCTGAACCCAAAATCTCACTCCAATCTATTTTAGCAACCATACTGTACATTTGATTGAAATCCGCTTTATTAAAATTCCAACGTGAATGAGTTATCAAAGATTGAGATTGCGAGTGTCGCGTACGAGGCGCTAGGGGCGCGGGGGGCGTCGGGGTCGGGCGCGCGCGCGCGCCACGCTCGACGAGCACGGCCAGCGGAGGATGGTACGCGTCCACCGGCTGCAGGCCCTCGTCCGCCGCACTCACCGACACGCCACCGCGCGCACTCAACACGAGGTCCAACTGCCTATTGTTACAGTTAGGTACTGCATTACACTGAGCAAATTCACCGAAGGCCATGAAATATTCGTAATAATTAGAAATATTGTTGTTACACGAGCACATATTAAAATCCCCTAATATAATTAAATTACTGTTATATTTGACACATATTTTTTCTAAAATGCAAAACATCGACAAGTATTCATTGTCGCCCGCCCCTGGTGGAATATACACAACACAGCAAGCGAATAGAAAACAATTTTGCATATAAACAGCCGCACACATCAGTTCAAACTTTTGACTATCTATATCAATGTCACCTGGCACAGACACTCGTCGCAACTCGAACCTCGGTGTGGCCACTAAAAATACTCCTCCTTGCTTGCGACCATCCGCCCGATCGCATCGTAATATTTGATAGCCAGGAAGCACAAATTCCGCGTTCTGAATCGCTCCATTAAGGCCCGATTCGGTAATAGCAAATAAATCAGATCCTGATGATTCTAGAAGTGATAAAAATTGTGCTGTCTTAGTTCTGAGTCCTCTAACGTTCTGATACAAAATGCTGAAATGCCTACTGGGTTTCTGGTTGATTTGGGTTGGTGTTGGGACGAAACCAAATCCATTCACTGTATTCCACATTTACTGGCCATATGTCGGGATCACAAAGTTTCTCATAATTACTTAATGTAACACCAATCCTAAATGAGGCGTAGTCCCGCTCCGTTCTTGGTTTTAATTTTTCGACATTAATTTCCGAGTCCGTTCCTAGTGTCTGTTTGATATGCTCCTTTAGATCGTCCTCTGTAGTACTTTTATTCAGCCTCCAAACATGTAAGAATTTCCTGCGTTCAACTGCTTTTAAAGAACTAATTGAGTTATTACCACCTTTCCTTATTGCGTTACTTCGTCTGTTCTTTTTTTTAACCTCTACCCAATCATTATTTTTAATATCGTCCCCTCTTATATCCGCTGCTTTACTGGCCACCGCTGCGTAACTAGTCGGCACGGGCGCTGGGGGCGGCGGCAGCGGCGGAGGCGAAGTAGCTTGCACTCCGTACTCTAAGACATTCGTTTGGGACGATGCAGCCAGGGCAGTAGTACACTTCGGTATTTTAGGTACTTGTAGACGTATTGGTCGCTGGTTCTGGTAATTGGTATCGACATCAGAGACTTCTTTTTTCTCTCTAGATAGTAGTCCCTCAGTTTTTAAGCTTTTAATTTGCCGCTCATAAGAACTACATTTCATATTAGCTTCCTTTAATTCCTGTCTTAGTTTAGTATTTTCCAGCGCCAGTACAGCCACACTGGCTTTAATCTCCTGCATAATATTCGTTTCGAAAACACTGATTTTAGCCAGGATTACACTATTAATTTGTTTTACAATCTCGTTCGATTTCAACAACTGTGCTTTCTCCTCAGCAACATTTTCCTCAAACGACAGATTTGCTTGATCTACGAAACCAGCGGCCTGGCCACCACGTACCGGTGTGTCATCAGTTACTCGTTTACGCTGAGTTACGTTAGCACAGGAGGCACACTTAAAAGTACGCTTTAATTGTACCGCCGCCGCCGGGGTTACATTCACACATCTATAATGGTATACCTTCTTGCATCCAATACATTCAATAGTCTCCCCTACATTCATTTCTCTGCCACAAACATCACAATCCATCTTAATTTCTGATAACAGCGAAAGTGCGACCGAGACCGAAATAGCTAGTTCGCGCAAGCGAGAAAGAGCGCGATGCGCCACTCGGTATTTCGCGCCACCCGCGAATTGTTTTTATCACTGCACTTATTAGCACACCAGATAATGTTTGAAAACGGTCTCTTAGAACGGAAACGGAACGGAAACGGAATCTTAGAGGTCTTTGTATGGTTCCAAAATGTATCAAGGAACGTTGGTAGTGTAATGTGTGCTATCATCAAATTCGTTCTTCAATTTTCAACCGCAAGTAGAAACAATGCGAAAAAAAACATTGGCTTTTTTTGCACAGGATACACGTGTTATACAGACAGAGTTCTGTCTTTTTTATCTGTGGGAAATCATCAAATAACTTCTCTCGCTCTGGGTGGAGCGGGAGGGCGTGTCAGACTTCTACTGACTAAAACCCACCCGTGTACCTTCAGTTGCCTGTGCCAGGGCCACGGTAACTCTTTCAAACAACCCGCGACTCTGGCAGTTTGTTCTATGTCTGCACCAGAATGTCATAGTCATCATCATTTCAGCCGAAAGACGTCTATCGACCAAATGTGCATGAGAAGAAATTCCTAGTGTGCGAAAACAATACACCAACTGTCAATAACTCTCTTACACTAACAAAACTATCCACTAATCAAAAACAAACAACTAAACTACTCCTTTTAACTAAACAGGAAGACGGCAAAGACAGGTTCACCGGCATTGCAGCGGAAGTATGGCAAGCTGCCATCTTTAAAGTAGGAGATGACGTAAGACAGGACATGTTGGCGCTACAAGTCATATCGCTGTTCAAGAACATCTTCCAACAAGTTGGACTTGACTTGTATCTGTTCCCGTATAAGGTCGTCGCTACTGCACCTGGTGTGAGTATTGGGATGTTTGTGTTATTTTACACTTTTTAGGGTTCCGTACCTCAAAAGGAAAAAACGGAACCCTTATAGGATCACTCGTGTGTCTGTCTGTTTGGCTGTCACAGCCAAGATGCTCCGAATCTAATGGGCAGATTAAGTTGAAATTTGGTACACGTTTGAATTTCTGTGACCCAAATACGAAAGTGTAACGTGTAACGTAAATAAATGAATTTTGAATATGAGGGTCAATTTTGGGGGCAAATAAGAAAATAAAAAAAAAAGTTTAGTGACATATTATATGGAAGGGCTTACTTGTGAGGGTCTTAAATATATAAATTTTAAAATAAATTGTTTTAAAGTTATTTAAGAAAATAGACGAAAATTTACCATTCCCCTTATCTCCGAAACTACTGAGCCTATATTTGTTTTTTTTTTTTAATACTTATAATAGTTGTTTACCTATAGCTTCCAGGGAATCCATAAGAAGTCTATGGTCTTAAAATAACATGGCAAATCTCTCAATATTGTGCGTACAAACTTAAATTTGCAGTTGGAATGTATGGGAGAACATGTTTTTTCAACTACAATGTTACGTTTGTTTTTGGGATAAATTTATTCCAATTACGGAACCCTTCATTGTGCGCGGTCAGACACGCACTTGGCCGGTTTTTGTTGTGAAGTGTAAGTGCTGCAACATTGCAGTTCACGAGAGCAGTGGTGCCCTAGTGGTAACATCACCACTGCTCTCAAAACGGTGAGGGAAACATCGTGAGGAAACCGGCATGTCCTAGAACCAACAATTCGAAGACATGTGACATCTACAAACCCGCACTAGGTCCGCGTGGTGGGTTACGGCCTACTCCCTCTCGCCGAGAGAAGGCCTGTGTCCCAGCAGTAGGAACATAAGACTGATTATGCTGCATCATTGGTTTGGTACTCAAAATACTTGTGTATCAGTGTACGTATATTTTGCACAGGAATAGTATCCATAGTTACACGAAAAGGATCCAACCCTCATTACACCTAATGCGGGTTGGATCCTTTTCGTTTAACTATGAACAATTGAGGCGATTGTTAAAGTGCAAACAGGTATAGAAAGTATAACAGCTTGTCGAAGCTGTAAAATTGACTTCAGGTAATTTTTTATATAATTCCTAATCAAATATTTTAGAATCTTGTTAACTTGGCTCGTATTACTATAAGACTATTCAAGAATAACAGCGTCGATCAGCAATAGTACTGTCTCGAATGCTGAAGTTCTTTGGTCATGAGTCGAGACATAATAATGACTCCATAGAACATCTAATGTGCACCATTAGATGTTCAGGCAGATTACAGGGTAATACTAGGCCATGAGGGAGGTCACCGATGAGGTGGACCGACGATTAAAACCGCGGTTGGAGGCTCTATTAATACATTAGGCGCGGCAGACGCACATGCGCGTTTTCGGACGTTCACCAGGTGCTTACCGGCGCGTATGCGCGTCCATACAATTTACATAACTTTCTTAGAGTGCGGCGCGCCGCACCTGTGCGTTCGTTGTGCATCTCTATTGTTTCGAAAACATCGTAAAATAAGGGTCGGTAAGGGTGTCTACACTCAAGATATTTTTTGCACGCACCCGAGCGTTCGCCACACAGGATTAGTGTAGCATAAAGAAGCGTTTGCATACATTTCGCTAAGAATTAAGCAGATAATGTGTTAATTATTGCACCAGACTGTCAAACTAACAGAACCAGATGAAGAGAGGTCGTGAGGCGATCTATGACTACACCGGCGATGCGACACACCTCATTGTGACCACGACCGCTCTGTCAAGAGCGAAACGAAGAAGAAGAGATTCAAGAACTCACTTAAAACATCACTGTCACTTTTAGAGCTATGTTTGATTTTTAACCTCCGTGCCTCGGAAAGCACGTTAAGCCGTTGGTCTCGGCTGTCATTCGTGGATCTTTGGCAATCGTAACGGGTCGTCAGAAGCCCGAAAGTCTGACAACCAGTCTTACCAAGGGGTATCGTATTACCCAATAACTGGGTTGTGGAGGTCAGATAGGCAGTCGCTCCTTGTAAAATACAGCTGCATCCGGTTAGACTGGAAGCCGACCCCAACATAGTTGGGAAAATTTTAGGCAGATTGATTGTTTGATTTTTAACAATGGGGTTGTTAAAAATCAAACACGCCTAGAATTCTCACACCAAAAATGATCTCTAAAACAATTTCAACTAGAGTTGATAATCCTATGTGTACTATTTCAGTGTGGCGTGATAGAATGCGTGCCTAACGCCAAGTCTCGCGACCAGCTCGGCCGACAAACTGACATCGGCATGTACGAGTACTTCATCAAGAAGTATGGAGACGAGACGACTAGAGAGTTTCAAGTATGTAACTTTCAACTTTATTACCAAGGGCATAACGGTGAAATGAGGTCATTCGCTAACTTTGTCGAGTGTACTAACACGTTCCAAATTCAATGAAATAATCTACTGCAGCGAATTGCTGGGCTTATTTATAAAACTTTTCACACGCGAAAGCAAATGTAGTCTGTAAGGTAGGGTTCAACTCAACTGATGGCCGTGACTGTACATTCTTCAAGCGTGTGCTGTCAATCAAATGTATCAAAATGAAAAATGTATCAATGATCTTTCTTTATGCTGAGAATGAGAAAAAGCATCATTTGCTGGTTCCTGTGAAAACCACGATGTCATAATGTCAACTTTCTTCTACTTTACTAACTTTTACGGACTAATTTAATGTCGGCTGGCTGCGATATAAAGAAAAATTGTTTGTTCGGCGAATAGATGGTAGTTTGTACAAAAGCACGAACGATAAAATTATAACTAAGCGATTTCTGCAATTGAACTCCTCAACAACATTTATAACCGTGTATTTCAGGCCGCTCGTCGTTGTTTCGTGACGTCGATGGCTGCGTACAGCGTGATCGGGTTCCTGTTGCAGATCAAGGACAGACACAACGGCAACATCATGCTAGACACAGATGGGCATATCATACATATAGGTATGTATACGGATTATTAACGTCCTCACTACGTTGCGGGAGTAAAATTTAACGTATTCACTCTAGTGCGAAGAGCGTAACGCTGATGTTTACTGATGTGTGACGGAGATAAATATAAGTTTGAGTTCATCTTTAAGGTCTCTAGTAGGTAAAAATAATGTATTAGGCCTTTCGACACTTTGGCATTGACTGACAAAACTTACAACTCTGTGCGATGATGGGTCTAAAGACCAGTCATAAAGTGCGTGACTTTTCCACCCCCTCCCGCACCTATTTACGCAGCTTCATTATTTACATGATGACCAGTGTTGTGATTATGCAATTATCGTATGCAAGTTTGTATTTTTTTTTGTGAGGATTATCAGTCAGTTGGCGTCACATTGCATCGTATTAAATAAACGTTATGGGAGAATGCTGTAGGACGTAGGGTGCTACTAAAAGTTGTGTACGACCCAAACGAATACGAAGCAAATAAAACAGTGAAAAAAATCGAAACTTTCTGCATTGAATGCGAAAAGAATTTTGTACCAAAGGTTTTTATGAAGCCCATATGTAATATTTCACCTTAAGATAAGTAGGTACTATATGAAATACAAAAATGTGTCGGCTAAATGTACATCGATGATTTTTTGTCCCATCTCCATTTTTGACCTGTAATGTTTTATGTATCTGGTAAAGCGCTTGATCGTCTTGTGCGATACCCGTGCCCCCCCACGGGTGTCGTTTGAGACGATTAAGGGCAAAATACAGGCGAACGTATATGTCTGCTCACTTGGGTTCCATTTTATAACCCCACTAAGGTATCCGAGGGCTCGGGTAAGAAATATTTCCTGGAGGCCCGGATATAACAGTCGACATCAGGGCAGGATGCTGACTTAGGGTGGCGGCGGTGGAACGTCTAGCACGTCAACGGCGGCGCCTATGGACGGGTAGTCAGGAGGTCCACTGCTCATCCATCAACCCGCATTAGACAACCATGATGGGTTTAATTGTCTAAACCCCTTCCTGACCTATCATGCCGCAGGTCGTGGGTTCGATTCCCATCCAGGACAAACATGAACATGTCTGTTTGTAAGTCTGTAGTCTGGGTGTAATTATCTATATAAGTATGTATTTACAAAAAAAAAGTAGTATATGTAGTATATCAGTTATCTGGTTTCCATAGTACAAGCTCTGCTTAGTTTGGGATCAGATGATCGTGTGTGAATAATGTCCCAGGTTATTATTATTGTTTTCTCTTTAAAAAATATGAACTACGACAATAAAGACGGAAGGGAGGCCTTTGTCTTGCAGCAGGACATAACAGGCTCATAAAAAAAAAATGTTTTGCTAAAGTTCTCTTGCCGAGGTCAACTTTGGCCTAGTGGCTACAGACGTCTGATGCATATTCACTGTCAAACGCGCCGACGATACGACCGCGGTGGCTTGCGGTCTTGTAAGTAGCTATGGCGACAGACACCAAGCCTATCTGACCTTGAGCTTGTAGCTTTAAATTCGCCACTAATTAATGTTACAACTCATTGTTGCTACATATTTTAAAAAGTTACTTCAGTTTAAAAATGAACCGGGCAAGTGCGAGTAGGTCTCTCACAGGAAGGATTTCGTAACATTTAACAATATTTACCATTACATATTTTTTTTAATACTTCAGTTTAAAAAAAAAAAACGTTTCTTGTAAGGTTATAAAAGTTAAAAATTAAATGGGGTCTCATTTAATTTTTAACTTTTATTTTATTTTTATTATTTTTTGCTGTAAAAATTCCATCTGTCTACCTATTACGGTTTATGAGATACAGCCCGCTGACAGATTTAAAATAGAGATGGGCAGCGGAGGCTATGTAATAGGGATCCGTACGGCACCCTTCGGGTACGAAACCCTAAAAATCAAAATGAAAAACAAATACAACAACTACATATTACTTTTCCAGATTTCGGCTTCATGTTCGAGTCATCACCAGGCGGTAACCTAGGATTTGAACCAGACATTAAACTGACTGACGAAATGGTGATGGTCATGGGAGGAAAGATGGAAGCACCACCGTTTAGATGGTTCTGTGAGCTCTGTGTGCAAGCCTTCCTTGCTGTCAGGTGAATATAGACTTTATTTTATTACATTCATATTTCATATCACTAGATACGAGTTCTTATTTTATACTAAGATTTACACGAACACGAACGCTCATAGCGTTACACTACGGCCGAAAAATCTTGGCGAGTCTGAACATAGACACTAGGAACTTTCGCGCATGTTCTCTCACACACACTCGCCTCATTGTCACCATTTGGTTCCTCAAAATGTTACTGCGCAGCCTTTTATGCGAAGTTCGGACTCGCCAAGATACGTCTTCGACCGTACTGTAACTTCATTTCACATCACTTCAAAAGCCAACATCAAGAGGCAAAAACAAAATGCATTTGAAACAAATTGTTTTGCATTTTCAATTATACAAACATAACATCACGCTTGTAATCCCGGAAGGGTTACGCAGAAACGTATCTATAGTACACCTATATTTCGCCAGTTATGTTGAAGTCCCATGTAATAGGGAGCGAGCCTATTGCCATCAACCGGGCACAAATACAGACTCCGAGCTGATACCACATTAATACAGATGGGACACTCTGAAAAATCATTTAAATAAAAAGCGACTCTTGTTACGACACAATAAAGTGCAATTCTGGTCGCACAACGCTCATTACCTACAGTTATATTCACCTACAAGATGCCTATATTTAACGCGTAACTCTTATACCTTCTGACCGCGACAGTCCTACTGAATGGTCCCAGTGAGATAGGCCCGCCGCGTACTTGTAGCTTCATACCTAAACTGCGGAGTGTCTCATCTGTATTAATCTGTGCTGCTACTGAGAAATTCCAGATGGAAAACCCAATAACACTGCCCGACCTGGGAATCGAACCCAGGACCTCATGCTCAGCAGTAGCGCTTGCTACCACTAGACCAACGAGGCAGGATTTTATAAAATTACACCTAAATAAAGAATAACTAACTAACTCCATCTTGTCTCTTTTCCAGACCCTACCAAGAGGCAATCATATCAATGGTATCTCTCATGCTGGACACAGGCCTACCTTGCTTCCGCGGTCAAACGATTCGCCTCCTCCGTTCTCGATTCGCGCCAAACTCGACCGAAAAAGAGGCCGCAGCATACATGCTGTCCGTTATTAGGAACTCCTTCCTAAACTTTAGAACTAGGACCTATGATATGATACAGTATTATCAGAATCAAATTCCTTATTAGATTGTGGTTTTTGTTATTAAGATAAATATTAATGAGGTTTTGTCTATAATATGGCAGGTTAAAGAAGGGACATGCTTACAGTACTCGTGGAAATTAACACCTTTTAACTGAGAACCGACACTCTAATATGAAAAAATTAACCAGCAGATCCATACAAAAGCGCTTTACTGAAACGGTTAAAATGTATGGAACAGCTGAATAAATTTTATTTTAATTCTGAAATATGAAAATAAAAGTTGTTTGGTCCCATAGTAAATGTTGATTATTTTCATGATTAGTACACTCCCTTAAAGGATTCTTGTATGTGCCACACTGCAGTATATTACCGATATGCGATGGCTCTGGAGCTTCAGATGTCCCGATGTCGAGATGGTCCCGGCTGTCGTCAGAAGCCCGAAAGTCTGACGACCAGTCTTACCAAGGGGAAAAATAAATAAATAAATATTACCCAGTAACACGGTTGCGGAGGTCTGGTAGATAGTTGCTCCATGTAAACTAATACTATCTCTCCAGTTGCTCCATGTAATACTGTCAGCTGCATCCGGTTAGACTGGAATCCGACCCCAACATAATTGGGGCAGATGAGATGACGCTAAAGCTGCGGTTTTCTATAAGAGCGGTGGCCGCCACTAACGACCGTAGTGATAAAGTTATGCGCAGTGGCAAAGATTTAAATCGTTAGATTCGCCATACCGCGTCAAAAGCGAAGCTTCCAACAAACATCCACATTGTATTGGTGATATAACCTTCGTATCAGTGTTTCGGTAAGGATTTTTTTCTTAACTCTTTCAATGTTGTCATCAAGAAATCTCGTCCATCAAAATGTTCTTTCACTTACTAATGACGAGATAATTCGTCTACCAGAAACTGTCATTGTATACGGGGCATAAAAAAAACAAAATCGCTCTCCCAGACGGGACCGGCTCAACGTGTCCCGTCGGTCTTTGAAAGTACGTAATTACAGATGTATATATTCTTGGTGTTGCTAGCAGTAAAAATCTTAAAAAATATAATGCTTTTTGTATACTTTAATTTTAATGTAAAACACATAACACAAACGTCGTGTCAATAACGAGTGTTCCAGAATGATTAGTAACCGAATCACAAATAAAATCTGTCTACCTTCAATTTCAAATACAAAGGACTGACACTTGACGATCATTATTGTAGCAACACTACCTTCCATTTTGAATTATTATTATTATTTTAGGTTTTGACGAGATAACACGTCAACCGTTTGTAATATAAGATTTTTTCAGACTAGATATCCCGTCGGCAGTACATAAATGTAGATTTTTTGTTACGTTATAGCCGTACAGGGCGGCGATTTGTGATTTTATCACGCCGCATTGAAAGAGTGACGCCTTTGGTGATTTGAAATATTTGTTTTTTTTTGTTTGTTAAGCTTTTCCGGCTAAACGACTGAACTGACATTGATGCGATTTGGTATGGGGATACTTTGAACCCTAGGGAAGGACATAGGCTTAATAATTTGGGCATAAGGTTAATAATTTATATCATAAATGTCTACTACATACCCGGTACAGATCGGCTTTGTACAGCGTAATTGTCTGTGTCATTCATATACAGGGTCAAGTTAAATTAGCTAGCGAAACTCCGGAGACGCGAATGGGTATCGATATCTGTGTATGTTTTGACCGTTTCTTTCTAAAACCGTATGTCATCTTTACGACCGGGTATTATGCAGTCCTTTCACAATTATTTAGCCTCTGATAGCAGCAACCCAATAGCAACCTTATTGCAGCGAGAATACAGATCACTCTGATTTTGACAATGATGCAACATCAAAGGACTATACTTGGTAATTTATCGAAGGATCTTATTTAAAATAAAACGCCATTTTACGACACCAATATTTTATTAAGCACACCTTTTCATCATCCTGCGAATTGATAACATGTAGATTTACATTGAAATGCAATATACATACATAAACTCACGCCTTATTCCCATGTGGGTAGGCAGAAACTACAGAACGCTACCTGCTACGATCCTTACATGCTCCTTTTGCCTCGTTTACGTCCATACATCTTGTTTTAAACCGCACCCTTGTCTTATCACATCATTCACATGAATTGAAATGCAATTGCGAAAAATGACTACGAAATACACATTTTTACTACCTACTATCGATGAGAAAAATGTTTAAAATAATCTGTCGAATTAAAAGTATCTATATATGTATATAAATATACTTCCAAAAATCAGAAAGTTTTTTTTTTTTCAAAATTTTTAGCCAAAAATGAGAAACAAAAATGTTTCATCGACAGATTTTAGAAAAATGTGTATTTTTGTTTCTTTATGAACGACTAAATACTTAAAATTGTTAAAAATTCCTGTAGTATTATTAATTCGTTAATAATTATTAATTTTTATAATGATTATTTATTCTATTAGAGCATTTTGTCTCACAACACCCTTATAATCTATGATTATTTATAGTAAATACACTTGCAAAACTTCCACGCAGATTAAAAGTATGTTAAATCTATGGTACATGTAAATCTATGTGGCAACGCGCTGGGCAGACTTATAATAATTATCCAAACATTGATTCGTAAAAACATGCGAATGTCCAAGCCATTTCAAAAGGTAATTAGTGCTTTACTTTAACAATGTGCCATTTTCCTTAGCTTTCATTTAATTTTTCATTGTCTTAGCTTTCTGGTTAATTGGGGTTGAGCCACATCAGTCAGCACGGAATCGCCTTTTTTCATGCTCTATCCTTTTCTATCCCTCATGATCGTCATTTCCTAGAGTGAGAAAGATGGTGTGCGCGCGGCGGAATTGGCGATGCGCTCGGATTCCGCAGCGCGCACTCTATATTTCTCGCTCTAGGAAATGAGGATCATGAGTGATAGAAAAGGATAGAGCATGACAAAAGTAGATTCCGTGCTGACAGATGTGGCTCAACCCTAAAAGATATAAACGTGGGGTCTCTATCTTGCACATATCATTTACAGGTCTTTTACCTCTGATTTTGCATCAATATCAATGTGGTCTCCAATATATTTTCCCTATAATTCACAAACATTTATGAACGTGAATGAACCTTCAACTGTTCACTGGCGGTCAAAGAAAATAGAAGAAATAAGATAAGTTATTGCGAATGTTTTCTGCCTAGCGCGTTATGTTTCTACATACTTATACTAAATACAATAAATATATGACACATACAATTATTATTATAGACGATCAAGTACACCTAAGGGCTAATTTTTCAATCGTCACTTATCTTTTATTTATGGAATAAATATGGCGGTTTGACAGCTTTTGTAAAGAAAACTTGTCAAACTGTCATATTTACATATTTATTCTACGGTAAAAGTTATCCGACTATTGAAAAATAAGCCCTAAGTAAAGTGTACAAGAATATTTTTGGCGTGTGACAAACAACCGCCATCTTGTTTTTTCAATACAATTTCTGTGACATTTCACAAATTTTTACCAGCAACGCCCTCTTATTAATGTCACTCAGGTGCCAAAATGTACTTGTAGCACTCTACTTATACAAGGTATAACTTAAATAAAGCACAGCCTCCTAGGGGGTCATTGTACTCATCATTATGAATAACTTTTACTATGCGACCAAACATAAAATTGTGAAAAAAAATCAGCTGTTCCCTACATTTTGACAGTTTATGCGAACATTCGCGATTTCAGGTTTGGTCCTATAGTAAAAGTTGTTCATAATGATGTGTACAGTGACCTCTTAAGAAGTTGAAGTGCGTTATTTAAGTTACACCTTGTATTAAATACAATCAATTTTTGACACGCAATATTATAAGACAATCAAGTATACCTAACAGAGAGTCTATCTTTCAAGATTCGTATACGTTCTTTCTGACTATTTTTTTTTCTTTTTGCTTGGCTCCTAAGGGTCATAGCGTGATGTTAAATATAGCCTATAGCCTTCCTCAAGAATTGGCTTATCAAATGCAAGACGAATTTTTAAAATCCGACTGGCAGTTCCAGACATTAGCGCGTCCAAACATACAAACAAACAAAAAAAGTAACCCTTCAGCTTTGTTATTAGTATATAGATATAGATTAAATAGACATTTATGATTACATCATTTAGAAGAGAACGTTAGACATGCCGTATATTATGACTTTATCGTGCCACTTAGAGAACTATTAAACAGCCTAAGTTTTTTAAACTAAGGCCAAAAATACTATTGCAATTTATACAAATACCAACTTTGACCCTATATGAAGAAAGTTAATTTTAGAACGACAAAAACTATTGAAAACATCGTCCAATTTCAGTTACAATGAAAAATTTACGTTGTACAAGGGGTTCTAATCCCAAAGGATACAAGAAATGGTTCCTAAAGAGAATATAAAGGAAGCTAATTTACAAAAGGAATGCATATCGTTGGCCGTGGATGACAATTAGGATGATTAAATGGTGATAGGATTGATTTCTTGTAAGAGTCGATGTGGGGAGTGTTTTTTATTTAATTAATTTCACTGGTCTTAACTATTTCGGTACGGTCATTCAACCAATTTTTTACTTATTATTTTTATTGTGCTTTGTGGTGAAAGTGTTTAGTTTCAATTTAACCGTACTTATTTTTGCTAAGTTAATTTAAAATGGGGAATGTTGTACTAAAAAAAATAAAAAATAAAAGGATGACAGATGTGGTAGCAGGGACAGATTTGGACAAAAATTAATATAATTTTTCCCTCGGATCCTGAAAGCCAATGTCTACAACTACAGTCCAGCTGGTCAGATACATACTAACAAATATGTGTTTTGCGAATTTGATCCTTATTACTAATAGAAATTGTACAACTGACAGGTGTCAGGAACGCATTCTCTCGACGGCCGGACTGTGAGATAAGATTTGTTAGCAGATTTCCTGATCATACACTTATCAGGCTTTCAAAACCCCAAAAGCTATAATGTATTTTTGAGTCCCAAGGTAAAAAATACCGTGTATTCTGAAATTGAAGTAATAATTAAGTGTTAAATTTTATAGTTTGGTGGTATTTTTTCCTAGTGATATTTTAAATTCTGGGAAAAGATTTCACCACTGTAGAAACTTATATACTAAGGGCCGGTTTTTTGATCCGTAGTTAACTCGACCAATGGTTAAACATGGTAACTAATGGTTGAATTTTGGCTAAACGTGTTTGCCAAAGTAGTTACTATTTTTTAACATTCAAACTACCGGTCAGGTTCTTAAACAGTTGTTTTATGTCAAATTTAGAAGGAAGTTTGACATAAACCAACTGTTTAAATACCTAACTGGCGGTTTGAATGTTGGTGAACACAGCCTTAGGACAATTTACATTAGCTACTATGTTTAACCGTTGGTTGAGTTAACTAGGCCACTAGGGATCAAAAAACCGGCCCTTATTAATATCAATGATTATGTTTGCAACTTACAGGCTACATAGTCAATAAAAATCGAGATTAATATATTAAAGAATACATATTATTATTGTTAAAATCAAGCTAAGTAGCTCAGTGAATATAATACGTAGAAAAATAAATAAAAAAATACTAAAATAATACAAAATGTCTTAAAATAAAAGTGACTGGCTCCCTCTGTAACCAAATTGTAATAACCTTCATCAAGTTACCATAGCCATAAAAATATATCAATAAATTATATATTAGACAAGCCGTTTTGAATGTTTATGTAAGTAAAAAAAAAAACTATTTATTGTACTAATAGGACTTAGAAGATTTTTAGGCCAATTTCTAGTTTAGCTGTCAATGTTATTTGTAAGATACAGGTCATAAGCTAAGCAAGGATTAATATATTCGTATATTATTCATTTCTACTTTTATTTTAGCAATCTTTTGCTCCTTAGGCCTCATTTACGGAGACGCGAGGCGTCGCGCGTCGCGTTGGGCGGCGTGGCCCGCACTAAATTCAAATATATGGCGTTGTTAGAGAGCGTTTACGGAGAAGCAATTTTACACGCGTTTACTTGAAATGCAGGCGGAGCCCGCGGTTGGCATCGCCGCGTCGCACGCGACGTTTATCGCGGCGGCGCACGCAGCGTTGGGGCCTAGCTATTCCTGCAATTCTCCGTTCTCGGTAAAACTTAGCGACACCCGCGGCGGCGCCCGCGGCATCGCACGTCCTGCGTCTTCGTAAACAACATCGTACATTGCCATATGTTTTGTGTTTGCGCGTGTGATAACGCGGGCCGCTGCATGCGTCGTAAACGGGAAAATCGTTCAACGCGCCGGGAGACATCACGCAACACGCGTCGCACGACGCGCCGCGGCTCCGTAAATGAGCCCTTATTCTTTTAAGAGAAAATACTCATGACATTTAAAACAATATTTTAACCAGCACCCTAATAGCGTAACTCACTATCGATCGGAATCTGAATCATTTTGAAGCGAATTGCTAATCCATTGCTTCATATGTTCGAAAAATGTTGTTTGCTCAACAACGTAAGTAACGCAATGAATGTTGTTGAAGTGTCAAAATGAAACCGATTCAGATTGATGGTGTGTTACGAAATTAGGGTACAGGTGCCGTGTTATGACGTTGCCATCATAATTCCGTTGCAAGAGAGAGATGAAGCTATACATAACCGCTAGCACCATCCCTTTTTCGCTCTGGAATCATACCCCCTGTGCTAAAAATGGATTAGGTACAAGGTTTTTGATGTTTACTGCACAGCCCGTTTTTTAAAGATGATCATAATAATATATTTAAGAACGGGTACAACACACATCTGAGTTCCCTATATTATTTCTACCAGAAATCCTTGCTTATGTGAACTGTATCCTAACCATATGTTTGTAAACAAAGTCATAGTTCTCTGAAGTGTGTATTTATTTACTTATCCTATATTGTAAACTATTAGGTGTATTATGGTCTACTGAGATTTCTAAAAAGAAGTGTTTAAATTGTATATTCGAAGTGGGTAGTTTTTTTTATGTAATCCATAAGTAACGCGTGTCTTACGGACATCAAAACGTTCAGACCCAAATAATTTTCGTTTTCGTAGAATGTTTGTTTACTAAATAGGACATGTGAAGAAAAATACACTATAAATATGTTAAGTGTTGTGCTATATATAAAATTGTGTATATATTATTGTTGATGGTACTTTTCTGACATTCCTCTGGATTATTCATGTTTGAACGAATATATCTGGTTAAGGTGTCTAATGCGTTTTATTTATAGCTTGTTTTCAGCATTTATTATGTCTAGAACTCTGTAGATCTAGAATGTTATGCCTCGCTAGAATTGCTGTACTTTACCAGCTCTTACTAAGTCTAAACCTATTTAGGACTCCGCGACCTATTTAAAAGCGATAGCCACGCGAATTACGCGATCGCACCGAACAAAAAGTGACATATGAGCCTGACGATCGCTTTTTTGATCGCACACGGCCGAAGAGTCGTTGTCATTTTCACCAATATTTGACATTAAGTCAAACCCCGCCCCCAAAGATTTTAATCGTTAGATTTGCCCTCATCGTATTGTTGATTTCACACACTATTAAACAGCGTTTCCATGATAATCAAATGAAGTCACTGCGTCATTGTGTGTCAAAACGAAACAGAAATGCAACTATCTTTTGACGCGGTAGGGTGAATCTAACGATTTAATTGGCGCTTTCATAATTTTCATGACAGCCGTCACTACAGCTGTTAAGTGCGGCCACCGCTCTTCTAGGAAACCGTAGCTTTAGCGTTTATAAACGTTAAGCTAGTAAACGTAAAATTTTTGCCAGACCTTGCCCTTTTCGGCGAAGTGCTAAAACATCATATTCGGTTTTACCTAATTTTCTAAAATCATTACCCTACTTTTGGGCTTCGCCACGGTCAGGTAAAAATCTTAGCACACAGTCACAGACGTCTTCAATTGAACAATCACATTATTCACAACAAGCATTCTTTTAGCCGCTTACAATTGACGCGGCGTAGTAATTCAAGACACACTGACAAAATTATATTAAATATTATAGATTTTTAATTGATTTTGTAGATGGCTATCGAAAAATAACAAGGTACAACGTATAAACGAGTACCTAAGAAGGCAAAGTCACGAGCATAAATTCCTTACATTTAGGTACACTAGATTCAAAGCGATTTTCTCCTAAAGTATTGATAGAAACGTTATGGCGTTACGAGCATGGTATTTTCAAAACTAATATTACGAATTATGTATTTTAACCGAAATCAAAAAAGGAGGGGGTTCTCAATTTGTCGCGTATATGTATATAATTTATTTTTTTTACCTAATTTCTCCGTCAATTGTGGACTGATTTCGAAAATTCTTTTCTTGTTTGAAAGGGAGAGGACCAATGGGACCACCCATCGAATCTGATGTGGGGATCCCATGGAAATCGATGGCAACCCTCAAATTTTATAGGCACACCTGTAGCAATTTGGATAATTTTTTATAGTAGGTAACTCATGCATTTACTCTCCGAAAGGCACCATTTGGTGAAGTGGAACTGATGATGAAGACCACAGATGGCCATAGGAACTACTCGATAAAAAGTATGTATTTCACGGGTTGCGATTCGATTACCTAAGTACTTTTAATATGGTTGGTAAGAGAAACGCTCGTCACAATGCATATGGTGAAGTGGAGCTAATGGTGACTTCACTATTAGCTCCAGTTCTCCTGGTTGTTACTAGGAGATTCTCAACAATTAACGTCCCTACATAGCAGACTGACCCACTAAAAAGTGAAAAATAAACAACTTTTTACGTTTTTTTTATGTATGTTCGGAAATAACTCCAACAGATTTGCAAAATTCTTTTTTTGTTTGAAAGGGTATTCTCTCGAGGTGGTTCCATTGCCACCAAGTTAGAATCCGATGAGGGGATCCTATGGAAATCGAGGAAAACCCTCAAATTTAATAAACGCACCTATAGCAATTTGGGTATTTTTTATAGTAAGTCTTGCATAGCTCTCGGAAAGCACCATTTGGTGAAGTGGAATAATTTATGATGAAGACCACAGATCACCATTGGAACTACTTAAATATACCTAACTATTTCACGGGTTGCGATTCGATTAAGTACCTACTTTAAATAGGTTGGTAAGCAATTTATGCTCGTCACAATGCATGATGACTTCACCATCAACTCCAGTTCTACTGGTTGTTACTAGGAGAACTCCTCAACAATTAACGTCCCTACATCGTAAACTGAACTGCTAAAAAATTAAAAATAATAAACTTTTTACAAAAAAAAAAAAAAAACTACCGACTTCTAAAAAAAACTACAAAGTAATAACTTTAATTTCAGAAGTATGTGGCAAAAACTAAAATACAGAACCAAAGACACCGACTTCTGAAATTAATTTGTCACTTTGTAGTGTTCTTTTTTTTGGAAGCCGCTGTTTTTTTTTTTTTTTTTTGTAAAAAGGTTTTTTCTCAAAGTTGCAATCGTTATTTCACGAGATATGCCTATTCTGTTGTGCACAAACTAAACTTAATTTAGGCTATTGCTAACTTTTTCTCTCTAATAAAACAAGAAAGAGGCGGACGTAAATTAGAGCTGTCTTTAGTTGAGCTAATATTTGCATACAAAAGACGACACGTAGGTAAAAACATGTCGACACGGTGAAGCGCAAGGCGTAAACTAGTTTGACATCTCTAATTTAGTTCATAGCTATGGCCGTCCTTTTCTCGGGCTGCCTGTTAGTAAAAGATAGCGATTCTCTAATTTTAGCTTAGTTATTGAACAAGAGAATTCTCACCAATGGATTTTGAATTTTGTACGTTTTTTATGCTCGTGACTACCATTACCAAGTATAAATTCACAGTGACGGCTTTCTTAGTTCAATAATGAAGTCGGTTCAATTTCTCACATATAGCAGGGGTTGATCTGGCCCAGGTGCTCCCCGGACGTTCCAATACCCGATGCCGCGGAAGTCCATTACCAAACCAGCCCTCTGTACAAAATCCATGCCAAACACCGGAGTAACAGCACCCGGCATATCGATGAACATCGTCGGAATTATAACTCCGGCTGCTATCACTTCCACGGTTGCCACGCGAAAAACTTGGTTCGGGGGCCTATTAGGCATAACCAACACTTTAAAGTCGAAGTCCTGTCCATAAGCAATTAAGTGCTGTATCAAATCCATTGATGCAATAGAATAGTTTGTCCCCGTATCCACCACGATGTTAAAGTCCATATGGTATATGTTAACATTAATCATGGGACAGCTATTGAAAATCTCATGCGTACAATTCTGACATTTCAGGCCCACGATATTGTCGGATCGGCAGCGAAAACATACAATTTTGCTGAACCTTTCAGCGTCCAATTTACTTAATTCCTCGAACAGTCCAGTCTTCTCACCCCTGTGTAACTTTCGACACGTTCGCTCAAAAAGCTGGCCATATTGTTTGCAGTTGTCGCAAGGAGTTTCAGAATTATCGGACGTGTGGAGTAATGGTGGTAAAGAAGAAATGGCGGGCACAGATACTTGAGGCGTCGCAGCTGCTTGAGGTGGCGCAGGTACTTGAGGCCGCACAGGTGCTTCAGGTGGCGGACTTTCTTGAGGCGTCGCAGCTGCTTGAGGTGGCGCAGGTACTTGAGGCCGCACAGGTGCTTCAGGTGGCGGACTTTCTTGAGGCGGTGCAGCTGCTTGAGGTGGCGCAGGTACTTGAGGCCGCACAGGTGCTTCAGGTGGCGGACTTTCTTGAGGCGGCGCAGCTGCTTGAGGTGGCGCAGGTACTTGAGGCCGCACAGGTGCTTCAGGCGGCGGAGTTGCTTGAGTTGGCGCAGGTACTTGAGGCCCCACAGGTGGTTCAGGCGGCGGAGTTACTTGAGGTGGCGCAGCTGCTTGAGGTGGCGCAGGTACTTGAGGCCGCACATGTGCTTCAGGCGCCGCAGGTGCTTGAGGCGGCGCATTCGCTTGAGGCGCCGCAGGTGCTTGAGGGGGCGCATTCGCTTGAGGCGCCGCAGGTGCTTGAGGCAGCGCATTCGCTTGAGGCGCCGCAGGTGCTTGACGCGGCGCATTCGCTTGAGGCGCCGCAGGTGCTTGAGGTGGTGCATTCCCTTGAGGCGCCGCGGGTGCTTGAGGCGGCGCATTCGCTTGAGGCGCCTGTGGACGTGAGTCCGCGATTATTTCTTCCACCTGCCGAGCGCGCTCCACCAGATCTGTGAAACTGTCACAGTCTTCACGTTCCACTTTTACCTTTATACGGCGGTGTAACATCGCGTACACCAAATCCAGCTCCGTTTCTTTGGTAAAAGTATTCACTGGTATTTTACTTAATAAACTTAGCGACTTCTGGACGAATGCCGCAGTAGGTTCTTCATTTTGAGGTGCGCTGAAGAGGCGCTGGTAAATCCGGTGTTGTTCCGGTCGAACTCGGTAAGTGTTGCGCAGCAGTTTGATTGCATTGTCCCAATCCGTAACCCATATTTTGTTGTCCTGCCACCAATCTGCTGCCTGGTCCGTCAACAGTAAGGAGAAACTTCGGAGAGCAGATTCATTCTTCATTTCGCTGCAGTTCTTAAAATCGATCACAGCATTGATAAATGGCCTGACGTCACCGATCCCATTGAAACGTTCTTTACATAAAGCAAAGTTCACTGGGGTGCAACCCAGCGATGCCTTAACCTCATCAAACTCAGCTCCTATTATTTTGTCGAAAGCATGTCCTTGAATCAATTCCGAAGGATGTGGTGGCGAAAACGGTCGGCCAAAAGCTGGGGCCGGCGTCTGGCCCTGCCCCTGCGTCATAAGCAACCCACGATTGTTTTGCATCCTGTGTGTTACCTGACGTGGTGTAAACGTTCTGTGTCCATGTACCGAGAAGAGCGGTACTGTAGAGTGGCGATGACCCACCTCAACCATCCCCGGCGGCGGCGGTGACTGCCTCATATTAGGACAGTAATGATGGTCGCGTTCGTACTCGTTGTTATTGCACGTACATGCAGGAACAAAATCTGGTTGCCTGATCATGGTTAATCTCGACTAGGTAAGTAAATGTAAATACTTCCGGAATGTCTAGTTGCAGAGGATGACTTCTTAGGTGTGATGGTCAGGGCTTGCGACAACTAGGTTGCAGGTGCAAGTCGTCGAGGGACTGCGGCCGCAGGGATGTAGGTACCAACTAAATTTCTGGGACTAGACTTGTACAACACAACATTAGATAAGTTTTCTACCCATTCACTATAATAAAATTGAAATCGAATGTTCATCAGTATCTTTAACGTTCAATGTCCACTAAAAACACATTTTTTCCAAATACTAGTTCGATAGCACTTTTGTCCGACTGTCCCATCACTACTTTATTTAATATAAAAATAAATAAATAAATGAATTGGCCAACACTTTTGGAATGTATCACATCACACTAGTTCGCAGGTCCAAAGAATATTGTTCAATGTTCGTCACCAATCGAATTACATCAAAGAAATTCAAAAGTCTAGCAGGTAACCTAAGCTTTCAATCAATAAAAGGTCTTCAATATCGTCGCAGCACTAGGTATAATTACCTACATAAGACTGCCTTCGCGTAGGTACACATCTTTCATTTTACTCACTCCGGAACGTTCAGACGTCCGATAGGTACTTTTTTTACTTAGGTACGTCAGCGACGGACACAACTAGTCTAAGCAAATCCAAGTCCATGTCGTCTTATAGCTGAATATTATGCAAGAACTTTGATAAATGACTGACGAGGCCCATGCAATGTAGGGCGATGTGTCGGAGGGGCGGAAAGTATTGATTCGTGAAAACTGCACTGCAAGAGAAGGGAGCCGATAACCAATAAGGGCTCGCCGAAAACTGAACGTTGGCGGGATCGCACGAATCTTGTTTGCAATACACGACCTGATGGCTATTCTAAAACCGGTCCTTTTAAGACCAAAGTTCTTTTAAGTTACCTACTGTATAAGTACCCTTTCTTTGTTACAATACCTTTTGTAGTTTATTTTCTAAAGAATAATAAAATGCAGTACGGACAAGGGGTTGACCTCTCAAGGTCATCTGCGCACAGGGAATGAACTTCATATCTCTTTGGAGGATCGAAGGGGGTGAGAGTGAGACGGCAACAGCTGGTCGATTCTGTAAAAGCTTCACCGTGAAAACTTGCGTGGAGTGAGCTGTCATCCCCTTGATGCTAGGGATTAACCCAGCATTACATTTACAATCATAATCGAGATTTCAATAATAGTTTTTTACTAATTCTATTGAATTTTATATTATTTCAAAGCTAGCGTATAAGTGTATACACATTACTGTTTTAGTATAGCAAAACAGAAATGTAGTCAGACACTCAATTTTGTTTTTTCCTATTTTTCTTCTAGACTAGTCCTTATGACTAGGACTAGTCTTGAAAAAATTTGGCGCGAGCGCGTCATTCACGAACAATAAACATAAAAAATAGAACATTCACGTTTAAGCTAGCTAATAAAGAAAATGCGCATTGACATTGTTTGTTATTAATATTATGAACCCACTGATTGATTACATTTAACCGCCATCGCGATGAGTTTTGAGCACGCGATTATTATCGATCGATTCGAGTAAAGACTGCGCGACGTTGTACAGCTTTGTTATTAACCAAACAAATTACTCAATAAGAAGAGACAACTGAACGTGTCAAGTGATTGAGTGCTACTAAAAGTGGCCTTACCATGGAATTTAACCTCACACAAACTATGTAGAAACTAAAGATGTTTGTGTTTGAGCAGTTTTTTTTTATTTATTATTTATTTGAGAAGGGTTTGCTCTTGACTATAGTCTAGGTCAAAGGTGACAGAGACAAAGCCTACGATAGAGTGAGCTTACCCAGAAGAAGCCTGTTCACTCTAACTTTGAAGAGATTCGGGTTGTAAGCGTTCGGGAACACAGACGCAGGTAGCGAGTTCCACTCTTTTGCCGTGCGCATTATGAAGGATGTTTGGAAGCGCTTAGTACGAATTGGTGGAATGGCAACTAGGTATGGATGGTATACTTGCAGTGCTTTTAGATTATCGACGGTAGAAGGGGGCCGGTGGAATGAGGTTGTGGAGTTCCTGAGCACACTCGCCGAAGTACAGGCTATAGAAGACCGACAAGCAGGCAAACTTGCGGCGATGAGCCAAGCTGTGAAGCTTGGCATCCACCAGTTACACGTCACCAATGAGCCTCTTAGCTCTGCGTTCCACTGAGTCAAGCGCAGCAAGTTAGTATTTAGCTGAGCCATCCCAAAGGTGACTGCAATACTCCATGCAGGATCGGACTTGCGCTTTATAGAGGGTCAAAAGCTGTCCAGGCGTAAAGTATCGCTTCACTCGGTTTAGGATGCCCAGTTTTTTGGCCGCAGTTTGGGCTTTGTGTTCGATGGTAGCGCCAAAGTTGAGACTGGATGCCAACTCCATGCGTAGGAGCTCGAGCCGATCTGTTACAGGAACAGCCGATCTATTCTGGAAAAATCTCTCTGTGAAAACTTAGGTGAGGTGAGCGTGGAGTGGGTTGTTAATAGTGTTAATACCTAGCATCAGGTGGAATTACAGCTCACTTCACCTGAGTTTTCACGGCGAGATTTGCACAGAATAGCACTGCAGATGTACCTCGAAAAGTAGGAGTTTGGTCGAAACAACTCGTTTTAGCGGTAAAAAGACACGCATGTGTTTTGGTAGCGTTAAAAGAGACCAGTTTGTCATCATCCTATTGAGAGACAAGGCTTAAGGTCAAATCTGTCCGCTCTATCATGGCCTCTCTCAAGCTCAACTTCATCGCCGCTGGTTTTTGCGCTGGACAAGTATCTCTCTGAAACATTATTGTGAGTATCCAACAATATCATGCGGAAGTAGGTCATTGATTGTAGCAGGAAAAGAGTTGCAGAGAGAACAGACCCCTGAGGAACTCCGGCATCAATAGCCATAAGCTCAGACGAGCAGCCGTCAACGACTACTCTCATCGATCGTTCACTAAGGAAGTCTGATATCCAGCTACAAAAAGCAGCTGGAATGTCATAAGCAGAAAGCTTGCTGAGAAGACTTGCGTGCCATACACAAGAAGATTGCCAGTTGATTGACCCCGGCGAAAGCCATATTGACGGTCACTGAGAAGATCGTTGTCTTCAAGGTAGGTCAGCAACTTACTGTTCAGTACCCTTTCCATAACCTTGCACAGTATGCAGGTAATGGCGATCGGACGGTAATGGGCAGGGTTTGAACGGTCGCCCTTTTTGGGCACTGGTTGTACATTAGCTAGCTTCCAAAATTTCGGCATCATCTAGATTGCACAATACTTACTTTTCGGACATCTTTTGTATGAACTGCGATCTCCAGCATCGAAGAGTCACAACGAAGTACAGTAGGTGGCAGTCATTTAAATAAAAAGACTTGCGGATAATAAGTATGTAGGTACCCAATATTGTATTGTAGATACCTAGGTACCTAACTTACCCAATCAAACACCTCACTTACATCACCAACTCACTTCATTTAGCCGAATCACTTCAGTGTGGTTATTTGCTATGGCTACGAGAATCGGGTAAAGTGATAAGATCACGCCACGCTTTCAGAATTGGGTGAAGTGCTAAGATCGCGCCACGCTTGCGAGTTACGTCATTAACACTCAGATTTTTTTTTATTTTACTGGAAATATTCAAATGCACGTCAAACAAATGCTTGTGCTTCAAACGATGAAAACCTATGTTAACTAATGCGCCTCTTTTTAATTTTTGGTCTTTTTAGAAACTATCTGAATATTTAAAGTTGGTCAGCGGAAAATTCCCATTGTGAGCTTTTTATTACGAGGTGCTGTTAATCGAGTTAATCTTGTGTAGGTACGCTTCTTTTAAATTGTTTTACCTCTTTAAATCTAATCTGCCTTCATAAATAGATCTGCTATTAATTTCCAAATACCTAGTCCACGGTTTTGTGGTTTGAAAATTATTTAGTGCTAGGTTATTGTTTTACCACCTATAAATTCAACTCAGAGATGGCGGCTGCGAAAATTTTAAATTATTCGTCATAGGTATCGTTTTCATTTGAGGGTGATAAAGCCGATAGTCAGGTAAAACTGAAAATCCAAGATGGCGGCTGCGAAAACTACGAAAATTTTCAAACAATTCGTCATGGGTGTCATTTTCATAGTTTTGAGGGTCCTAAAGCGAATAGTGAGGTCAAAATGAAAATTCAAGATGGCGGCTGCCAAAATTTTGAAATTATTCTTCATGGATGTCGTTTTCATAATTTTTGAAAGTGCTAAAGCCGATAGTCAGGTCAAATGAAAATCCAAGATGGCGGCTGTAAATTTTTTTATTCATGGGTGTCGTTTTAATGGTTTTAGAGTGTGCTAAAGCCGATAGTGAGGTTAAAATAATAATCCAAGATAGCGACTGCGTAATTTTTTTAAAGACCCTATTTTCGTTACCACGGAAACCATGAAATTAACACACATGACGAATAATTTGAAAAATTTTGCAGCTGCCATCTTGGCTTTGAAATATTATAAAATGATCACTAGAACAGCATCAAAAATATTATTAAAATCTCGATTATGATTGTAGAAATGTGCTTGGTCCATACCTAGCATTAGCTGGGGTGACACTGACAGTTCACTCCATGCTCACTTCACTTAAGGGCTAGGACCAAGAATTCTTGGTCCTAGCTTAAGGGGGAAGCGCTAAGGTAGCCCGCGAAATTCAAATATTCTTACATTTTTTGCAATTTGTAAGTCAGTATTAAGTTTAATGATGATTCAAATAGAATTCGCGACCGTAACAATCATATATTTACAAAATAATAATCATTAGAATCAGCAACATACAACTTCATAAGTTAGAAAAGGCCTCAAATGTCAAAATTTCATGAAAGTTTTCACGGTGAAATGGTTACTGAATAGCATTGAAGCTATTATAGAGGCCTATTTAATATCTGTATCACGTGATCGACCAAGTCGTTGATTGGCTAGTCAATCATGTCCTGTAGTCCTTGTTATACATAGGGGAAGTACGTACAAAATTACACAGGCATCATATTTCAAATTCTGCCGCTTCTAGCCCGACATCGCCAACTATATCACGTGATTCTACCGGCTCATACCAAATTACCAACCTGTCAAAACGTGAACTCGCGCCTGTCTTAGCTAGATAATTTTAAATGATGAGGAGGCACCCACCAACGATTATCCCTGTATGCACTATGCAAGTGCACCCAAGAACAACCCCCGGTTGGAAACATTTGTTGATAAACAATCAACAAATGTTTCCTAATGAATACCCAGCTTTAGTTTATCAACAACTACTTTGCTTTAGGCAAAACAAAATAATCAAATTACTGAATATTGTTCTTTATTCAAAATCCATATCATAACATTCTATAAACGACAAGTAGAATTCTACTTTTTTCAAACACTTCTTCACTTTGCTTACATCAAAATTAGGTAAATGTTCCTTTTCATGTTCAGGGAATTTTCTGGAAAACACTGTTTTTTCTTTGACAGTCTTTTCCTCAGTTTGATTTTGTTTTCTTATGGATTTGGCTTTGGACAGTATGTCGTGTAAATGTGATAAGGCAGCTTTGCAGTAGTGTTTCTCGTTTTCTTCACTGGGACCTCTGATTATGAGGAATGTATCCTTTTTCATGACTGTCAGACTAGCTTCGTCTGTTTGTATGAGTTCACTCTGAAAGGGTAAAAAAATCAAAATAGAAATACTGAGATTTTACTCCCATTAGATATTTTGTTGAAGATACAAGCATTTTCTTTGAATATCAATCTGCCAAGCCTTTTCACAACTATCTTGGGTTCGGTTTCCAGCCTAACCAGATGCAGCTGAATACCGGTTTTTTACATGGAGCGACTGCCTTACTACCCGTTTTTAAGTCTGGTTGTCTGACTTTTGAGCTTCTGACTACCTGGGCTTGTGTCAACGAAAAAGTCGTTTTATTAAGCTTTTAGATCAATCAGGATTTTAGATTTAAATAATGTAAGGGAATCTTATGATTGAATCAATCTGCCTAGCCTTTTTCCCAACTATGTTGTGGTCGGCTTCCAGTCTAACCGGATGCAGCTGAATACCAGTATTTTACATGGAGCGACTGCCTATCTAACCTCCACAACTCGCTTACTAGGTAATACGATACCCCTTGGTAAGACTGGTTGTCAGACTTTCGGGCTTCTGACGACCCGTAACGACTGTCAAAGATCCACGAATGACAGTCAAGAGATCAATGGCTTAACGTGCATTCCGAGGCACGGAGGAGTCTCAGTATGAATCCTCCATAGAAAAGGGAGAATCCTCCGACCACACGGGTGTTGTGTCTGGTAGGGGTTGAATTGTCCCACAAAGACATTAAGCCTATTGTGTTCCAAAATAAAATATGTGGGCATTTATTTTGGGACCATACACAAGTATGTCAAAATTTTTCTTTGATGGTTTGTGGCTAAGTAATTACAACCCCACGGGTCGTTTGATCAGGTGTCAAGTTAAGTTAGGCTTGCAGCAGTTGGACAGTGGATGGTGGACTTATGTGCCTTGGGAAGCACATTAAGCCATTGCTCCGGGCTGTCATTCGTGGATCTTTGTCGTTACGGACCATAAGAAGCCTGAAAGTCTAAAAACTAGTCTTACCAAGGGGTATGGTAATACCCAGTAACTGGGTTGTGGAGATCAGATATGCAGTTACTCCATGTGAAATACTGGTATTCAGCTGCATCTGGTTAGATTGGAAGTCAACCCCAACATAGTTGGGAAAGGCTAGGCAGATGATGATGACAGAGAGGGTGGTGATTATAATGTATGCAAAATTACCTGTAGGCATTTCTGAGCAACAGACTCCAAAGCAATGGCCGGATCATCAAAGTTGGCATTACTGTCTAAATTAGTACATATGTTGAGCAGACATATCACTGCCTCTCTTGGTTCTATCTCTCCATTGAAGTACCGCATAATGAAGGCATAGGATGCTAGTACGTTTGTGATGTTATTCTTGATTGTGGGTGAAGGTTTGACCGCCTGTATGAAAATTATATTTAGAAACAAAAAGATCATCAACGGCATCTGAAGATAAATTGTCATACTTAAAAAATACTACAACTTTTATTTCAAAAAAATTATTTTAAGTAAATTATTTTTTGACAGATCAAGTTTCTTAAAAATACAGGAATTGCCCCTCAAGATAAGATTTCTGAATTGAGACAAAACAAAAGGACTTTCTGAGGATTAAAACATCTGTTAGTCTCATGTTTTTAGCTAATCCCCTTGAGAACATGGTGTGAGTTTTTGTATATTAATTGAGAATGTAAATTGTTTTACAGACAATTCCCTGCCGAAAAGTAGACAACAAATATCCCATGTTTTATTCATGAGATCAAGAGAAAGTTAGGAGCTTGAAATTCAGCACAGAATCTATTGATTTGAAGAAAGATGTTTTCAGAGACCTGAAAACTGTTATAAAACCTATGTAATTGAAGGCAAACTGTTGTAAATTTTAAAAGTACACATACTGTCAAAGTCTCAAACTTAGGAACAGCTTTCAACTCGGGACATTTCTTCAAAGCATCTCCATCATCAACAACAACATCTTCCACCAACTTCTTATCCCTTCGATATGTCCACCATGGATCCCACTGTGGCATTATAGATCCTACATCCCCTTGATTTAATAATGCTTCAAATTCATTCCTCTCATCTTCAGTCAACGCATTCCATACTGCATCCGCATCATCAAGGTTCAAGTCTTTTATACGTTCCTCAAGGTCTATTTCTGGTTCATCATCCGAATCGGCTGGTTCATCGTCATATTCTATCAAGTCATCTATGTCAATGTTGTCAACATCCTCATTCTTCATCCGTTTTAAAATGTCAATCATTTTGTCTCTGGATTCATCATCAGCGTGGTGTGACGTTAGCTCGTCGTTTACACAGTCTCGGTAGAAGCTTTCTGAGCATTGTTGGTGCTTCTCCGATTTGTAGCAGTCTAGGGAACAGTAGAATGTTTCGCAGCGCGGACAGCAGTATTTACTCTGTTTTTCGTCGCATCTGAAAGATTGGATTATGATGATTTTATATACGTGTTTGTCTTTACTTTAGTCCAAAATGGAAATTAATAATGATAAATTCTTGGACTAAACAAAAGATTTCAAAGAGGTTAGGTTTTTACTCACAGTCCACAAAGGTTTTGGTTTATCTTAGAAGTTTTATTGTCAGCCATTATAACGTCTTATTGCATACGAATAGTCTCAGACAAAACAGAAATGTGAAATCGCTATCTTATTATTTTCATATCCACTCCGGAGTCCCGGCAAGAAAAAGAAAACCAACCAAACAAAAACCAAATAACCAATACTATTGGTTGGTTTATTGGTCCGATAGCCTAGCCAATTAGCCAATAAATAATAAACTGGATATTTTTTTGGCATTGGCAATTTGACATTTGATACTTGATGACACTGACATTGGACTGACAGCTGACGGCGTGCTGACGGGACGGTGACTTGTTGCGTTTAGTTTGCGATTATTAATGTCTATTTTCCAGATATCGTTTTTATTTAATTTAATTATAAAACTCTACTGTCTCATTTAATTGTTACTTATGATTTAAGTAAAATTAAGTTACAAACCGTGCATTAATGAAAATAACTTTTTGACGAGATAATATGATTTTCTCTTCTCATTCATATTATTGTAATTTCGAAACGTAGCTGTCAAAAATATGTAGTTTTAGATAAAGGAGGCGAAATAAAAAAAATTAGGTAAAGGAGGAGAGTACAGTGATAGCTACAAAAAGTAAAAACAATAACACATTACACAACTGTTAACATGTCGGAGCCAGAAATCGTAGAGGATTTCTTCGGGGTTTACTTGTTATACTGTATCAACCCTAAATACAAAGGCCGCACATACATTGGTTATACTCGGGATCCAAACAGGAGAATAATGCAGCATAACAGAGGAACATGGGCTGGAGGGGCTCACCGAACTAATAATAAAGGACCCTGGTATGTATATTCATAGTTAAGTGACAAGAATATCCAGTTTATTGTTTCTTTCTTAGGTTAACTACCGGCCTTTCTTCCTAAAATCTCCCTTTAAAAGCTAACAATTAAAAAGCAAGTCGAGCACTTTTAATTTACGAGATAATTATCAACTTTATTTTCAACTTCTATTAATTTCTACTACCCACTGAATGATCTACTGGGACTGGCACAATCAAATATGAATTAAAACAAACTACACTTTCTTCTCTAAAATGAAATAAATATTTTTAGGAAGATGGTGATGATAGTGCATGGATTCCCAAATAATATTTCTGCTCTTAGAGTAAGTATTAATTTATTATAGTAACTAGCTTTTGCCCACGGTTTCGCTCGCATCAATTTAGAATAGCGGTTTAGGGCATTAAAAGGTATCAAGCAAACAAACTTACTTTCACATTTATAATATTAGTTAAGATAATCAGTTTTGTTTATAAAATAATAAAAAACGGTAGGTACCTACTTAAGTATAAAACTATATCTAGGCCTGTAAGCTAGGGAAACCAGGTGAGATGTACCTATTATTATATCTCTAAGGATTCATATTTTGCCTTTAATAAAATTTTCAATCGTTTTCGTTATTACAATAATAAATTAAATTGGTTACCCATAGAATGCCGAAGTTACCTGTTGAAACACTATCAGTGCCTGCCACCATACCAATGGCCTGCTACGTAATATCCAAAAAGTACCATTGAAATTTTGTGATTTAAGATAATTATTTAGAAATAATAAAGTTACTACTTTTTTATGTTATGTTTTATTTGAAATACCAAAGATTAGGAAAATGTCCATTAACCAATGTAAATTGTCCATTAAGAGGATTGTGAAGTGCCGAAGTGCCGATACGAGGCGCAAGTCTTGGAGGCTATTACCTACATTTCATACAATTATTTACATAAATATTGTTTTGGGGCGATAACATTTTCAACCCCTAAACCTTTCCGAAATGAGAGAATTTGGGTCTTTTTCATTCAGTACACCTTAATCTAGGTCTGTACGTTTTACTTTTCCTTGTTTTGTAATTCAATTTAATTTAATTTAATAAAATAAAAACGCTCGAAAAAGTTTTTATGTAAAATATATGATATGATAGATGCTAATAACTTATATCGTATGCAATATTTCTTTGTAATAAAAACATACAGACCTAGTTTTTCATTATACCTACAACATTTCCAAAAAATATGAAAATTAGACTATGAATATGGGGAGAAAAACGTTATCGCTTTTTGTATGAAAACAGCTTCACAAGCCGCTTAAGGCCAAATAACACGGATTACCATATAATCCACAGGGAAGACATACGAAATAATACACAGTGTGCCTGATCGCGACGATAGGTCTTGGTGGAGAAAAATTAGCGAACATGGCCTCTGCCATTATTACCAGCTACAAAATATTGCATAGTAATTAGTAGGCATTCAATGGGTTAAATAATATTAAACAATATGGAATCCATAAATAAGTGAAAAACTGATTGCATATATGTTATCTATTTCAGTTTGAATGGGCTTGGCAGAACCCAGCAAAGACAATAAGGCTACAACACCTAAACTTGAAGAAGATCCCTCGAAAGGAGTCTGAATTCAAGTTCAAACTGAGGGTTTTGAGTGAGATGCTCCGTGTGGGACCTTGGTGTCGCCTGCCTTTGATTATAAGGTGGTTGGAGATGGAGTATCGTGAAGAATTTCCTGTAAGATCCTTTTTTATTTAGGTTTTGCTTTTATGTTTTACAGAATTACAGAAACTGCAGTAAATTGTTTAAGTAAAATTTTGTTAAATATTTAAAATTTCCTAGCTGATACTTTGATAAGCCTCATAATCAGAGATCGGAATAGGTAGAGTATAAATACCTAAACTTCGAGGAAAGATGTAACAAGGGTAGATCCACCGGAATGATAAAAATCGCGGGATTTAAGAAATTGTGAATTATTTATTGCACTTTGACAATAAAATAATAAATAATTTGCAATTTCTAAATCCCGGAAAATAAGAATTTGGAATTATTTATTTCACTTTGAATACATTCGTAACAAATTAAATATTTATAGTAAATAATAAATAATTCACAATTTCTGAAATCCCGAGATTCAATCGTCTTGTTTATCATTCTGGGATTTTATAGGAGGTTATCCACTATTGTTACTTCCTCAAAGTTTAGGTTTTTATACTCTACCTATTCCGATCTTTGTTCATAATATACAAGAGTAAACTAATTTTCAGACAGTATTTTATTGAGTGGAAATATCAATAAAAAAATTACCCTCTTTCTGGGGCAGTTGGGTAAAGAATATAATAGAATAGAATGCATTTATTTGTCAGAATATTGTACAAAGTTGTTATGTGAATTATGTACAGACGCCAGCACATCAAGCTACTACAATCTGTCAGATTTCTTTAATAGATTTTCGACTTTATTGCTAAAACATTAGGTTCAATGTTGATTGGGAAAATCTGACAGTTTCGGGTAGGTTGACCTGCTGGCGTCTGTACAAATATGGTTTGTAAAATTATAGGTCATCATTACGTTAAAATTAATAATTAGAATTAGAATTACAAATAATTTCAATAAATTGAACAATAGTTGTAAAAGTGATTAATATTGGGTTGGTAAGAAAGTCTTGCGACACTTTAGTGCTGAACTAAATATTATTTATTGGAAAGCAGTTCGAAATCATTTTGGGAAATGTTAGAATATTCGAGAAGCTTCCATGTCAAAGGGTATATAGCGGTGGAATGGTATATAGCGCCCGTTCGTTTCGATCAGGCAGTGTTAGAAAAGGTGGATCAGAGTGCACTTCGAGCGATTGACTTCTACGAATTTCTACAGGGACGTTGTGCAAGATCTGCTGCTACTAATATGTGCAGTGTGTTTAACAGTAATGTGCTTCATCATTCGACAATAGCACGTTGGTTTGAACGTTTCCCTTCTGATGATATAACCTTCGAAGACAAACCTAGGTCCGGCCGGCCAACAGGCGTTAACTGCGATCTCTTCTACGAATGAAACCCAATGCATTGTCACGACAGTTAGTAGATGAACTCGGCTGTAGTCATCCCACCATCCTTAAACACTTTAAGAAATATGGATACAGAAAAGTCTTATCATCTTGGATACCCCACGAACTCAGTAAGTCCAACAAGGCGACACGAGTTTCTATTTGCCTTTCATTGTTGCTTCATCCACACAGAAAGGATTTTCTCAGCGAAATAGTTACTGGAGATGAAAGCTGGCTATTGTATGTTAAGCATACAAGAAAGCGCCAGTGCAATGGCTACCTCAAGACGAGAAACCAAAACCATCTCCGAAACCAACCCATTCTGAGAAAAAAGTTTTATTCTGTTGTTGGTGGGATTCTGAGGGCATGCTGTTTTACGAGCTTCTACCGCCTAACATCACAATAAACGAAATCTGTCTGCAATTATTAAACAAAAACGGCGAAAACGTTTACATTATCGTCTTCTTCATGATAACAGTCGGCCACACATAGCTAAATTAGTTAAACAAACTATTTCAGAGCTAGATTGGGAATTCTTACCCTATCCACCATACTCACCAGACTTAGCTCCGTCTGATTACCATTTGTTTCGGGCTTTGAAAAATTATTTACGCGATAAAAAGTTTGATGACCAAACAGACCTTCAAAATACCCTAGAAGAGTTTTTTGATTCAAAACCAAAGGATTTTTGGATGGATGGGATTCAAAGTTTACCGGGGCGTTGGGCAAGAGTTGTAGTAATACGATCTTAATAAAATATTATGTTTATTTAAAGAAAATGTTGTTTGTGTCGCAAGACTTTCCTACCCACCCAATATTAAATAAGTCAAAATGCAATGAAGTAAAAACTAAAACATTTATCATTATTCAATAAAATGACACCAATAAGCTTAATAAATCTTATATTTTATATTGCAGCCAGAAAGAATACCTCCAGAACACATGACATTCACCCAAGGAGCAGTCAAAAGTAGAAACTTGAAACACAAAACTGCTGACAGCATACCGCCTGATGAAGAATGTCTATTATGTTCAACCTACATAACCAACGGCCAAACAAAGATTACCTGTTTGAATCCCAATTGTGAACTTGTAACTCATGTTACATGCTTAGCTGATATATTTCTAGTACCAGGAGAGTATGTGCCTATAGGAGGTACCTGCCCATTTTGCAGTGTAAAGTTAAAATGGGGAGATTTGATCAGGAAAATGAAGGGATGTTCGCGAATAAGTGGCGGAGATGAATGCAGTGATGAAGAACTTGAAGAAGGTACGCAAGATAGAGGATTTACTGAAGATCCTTCTTGGATGCTTGATTGTAATGAAGATTTATGATGAGTTTTTGAGAATATAATTTTAATGATGAAAGATGTATTTTTATTTCATACTTTTGTCTGAGTTGACGTTGCCGCTAGTCTTTTAGTCGCAAGCGCGACTGCTGCGCATGGGGCCCTGGGTTCGATTCCCAGGTCGGGCAAAGTATTAGGCTCGGCGCAAACGGGCCACCGACCACAGCCACCGGTGGCTGTCGTGCTCTACCGCCACATTTGTAACAGTGGCAGAAGTGCGCGACAGCCACCGGTGTACGGTAGCCGCCACATTTTTAACCCGTGACCGGGTGGAGCAGCGCGACAGTGGCGGGTGTCGGCGTCTTGTGTGGCCCGCAGCGACTGCAAGTGGCGAGTCGCGGACACTGCTGTAGCGAGTGGCCGCCACCGGCTACACGTGTGCGGTGCGTCTATACAAAATATATGAAAAAGTGTGTTATGTCGCTGTCGCTGGCCACCGGTGGCTGTGGTCGGTGGCCCGTTTGCGCCGAGCCTTATTGGGTTTTGTCATTAGGAATTTCTCAGTAGCAGCCCTGAGTTTGGAAGTTGGTGGTGTGATACCCCCCCCCCCCACCCCCCCACCCCTCCCGTGCCGCTTAAAGACGTTGGTCCTGCGCCTGATCTCTCCCTCGTCGTGTCGGGTTGCTGTCGCAACTGACTATGAGAGTAGTGTGTTTGCCCACACACTTGTACACTATAATATCACCGTCGAGATTGTCCACCGTGACACAAATCGGTTGGGAGAAATATAATATATCCATCATATATCCATCGGATAACGCAGGTATAGGATACTACCCTCTATTTGATATCGTAATTCGGGGCTCTGCTCCAAACCGCGTCCAATGCGTTTCGATCGCTTCACTGAGAATTTTCCGCATTGATCGCCTATAGATACGGTAAACGGATTATCTGTTTACTTACATAGGTATACTTGGTGTGTCGTAAATTTGGTCTAAAGTTAAGGGGTCGATACACCGTATATTCAGCTATCACATTCGAGTACCACAAGAACCATTTTTTCCAGTCTCAGAATAAAATATTTTTATATTATGAAAAATTTACACCTTGCTTTACTAATTTGGCTGTATTTTCTATAAATTAATGACATCAAATTTTAACTTTGTTATTTTTTTATAACTGTGAAATGCAATGTGCTATCACATGCAAATGTAAAAAAAAAAATGTTCTAAAGCTAGTTGTAAATTTAACAATAAAATTGTATTCTGAGACCTAGGAAAAAAAAAAATAACTGTGAAATATATATGTTCTCTCACATGCAAATGTAAAAAAAATGTACTAAAGCAAGTTGTCAATATAAAAATAAAATTGTAATCTGAGACCTAGGAAAAAAATGATTCCAGTTGTGGTAGGTATGTGACAGCTGAATATATCGCCGGGTTAATTCAAAAACCTACTAACTCGGTGAATTTAGGATATTGGTTTAAATATACCAACCGATTCAGAATTTTATTCTCTTTCCACTGGTAAACATATTAAGTCGTGCGAAGCTTTGTTTCGGAGATGCTGATTGATGAATCCAACTATCTAACCATACCGTTTATATGCAAGAAAAATATTCCGAGTTAATCAGCAAAAATATGTTTTGTGTTGAAGTCAAACAAGATACCTACTTAAATTTAATCAGTGTTGGCAACATTGCATTCGGAGCGCCATCTGCGGGGACGACAGCGAAGAAACTGACATCAACGAAGGCAGTTTCATATTGCTGAGGTTCCTGGAGTGGGGGCACCAGAGGCTTTATAACGGCGAAGCACAAGCGGAAAGGTCGAAAGACCAATCAAAGCCCGACTTCCCGGCCAGTGCCACAATTGCCAGTTATATGGCCATGCACAGCGCAACTGCTTCGCGCGTCCTAGGTGCGTTAAGTGCCAAGGCGACCACGCGACAGCTGATTGCGCACGCCCCCGAGACCTGGCGTTGTGCACCGAGCCACCGAGCTGTGTGCTATGTGGCGAGTCCGGCCACCCGGCGAGCTATCGCGGGTGTCCCAGAGCCCCACGCCCCAGGCCCCCTCAGCAGCGCACTAAGCTGCCACAGACCAGCGTGCTCCCGCACGAGCTCAGGCCCCAGCGACCGTCGCCCTGGAACCTGCTGAACCATCAGCAGTCCTTCCCAGCACTCAAGCCTACCCAGGTGCCCTCACCAGCCCTGTGGCATGCCCTATTCCGCTTCCAGGCATGTTATCCCGCAAGCTAACATCCCTACCCCGCACCCCCGCGCCAGCGGGCAAACTTGCCTCGCAGGTAGCTGCAGCGCCCCGCGCGCCCGTGCCCGCGTTCGCGGCCCGCGGCCCAGTCCCGCACCCGTGGCCTGCGCCCCGGCGCCAGCACCCGCGCCTCAACCAACCTCTTACAACCCCAGTACATTCCAAGTACTAGCAAGGTTCTTTGACCCATACATCATTGCCCGCAGCAATGAACTACACGCCAAGCTGCTAGCAGCTGAGGGCAACATTCAGGCCACTATGGCCCTTATGTCGGAGTACGCCGACCTATCGACCTTCTTCATTAACTTCAAACCATAATGTATACACACCACACAAGTAGCAAAATCAAACCCAGTTCCCTGAAAATAGGCTTCTTCAATGCTAATAGCATCTCAGGTCAACGAGATGAAATCGCGACCTTCCTTTGCGACCATCAACTTGACATATTCCTATTGCAAGAGACCTTCCTTAAACCGTCACTACGAATACCTAAAGTTGCCAATTACCGAGTAGTTCGCAACGATACGGTTGGTAGACAAGGGGGTGGCACCCTGATCTATTATAGAAGCAACCTCTATTGCATGCCCATTGACACCTCACCTCTTTCTCATATTGAGGCATCAATCTGTCGACTAGGTATAACCGGCCATCCAACCATCACCATCATATCGGCATACATAGGTATCCCCATCACACAATATCGGCTCGACTAATATCGAGCCCGATATCAACATTCTAATGAACTTGGATAGCTTCGTCATTATGGCAGGCGGATCTTAATGCCAAAAACCCTATTTGGAACTCTCGCATCGCCAACCCGAGAGGCAATGAGCTATCACGCTTATCTAACAAATACAGCTTCGACGTCATCGCACCGATGACACCCACCCACTACCCAGCCCACGTAAATAACAGACCCGACATTCTCGACATAGCGTTACTGAAGAACGTAAGCTTACGTTTGCGTTCAATAGAAACGCTACAAGAATTAGATCACAGACCAGTGATCCTCGTGCTAGCATCTCGCAAAGGCTTCTCTGATCCTGGTCAGCCCCTTCAAACTAAATTTGTTACTGACTGGCGTAAGGTAGAACAACGCCTTAAGTCCTTCACGTCAGAACATTTAGATAAAATCCCTGATAAATTAGAGTCAACCACAGACGCACTAGGCGCGATCGACTTACTCACCAGTCACGTACAAACGGCAGTGAACGAAAGTTCACGGCAGAAACCAGTGATGGACGACCACCGCTGGCACCTGCCAGCCGATGTACGTGCACTGATGACTGAGAAGAACGCAGCCATCCGTGCTTATGATGCCTTTCCCGACGCAACCAACCGCGCTCGTATGCGTGGCCTACAGCGTGCTGTAAAGTCACGCATTAATGAGATGCGGGGGGTGCGCTGGGACAGGCTCATGAGCACCATAGAGCCCTCCCATCAAGCTTTCTGGCAACTAACCAAAAAGCTAAAGTCCGATACTGTCACCGACATTCCCCCTCTTTTACGTCCTAACCAAAGCCTAGCTTTTGAAGACGTGGAAAAGCCCGAATGCCTAGCCGACAGCCTCGAAGCCCAATGCTCGCCAAGCCTACTACCAGTAGACCAAGCCCACTGTGACCAAGTGGACGCAGAGGTCGAACGTAGATCCGCTCTCCCTCCCCACGAGGATCCCGACGAACCCCTCCCCCCTGTGACCCCCGACGAAGTTCACTCATTAGTGAGGAACCTCAAAACCAGGAAAGCTCCTGGCTCGGACGGCATCACTAACCGAGTGGTTAAACTCTTCCGCCCAACTTATTGTCTTAATGACAACAATTTTTAATGTTGCATTAAACAATAACATCTTTCCACAAGCGTGGAAAGAAGCCACTGTCATTGGCTTTCACAAACCCGGCAAGCCGAAGTCCGATCCGTCCAGTTACCGGCCCATAAGTCTCCTCAGCACCATAGGGAAGATCTACGAGCGAGTAATCTTTAAAAGATTAATGGATTATGCCGAATCCAGAAACCTCATCCCCAACGAGCAGTTTGGTTTTCGAAGAAAACACTGCTGTGTCCGTCAGGTCCACCGTATTGTCGAGCACATAAGCGCAGGGTACCAAGCGGGACTGATGTACCGGAGCGCTCTTCTTTGACGTGGCGAAGGCATTTGACAAAGTATGGCACAACGGCTTATTATATAAGCTGTGGCAACTAAACATGCCAGACCGTCTCGTGCTCATCATCCGAGACTACTTGTCAAATCGCACCTTCCGCTATCGCATAGGAGACGCCCTCTCATCCCCTCACCCGATCCGAGCTGGGGTCCCCCAGGGCTCAGTGCTCTCTCCCCCCTCTTCTCACTCTATACGAGTGACATACCCAAACATAGTACACGTCAGTTGGCCCTATTCGCTGACGACACGGCTATTTATTACTCAGGTCGCCGCACCGAGTACATAACCCGACACCTCCAGTCCGCAGCCGACGCTCTCGAGCAGTGGTTTAGGAAATGGAGGATCGAGCTTAACCCGACCAAAAGTGCAGCTGTACTCTTTGTCAAGAACGGCAAAAACAGCGAGGCACATACCCGCACCCGACCCGTAACTATGTCCGGTCAACAAGTCCATTGGGAACTTAGGACCAAATACCTAGGGGTTATCCTCGACAACGAATTAAAATTCACCGAGCACATAAAGACAGTACGTAACCGTGCTGCTTTTGCACTCGGTCGCCTCCATTCACTTCTCAATACACGCAGTAAACTAGCCCTCAGGTCAAAGGTGCGAATTTACACCACGTGTATACGCCCCATTATGACATACGCTAGCGTCGTGTTCGCACACGTTAAGCCGTCACGCTTTAAAAAATTACAAACCCTCCAAAATCGATTCATGCGACGAGCCACGGGCTGCCCCTGGTACGTACGTAATGACCACCTCCACGTCGATTTAAATCCTACGACCATTAGGCAATATTTAAAAAAAGCGAGCAAACGCTTTTTCGATTCAGCTACCACACACACTAACCCACTAGTGACAGCAGCCACTCGATACACACCGTCATGCATCTCCCGCATACGGCGCCCCAAACACGCTATATTAGATCCAGAGGACGACATCACTCTCTACCAAGAGAGTATGAAGTCGGTCCGTAAAACTTTAAACACTGCACATGACAGACGTCCCAACTTCCGTACCCGCCGGCGAGTACCACCGCGGCATCGAGTAGGCTGTCAATCCCCCCGACCCTTGCACCCGCCCGCCCGTGCGGAGCAAGTAGCCTTAAACGCCCCTAACAATAATAACATACCGATCGAACAAGTCTCCCCTTGCTCAGTAGTCAGAAGCGCCCTAAGCCTAGGTTCGAGTCCCACTATGGGACGCCCTTAGCTGTGCTACTTAGTTGTTAATTTCTAACCCGGCGAGAGGCCCTTCTGGCCCCGCCAACGCTCGGTTAAGCAGTCAATGCTCCCGGAGCAAACTGCGATAGGGCAGTATTAAAAAAAAAAAAAAATACGGAGCGGCTCTCTTGGGCTTTGAATTTTGGATAGTTCACTATCATCATACTCATTGATTGTTATTTTCTTGTACGGTCTACCTATATTGTAAGATACCTAAATAATAAACCAGTTGATTATGAGTTGTCTCGAATTTATTTAAGTAAATTAAACTATAAAGTTAACATCAGTTTTCAAAATAAAAAAGACATGCAAAATATACCTACGGAATTTTGGGAAAGAAAAACGATCCCATCCAATTTTAAGGTTCTAGTACTTAGAAACAACAGAAAATAGCGTTAATTTTCAATTATAATAGCAGTTATTAAAGGATAATATGTAGCTATTACCTGTTGATTATTTATTAATACTTGACACAAAACCAGGAAGTCATTGTTAATTAAATAGGTTTAGTAAGTTTTACTTCTATAATTTGGATCATGATCCGAACAAAATATCGAGAAGTAAAGTACAGACGCCAGCAGGTCAACCTACCCGAAACTGTCAGATTTTCCCAATCAACCTTGAACCTAATGCTTTAGCAATAAAGTCGAAAATCTATTAAAGAAATCTGACAGATTGTAGTAGCTTGATGTGCTGGCGTCTGTACCTACCGATTAACCACGGGTAAGTTGGTTTAAATTCTGCACTTGTTCAATTCTGCCGCCGCCGCGCCGTAAGGAAAAAGGACGTACTCGTATTCTACAGAAATATTGAAATGGAGAAAAAAAAATTTTTGACCTGTTTAAAATACGAGATACAAAGGCAGATGCGTCTTAATTATTAGGTTTTCGTTAAGTTTACGCCAATATAAAAATACTGGTAGATTCGTCTTTTTTTGCTGATTCCGATTACGTGACTATTTCGAAAAAAATGTCAGATACGTCTTTTTTCCTTATGACGGCAGAATTGATAATTGAATATTTGTAGGAATTAGTGTAATTCTCAGTAGGTACTGATTAAAATACCTGTGACAGCTATTTATGTAACCTAATACGAACGCCTCATTAATTGGATTATGGCAACGTTGCGTTTTTTGTGCCTGAGGCATTAAGAAAAAAAAGTGCGTTTTGGACCACGCATTATGAAGGGTTCCGTAGTTGGGATGATTTTATCCCAAGAATAAACTTAACATTGTAGTTAGAAAACATTTTCTCCCATACATTCCAACCGCAAATGTAAGTTTGTACGCACAATATTGATAGATAAATATCATGTTATTTTAAGACCATAGACTTATAGGTTTTCCTGTAATTTAAAGGTGTAGAACTATTTTCTGTATTTTTTTTTTCAAATATTTAGGCTCAGTAGCTTCAGAGAATGGTTAATTTTCGTTTTAAAACAGTTTATTTTAAAATTATTACAAAAATTATATTTGGGATCCTCACAGTAAGTCCTTTCATTTGATATGTCACACGGTACAGTTTGAAAAACTTTTGTTTTTAATTTTCCTGTTTGCGCCCAAAAGTGACCCTCATATTCAAAATTCATTTCTTTAAGTTACACGTCCACATTTAAGACACACGAGTGATCTTATAAGGGTTCCGTTTTTTCCTTTTGAGTTACGGTTTTTTCCTTTCAAAATATGTGTTTGGGAACCTAGATATTCTGTAATCCCATCAGAATAAAATATACACACTACCTGAAGAATATGATTGATTTACAAATTATTTCGGTATTTCGTTTGTGTGAACTACACATGCTTCGTCGGCCTCTTAAGGGACACAGCATAGGTTATTTCATAATTTCAACAAATATCGGGAAGTAAAAGTGACAATTTTTTTTTTTTTTGCATTTTTCTCGAAAACTAACAGGATTAGGTATTAGGAACAATACATATTCCACGTGTATAAATATTTGAATTAAGGACCACTAAGTAACTTCAGAGCCGCGACCGTAGCGCTGAATTTCGAAAATAAAGCCTTTATTTTGTAGGGAGGTAAAAGCAACTAAGACACAAAATGTAATTTTCTGTGAAACCCTGTTACTTTTCTATGAACTTCTATGAGCTATAAATCAACGCATCCGTGATTTAATTATAAAGTTTGTCATATAACATATCTTTTGCCCGCGGCTTCACCCGCGTGGTTGTCGGATCAAAAATATCTTGTCCATAGTCTACCCATGTGCCAAAATTCATCCAAATCCGCGGTTTTAGCGTGACAGCGTAACAAATAAACAAACTCACTTTCGCATTTATAGTATTATGAAAAGCCGGTATATCGACACTAGACGCACAAAATGTATTAGGTAGGTACTTAAACAAAAAAAGCTTAACACACTAAAGTTTCTAGAATTCAATCATGATTCTAAAGACACGTGGCGCCATCTATTATCATAAGAACGTTATTGCTGTTTTCCTCGGGAATAGTACTTTTTTTTCGGGATGAAAGGTACCCTATGTCCGTTTCTGTATAAGTGACAACGTATATGCAAAATTTCAGAATGATCGGTTCAGTGGTTTAGGCGTGAAACGTTAACAAACAAAAAAACTTACTTTCGCATTTATAATATTAGTTAGGACAGCAGATGAATTTTTTGAATACAAACATTCAAAACGCCCTAGCTCAAAATCATAATTTGGGCAATTAGTTGGTTTTTTAATTAATCCGGCGATTAAAAAAAGAAAAAAACCCAACTAACTGCCCGAATTATGGTTTTGAGCTAGGGTGTTTTGAAAGTTTGTATTCAATTTTTTTTTTAATTAACCCGGTGATCCTTCCGGTGGGTTCCCGCATTGTCGAGGCGGGGGGCTCAGTAGCCGTGGCTTTCACCCACGCGGTGAAGCGAAGAGGAACCCGAGGGGCCACTCGTCAGGGCTTTTCCCAGGAAGTCGACGACGTAGCGGCCAACAGGTAGGTTGCGGTGCCGCTTGGGCGACATCGCAACTGAGGCGGGCCGCAATGTCGTATGGGAGGCATCGTGGCTGAGGGTTGCAGGCCGCGGCGGGAGAGGAGTGCCGGTATTGGGGTGCGCCGCTTTCCCTACCTTCCGCGGCCTTGACGGGGTCACCACCGTCTGATGCGGTGGGGCCGCAGAGGAGGAGGAGTGTCGGTATTTTGTTGGCCGCTCTCCCTATCCTCTGCGGCTGAAAAGTGGTAGACGGCCGGGCCACTGACCTGACCGGTCGCAGGGGGACCAAGGGTACCTAGATACGGGGTCGTCTTGCGCCCATGTGCTGGTCACGGCGCGCAATGTGTTCTTGTGCGCCGGAGATGGGGGGTGCCCTCCTAAGAAGGGTCCGGTGACGGACAGCCGCGGCGGGTTCGCGGTGAGTGTTAACGCGTGCCTGTGTTCTTGTGTTCCCGCCACAAGCGGCAGAGGAGGACACCGTGGAGTTTTAGTGGGTTGGGGTCCCACATAACTGCACTATCTACCCGTGGTAGTGCAGTATGCATGAGCATTTCTCCACTTAAAAAAAAAGCCGGCGATGTGGACCCTTTAACGTTGGGCCACTATTTACGACACACCTGTATATTATACTGTGCGGACATGTTGCCTTCCGCCTCATTTGACTCGTTCACCAGTTTCGGCGGTTTCCTCCGTGCCTGCTGTAATTACTGTAATTAGCACGATACTTACTCGGTTATTTATTTAGTTTTTCATTGGGCATATTAAGAGTCACGGTACATGTAACATGTTACATTTAAGGAGTACGGAAGTCGTGTGTGTGTGCGTGATTGACGGTGTGTGAAACATGGACTACTCAGCCTTAACTGAACTTGACTTACAGAAGATAAACACACGCAACGACATAGAATTTCACGCTAGTTCTTGCCTGTGCTCTTGCTTGAAGGAGCTTGTGGCTAAGTAATAACAGCCGCACGGGTCGATCCATCAGGTTAAGCTACGCTTGCCGGGGTTGGTCCGTAGATGGGGGACCATCTTTACATACCGAGACTCCTTCGTGCCTCGGAAAGCACGTTAAGCCGTTGATCCCGGCTGTCATTCGTGGATCTTTGACATTCGTTACGGGTCGTCCGAAGCCCGAAAGTCTGACAATCAGTCTTACCAAGGGGTATCGTATTACCCAATAGCTGGGTTTTGGAGGTCAGATAGGCAGTCGCTCCATGTAAATACTGGTATTCAGCTGCATCCGGTTAGACTGGAAGCCGACCCCAACATAGTCAGGAAAAGGCTAGGCAGATTGATTTTCTAGCCCGTGCTCTTGCTCTAATGCGTAGGTACCTATTAGGTACAAGTTGTAACTAAGACTGGGTATTTTACTTACCATTGAAATTATTTCAAACAAGCTTCTGCCTGCGACGGCCGTGCCTGTCCACGTGTAATTTCTTGTTTATGTTAGTAGCTACCCATTAATGGAAGGATTTTCGGAATGGGATCAGTTGTTCCGAATATTACCTACATACAAACTCACAAATTTTACGTCTTTACTTATAATAATAGACTAGTAGGTATAAAGTACCTACATATAGATTATCTTATTCCCAGTTATAGTTCGTGTCATGTAAGTTTGCCGCTCTGAAGTAGGCTGGCTATACACATCTATACTAACACAGCAGCGCGCCATGCCTTGCGAATCGGAAAACCTGGTTTCAGAGTGGGAAACTTACGTGACGCGAACTTTAGCGTACCTTAACTTTCCATGTCCAGTAACTCTCTAATTCTTTATAGGTACCTACCTAGCCTAGGTATATGTACTTCTTACTTGGGAGGAGGAAGGTGAAATAATTAATTTATTAAGCGCGCTTGCATTATGCATTCAAATTGCCTGACTGTCGCGACACATTGGAACTTGTCCAGGAAAATTCTGTTGGATCGATGAAATTTTAATTGCATGCTCGCAAATGAACGAGGCATTTATCATTTATTCCCATAATTGGTAAAAGACACGGCGAGTAATAGGTACAAGTAGCCAGAAGCAATAGTCCTTTTTTTTTCGTGGAGAAATGCTCATGCATACTGCACTACCACGGGGAGATAGTGCAGTTATGTGGGACTCCAACCCGCAAAAACTTCACGGTGTCCTCCTCTGCCGCTTGTGGCGGGAACACGAGCATGCGTTAGCTGCACTCACCGCGAACCCGCCGCGGCGGTCCGTCACCGGACCCTCCTCTGGGGAGTACCCCCCAGCACCGGCGCACCAGGGACCAAACCAGCACATGGGCGTCAGACGACCCCGTGTCTTGGCACCCTTGGCCCCCCTGCGACCGGTCAAGTCAGTGGCCTGGCAGCCTACCACTTTTCGGCCGCAGAGAATGTCGCCCAAGCGGCACCGCAATTACTTACTTGTTGCATATGGCCGCTTCGTCGTCGGCTTCCTGGGAAAATCCCTGACGAGCGGCCCCTCCTCGGGTTCCTCTTCGCTTCACCGTGGGTGACCAAGCCACAGCTACTGAGCCCCCCCGCTTCGACAATGCGGGAACCCACCGGGGAGGAAAAGCAATAGTCCAGAGTGTCAATAAATTGATCAGTAAATGTTAAATTACTGATAAAACGTGATGAAGAAACTGATTTTTTGAAGTAAATCGTTCATAAGCAATTCCTAGGAAATTATTTAATATCGTAATAAATGATCTATGTTTAGGTTGGAATTTAAATGCGTTATCTGAAGGCGGAGACTGACTTATAAGTTTTTATGTAATGTATGTATCGAGTTTTTGTGACGCGAAGTCAGTGCAGCGAGCCGAGCCGCTCGATACGAGCATTGCGAACGCATGTTTACGGCGGTCGCTTCGAGCACTTGATTCAAGCGTGCTCCATTTTTAGGGTTCCGTACCTCAACAGGAAAAACGGAACCCTTATAGGATCACTCGTGTGTTTGTCTGTCCGTCTGTCACAGCCATTTTGTTCCGAATCTAATGGACCGATTAAGTTGAAATTTGGTACACGTATGAATTTCTGTGACCCAAACACGAACGTGTAACGTAAAAAAATGAATTTTAAATATGGAGACAATTTTGAGGGGCAAACAAGAAAATTAAAAATAAAAGTTTTTCAAACTGTACCGTGTGACATATCAAATGAAAGGGATTACTGTGAGGGTCTCAAACATATATTTTTTTTTAATATTTTAAAATAAATTATTTTTAAGTTATTTAAGAAAATATACGAAAATTGACCACCCCGCATATCTCCGAAACTGGTGAGCCAAAAATTTTGAAAAAAAAAATACAGAAAATCATTCTGTTCCTACCTATAGATTACAGGAAAACTTATAAGAAGTCTATGGTCTGAAAATAACACGGCAAATCTCTCAATATTGTGCGTACCTACCGGATATCTATGGTACCTACAAACTTACATTTACAGTTTTGGAATATATGGGAGAACATGTTTTTCAACTATAACGTTAAGTTTGTTCTTGGGATAAATTCATCCCAACTACGGAGCCCTTCATTGTGCGTAGTCCGGCACGCACTTGGCAGGTTCTTTATTCAGAATGGCGTTCTGAATAAAAATGGAGCACGCTTGAGTCAAGTGCTCGAAGCGAGCGTTCGCCACGTTTAGTGTATCGCCGTTTTTAACGACTTCAAAAAAAGGAGTTATCAATTCGATACGTATGTATGCAATATTATTGGAACTGCGAGATATTCACATATGATGATCTATTAGGGCTTTTAAACAAATATACAAAATTTCATAGTATGTTTGAATGTATGTTTGTCCACGCATTTCTACGAAACTATTAATCAGATCGTGACCATTCTTTTTTGTTGGCTTACATTTACTTCAACTTAGGGCATGAAAGTTTCATCAAAATCGGTTAATTAGTTTTCAAGATAATGGACTACGAGTAATACGTGTAAGTGTGACGGCTTGGGTTATTGATACGGGCTACAGGTGTGGTGTCAAAGGGAAAACATCGCAAAACCGTGGTCAAAATGTAGTGCAATACTTATAACAAAACCATTAAATACTTATTACAAACAAATATTCCAGATTTTACTAAAAAACTAAAAATTACGAAATAAAAAATAATTAAAAAAAATTAAATCGACTTCAAAAAGAATCGAACTTTAATTTTGGAAGTCGGTGGCAAAAAACTAAAATACAGATCCCAAGACACTTCCGAAATTAAAGTTATTTCATAATTTTGAGTTCGATTCTTTTTCAAGTCGATTTAATTTTTTTTTTTGTAACAAGAAATGGAGCGGGCTTGAGCCATGTGCTTGAAGCGGTTACCGTTTTGGAATCAAGCTCGCCTCGAATGATAAATGAAAATTTTAAGAATGTTAAATGCTTTTTTGGAAAATGTGATCAATTAGCGAACTAGTAAATAATATTTATTTAATAGGTAGGTAATGATTAAAACACATTTTTATTGTGGCATTTATTTAACTCGTCTCAAAAACAGAACATAATACTTATTGAGCTGAGTTTATTAGATAACACCATAGAAATGTGTTTTTAATAATTACTTATTAAAATAATATTATTTACTAGTTCGCCAATTGATTACATTTTTCAAAAAAGCATCTTTTTATTTAACAATCTTATAAAATTGGTTCCGTGTGAGCGAAGGAGGTGACAAAATCTGACAGCCCTCTTAAAACAAACGTTACAGACTTTATGACATACAGAAGTATTACTAAGCTACAATACGGCCGATGAATTACGACCGGTCCGAACTTAGCGCAAAAGGCTGCGCAATAACATGTTTTAGAAACCAAATGGTGACATGAGGCGAGTGTGAGTGAGAAAACATGCGTGAAAGTTCGGAGAGCCTATGTTCAGATCGGCCGATTCATCGGCCGTATTGTTCTTATCTACTACCTATCAATACTTATCCAATAGTTCGTCTGAAAATTAATCTTAGAGACTGATGGATTCACGGGTAACTTATATGCCAGATAATTTAGTACAACTTCTGATCTAATTTTCAATTTATCTGATAGTGCCTAACCGCAAATAGAAAAACAGGTGCTGACCTAGTCTTTAAAAATATTCTGTCCTTATTATAATAAACTAGCTTCTGCCCGCGACTTCGTCTACGTTGACTTCAGAATTAGCCGGGACCGGGATAAAAGTATCCTATGTGCTAATTCAAGTTATAAACTATCTGTGTGCCAAATTTCATCAGAATCTGTTCAGCCGTTTTTGCGTGACTGAGGAATAAAGATCCAAACATTCAATATAATGTTAAGTAGGATTCTCGTTTTTAGTTATGCTTAGAACGAGAATTTAGTAGTAGGTACAGTCAGCAAAAACGTCGATTAACACTTGAGTTTTTTAAATATTGATTATTGAGCAAAATAATAAATTAAAATCGGAACAGAAGTATCTACCATTAATTAAAAGAATATTACTTCTTAGCTGAAAAATGCTAAATAGCAGATTATCGAATTGTTTTGTGTCAATTTAGGTGATGTGTAAAAGTAGCTGTGTTTTCGACTTTTGTTGTTGATCGTAGTATCGTACCTAAACATAACATAAAGAAATAATAAAACAAAATAATATGTTATAAATATTATAATTATTTACAATTATTAAACGTACGTATTAATTTGAGCAGAAATAAATATACTAGTAACTACCAGGTACATCGTTAATAGGATTAAACTAGAAATAAATAAAAGAAAATGGGAAGAAAAATGTAGACATATTTAAAATAAAAAAAAACTTACAAGACTTCTTATAAGTAAAAAGTAGCTAAACGAAAAAAATGTTAGGTATCAGATTTACGGGATATTTTATTGCATAAGTACGGACATTGTTGCACAGCTTTAGATGAAAAAAAAACCCACCGAATGGTTAACCACCTTTTTTGAAGTCGGTTAAACATACATACTAGCCAATTCAAAGTCTAGTTTTACTAATAAACCCTTCCCTTATTGTGTAGGCCGATTAGCGCAATATTAATGCTGCTCAATTAACCCATGTTTTAATTTAATTGCTCACCAATGACAATAATATTACAAATGATAAATTATGAAACATAACCAAAAAGTAGTATTCCGAGTATTTTCAATAAATATCTTCTATATTTAATAAAAAAAAAGATAAACCACAGAGCCTACCTAACTAGTATTAAACCTTGACAACGCAGACCTTAGACAATGTCATCGTCTCTTTAAAGGTTATTAATAAACTGATGTTCATTTAAAATTATGTACAGAAATGTTAAAGTTAAATTATAAAACATAACCAAAATGTAGTTTTCCGAGTATTTTCAATAATATCCTCTTTATTTAAAATAATAATAAAAAATAGATAAAATACAGAGTAGATTTTACTTAATTATTTAAAAACCTTGGCAACGTTGATCTTTGACAATGTCATCGTCTCGTTAAAGGTTATTTATTATTAAACTGATGTTCATTTGATAATCATTATGTACAGTCACAAGCAATATGACTATTTAAAGCCATCACACACATGTTTTTGTGGTCGTGACTATACCTACATTATCACAAAAATAGAGAGACATTTTCTAAAATAAACAAAAATTGAAAAGAAGAAAATCAATTAATAAAAGTCTAATACCTAATATTCTGACAATTTTAAAAGAACTAATATTCTGCGTACTTTAAATATTCTAAGGCTAAAATAAATTAATATTTAATAAATAGGTCAGTAATTTAAATAAGTTATTAAATAATTTACAACAAGACATACCTAACTGGGTAAATGCAAGTTATTTGGTATCGAAAATATGCACGTTTACATACTTAAAATTAATAATCGTCAAAGAAGTCATCACCACCATCATCATCATCAAAATCATCATCATCATCATCCGCCCCCGGAGGGACGAAAGCACCATTCATCACTTCACCGATTGGCTCTTCAAAGCCAAGAACTTTAGCAAAACCATACACCATTCTCATCACCACTAGTCTTGTAAAATCCACAGGCGTAGTTTCCTTCCTCTGCAAAGTCAGCTGCTTATCCGTAGGATAATCCTTAATCTTCCTCCTCCTCATCTCACATGGAGACAGCACGAGAATAAGCGCGAAAATCACGAATAATACGCGCGTCATTTTGATTTAACTTCCCGCCAAATTAAACGTCAAATTAAGATGCGTTCACTTTTATTAGTCCAAATTGAATTTTATTAAAAACTTTTTAGCATAATAGAATTGTTTTGACCGAGTTGAAAAGTGAAGAGGCTGCTAGCTGCTAACGGAATGTTGGCGCACGGGCGAATGACGGCGACCGCGTACTGCGGGTCCGATACTATTGTGTGTCATGCCAATGAGTATATGGATAACTGTCTTAAAACTCGCGAGGACGGATCGCAAAGAAACATTTTACAGTTAGTTAAGCATATTGGGCCGCCAGTGAATAAGAATCTGATTTCGCGTTAATTTTCCTGCATTTTATGCGCGATGACGTGATAAGCACATGTTTGCTACAGTGTCAGTAATGAAAGCGGGACATGTACTTTGAATATGGCGTTGTTAATTTCTCGCCTTATACAAAGATGAAAGTGACACTCCTATTTTGATGTCTAGTTTGTATAATTTATTACTTCTGACATTTCTGAGTCCACTCGACGAATCCTTTTCTATACGTAGAAACTTTCGTTTGTGTCTATTTTCTTTTTTTGCCAAATCATCTTCCTGAGTTAGTCCTAGTTTATTTGTGGTCGGCACAGCACGTCTTTTTCTAGCAAACATTTATTTCTATCAGCTGGCATCTTTCGGTTTTCGCGGTATGTCCCTCAATTAATAAAATTGTGGGACATATAAAGTATATGTATAGGGTGTTTGGTAATAAGTGACCGATACGTAAACACATGATAGTACTTATGATAACAAACAACTTTTACAATGGGACCAAATCTTAAATCGCGAAAAATAAATCAGCTGCTCCCTACATTTTGACGAGTTCTGCGAACATGAATGTATGGGACTGCTGATTTTTTTTTTCTCGCGAATTTAGGTTTGGTCCCATAGTAAAAGTTGTTTGTTATCATGAGTACAATCATGTGTTTCAGTATCGTCACTAATTACCAGTCATCCTATATAGAACCACTCCCAAATTGACTCGAAAAGTTTCTACGTAAATTCGTAACGTCAAAAAAGTCAAAAAGTCGTTCCATCTACATCTCGAACTTCGCAAACACCAAACTAAGTACGTACCTACTTTGGTCTGCGGTATGTAGGTCTGTTAAGTAGTGGCAAAGATCATGACACGACTCAAAGATCTCACCGCCTAGATATCTGCAAGCCTTGCACGCATTCTAGACATCGTGGAAGCCCGTTTACACTTTACGCCTGGGGCACGATTATTTAGTTAGAGGAGCTCGTGGCTAAGTAATAACAGCCGCACGGGTCGATCCATCAGGTTAAGCTACGCTTGCCGAGGTTGGTCTGTGGATGGGTGACCATCTTTTCATACCGAGACTCCTCCGTGCCTCGGCAATCACGTTGGATCTTTGACAGTCGTTACGGGTTGTCAGAAGCCCGAAAGTCTGACAACCAGTCTTACCAAGGGGTATCGTATTACCCAGTAACTGGGTTGTGGAGGTCAGATAGGCAGTCACTCCATGTAAAATACTGGTATTCAGCTGCATCCGGTTAGACTGGAGCCGACCTCAACAAAGTTGGGAAAAGGCTAGGCAGATTGATTGCACGATTATCTAGTTATATGTAAGTCTTATCTTTAATGGGTTTATTAGCTGCATATTCGTTTCATACTTCATAATATAATTAGTGCGACGTAAATGCAGTTAGGGTGACAGCTCATTTGAGTAAAACGCAATAGCGACAATCGCACCGATTCCCTTGTTCACTACAAACTAAACTAAAGGAGATGTTTCAAAATGGGCCAGGTCTGTGTACACTACCTCAAAAAAAAGGGAAAAATCCGTAGAATTTGGGAAAAATACAGATAATTAATTTAAAATAATGTATACTATTGTGGTAGGGAATTGATATTTATCAATTATTTTTATCGACTTTCAACATGGCGTCTTACCGTCACAACAGTGTCACTTCAGTCCTTTTCTTGAGTATTGAATATGTCAAACGTCATTAATCAATCAAACTGACAGCATACCACCATGACCGGTTTTTGTTGTGTGTTGCAATTTCAAGAGTAATTAATTGTGGTTTACTACCAAACAAAGCCATTTTAAAGTAATTGGATAGTTGAGAATTGTTTTAAATATATTTCCCTATTTTTATGTATATTGTACACATACCTGGCCCAAGGTCCATACATTTTGGAACATTTCCTTTAAGTTCATTACATCTCTTTCGTTCTATTTCATTGAGAAAAGGACAGACGATAAATATTAGTTTAGTCCTGTCAAATTAAGATACTCCTTAGACAAGTTTAGACGTGATTAAAAAAATGGCTACTAAAAATACGTCAATTTAGGTTAGGCGGTGACTAATTTGACAGGACTAAACTAATATTTATCTTCTATCCTTTTCTTAATGAAATAGAAAAAAAAGATGAACTGGACTTAAATTTAGTTTAGTTTGTGAACAAGGGAATCGGCGCCAATGTTCAATATTTTAAAATCTAGAGCGAAATGTCTGACTACAAAATGATGATAGTTTTTTTTTTTTTAAGTATTTCCAATCGTGTTGCCAAGCAGCTTTCTCATCTCAAGAATGCCCAATTTCATGGCAACGCAAATTGCCTTTGGCATCGGACTTATTTTCGACTGATTAAACGACATGGCTGTTATGGTAAACGACTTTATGAAACTTGAATAAGGCGCAAGAAGGCCACTGCTTTTTGCTAGATGTACTTTTGCATAGTAGGTACGATTCAGAACGCCTAATTCCATAACATATTCATCGATCAGGTTAAGCTGCGCTTGCCGGGGTTGGACCTTGGATGGGTGACCATCTTTACATCAAGACTCCTCTGTGCCTCGGAAAGCACGTTAAGCCGTTGGTCCCGGCTGTCATTCCTGGATCTTTGACAGTCGTTACGGGTCCTCAGAAGCCAGAAAGTCTGACAACCAGTCTTAGCAATAGGTATCGTATTACCCAGTAACTGGGTCGTGGAGATCAGATAGGCAGTCGCACCATGTAAAATAATGGTATTCAGCTGCATCCGGTTTGACTGGAAGCCAACCCCAACATAGGAAAAGACTAGGCAGATGATGATTCATACCTAGCTCATCTGCATTTTTGAGAACGGTCACAAGTTTTTGTTCTTGGACAAAAAGTCGCAATGTGTAAACAGGCTGTATAATACAATAAAAAAGAACCTTGTTCACTGATTAGTTAGTTCATTCTAAGTATAAGCAATGCCTATTATAGAAGCTTAATAATTCAGTTAATAAGTCCACTAAACGGGAAAGCTCCAGGTAGCCCGCAAAATTCAAATCTTACGTTTTTTAACTGACTTCAAAAAGGAGGAGGTTCTCAATTCGTCTGTATGTATTTTTTGGAAGTTTGTTACGTGATTACTCAAAGACGGATGGACCGATTTGGAAAAATCTTTTTTTGTTTAAATGGGTATACTTCCTAGGTGGTCCCATATAAATTTTATTAACTTTGCTTCGGTAGTTTTTGAGTTAGTTTCAATAATGCGTATTTTTACCACTTAGTCGATGATGTTTTAATAACTTTCTATCACTGTTAAAAAGCACGCACAAGCACATAGCAGGTAGTGTTATTCGAATCCGTGTGGGGTTGGTACCACAACTAAAAAGTGAAAAACTTTTTAATAAAAAAAAAAAAATAAAACTTCCAAAACAAAACACTACAAAGTGAAAAATAACTTTAATTTCGGAAGTCAGTGGCTAAAACCGAAAATACAAAACCCAAGTCACCGACTACCGTAATTGAAGTTATTTTTCACTTTGTAGGGTTTTGTTTCGGAAGTTGGTTTTATTTTTTGCTAAAAAGTTTTTTTTTAATACAACAATCATATTAATGTTAATTTTAATTACTAACACTGTTAACCTTAATTAATTACAATATTAATAACATTCAATCTCATTATAAGTCTGTAATTTTTTTATTAATTAAGAAAAATAATCCAAAGTGTTTTTTTAATATTTATTTTATCTTCATTTAAATTCAATAAGCGTATCGGTATTTGTGTCATATTGACAAAAAGCCGTATCGATGCATCCCTAATATGAAGTTTAGCAAAAAGCTTCAAAATTATTCAGATTTTGATTGATAGTGTGTTACGCAATTAGAGTAAGCAGACTAAGCAGGCAGTCAGTGGACCCTAATAATAAAAAAAAGTAAAATATGCACTCTCGGTATATCCAAGTTATTTTGCTGTCGTTACTACAAAAGGAAATGAATGAAAACGTCAAAAGTATAAGAAGCTAATAATTTATTTCCTAAGTCTATTTACAGTGTCTTATCAACCATTAAAGTGAAGTTATTAATCATTCGACGAACATGTGTCTACTTCTTTATTTGTTTTCCGTATATACACACGCAAAGGAATTTGCAACCTTAAACGGCAAAGCGATGTTTTATGTAAAGAACGAGAAAAATGAACTGGTCCAGTGCAAGTTGACTTGCGCTAATAATGTTGTGTTTCCTGCGGGGCAATTGCGTGACACACTATCAATCGGAATCGGTTTCATGTTGACAGTTCAACAAAATTAATTGCGCTATTTACGTTGTTCAGCACACAAATTTTTCGAACATATATGAAGCAATGGATTAGCAATTTGCTTCAAATTCCGATTGATAGTGTGTTACGCAATTAGGGTTCCTGATACCAACCGCAGAGCAGAGATTAACGTTGAGCTTTTTTGGGTCAAAAAATAAAAGAATTATGTGTCAAAATCAACATTACTCAACTAACATCAATTAACATTACTTACATACTTTAAAAAAAGTAGGTAAGTAAGTATTTTTTTTTAGTTTATCTCAGAAAATACCTACTAACATCATTATTATAATATAGATTTAAGTAATATTAGATGACTAACAAATGCTTCCTCTCTCCTAACTCACTTATTTTGCTGTGCCGTACAGGGTCCACATGATCTAATTTATTATAAGTTTATCACAAGAATACTTACATGTGAAATGCAATAAAAGTATTGAGTAGATATTAAGTACTTACTCGTAATTTAGTTCATGTGGTGTTTACCTTTGAGAATTGTTACACTGTTCAAAGTTTTTAAAGACATGTTATTTTTATGCTCACGATGTTACTATAAACAATTGTTGGTGAACCAAATGAATAAATCCTAACTTCCTAACTAATATTACTTATAAATGCGAGAGTAAGTTTATTTTTTTGTTTGTTACCTTTTCACGCCTAAACTACTGAACCGATCATCCTGAAATATTGCATATACGTTGTCAGGCGTACAGACACGGACATAGGGTACCTTTCATCTCGAAAAAAGTACTGTTCACGAGGAAAACAAAATAACGTTCTTATGATAATAGGTGGCGCCACGTGTCTTTCGAATCATGATTGAATTATATTATTATAGAAACTTTAGTAGTGTGTTTAGTTTTTTTTTAAATTAATTAAGTACCTAATACATTTTGTGTGTGTCGCTTTTTCATCTTCCTAACTATCCTAACTAATATTATAAATGCGAAAGTGTTTGTTTGTTGATTACGCTTTCACGCTGAAACGGCTGAACGGATATGGATGAAATTTGGCATATGAGTAGACCATGACCTGGAGAAGGACATAGGTGACTATCATCCTGGATCGCAGACGAAGTCGCGGGAAACAGCTAGTAAATAAATAAATAAAAGACTGGAGTGCATACAGGTATAATCGTCGGTTGGTGCCTCTTCACCACTTAAAATTGTCTAAGGGGCCTCTGCGAGGTAGCTTCGGCCTCTCGTACGCCTTCCAAAGGTCTGGAGATATGTAAAAAAACAAAAAATAAAATAAAATGATAGGTAATAAGAAAGAAGATAATTATGAAGATGTAGTGACAACAATTTAAAAGAGTATGCTTAGACGGTTTGGTCATGTTGAGAGGATGAATGAAAGGCGACTAACAAAAGGTATTTACAACGGAAATGTGAGTGGAGAAAGAGGGGTCAGGTCAGGTGCGTAGTATACGCGAACGGCGTGCGCACAGAGTACTATAATATAACAGGAAAAGAGTGCCCTCTTTCGTGACTTTTAGCCATGACATGTTTGAAGCGCCATCTCCATTTCTGAACAAGAACTACCGATCAATCACACACACACGTTTACCTACACACACTAATGTAATTGATATTAGATTTATATGAGCCTTGTATTTCGCAGTACCGAACTATTTTGTTCAAATTTTCTTGCGGAATATTTTTATAATAATACCAATATTTAGGAAATCAAATATTCACATCAAGAAAGTAAGAACAAAGTTCGGTACGGGGAAATACTGGCTAAATGCAAAAATTGGGTTTTACTAAAACAACTAAGTACTTTAAGTTCATTTTCTTTATTTTCTATTTTTATAATTTTTGTGCTTATTATAATAATCGACAGCAGCTAATTTTATTTCATCATCGCCTTCATATTTTATTTTCCCGGACAAAATCCGATTGACAGACCGACACCAACTGTAAATAATTATATTTAATGTTGTGTCGGTAAACATTTTATAAAGGTCGTCTTTGTGACTGGGACATTTAAATAAATTTGTGATTAACAAGTCTGCTAACGAAGTTATATTGGATTTTAAAAACAATTTGGGCACATTTCTTTTCAGAAAAGAAATGGCCATGCTTTGTATTTCTTTAAAGAAATATTCTGTTTTCCCACTGGGATAGCAAAGCCATTTCTTTTTTTGGTACTCTTTGGCTGTAATAAAAGAATTGTTTTTATTTGAAGTGTTGTCTAATAATTCACTCTTACAATTTTTGCAACCTTTGACAACTTTTTTAAGACATTTAGTCAAGACCCAACCACAGACATAGTTGCTTTGACCAGCATCATTTTCATGTTGCTGATCAAAGCAAACTTCATTGTTGAAATGAATGGTGTTTTTTTCTTCGGAAACATTAGGAGTAACATTTTTTTCTTTTAAAAAGAAATCTAAATTTTGAAGGCATTCATTAAAATCCTCCTCGCAATTACCTCTCCCCGAGTGAGGAGAGCTATAATTATTTAAAAGAAGCGCTTTAAACGCCCCCTCAAAACTTACTGTATTAGGCGCTATATTTCTTACTCCATAACTCCTAATGTTTCCAAAGAAATTTTCTAAAGGGTCTTGATTAAAGTTCCTGGTCATCATAGCATCGAGTCTATAATTACAAGACAACACTTGCCAAAGGAGTTCCATACCCTCTATCGTTTTAATCAAATTCGTAACAGACGGCACCACTTTCTCAACCAATCGGACTTTGTTCCCAACAGTAATTTTTTTGACAAATTTGATGGTCCTTAGAACTATTTTGGCTTTTTTCCACAGCTCATGATGAGGCGTGTTACGTTTTATAGGTCCTTTAAAAACTTTGCCATTCGGTATGGAGAAACTGTTTACATTTAACGAGTCGAACAAATCGTCGATTAGAAGGGTCAAGTCAACTAGTTGTCGGCATTCTATAGGCAGATCGCCCCTTGCTGTCAAATGTTCAGTCACAACAGCAACACTGTGACTGAACAATTGTGTTGCCGACTTAACCCTCATTTTTTTTATTTTTTCAGGATTAATATGCTCTTCTGTGAGCTTATGCAAAAGTCTCAGCTCTCCATACGATTTATCGGCATCATACACCATTTTGAAGTAGTCCCACTTTACGATTTTCTCCTCATTATTGGTAACATATCTTAGATCCTTTGTTATTAAATTGTTTCTAATGCCTTTTATTAGATGAGGAGTGTCATAAAGTGGGACTACGACGTGACCTTTAAAACGCATCACTTCATGACGCCATTCTCTACCTTCGCGTAAATAATTTGCTTTGGTTTCCTGAACCAATTCTGTTATAGCACTGACATTAACAGGACTTTGGTCACAAACAGTGTTTAATACTATGAGACCACATTTAAAACATTGTTCGATTACCGATTTTAATTTAGTTTTTAATTGGAATTTGCTTAAGCAATTCGTAAAATAATATGCAATTGGTTGCTTATAATTATTTTTTACTCCCTTCACCATGAAAACCAGTACGTGGTCAGCAAATACTTCCTTAGAGTCCGAAGTAAAACCTTCCAATTTATCTTTTTGAGCTGAATAAAAAATTTGCGGCGTGATTGACATTTCATCAAAGATGAGGCTACACAGCCTATCTGGGATCTGTTTTTTGAGCAAAGTTTTATTTATTTTTTCAAAAATTATATTATTAATGCCAGGTGCTAATTTTATTTGACTCAGTAATCTTTTCATAGCTTTGCATGAAGGGAGAGCAAAATATTTATATAATAGCCTGTAGCACTTAGGGCTTTTTTTGTATAAAGATAAACTTAGGATTTTCTCCTCAATTGTAAACCGTCTTCCTTTTGGTTTATATTTGGCTTGTTGCTGCATATGTACAAACAATTGAGCTGGTTTAGTCATATGTTGTATGACTTGTTTAAATACGACATTTTGTGACAACTTCTGTGCATTACCCAGTCGTTCCTTATACAGTTGGCCCCTTTTGCGCAAAACACTTATCTCCGTTTGCAGATACTTAATTTTCTTCTGGAATGGTCGTACAACATTCGATCTGGTGTGGAAGGATATTCGAGAAGCAACTGAAAATAGAAAAATGAACACAATTACCTATTTTGTTATCATTATATTGTACACCAAAGTATTATTATAATTACGTTTGGTGTTAAAGTGATTACTAGCCTTATTCATTACATTTTACAAAAAAACAAATTGCATGAATGTAGTTGTTATTTAAACCAAAGCCAATGAACAAATTAACTTGTATTCAATAAGTATCATAATTATGCATATAAATTAAAAGCTTACCATTAGCAGGTCTTTTCGATTTGTCTTCACTTATTGCACAGTACTTATGTTCTGCTAACACATGACATACAGCCACACTGTTAATTTCACCTGAAAAATAAAAAAAATTGCACAATTTTAATACATTTGTTCCCAAAACCACGCCAACAATCTATCCATCTGTTACAAATCAGTTCATGTATAACTATTGTAATAAAATTACATACCTAATACATTAGTAGAAGGTTGAGTAGCAGTAGGCTGATCATTATCAGTAGTCTCCATCTGGAGACTTCCAGATACCTCTGAAATATAAATATCAATATTATAATAATTCTGTTGTGGCACTCGCTATAATAGAGTAGTTATATTTTTATTTACAAATTAAGTAGTAGAGTCTCCATTCAACCAAGTCAACAATTTATCAATCTGTTATAAAACAGTTCATCTATAACTGTTGTAATAAAATTACATACCTAATACATCAATAGAAGGTTGTGTAGCAGTAGGCTGATCATCATCAGTAGTCTCCATCTGGAGACTTCCAGATATCTCTGAAATATAAATATCAATATTATAATAATTCTGTTGTGGCACTCGCTATAATAGAGTAGTTATATTTTTATTTACAAATTAAGTAGTAGAGTCTCCATTGAACCAAGTCAACAATTTATCAAGGGTCCCCTATGTTGTTTCGAACGCCGCTGTTGCGACACACGCTGTTGCGAATTATTTTTCCACTGCCTCACAGATTCGAAAACTCATGGACTCGAATGAAGTAGTCGCGAATAACGCTGTTTCGAAAAACATTTTCACTGCCTCATACGCTCGAATGCTTGTGATTTCGATTTATTTAGTCATAAAGTGTACTGAAAAATATTTAAGCAGTAATTAAATAAAATCAACAAATTCGGTGTCAACATCATCATTTAATATTATTATTAACGTACTGTTTTACGTTTGTTGTTTACATCGTACATCAAAAATTATTTACCTATTCGTGAGTCTCGCGTCATATATTTATAGGTTTTATAATTACGCAGTTTTGCTTCCCATTCCTACCTAGATCATAATAATGCATAGAATAAACGCAACACATCCAGTTTCATCGATTTCAATAAAAAGCCAAACGCAATAATTTGAAAATGTGAGAGTAGGTGGCCACCACAAAGTATATGGTTTTCTAAATACGATTTTAGATGTACCCACGAATATGGTTTTTTCTTGCAATATCTTATTCCAACGTAAAGTGTGATGGCGAAAACATTTAAAAATGAGCGTTAATAGTTTTATTCGTCCTGTGACTACTCAATATGGAAAAAGTAATCTAATTATAGATGGATATAATATGTCTCACAATAAAACTGTAAAAAACGTAGATTATTGGTGTTGCGTGAATAAAAATGCCGCTGTAAACTGTCGAAGTACTGTTAGTAGCCGAATAGTTAGTGAAGAACATTTTATAATCAAGGAAATGTCCAGTCACAATCATGCTCCTGAACCAGGTATGTAGATTATTTTTTTCGTAAATATATAAACGTATATAACCTCAACGAATTTATTTTATTATTATATTTTTATTTTGTAATTTGCAGATCGCGTTGATGAATTGAATTTAAGGGAAAATAATTCGTGAAAACTTATCTTCGTTGCCTTCAAGTAGCACAACTTCGATACCTAACAAGAATGCTCTGCGGCAAATCATACAAAGAGCAAGAAAGAGGAATATGCCTAAAGAACCAACATGTGCTAGTGAAATAAACATACCGGATGATATAAAGAAAATAAATGGAGTAAAATTTTTGGCTCGCAACCATGAATATGGGAATAACCAACGCCTGTTGTTATTCACCACCGAATTGAATCTGCGGAGGTTAAGTGAATCAGAAATGTGGTTTGTCGATGGTACCTTTCAAACCTGCCCTACAATATTCACTCAGCTTTTTTCTATTCATTCACTGCATAGTAGGAACTCGTGATTGCAGACGCATAGTTCCATTAGTCTACGGGTTTTTAGATAAAAATCAGAAGAATCATATATTGTTTTTTTTTCTCAACTGAAAGAATATTCTGCTGAATTTAACATTGAGTTGAATCCAGGGCAAATCATGTCGGATTTTGAACAAGCTATAATAAACGCTATTCGAATCGAATTTCCAAACACAATTCAAAGTGCTTGTTTGTTTCACTTAGGTCAAAGTATATGGAGAAAAATTCAAGCTTGTGGTTTAAGTGCACGATATGGTGCAGATAGTAATTTTGCGGTACAAATGCGATGCTATCTAGCGTTTGCCTATTTACCTGCGGAAGATATACCAAATATCTTCAGACAATTTAAAGATACTCTCTTCCCAGAAGAAGCCGAAGAAGTTACTAATTATTTTGAAGAGTACTATGTTTTAGGACGACTGATAAGCCGCAACATAGATGACAAAATTCAAGTTTTACGCTTACAACCACTTTTTCCACCTAGCCTATGGTCTATAGAAAGAAATAACAACTTGTTCCTTCCACGTACTCAAAACAGTGTAGAAGCCTGGCATCGCCGCTGGAATTATTTGTTGGAAAATAAGAGACTTGGACTGTATGGATGTATACGAAAACTTATTGAGGAGCAAAGTGTCACGGAACAAAACATCGAGAAGATTTTGGGTAATTTACCTCAGACACCACCCAAAAAAAAAACAAAGAGTTGCAGAGAATGCTATTTCAGCAATATTGAAAAAAAAGTACAATGGGCACGCCTGAATTTATAAGAGCTTTAGCGTTAAGTACTCGTATATACTAACTAATACTAACACATGTGCAATTGATTAATTTCTGAAAAATACCACTAATAATTAATACCACTTAGGTACCTAGACATTTTTTTTATAAAGATCAGTGTTAGATTTTGTGTTAAGTACTCATAGAAAAAAATGTACAGTTGAGGTACTAATATTTTTGATTGTTACTTTGTTAATAATAATATTAAATGATGATGTTGACACCGAATTTGTTGATTTTATTTAATTACTGCTTAAATATTTTTCTGTACACTTTATGACTAAATAAATCGAAATCACAAGCATTCGAGCGTATGAGGCAGTGAAAATGTTTTTCGAAATAGCGTTATTCGCGACTACTTCATTCGAGTCCATGAGTTTTCGAACCTGTGAGGCAGTGGAAAAATAATTCGCAACAGCGTGTGTCGCAACAGCGGCGTTCGAAACAACATAGGGGACCCATTTATCAATCTGTTATAAAACAGTTCATCTATAACTGTTGTAATAAAATTACATACCTAATAAATCAATAGAAGGTTGAGTAGCAGTAGGCTGATCATTATCAGTAGTCTCCATCTGGAGACTTCCAGATACCTCTGAAATATAAATATCAATATTATAATAATTCTGTTGTGGCAGTCGCTATAATAGAGTAGTTATATTTTTATTTACAAATTAAGTAGTAGAGTCTCCATTCAACCAAGTCAACAATTTATCAATCTGTTATAAAACAGTTCATCTATAACTGTTGTAATAAAATTACATACCTAATACATCAATAGAAGGTTGAGTAGCAGTAGGCTGCTCATCATCAGTAGTCTCCATCGGGAGACTTCCAGATACCTCTGAAATATTAATATCAATATTATAATAATTCTGTTTTGGTACTCACCTTAATAGAATAGATATCATTACAAATTAAGTACTAGAATCACCATTAAAATCTAGATATTATAATGTGCTTTTATAATCCATAAAAAATAATATAAGAAACAAGAGGACTGCATTATACATTCAGCCTTAGTGGAGATATTTATCAAAATTTTGTTTATGATATAATGTTATAAATATTGCATATATGCAACACATACATTATAATGGAATAGATTGTAATAAGATATTTCATAAATTATTTTATACCTAAACCAACAGGAATCGGCAGGAAAGCAGCGGGTTGGCCATCACTGGTAACAATAGGCTGTTGAATTCTAGATGTGCCTATAAGAAAATAAAAATGTTTATTAATGTACACTGATATTATTACTATGAAGAGCAAAGATTTGTTTTTTTGTTGTTAGTTTGTAATGGATAAACACAAAGACAACTACCAATTTACCTATTAGTGATGTTATGAAGGTTCAATTTTAGACATTCGTGAATGAGAAGGCCAATCGTTCAGAAAAGAAAAAGTATAGGAAAAATAAATCATTGAAACCAAACATTCAAAACATGCACATGTTATAAAACATCATACTGCGAGGTATAAGTTTGGAGCAGTAGTCTCTACAAGAATATGGAGAAAAGGCAAACAAAAAACAAAGGCAAACAGGAATATTATGAAAATATAATTAATACACATGGGTACTTTATATAATACGTAACAATTACATTAGCAAAGATGGAAAGAAGAGGGAACTCACCCGGTAAATGAAGACTTGGTACTGCCAATGCATTTAGGCGCTTAAAGCGATTTTTATGATCAATAGAAAAATGGATGTCACATAACCGCTGCTTCTTATAATATTCATAGTCAGATGGTGCTTCAAGCTTTCCTCCAACAAGATTCACCCAAGTTTTAAAACGATCAGGAAACTTGTTTGGATTTGGAAAGATATGCAAAGGCACATCTGAAACAAACAAAATTTTTGATTATTATAATAGGTTGGGGAAAAAGTTTCTTCGCATTTTTTAAGAAAATTCAAAACATTTTTTAATATAGTTTATTTACATTTAACTAAAGTATGTAGGTACCATTTTGTTCGATAACTTTTTGCCATCTTGTAGGTAGGGACATGATCCCATTGCTATAGAAATTTTGGGACTTCAGGTCAAAATACCGCGACAAGTGGTTTTGGCAGTCCTCTCGTGATGTTAACCTGACACTGCCTAAAGAATTCTGAAGAGACCGAAACAGGTGGAAATCTGAAGGTGCAAGGTCAGGACTATACGGCGGATGCATTAACACCTCCCAGCCAAACTCTCTTAATTTTTGCTGAGTGGCTAAAGATGTGTGAGGTCTAGCGTTATCATGATGAAAAACCACACCCCTTTTGTTGATTAATTCCGGACGCTTTCTCTCAACTTCTTGCTTTAATCTCATCAGTTGTTCGCAGTAAAGTTCAGAATCGATGGTCCTGCCTGGTGGTTTTACAGCTCATAATGAATAATGCCCTTCCAATCCCACCACACACACAGCATCACCTTGTTGCGAGTTAACCCGGGTTTCGCCACAGTCTGTGAAGCCTGACCGGCCTTTGACCACGACCTTTTTCGCACGTTCTTGTCATACGTGATCCACGGTTAAATAATACAAAAAAAAAACTTCAATGCTTTAAAATAAATTGTTTATTTTCAAAACTATTCATTTTCATAAGTTAACAAAACATGTTCTAAAAACCGAGCCGGTGGATTTACATTTTCATAACTTGCCCAGTTTAAATACCATAACACAGACATGATATGAGCGCAGCAACCTACAGTCCTTCGGCCGACCATGCAGTTGCAGCAATACTGTTTAATTGCTTGGATGCCAGGAGTGTGATTTTCATATAATATATAAACGAAATATATTTTACGGCTTATGTGTCTGCTTTGTATTATTTTCCTTGCAATAATGTGCAATTCTCAACTGAAGGAAATCCTTGTACAAGGTCACTGGCTCTATCAATGCACACTTCAATACTCGTAGTATAGGAACCATCATTTCTTATGTGCTCCCCATAATAAGACTTGGCCTGTTCAATATGATATGTTCCACATGCTAATAACAAGTTCATTAAATGTTAATCTAGGAAATTCAACTCAATAGTAGCATTTAAGTTGGAGAACTGTGTCCGTCTTCGATTCAAATTATTTTCAATTACATAATCAGTTAATAAATTGTTTGTGTAGTTTTTCATTTACTACATTTAGAATTTGTCCTGCGTCGGGTCTATCTGAAACCCTTATTTATCAATGCAGCAACTGTTTTGAAGTCTGTCATAGCATGAGTAGATGCAGTATTGAAAAATTCACTCCTAAATATTTTATAAGACATTTTAAAAATCCCATTTACTGCTTCAAAAATCCACCTACACATTGTCACCTTTCTTGATTTATTTGCTGCCGCTGTTGACAACTGAGTTTCACCCTGTTGCAGGGATATTGGAAAATGAACAGTATGGTTACACTGTTGTAGTAAAGGGACACTATCTCTAAAACCCCTATCCAGCAAAAAAACATCTCCAGGTTGAAAGTACCTTCGTAAAGTATTTGTTTCATTATTAAATTCATTCATGATAGCTGCATCCGATGTTGTTGATGGATAAGGACCGAGTACATCTATAATATAACCATCAGAACATACCATCATAAATGGTTTCATGAGGTTTTATACTTGTGCAAAGAATAAGTATCTTTCTGGTATAAATAATTAGAACTTTTCTGAACATCAACATAAACTCTTTAGGTACGCTGATACCTAATATATAGATACAGTGCCCGCCGATATATAGGTATTGGATATCGTGCCGATACATAGATATTGTATCTATATACGATCTGTATCGCCCACTCCTAGAATTATGTTCTTTAAAATTTAAACTTTCAATGATACCAAAACCAGCCAGATACAAATAGTATAGCCAAAGAGATTTTATTACAAGTTCATACATACTATAATGCGAAAAGACTTTTTCCCCAACCTAATATATAAAAATCTTCTTTCGTTCTTCATGTTGATAATTATTATAAATAAATAGATTAAGTAGGTATCTTGCAACTTTGATGAATTCCATTGCAATTATTACAACTATGTACCTTAGTAAAATTATGATGACAGATGGACTAACAGACAATAAATTTGAGATACCTAAATAACGTACCGTACCATAAAATCGAGACATGAAATTCTTTTGGAAGGTGGAATCTACTATTGTGTATACAAAAAGCTAATGTTGAAAAATGAAATGTTTATTTAAACAAGAAAGACTGCCGGTTTTTAACTTATATAGATTTGAATTTACCTGTGCTTTTACATCCGAGTGTACATCGGTGCGGCATTGTAGCAATGATGAACAGATGAACATTCACTGCAGTCACAACACAACACAAAATAGCGTCTTTAGCGCGAAGTAAAACACAGTTTCTGGATGATTATCTTGGTACTGAAACGGAGGAGTAATCTCGACTCGACGTTTATAACGAAGATATTATCACAAAAACTAGGATATACACATAAAACAACCGCAAAACATAGTCAAGCGTATGCGCAGGCTACGGCGACCATTTTGATTTTACGTGTGTCATTGACATTAGAATCCAGATGTTGAGACGAGTGAATATAAGGGCAGTGTTGCTACTATTTCCGTAACATTAAATGAATTTAAGATAATATAGATCAACATAATTAATTGATTACATGAAGAGTTGAATATATTTAAACTAAAGCTAAATTAGTTTAAAAATAAAACATGTTGTTTTTAGAATTTTATTACAGAGACATCTATTGCTGACTAGACAAAACTAAACATATGTTTCAGTGTTCAGAAATGAAGATGGCGCTACTTCATTTATCGCCAAGCTTGATGTAGGCAACTGTCCCCCCCCTGGGCGTGCGTCTATAACCAGATGTATGAACGTAAACGAGGCAAAAGGCGTATGTAAGGATCGTAGCAGGTGGCGTTGTGTACTTTCTGCCTACCCCCATGGGAAGACTGCGTGAGTTTATGTACCTATGTATGTAATAAAATTGATTATTTTAAAGTTGGTGAAAATAATCTACCCTCTTAAGAACACATAAACATAAAGACAGTAAAATAAATAAAAAAGTTTCACTGACCAAGTAGAAATCATAAATTTCTCAGTCAAACCATTTACAGTCAGAAAAAGAACTTTTGTCTATGAATAATTTTGTGTGTCGATTGTCTATGAAGTAAATAATACTAATTGCACGAAAACGCAAACTAGTGTCATTCAAAGTTAATTACAGACAAGAGGGAAAAACATTAACGCTTTTAATTACCTATTTGAATTTACATAATTAAGGACGAGACTCACGTTAACGGTAGAAATAAATTGAGAGCTACTAAACTAACTTAACTTGTTGAAAGCTAATTGGCAATATGATTTTGGACAATTGTAATAAGTTTTGATATTTGCGCTACTACTGGCCTTAATTGAATCATGAGTAGTGGGGATTTAATTACAAGTTTTCAAAGAGTTTTCTGTAAGTATTGCAATTTTATTGTAAGAGTCTCAGATTTTAGGAGACAATTAGTCGTATCCTCATGAGCTTCTCATCTTAGGTAGGTGGGTACCTAGGCATTCTTTTATTTTATTGTGTTACTTCAATATTCAGTCTTTTGAGCATAGATTCTCCAGTAATGATTCTACAAATAAAAAAGAGGTATGGACTTTTTTCTATTTTTTTTATTTTCTTTTTTATTTGTAAAATTGCTTAGGTAGGTTGGTGCCGATTTTCTTGTTCAATAACAAAACTAAAATTAGAGAAATCGCTATTTTTACTAACAGGCAGGCTTGTACTAAGTTAGAGATGTCCAACTAGTTTACGCCTTGCGCTTCACCGTGTTTTTAGTCAAAATGTTATTACGTGTCGTCTAAATTTGGAAATATTAGTTCTTACTAAATTTGACAGCTCTAATTTACGTCCGTCTCTTTCTTGTTTTATTAGAGAGAAAAAGTTAGCAATAGCCTAAATTAAGTTTAGTTTGTGTACATACAACAGAATCGGCACCATTATTTAATTTTGCTAGTTTTTCGAAGACCAAACTTCATTGAATTTATTTTGACTGGTTCATATTGAAAAACTGGAGCAAATTCCAATCAGGAGATCCCTATCATTTGGTTTCATATTTAGACCGTAAAAGATAATTATTTCTAAATGCAAATGGAACGCCTATACGTATCCATCAGTCACGTAGAATATTTTCAATAAAGCAGCTATCTATTGGAATTTAGGCCTCACGTACGATAGTTGGTCGTAGACCATAAAGTAAAAATAAAATAAGTAAACGACATACGTTACCAGGTTTTTTTTATTTTTTATGTAAGGCATCTCGTAGTTGACCTAGAGAGGCCGTGACTACTTAACCGGACTATCCTGTGGCTGCCTTAAGAGAACTCAAAGCCTCCAGCCAGGGGCATAAAACTTACAGACTAAGCGACTACACGCTAAGGGCTCCCCCTGTGGGGAACGGGCCTCGGCTTAGGGCGTCGCTGGGGGGAGGACAGCAAGATGGGACAGGCTGGATCAGATTTCAATGATTATTATTGTCAGGGGAGTTTAAAGCTACTGGCTCAGCTACGCCACCAGCTGGCACTTCATACCCGAGCAAGGGACGGGGGGGAGGGACGATTATTACGGGGTCGTCGCGAGGGACCTCGGCGGCGAGGTCGGAATGTCGATTTGTGTTTGTTCCTACGGTCCCTACTGCTCTCCTGGAGAAGAGTTATGGGGTCGTCGGGATCTGAGAGGAACGTTACCAGGCTGCGGTGAAAGCATAAGTAGGTATAGGCTATTTTGTAATTTACTTAGTTATTTTTAATCATCCTTCTGCCCTTAATACCAGCCTATTATTGTCCCACTGTAGGGCAAAGCCCTCTTCTCATACAGAGAAGGTACGAGCATTGATTACCATGCTTGCTCAAGATTTATATTAAGTGTAAGTCTATGAGGTTTCCTCACGATGTTTTTCCTACACCGATGTCAGTAATGTGCAGCCCCAATTTAATTTGTATGGGGTTAGCGTACCTCTACGTCGTTTTTACCGACCAGTTTCACATCACATAAGGTAAGATGTGTATTACAGTTTCTCATGTGGTTTTCTTTTTTAATCTTAAAGTGAAAAAAATGTGTTTCTGTAAAAAAAATGACTTAGTAGGTACCTACCTAAAAAGATATGGAATATTGATATACTTATCATTTTGGAATCTGCATTAATGGGACAAGTTTTAAAAAATGGGCAGCTAGGTTTTCATACATTTTTAGGGTTCCGTACCTCAAAAGGAAAAACGGAACGCTTGTGGGATCACTCGTGTGTTTGTCTGTCTGTCGCATCCATTAAGCTGCGAATCTAATGGACCGATTAAGTTGTTTGGTACACATATGAATTTCTGTGACCCAAACACGGACGTATAACGTAAATAAATGAATTTTGAATAATGTGTCACTTTTGGCGGCAAATAAGTAAAAAAAAAAAGTTTTTCAAACTGTACTGTGTGACACATTAAATGAAAGGGTTTATTGTGAGAGTATCAAATATTTTTTATTAATTATATATAATAGACGAAAATTTACCACTCCGACCTTATCTCCGAAACTACTGAGTCTAAAATTTTGAAAAAAAAAAATACATAAAATAGTTCTATACTTATAGAATACAGGAAAATTTATAGGAAGTCTATAGTCTTAAATTCCGACTAATGGATGGATGGATGTTTGTTACTCAATCATGCCAGAACTTCTGAACCGATCTAGATGAAATTTGGAATAAATATAGATTATAGTCTGGATAGCACATAGGCTACTTTTTATCCCGGTAGTACGTTCCCACGCGGGCGAGGCCGCTGGCAAAAGCTAGTAGTAACATAGTAAATCTCTCAATATTGTGCGTACGAACTTACATACGTACATTTGCAGTTGGAACGTATGTGAGAACATGTTTTTCAACTAGAATTTTAAGTTTGTTCTTGGGATAAATTCATCCCAACTACGGAACCCTTCATTGTGCGTGGTCCGACACCTTAGAGTATTCCGACACGCACTTGGCCAGTTTTTTTTACTCTAGATACCTATACGTAGTTTCTCCTATACATATCTATCATTTGGCATCTCTTGAGTTCTTTGCTTCTTCTGCCTCTTTTTTTTTTAAACTCCTTATTATTTTTCATTCCGTGTCCCCATACCATCCGAGTTAATTCATATAAGGCAAAAAAAAAAACGAAGTTTGGTGTCCTTAGTCCAATTGCAGACTGCGTTTGTGAAATATGACGATGATTAATGACTAACTAGATACATTGTAAATCTGTCAATATGTCATAGACTGTCTGTGGCTCCAAAGGTAATTTTGAAATAATCTGTTAATATTTATTGCTTTAATAAATAACCGAAGATGTGTGAATTGGCTCTTAGCGTAAACACTTTCGTCCGTCACGCACGTATTCCTACTTTGTGTGTTTCAACTGAAACAATGTGTTGCTCGCTTTTTGTCGATGATGTTCGATGATTTAAACACAGTATGACACGGTGTCGATTAGTGGGCGACTTGTAAAGTACTGTTAAATAATCGAAAGTGTAGAAGATGCGTTGAAAACGCGTGGTAACAAAAAGTAAATATTTATCGTACGGTATCTTGTTCATCTTTGCTTTTCCAGACAGTTTATCTTGTAGTATGTGCATGAAATATTAATTATTTACCTATGAAATTGCCGTTTTACATAGAAAAAAAATGAAATAACTTTTTTTAAAAGAAATATTGTCGATGCACTTTTGCCATTTTAATGAAAGTTCGTTGATGCCTCTGCTATAGATATCCTTGGAACGGGAATCGAAAAATTTCAAATCCAACGGGATTTGATATTTTTCCCCGAGGCTCATTGTTGAGATCAAAATTTCTAGAATGGAAGCGATCAAACCAAAAACGCCCGTGCGTTCACTTGCGGTTGCGTTGGTGCCACGACGGAACTCGTATTCGAAAATAGCGCGCAATTTCGATTATTCCGTGGTTACAGAAACTGCGATATCAAAGAAAAATCGAACGGCGGGAAAAAAAATGAACAACAGATTTTTTTAATGCCATGTTATATTATAAGATTAATTTAAATTTGGAATTCTAAATAGAATGAAAGATCTTCACACTAGCCAGTATCAAAAATCGGCAATTTCATAGGTAAATAAAAGAAGTAAATAGATTTTAACATTATTTCTTTATGAATGCCTCGTTGGTTTACGGGTGGCAAGCGCACTGCTGAGCATGGGTCCCGGGTTCGATTTTTCTATTAGGAATTTCTCAGTAGCAGCTCGGAGTCTTGATTTGTGTTCGGTTGATGGCTATAGGCTTACCCCTTATTACATGGGACTTAAACATAACTGGCGAAATGTGTGTGTACTATACATAGGTACACCTCTGCTTAAACCTTGAACCATCGAATACAGGCGTGTTGCTATGTGCGTTTTTAAATACTTAACACAGGGCCTCAAGTCTGCTATTACAATAGCGTCATCATTGATTTCATAATTGTTGATTTTGACAAGTTTTGTAATCTACTAATATAATGGCGTCATTATGACTTTCCAATGGTCAACCACTGACACTCCATTGAAAGAAATGGCTTAAAATGGTAATCTCGTACATAATGACAAATGAAAGACTGACTCATAATAATTCATAATTCATTTATTTATTGTTTGCTACAGGTGAAAATACAGATCTTATAATTAGCGTTATGACGTATGCGGTAATGTGCTAAAATTTTGACAGCTCCTTTGATCAGTAGCACGATTCTATTACGAGACCACTGACCTACCAATGATCGACCATTATGAATTTAGCAGATTACGAACTTCTAGCAAAATGACAATGGGATCGTGTTGGAATGACGAATTAATAAAAAATAGCAGACTTGGGGCCCTGATCACTTTAGGTTGGCAGTATTTTACGTTAAAAATACAAAGAGCTGGCTAAACTGGCTAAGCATTTTGGAAAATCTTTTTTTAATGCGTTAAGGTTAACACAACCACAATTTTGAAGCGAATAAAAAACCGGCTAAGTGCGCGTCGGACCACGCACATTGGTGGGTTCCGTAGTTAAAAAGAATTTATCCCAAAAACAAACTTAACATTGTAGTTGAAAAACATGTACATTGATATCAACTACGAGTATGCAAGTTTAAATATGTAATCGCAAAAAAGTGATAAAACTGCAAATTACCGATTTTCAGACTTTTTCCTTTACTTGTGCTGTGAGACCTTGCTTCTTGCCTTTCATGGTTTTAGGTCAACGGGAAATACCCGGGTTTTTATTTATTTGCGAGTATCAAAATATGTCGCATAAATGGCCGTATTTTTTTTTATTGCGTTGACTTAGAAGCTTAATTTTTTTTAGAACTCCAAGGGACCATAGACCTACGTGATACCTCCAAGCGTTCCTGAGAAAAAGGGTCTTGACAGACTGACAGACGGACAACGAAGTGATCCTATAAGGGTTCCGTTTTTCCTTTTGAGGTGCGGAACCCTAAACATATTGTAACTAAAAATATGGCTATTAGGGTTTCCCACGTTAATGTTTATGTGTTATTATTAAGATCAATGCTAATTTAATAGATAATACTAGATATCTATGCAACATCGCCAAGCATAACTTGTACCTATTACGTAATTCTATTTTTTTTCTGAAAAGGAAGCAAAACAAACCTATTCTTTGCTTTGCTACTTAGAACTCAAATAAATTTTACTTAATTTATTTGGGACATTTTTTCACTCTTTTTAACCGACTTCAAAAAAGGAGGTTCTCTGTTTAACCCGTATGTATGTACATACATACATACGGGTTGTATGTCCGCGATTTTCTCAAAAACTAATGAACCTATTTTGAGGATGCTTTCACTAACGTAATCTATATACTTTCAGAAAGGTTTTAGTATACATGTAAAAAGTGCGCAAATGTTCACAGGGTGTTCTGCTCATGAATATGAACAACTTTCACTATGGGACAAACCCTGAAATCACGAAAAAAAATCAGCTATTTCATATAAAAGTTCAATATCTACTCGACCAAAATGTATGAAACAGCTGTTTTTTTTTTCGTGATTTCAGGGTTGCTCCCATAGTGAAAGTTATTCATATTCATGGGTCAACCAGAAAGTGAAACACACCTGTGAAAATTTGCGCACTGCTTAAAAAAATGTCCTGTATATTATACAGGACATTTATGTAAATGTATTCATTAGGTAATTATTCTTAAGTTATATGCATAAATGTCAGTATATTAAAAAAGATTTTGATGATTCTTCTTTTCGTTCGTCTTGAGCTTATGTATTTGTATTCAACTAAAAATAGGATATTATTTTTGTAACTTTATTTTAGTGTTAGATTGTTTGTTAGAGAGTTTCTTACTATATAATAAATAAATGTCTGTCAATGTCACTAAAAATGGAAAAATAAATTTACCTACTTTAAAAAAGTAAAAACCGACTTCAAAAACCTAAAACATAAAATAACTTTCATAAAAAAACTTAACAGCTTCTGAAGTCGGTGCCAAGCTAAGGTGCATTGACATTGAGGAATTGAAGACACCAACTTCAGAAGCTGTTAAGTCTTTTATGAAAGTTATTTTAAACGTTTTAGGTTTTTGAAATCGTTTTTTACTTTTTTAAAGTATTTTTTTTAATCCACCGTATCTACCACTAGTCGCGTTTAGACTATGGTAATAAAAATAGTATGTCACAAGGTTTAAATGCAAATTGTAACCTCGACCACTCGGATAATGTGGTCAACCTCAGATAGCCAGTCTGTGCCGCTTGAATAGACAAAACTCTACCGGGAATTTACCGTTCCTGGAAATCTCAGGCCGAGTTCAGATAACCCGCGCCGATCACGCACAGGACCCGCACACGCATCTTACACCCGCGCTCGCCAAATCATAAAACACGCCACTAAGCGAAGCGCGGGCGCAAGGCGTACGCGGGGTGGGTGCAGCGCGTGTGCGGGGCGGGCGCGTGGCGTGTGCGGTTCGACTTTGATAAATGCAATTTGAGCACGCAACCCACACAAGCTAAAGACTCATTTTGTTATAGTATGTAGGTATTTCTAGCAACCCCTGTACCATAACTTGTGTCATTTCATATTTCTGTTACTACCACTTAATTTTTATACATTTCTTTTTTAGCTTAGGTTATCACTGTATTTGAGAATGTTGGCAACTGTATAAGCCCAAAACTGTTATAATACCTACTGTTAAGTGATATTTTGTATACAGAAAGTGTTGGTGTACCTTTATAAATAAATAAATAAATAAATTTGAGATCTATTGATGTGTCATAAGACTTAAATTATATACAACAAATTTCAAAGCGAGTTACACGCGGAAGCTGACGCGAGTGGGGCGTGCGCGTAGCGGGCACGTGTCGTCTGAACGCGCCCTAAGGCCCCAGAAGAATAACTTTCAATTCAGTTTTCCTTATAATATGGACGCCTCTATTAGCATAATCAGCCTATAATGTCCCTACTGCTGGGACACAGGCCTCCTCTCGGTGAGAGGGAGTGGGCCGTAACCCACCAGACGGACCTAGTGCGGGATGGTAGATGTCACATGTCTTCGAAATGTTGGTTCTAGGACATGCCGGTTTCCTCACGATGTTTTCCTTCACCGTTTTGAGAGCAGCGGTGATGAAATAATTTACACAAAGTAAAGCGCCTGCCTGGGTTCGAACCTACGACCTAGCAACTCGTAAGTCATGGTTGTTACCACCGGGCCACCATTGCTCTCACACCTGTGTTAATTAATGTATGACTAATTAGATTGACGGCTCACAGTGAACACCCGTGAGCCCTCTATGATATCTTCCTTCGGTTTGTTGATTTGGTTGTCTAATGCCCGTTTTCACCAAACCTGTGACACTTGAATGAATCCCTAAATAAAAGGGGACTGTTGGATTTTCTACGCTAGGCGCAGCACCGAGAGTTGCAAATCCAACAGTTCAATAATATTTTAGGGATTCATTTAAGTGTCACTAGGGGTTAGTTAATATAGGCAGAATTTCTTTAGTCCTACGTTTAGTTGGCATCCCAGATCCTACTTTTATTCACACATATCAGCGTCAGATCCTTTCTATAGATTTCACCCAGTTTACACATACGGGGTGACTTTTTTTACCGTCTTGAAAAAAATTGGGTATAATAGGTCAACAGAGTAGAGAAGCCTATGACATACCTAGTTTCTTTTTTTAAATGTTTAAATAATAATATCGAAATTCGAATTTTGATATTTTTTTTAACGATCTACGTACGTATAAAGTTTTTTCAATATTTCTGTTTTTATTTTCTAGTTTACTTCAGATGTATTGAAAAAATGTGTGTGTGTGTGAATGTGTAGAATGTGTGTGTGTATGGAATTTTTGTCTAAGTTATTGAAAAAACGAAAAAAAAACTAGGTATGCCATGGGCTTCTACTCCGTTCACCCTATTTTTTCAAGACGGTAAAAAAAAGTCATCTATTATATTAGGTTGGGGAAAAAGTCTTTTCGCGTTATAGTATGTATGAACTTGTAATAAAATCTCTTTGGCTATTCAATACTATTTGTATCTGGCTGGTTTTGGTATCATTGAAAGTTTAAATTTTAAAGAACATAATTCCAAATTCAAATTAGGAAAATGTGTGATTTTCATTTGTTTTTCGTACCGTCAAGATGAGTGTATCTAATGAAGACTTTCGATACATTTTAAAATTTTACTACAAAAAAGGTAAAAATGCAACGCAAGCCGCGAAAAAAATTTGCGATGTTTATGGACCTAGTGTAGTGTCTGTGAGAGTAGCACAAATTTGGTTTAAGCGTTTTCAATCCGGAAATTTTGATGTCAAAGATGCACGTCGCTCTGGTCGCCCTATTACGGATAAAATGGATGCCATTTTTGAAAAAGTGGAGCAAGATCGGCATATCAGTAGTTACGATGTAGCTGAAGAACTGGAAATTGACCACAAAACAGTTTTGGCGCATTTGAAAAAAAACTGGGTACACAAAAAAGCTCGACATTTGGGTACCTCACGAGCTCACTGAAAGAAACCTAATGAACCGTGTACTCATTTGTGATTCTTTATTACGACGTAATGAAACCGAACCATTTTTGAAGAAGCTGACAACTGGTGATGAAAAGTGGATCACGTATGACAAGAACGTGCGAAAAAGGTCGTGGTCAAAGGCCGGTCAGGCTTCACAGACTGTGGCGAAACCCGGGTTAACTCGCAACAAGGTGATGCTGTGTGTGTGGTGGGATTGGAAGGGCATTATTCATTATGAGCTGTTACCACCAGGCAGGACCATCGATTCTGAACTCTACTGCGAACAACTGATGAGATTAAAGCAAGAAGTTGAGAGAAAGCGGCCGGAATTAATCAACAGAAGGGGTGTGGTTTTTCATCATGATGACGCTAGACCTCACACATCTTTAGCCACTCAGCAAAAATTAAGAGAGTTTGGCTGGGAGGTGTTAATGCATCCGCCGTATAGTCCTGACCTTGCACCTTCAGATTTCCACCTGTTTCGGTCTCTTCAGAATTCTTTAGGCAGTGTCAGGTTAACATCATGAGAGGACTGCCAAAACCACTTGTCGCGGTATTTTGACCAGAAGTCCCAAAATTTCTATAGCAATGGGATCATGTCCCTACCTACAAGATGGCAAAAAGTTATCGAACAAAATGGTACCTACATACTTTAGTTAAATGTAAATAAACTATATTAAAAAATGTTTTGAATTTTCTTAAAAAATGCGAAGAAACTTTTTCCTATATACTATTACCAAGTAGTATACTAAACTTTTGAATGGAATCTACTGTTTGCTATGTCAGCTTGAACGTAGAGTCGTGTAATGCTTTTATTACTCTGGCCGAATTGAAATAGGGCCTTATTTCTTCTTAAAAAAAGTTAATGATAAAAATAAGGTTTACATCACAGTGTACGGTCCACGTACGAAAATGTCGATCGGAACCAGGCTGCGGTGCGGTCCACTTAACTTTCACCAAATGTGACACGCCAGTCCTAATCGGTAGGAATCGGGTGCATCGATTAGAAATCGTTTATTAATCCTTATTGATTGATTGATAGGTGTTATTTATATACAATTTGCATGCATCTCTTTTTGCGTACCTACAGTTTGGTTTTGGGAACTTGTATTAGTGTTATGAACACCAATAGAACTTGGTAAAAATTTTTGTAGGTAGGTACCTTACTTTTTACGATTTTTCTGTTAGAGATCAGAAATGTTTGTGTGTGCTTATATATATCTATCGCTATCGTACCTATGCGCAATCAAAATCTAGATAGTTGTATAGTAAGATGGGGCCCTAAATCGGATGTATTATTATGCCTACTACGTGACCAAAACAATTAGGCGCATGACAGCTATGAAGTTATTGGAACTAGGGAGGGAATACCGGAACGGTGATTGATATTGTACGTATTATCATCACTGCCGAAAGCGAGTATGCGACTGTGCGTCACTATGGCAAGCGCGGGTATGCCGAAACCTGTCCTGCGCCTAATTGTTTTGGTCAGGTAGTACGCTAAAACATATAAAGCTGATCTAAGCTAACTAACAAACATTTTATTAGGATTGCTATAAACGTTAGATGCTAGATTATCAGAACAACTCACCAGTGCAACGCATCTAGAAAAACACAATTTTGTAGGTACTTATCATTATTCACGATCAAAGTGAAAAATATTAATTTCCGCTTTTCGTATGGCAGAAAATAGTAATTTTTATGTCTTTAAGGCCAGCCGGATACGCAAAACGTTTCATAATGTATTCTATTTCGGTGTAATAAAGTTGGAAATGCATGTAAAACAGTGTGAAAGATTGTAATTTTCTGAGAACGAAAGCGTACCACTTCTGATATTGGCGGTGTAAACAATGGAATGATTGTTATTAACTTACTCAGCTTGGGAGATTACGGGTGCTTACAGACATGCGGAAGCTATTAAACTGTAGCAAAAAACTATGTGGCGCCACTGTGTTTGACATCAATTTGAATGGCATTATTTAATCGAACCTCTAATAAGTCCCGTTTTGCGCTCCAAAAAATATAGTTTAACACTAATCTAATCACTGCAGGGATCCAGCAGAATATCAGCGTCAGGTATTGCCTGACACAATGCTAAGCAGCTGCCGTACTATGAACAAATAATGCCATCATTTTTCCAGTGCCAGAGAGAGACGGAGCTATACATGACCTATAGCACCATCCCTTTTTCACAACGGAATCATGATCGCGTTAATAGTTCAGAGTAAGGACCTGGACTCCCATTTGGTGCAACCTTGAGACGCCCACTACCACCATACCATATACCATTCGATAATTGATTTGTAGTATGTCATTCCAGGGGGCTGAAAAGTTTTGAGCGTAAGTACCTTTAAGTGGCATTATTGTCTCGCGCTGCATATTACTAATTTGCGAATACCCTCTTTAGTATAAATACTGAGATTCATATCAGTGACATCATTATTAGTAATTAATCCGTAAACATCATCATGTCTCTGTCATCCGCGACCCATCTCTAGGCTCAAAACTTTTCAGCCCATCCACAGAGGGGGCTGAAATTTTTTCGGATATTAGTAGGTAATATGCAGCGCGAGACAATAGTGACACTTTTCAGCCCCCCCCCCCCCCCAATGTGGGCTGAAAAGTTTTGAGCCTAAGGATGGTCCACGGATGACGGAGATATTATTAGTAGTATCCTGGGACATTAAATACACTACTTTTTTTTTTGTAAATACATACTTATATAGATAATTACACCCAGACTCAGAACAAACAGACATGTTCATGCACACAAATGTTTGTCCTGGATGGGAATCGAACCCACGACCTGCGGCATGACAGGTCGTATCTTAACCAACCACGCCAACTGGCCTGTCATATATTATCGCCCCTTTAATCAAAAACCGAAATAACTCAAAAATTACATATTTCGAGTTTTTACTATAAACTGAATTAATTTCGCACGGAGAATCGTTCAGTCCAACAGCCGAAAATAGAAATTTTGAGTTATTTCGGTTTTTGATTAAAGGTGCGTTATGATGTTTACGGATTAATTACTAAAAGCTTAATGATGTTATTGACATGAAACTCTGTATGTATTTATACTAAAGAGGGTATTCGCAAATTAGTAAAATGCAGTGCGAGATATTAATGACACTTGAAAACTTTTCAGCCGGTGGTGTCACTTTTATTTTTTTAAGTACTTATGTTTTTCTTTTTTACAAGTTTTTCTTTATCTTGCTTTGTTAGTATGTAGATATTATTACAACTTCCTCTTACACTACGGAGTTAAATTTTTATTTGTACACTGGCCTTGTTTTTACCTGACTAAGGGCGGAGTTCACCGACTTTTAAAACAGCTGGTTAGATATTTAATCAGTTCTTTCCTTAGGAAATTTATCATAAACCAATTGTTTAAATACCTAACCGGTGGTTTGAATGTTGGTGAACACATGCCTAAAAAAAGCAAAAAGGAGGCTTATGATTTTGACTGTCAGTTCAGTTTGAAAATCGAAATCTTTTTTGTTACGGTAGACTGTATTATAATTTCTTCTTTTTTTAGATTCTTTACATAAAAATGTAGAATTAATGTTAGAATTAGAATGTAAGACAATAAAACAAATTCTATTGTTTTTTGACCTGAAAACGTCTTTCGCAAACGCTAGCTGCACGCTCGGTGCTTTGGTGGTAAGTTAAATATTTCTGACCGACAAAAACATGTAAGATTTCAACCGCTAATAACTACGAGACTTTTAATGCTAGAGTAATAGTTGAGCATTTAAAAGATAGGTCTAATTTATAACAATTTTAAGGCCGGATATGATTTGCGTGTGACGTCACACTGCGAGTGCACGCGCTTCCGTGCGACTCTCTACCCTTTCACTATATGTCAAAATATCTATTCGTATAGCGCAAAAACGTGTTTAGCTAGATCAGTTATTCTCGTGTCTTTGTTAAGAGTTGATAAAGCACTACCAGGACTTAAAGAGAAACAACAGAAATCTTGGCCACAATAAGGTTAAAAATTAATATGATGTTGAAAATAGCAAAATAATGTCAGATGTCGTCTCATGCCGGCCGTAAATCTGCTCAGAAATGAAAAAGCTCCAGTCGAAGAAAGCTTGCATCAAAATTAAATTAACATTTTAAAAAACCTCCAACGCAAAAAAGAAGAGCGAACATTTAAAAAGTAAAAAAATAATACCTGTCGTTGAGCCCTCAAATTCGATCGAGTAATACCTATATATGTATATTTTAATTATAGAAATTGATGGATGGCACGATAATGTTTGCTCATTGAAATGGCGCTACGAGTATAATGTCGCGGCGAGGTACCGCTTAAATCAGACGCTTTATTAATTTACTAGCATTTCCGACCAACTTGCTTCAATACGATCAAATTTTTGTTGCAAATCTAGTTACATTGGGTGTTAAATTGTCAAGTCTGTCAGCGTTATGAGTTTGCGATCTCCCTATTTTAGCTATTTATTTATTCCTTTAAACTTAGCGGTTGGTTGAGTTAACTACGGATCAAAAAACCGGCCCTAAGTAAAGTTGTTCATGGCAATTCACCAGATTTTTCACACATAGACTTCACAGACAAAAAAAAAAAGACGATCGCGCGGTTTTTCACACAAGTCACATAGTTAAGTCATTATTTAAACAGAGCACGTGCTTGTAAATAAAGTTCATTATATCCAAGTATATGTATAAAGCCAATGACCGCAACGGCTATATATGTCTACGGCTATCTATTGAGAACAAGTTATTGCAAATCGAACTCGTATTGGAAAAGTTAGGTTCCGTACTATCTATCTGCCTAGCCTTTTCCCTACTATGTTGGGGTCGGCTTCCAGTTTAACCGGATGCAACTGAGTACCAGTGTTTTACATGGAACGACTGCCTATCTGACTTCCACAACCCAGTAACTGGGTAATACGATACCTCTTGGTAAGACAGGTTGTCAGACTTTTGGGCTTCTGACGACCCGTAACGACTGTCAAAGATCCAGGAATGACAGCCGGGACCAACGGCTTAACGTGCTTCCGAGGCACGAAGGAGTCTCGGTGTGTAAAGATGGTCACCCATCTACGGACCCATGCGGCTGTTATTACCTACTTAGCCACGAGCTCCTCTTGAGTTAAGTTCGACCACGAGTTCGTACTAGAAGGGACAATATTGAATCTTTTTTCTTTTTATGACAATAATGACCGAGCGAAGCGCCTCCGCTGGAACTGGCATTTGCTTTCCTGTGTCAGTTTGTTGGTACTCCTCTATAGGTCGTATTTTACAAACTGATCTGGACGAAATTTGGTATACAGGTTTTACGACTTTATAAGACTTTTGGTACCTACTTCCCCCAAAAAGTGGCAAAAGTGGGCTACTGGATATCTCCGTCTTATGAGATCCGATCTCGATCGTTCTTTTTTATGGTTAAAGGTAGTAGTAACTTTAAGTTGGTCGCATGAAAATTTGGTGAAGATCTGATGAGAATCTTCGGCGTGATGAGCAGAATAGGAGCTATTCTGCACATCACGCCGAATATCCTCATCAAAATGCAGTAAACTGCGCACTTTTAGATTTCTACCAGTGGAATCGCCCCTTTACCTACTACGTAGGGATTTATGGAGCACCTGGGACCACCTTCTCATCACAAAATTGCAGTATTATTTACCGCTTATAAATGTTTTGTAAACTTTAGTGGTATATTAATTGTTGCAAAAATGAAGTTGGAAGTTTGAAATATGAATGCGGATGGCTATGCTGTACTATGAGCAAAGAGGTAGATCAAAGAAAACATGGATGGATTGTGTGAATAGAAATTAAAAAGGTTATATGAAAATAAGTAAACAGTGAAGCCAACAGAAGTCGGCAGTGACATTTGACGTCTGAATCCAATGATATTCTAAAGTGCGTTTCATCAAATAGTTCCTATGCCGCAATGTTGGCTGCACTGTTGTAGGACGAACACGATACGTTACCGTTGATAAAGCATGGACCTAATAGGTCCATGTGTTAAAGTATAACAGTGGAGCCAACATTACGGCATATGAACTATTTGATGAAATGCACTTTACGTAAAAAGACGTATTTAGATAAGTTACCTACCCAACATTCGATCTTTAATAACGGCACAATGTCACACAATTTTAGATGAATCGTGGAAGTAGGACGGCATGTCGTAATTATCGGGAGCGAAAAAGAGACAAGACGAAGAAAACCAGCCAAGTTTCGACGTGCCACATGCGGGGCGCGTATAACCTATCTACCTATTTTTATTACCTAAAAATCTGATTGTCTGTGTTGGTGTGACCTATGCGTCACTTCATTCACACACATTGCGCAAACCCGTAATAAATGTATCATATCTCAATTTATTATGGGTATGCGCATTGCGCAGTGTGTTTTTCTATGAATGTTATGAGGGTCATGATCTTGGACATCATCATCTGACTAGCATTTTCCCAATTTTGTTAGAGTCGGCTGCCAGTCTAACTGGATGCAGCTGAATACCAGTACTTTACATGGAGCCTATGATGATCTTAGACGGTGATACAAAAACCGCAGTTGAGGATATGATTCAGCACCCCATGTTTTTAAAGAAGATTGTATTCAAGTCCTTTCCATGACCTTTTTGGAACATAGACAGGCAGATGATCACAGTAGCAAATACTTTACGGGACCCTGAGAACCGGTTACTGTAAGTACTGGTTGTCATGATGCTGGTAAGGCTAAGGCCAGTCGACAAACACCAGAATACGAAATTAATCAAAAAATACTTCGTTAATATGCAAAAATGTAAATCACTAAGATTTATGTTTCCTTATTAGTTTGTTTAGGTTTGAATTTAGTAATTAAATTAAATAGCCGATTTAATTAAATCATGGAGTCTTCTATAACTCAGATTTTATCTAGCATCAAATCTTGCGAGCTAATTTTGAACAACTTCCTCTTGAGCTATTGCCATGAACGTTTGTATTGATTCATTCAATTCCCATGTCAATACATTTATTTGGTGACCTGATGCTGTAGTAAAAAAATTCTCCGCACAAGGGTATACTGATATTGTCTTCCCATTATTTTGATGCAGACCTCTCTGTGACAGAGAGTGGGCGATAATCTACTATGCGGGTCCAGTGTGTATTGGTGGATGTCACATCTCTTCGATTTTATAGTACCTAATAGTTTTACTGATGATCTCCTACGTACTATATAAATAAATAAAACCTTGTCTTATTTTAGTAAATTATATAGGATTGTATCATAAAATATAAACACAAAAAGGTACTAATATTTCTGATAGGTACGAATGTACCCTAGAAAACTAGGAAGAGTTTCCCCACAACAATCTCGTAGATTGAACACGAGCACCCGACCTATTCACCTCACGATCTAACTCGAAAGCTGTGAGAACCTTACGACTTATGTGCTCCTAGTACTTGATTCTATTGATCAGTTGAGTTATATGCGTATGTAACATGGTATATGAACATAAACCTCTTACCGAAGAGGTCAGTGTGTTCGTTGATTTACGTCAGTAAACATGATTCTTGTGCTCTGCTTATTTTATTTTGGATTTAATGTGAGTAAATAATTGTTATTTTTAAATAGAGTAACTATGCAGTGCTGATAAATCTTCTTATTGAATTCTGGCTCTTGGTGGCTTATACAATAACATAGGTACTGCGGGTTTGTTAAAAACCTACGTCCTATTGAAAGTTATTTTAAGTAATAATTTTGTCTTGAGTTGCTGATAAAAAAAAAACATTTCAATTAATATTTAATGTCTCAATTAATACTTTCACTCATGTGGTGAAAGTTTACTGAGGTATATTTTTGGTAACACTTTTGAAGATTTTGTCCTCAAGTTCTATGCTGAGATGGGTATTTTAGGGTATTTTAGATAGATTATTTTAATTTTGTTTTCTATTCTCAATATTGTTTCGGTCTTTTTAGTGCATCACTTTTAAATTGTCTTTGTTGCTGACGGGTTTTTGATTTTTAGTTTCTTTATTTATGCAAAAAAGATGACCTTCTAAAGTCTTGACCTCTTGATCTTGAATCTTGTCTTTGATAGAACATTGATTTGGTGCTATAGGTATAATTAGTAGATAGTAATTAAGTAACAATTGGACCTAGTTATGCAGATGCATTTTTTCCAAAAATGAGTTATAAACACCGTCATACTAATTTCGACATACAAGATTTTTTGCAAAACCAGCCATGTCGATATCTCTATTTATCATGGAGATATGAGCCGTCAAATGTAGCGTTGTCCATACATCCATAATGCAATCATCGATAGAAAAATGCTTATGAATCTGTTTGTACTTTTCCCGACATGGCTGCTTTCTGCATAACACGGTCCAATTTTCCTGTTCATATTTATATTTGTTAGGGTTCCGTATGTCCGAATGAAAAAAGAAACCCTTATAGGATCAGTCGTGTGTCGTGCCGTGTATCTAGGCTGTCTGTGTATCCGTCTATCACAGCCATTTTGCTCTGAATCTAATGGACTGATTAAGTTGAAATTTGGTACAAATATCAATTTCTGTGACTCAAACGTGTTACGTAAATATATGATTTTTTAATATGGGGGTCACTTTTGGGAGACAAATAAGAACATTTAAAAAGTTTTGCACACTGTACCATGTGACATATCAAATGAAAGGGCGTTCTGTGAGGATCTCAAGTGCATTTTTTTTAAATTTTAAAATAAATAGTTTTAAAGTTACTTAAAAAAAATAGATGAAAATTGACCATTACCCCCTTATCTCCGAAACTAATGAACCACAAATTTTAAACATAATACATAAAATAGTTCTATAAGTACTTATAGATTACAGGAAACCCTATAAGAAGTTTATGGTCTTAAAATAACATTTTGAGGGGCTTGTGGCTAAGTAATAACAGCCGCACTGGTCGATAGATCAGGTTAGGCTACGTTTGTCGCGGTTGGTCCGTGGCATCCATTTTACATACCAAGACCCCTCCGTGCCCCAGAAAGCACGTTTAAGGGGGAAGGCTATCCCGTGAAATTCAAATTCTCTTATGTTTTTCCAATTTGTATCTATATAGGGTGACCGATACTTAAACACATGATTGTAGGTACTCATGATAACAAACAACTTTTACTATGGGACCAAACCTGAAATCGCGAAAAAAATCAGCTTTTCCCTACATTTTGATGAGTTATGCGAACATAAAGGATGGAGCAGCTGATATTTTTTCGCGATTTCAGATTTGGTCCCATAGTAAAAGTTGTTTATTATCATGAGTACCTATAATCATATGTTTAAGTACCGGTCACTAATTACCAGTCACCTTATATAGAATCAGTAATATAACTCCTAGCCACAAATGTCAAGATTTCATGAAATAGTCATTCAATAGGGTTACAGAGTTGTAGGTATTGATGACTTTAGTGATTAGGTATAATTCTGTAAATACATACTTGTTACAGTTGCGAATCGTATTTTGATGAACATACAATCTAATTAATAAGTTGAAAACTGACTTGCAAATTGCAAAAACCGTACCTAAGAAAATTTTATTTTGCTTTCACCTTTTAAGCCGTTGGTCCCGGCTGTCATGTTACGGGTCATTAGAAGCCCGAAATTCTGACTACCAGTCTTACCAAGGGGTATCGTGTTACCCAGTGACTGGGTTGTGGAGGTCAGATAACCAGATATTATCTATTTCACATGGAGCGCCTGCTCCATGTGAAATAGATAATATCTGGTTAGACTGGAAGCCGACCCCAACATAGTTGGGAACAGGCTAGTCATATGGCACATAGTAGGTCTACATGGTAAATCTCCCAATATTGTGCGTACAAACTTCCATTTGCCGTTGGAATGTATGTTTTTCAACCACAATGTTTAGTTTGTTCTTGAGATAAATTCCTCCCAACTACGGAACCCTGTATTGTGCGTAGTTCGACACGCACTTGGTCGGTTTTTTGTAGATTAAGACCTGTCGGTCTATTCTGTAAAAATCTCACCGTGAAAACTTAGGTGAAGTGAGCGTGGAGTGAGCTGTCATTCCACCTGATGACACTATTCGACACTATTGACAGCTCACTCCACGCTCACCTCACCTAAGTTTTCACGGTGAGATTTGTACAGAATAACTCTGCTGTATTCTAGAAAAAATCTTCTTTCTGTATCTAGAATTTGAGTCGACAATCGCAGATCATATCAATAATATTAGAGGCTTTGCAATTAGGTATGCAACGTTCCATTTGCCAAAGGTTATTCGAAACGATCTGAGGCGGAATTTCCCCGTACCTGCCATTTTTTGTGTAAGTACATAGGTACATATTTAGATGCAATCGTAAATCATCATCGTAAATAACAGGCAGAGACGTACCTTTTGTTGGCTAGTTTGTTGGCGCTTGCGCTGCTTCGTCTTCCTTAGCTTAAAGACCATCATGAGCCCACGTTTTTGTGGGCTGTCGAATCTGTTGACATAATATAGGTATATGTATTTTAGCAAGAGCACTTATTTTGGTTAACATTGATTGATGTTTGAGTTTTAGATTTGAGTTTTATTACATTTCTGGGATAAGAGGAGCTCGTGGCTAAGTAATAACAGCCGCACGGGTCGATCCATCAGGTTAAGCTACGTTTGCCGGGGTTGGTCTGTGGATGGGTGACCATCTTTTCATACCGAGACTCGTCCGTGCCTCGGAAAGCACGTTAAGCCGTTGGTCCCGGCTGTCATTCGAGGATCTTTGACAGTCGTTACGGGACGTCAGAAGCTCGAAAGTCTGACAACCAGTCTTATTATACCAAGGGGTATCGTATTACGGTTGTGGAGGTCAGATAGGCAGTCGTTTCATGTGAAATACTGGTATTCAGCTGCATCCGGTTAGACTGGAAGCCGACCCCAACATAGTTGGGAAAAGGCTAGGCAGATTGATTTTACATTTCTGGGATAATGTTTACCCTCTTTCGTCAAAACATGAGCATAAAGATTCAGATTCTTCTATCTGAAACTGAAAGTCCAGCGAACTTTACGACGTTTTTTGACGTGAAAACGTCTTTTCGCTCGGTATACTGGTGGTAGGTACCTAAGGTCAATGTTTCTGACCGACAAAAACATCTAAGATTTCGAGCGCTAATAACTACGAGACTTTAAATGTTGGAACTAGAGTAATGGTTGAGCATTTAACCTCTCGAATGTCGGAGACTAAATTGACTTGACTGAAATTGTCAAGCTGTATTAGGATTACATTATCATAAAGGTCATTTTAATATTTTCACTTGTCAATTTAGTGTAACTGTCCGACTTAAGACACTTGGAGCATTTTTTCTTATGTCGAACTGTGTAACATAAGACATTCGAGAGGAAGATAGGACATATTTATAACAATTTTAAGGCCGAATATAATTTGCCTATAACGTCACACTGCGAGTGCACGAGCATGCGCGACCCTCTAATTTTTACTATGTGTCGTAATATCAATTCGTATAGCGCAAAAACGTGTTTAGCTAGATCAGTCATTCTGGTGTCTTTATCAAGAGTTGACAAAGCACTACCAGGACCTAAGCCGAAACAACAGAAATATTGGCAAAAATAGGGTTAAAATGAATATGAAGTTGACAATAGCTAAATATTGTCAAACATCGTCTCATATCGGCCGTAAATCTGCTCAGAAATGACTTACTTTATAACGAATGCATTGAGCCTACTAAGTCTAGTGTCGAGCAAGTACAATGGCTACGGCAGTATCGGGAATCGGAGTAAAATTTCACGAAAACAAATGGCGCGGACCCGAAATGCGCCTACTACGGTAAACTGGGGTTACTTTGATACTACGGGGTTACTTTGTTAACGTTTTTCGACATATGAAAAACTTATCTTAATAATATCTACAAAGCATCATACATCTATTTAAGATAGTTTCTTTTTGGCGTTGTAGATTATATGTTATAAAAATAAGTTTTAATATGTCAAAAGTTGTTATCAAAGTAACCCCGTGGTATCAAAGTAACCCCAGTTTACGGTAATCTTTTTTTATGGCTTATGTTTAACTTACCACCAGATAAAGTAAAATATAACATAAAAAAAACACTTCTTACTGCCAAAAATAGTAAATGATCACCAAAGTTAAAACTCCATTTTATTGTGAAATTATAAACAAAATGTTTAACATCTTGCTATCCTAGACTACAAACTAATCATTATTAACCTAACCTAACCTAACGCAATAATTCGCTCGTTAAGATTTGGTGATCATTTACTACATTTGGTGTTTGAATACAATTTGAAGTGCAAAAAGCTTAGGGTATCAAAGTATTTTATGGTGGTCATTATATTTAATCCCTTTTTTATCACCGTAATACCACCAACTTACAAAATACATAAGTGCAGCAAAGCGATTCACAACTATTCGATACACTTCGGTGCAGAATCGAAATCAATCAATATTATCAAAGGAGTCGTCTAAAGGCTATTCATAAATTCGAAACTCGAAAATTATGACAGTTTTAAATCAAATAAAATGACCGCTATATATCAATAGGTAGGCTATTGCCTTCGATCGGTAATCAAAAAATATTTTCGACACGGGAGTGTGTCGAACGGTTGTGAAATGCTGGCCACATTTTGTTTTCGAACTCGCCTCCTCTCGATTACCAAATCCCTTAATCTCCGCGCTGTACGAAGATTAAAAAAATAGAAAGTGGCACAGAATCACATACGTCAATGATTGCCTCGTTAGATTAGCAAATGGTAAGGTTAAACAATACAGCTTGGGACGTTTGACAAATGCTTAATTAATGGTAGATGGACTTCATGTGAGACTGAATATATACATTATAAATTAAAGTCGCTTTTCGTGTCTGTCTCTGTGGCCGCGTTGTACAGACACCAGCACATCAAGCTACTACAATCTGTCAGATTTCTTTAATAGATTTTCGACTTTATTGCTAAAGCATTAGATTCAAGGTTGATTGGGAAAATCTACGCAACGGATTTTGATGCGGTTATCACACGGAGCACAAAATTGTGCTCCGTGGGTTATCACCATCGTTTAGGGAATTTATTCTGGAAGGTGCATATATCATTAATATTTAACTTACATATATACAGGATGAATTTTTCAAGTGGGCGTGGATGGCCAAATTCGAATTTATGAGGAATAGCGAAAAGTACTCAAAAGAGTCTCGGGCTTGATTTTGATGAAAACTAAAACTGCATCATTGGGTTTTTGAAAAATCAATATTTCTAGCCAGAGACTGAAAACGTTAATTTAAAAAAAAAAAAAACACTATTATTACACCATTCGCTAGTGTCGCTTATAAGGATCGAATTCTGTGAAGTAATGACATACGGCAAACTAAAGGAAAGAGCTTATTTTTAACAAAATATTTTTTTTTTCTTATATTACCTACCTATTAAACGTTGATATTGATTTTTCAAAAATCCAATGATGCAATTTTAGTTTTCATCAAAATCGAGGCCGAGACTCCTTAGAGTACTTTTCGCTATTCCTCATAGTTTCGGATTTGGCCATCCACGCCCACTTGAAAAATTCACCTGTATAAAACACCAACAACCTCTTAAGGGGTCATTGTACTCATCATTATGAACAACTTTTACTACGGGACCAAACCTAAAATCGCGAAAAAAGAATCAGCTGTTCAGTTTGATTTTGACGAATTATGCGAACATAAATGTACTGAACAGCTGATTTTTTTTCGCGATTTCAGGTTTGGTCCCATAGTAAAAGTTATTCATAATGATGAGTACAATGACCCCTTAAGAGGTTGTTGGTGTTTTACCAATAACCCCTGTATATGACTAGTTCTAAATAAAATCAATAGATAATACTAGGCGTAGGATCTTTTTAGAACATCTCTGACGCATTCTATTGAATAGTGTCGACGCGATTTATTCTAAAATGTCATGATTTCCGAAATCCTGACATTTAGAACAAATCTAACTTAGACAGATGTATTGGATGATTCTTATGGCTATAATTATGTAAATATTATAGTCATAATATGCATATTTATTATAATCGCAAATCATATTTTGATCAACATACAACCTGACACTGACCTTGCAAAAAACCGTTAGAAAATTTGAATTTTTCGGGCTATTGTGTGAGTAGGTGTACTGGGTGACTTTAGTTTACCGTCTTGAAACAAATAGGGTATAATAGGTGAACGGAGTAGAAGCCTATGGCATACCTAGTTTTTTTTTATGAAAAAATAATAATATCGATATTCAAATCATACGCATTACGCAGGGTGCGTAGTGCGTATGATTTGAATTTCGACATTTTTTTAACGACCTAGCAATTTCTGTTTGAGCTATTGAAAAAAAAAAAAACAAAAAAAAATACTATGTATGCCACAGGCTTCTATTCCGTTCACCTATTGCACCCTATTTATAATCGAGCGAGAGTGTACTGTTCGTTAGAATACGCGTGCGATAAAGAAATACCGTTGCACATTTGCACGGTGCAGCAACGTTGCGCACACACATGACACAGCAACAGCACTTATGATTCAATACGTGCCTGCCTACACTACATATACAAACAAAGCGAGCTTATGCGAGGTAAAAAAAATAAAAATAGCTCCTATCACAAATCAAAATACCGGTTTTACAGATTTTAATACATGTATTAAAAAACGGTAAAAAAAATCCTTTATACTGGTTTTTCGGTAATACCGAATACCGGTATCCACGCCCTACTGACTGGTAATAAGTGATCGATATTTAAACACATGATTGTAATCATGATAACAAACAACTTTTACTATGGAACGAAACCTGAAATCGCGAAAAAAAAATCAGCTGTTTCCAATATTTATTATCGCATAACTCGTGAAAATGTAGTGAACAGCTGATTTCTTTTTTTACCATTTCAGGTTTGGTCCCATTGTAAAAGTTATTTGTTATCGTGAGTACGATCATGTGTTTAAGTATCGTTCACTAATTACCAGTCACCCTATGCTGGACAACTCTTTTACCATCTTGAAAAAAATAGGGTAAGTACCTATAACAGGTGAACGGAGTAGAAGCTTACCCAGGTTGTAAAAAAAAAAAAAAATGTCTAAATTCAAATCATACGCACTACGAACCCTGCGTAGTGCGTATGATTTGAATTTCGATATTTTTTATCAATCTATAAAGTTTTTTCAAAATTTCTGGTTTTATCATCAATTTGTGTAGTGTTTATTGATAGAGCAATTTCTGTCTAACAAGGAGACCTTACACCCTTCGGGTCACCGATTTAGCCGCAACTCTACATATTAAAAGAGACTTCCTAGTGTTCCTAGTGTGCACAACTAAAAGCGATCAAGAGCGGTCAAGAGCGAGTCGGGTTCCCGGACCGAGGGTTTCGTGCCATCATATATTAAAAAATAGTGTGCTATTTAGAGACATCGTTTTGTTTTTCCTGTAATCTTTACATAAACTTCTATCACATAGAATAATTTCAGATTTTTCTCTGTGCAAACTTCGGAGATAAGGGGGGAACGGCCATTTTTTTACGTTTTTCATCAAAAGTCGAAAAGTATGCGGCCTAAAAAAAAACAGAAAAGATGTTTGAATATGTGCAAACATCGCTGTTTCATATGATATCCCACATGCCATATTCCATATTACCATATGATTAAAAATGATTATAATTAAAAATGATGATGATTAAAAATTCGAAGTGGGACTACCGTCCCACTTCGAATTTTTAAGAACCCCGTCTTAAGAAATAGTAGTCCCCGTTCTAAGAAATATATATATTTTTTTTGCAACAGGGAGTTGTTGCAAAAAAAAAATATATTTTATTATTTATTTGCAAAATAGTTGGGCAAACGTCATCTAAAACTATTTTAAAAATTCAAGTTGATAGCATTAGTAGTTCTTGAGATATCCAGTTGTGACAGATGGATAGACAGACAGACAGAGTCGCACCATAAGGGTTTCTTTTTCGCCGTTTTGGGACGGCATCCTAATAAGGCAGAAATTTCTAGCGAAACTTACGAAAATTGTTATGTTAAAATAGGCAGCTTGTAAGGTTTTTAATGAGATGATGTTACAAAAATAATTATTTGTCAATATAATTTAATTATAAGTAGGTACCTAATGAAATTACAGAATTGCTGTTGTTTTTTTGTAATTGAAGTAGTTAAACTTACGGCAGATTGAGATATACGGGCGTAAATAAAGTTAATATTATCACACCGTTGTGAGAAAAGTTTAGGTTTAGGGTTTAGGTATACTAGAACGTGTCGAGACATGTTCGTACAAGTTAACAGACTACTCGTAGATACGTCACCAGACGCCATGACAAAACTGCGCAAGAAGATTCATAATTCGAACGCATTGATCTTTTTGTTCTCTCGATAAATACAATACATACGAAAGTCAGTTTTATAACTCTTCGAAAAATTTTCGTACCTATTGAATCATAGTGACATTTATATATTATATAAAAATCGAAATCATTATCAATATTATTATTATATAAAATACATGAATATGGAGCCTACAAGCTACAATTTTCTTGAGTTAATAAATGGTGAGACTGACTCTTTAGAGGAGAATTTCTCCCTTATTTTTGAGTTGTGCAGTTGTGCACCTTAAGACTTTAGGAATATACAACACTAGGAAATCCCTTTCAATATAGAGCTGTGGCCAAATCGGTGATCTGAAGGGTGTAAAATCTCCTTGTAAGCTACAGAAAAAAACAAAAACAAAAAAAAAAAAACAAATAACTAGGTATGACTCCAAGGATATTATACAGAAAACTGGATGTTGCACCGAGAAAAAAGAACTGAGGACTAAAAAAATGACCTTGATACAATTCATTTATGTTTTGCGTCTCTTTCATCAGGGTGACAAGTATTTTTACTTGTACTCGGATATTTTGTACAATTATTTTTTAAATTGAGCAAATTAGGTGCATTAACATTTTAATGTGGTTTTCGATTTTATTAATTTTGGTTTAGTAGTAGTATATTTAAAATACTTTAAAGAGTATTAATATTTACAGACAACCGCGATGTTAGCAGTAATACTTTACCATCTGTCTAATTAGGTCCTATCCACGCGGATCAAGCTTATATCGGAAATTCGATATTTTTTCCAATTATGCCTAAAAATGTCTTGCAGCTAAAAACTAATATTTAAAAAAAAATATATATAAATATATATATAAAAATAAACTGTCTCGGTGATGATTATTAAAAAAAAGTCTCATATCTCAATATCTCTTATGAGTTAACTAGAACATGAATTATAAACCTTAACTATTATAGTACCTACATGGAAATATAGTCATGAATGTTAAAGATTTAGTAGGGAAGAATTTTGACACAATGAGTACAAGCTAACACTAAATAATAAGTTAAATACTTACAATGTTTTCACTGTGTGTGATGTGTATGTCCTTCTCACAATAGCTGCGTTCTTTTTCTGACACATTGGAACAAGTGTCAGTTTTTGTCTGTATCATTACATCAGATGAAGCCGAGCACTTGAATGGTGTTGTACATGTCTGTAATTTGAAATATTGTTCTCAACATGCTTTGTTAGGTTTGTAGCACATTTTGAAAAAGTTAAAAAAACACACCTTAACACTATTACCACAGGAACATAATTGTACAGAATAAACTGGCACTGCAGTAATTAAAAGTCTTTTTGGTCTTGATGGATCATAATCCTCCGGTTTAAAATGTAAGCTACAAATCTTTGCTGATTCATAAAACTTTCCTTTTAATGGAATACTAGATAACCATTTCTGCCTTTTTTCCGATTCCTTGGGAAAACTGAAACAGAAAATTAATTGTATTTCCTTGAACCGAGTTAACTGATGTATTGGTACCTAAAACTTTGAGTAATTTACTGTAATGAGAGTATGTCTATATAATAACATTATTATTATAAATCTTGTTTTTCCAGTAACCTCTATAATCTCTATGCTAGGTGAATTTAATTACGTTTACTCTTTACTTGTGAAAATTACCGAAGATCTTTCACTTGGCTCTACACGTTACAACATTAATGAAATTACGACCTACATGAAATTCAACCCTTCCACAAATTAAAAAAATATCCACCTTAAGGAAAAAAATATGGTCACTCTTTTGTTCTTTGTTTACAAACACGAAATTTTGACGTCTAAGACTTTAAACGTAACAGTTTCAATTATAAAATACGATTTAAACATAAAAATGTCTAAATGATGACATTAATTATTAGAAAAACGTTTATGACACAGTTTTGAAAGGAAATATTAGCAGATTTATTAAATATTGGCTTAAAATAAGTAGAGATTGTGTGTAATTTAAAATATGGTATTTCTGAACTTACCTGTGAAAGATAACATTTGATGTTGGGTTCCACACACTTCCACAATCTTTAACTACACAATACATAGTAAGGCACTCTAAGTTAACTCTCAAATCCTCGAATATTCTCAGACAAACACTTCAAGTAATACAAAAGTGATTGACAGAACAGCCATTTTGGGTAATATCACCTCAACAGTGTTACAAGCTTTGATCTCGATGCTAGAAGTGGGTAAACTTTAGACACCTTAAAAATAATTTAAATAAAAAACTACTTTACAAAAGCATGAATAAATTATAAATAACTTTTAAAATATTAGAACTGTTAAGACCTGTATCTGGATTCCAAAATACATTTAAAACGTGAGTATCTCTCTTTTTGCGATATATTTATCCTCAGCTAACATGGAAAATATCATTTTATTATGGCAACTCGTAGTTAAAGTGTAAGCGAGATAAAAAACATACGTAAGGTGAATAAACTCGGACTCAATCATTTCTACTAAGGGCAACATCCAGTATTCTATATAATATTCTTGTATGACTCTCTGACTCTTAGAATAATAACTAAAGCTCTGAATTATATATAGTTATCTGTGGGTATGACATAGGCTTCTACTCCGTTCACCTATTGTGCCCTATTTTTTTTCAAGACGGTAAAAAAAATCATCCACTTGGCAATACTGTAGCTTCCCATTAGTGAAAGAATTTTCGGAAACAGATCAGCCGGTTCATTCTGTAAAAATCTCACCGTGAAAACTAGGGCGAAGTGAGCTGTCATTCCACCTGATGCTAGGGACTGACACTATTGACAGCTCACTTCACCTGTGTTTTCACGATGAATTTTTCACAGAATAGATCGGCAGTAGTTCTGATGATTATCTCTACATACAAACTCACAAATACCTCTTTCTATGTACTTAGTACTTAAAGTTATATTTACTTATTGATTTTACTTAAATTTCCAGGTAGCGTTAGCTGCTCAAGCGCCCTGCATTGAACTGAATGATGGAAACAAAATCCCAGTGCTTGCTTTGGGGACCGGCAGAGGTACAGCTAAAGAGGTATGTTACCAAGAAACCATTTAACAGCTCAAAGATTTGCACACCAGAAAAAACCGTATGTTTCTTTTAAAGAACGTGCCAAAATGGAGTTTTTAATACAAAGCGATTTGGATGGCAAGCTAATTGAGTAGGCTGTCTAAATCTCGTATCCTTTACCAAGCTGATTCAGCCTGCGCATGTTTATGGTCGAATTTAATGCGAAATATTGTCTGTCAAAAATATACCTTTGCTGCTTTGTGAGTTTTTGGCATACAACTCTCGTTTTAAAATAATAAAAATAAAATCTATTTATTTCAGGCAATATACCCATAATATTGTTAGTATAGTATAATTTGTAAGGGATTGAAAACAATAGTCAACATCTCTCAAAGAATAAATCTAAAACATCCTCCTGGAGATACCTACAGGAGATACATATTAAAATTTATTTATTTATTTAACAATTATGGAGGAATAACAGCTACATTAAAACAATATAGTAATGGAATAATAAACAGTGAGCCAATAATAAGTCCTCACGTTTAGAAACGGGAAAAAAATTTAAGCGTAACGCATTCATAATATAAAAAGAAAACAGTTCAAAAACCAAAAATACACATCTTTACACAATAGATTATTTCCATATAGTCTATGTTGAATACAAATATAACAGATAATCGCATAAATAAGGCAACATTGAACACAATGAGATAGACAATGGTCAATGAATTACAACTTTGTACAGTTTAATTTAATGTTAACAGTTTAATTTATTTTTTGAAAAGAAGTCAAGGCTTAGGCGTCTTCTGACTGTGACCACACTGGTGGTAAAGGGATCAAGATCGTGCTGCTTACACTGGTTGTTGAAGGTTCTGCATGCACGCACAATACATGAGTTTTGCCTATAATTTGTTGAGCTAAACGGCACCCGTAATGGCGGATTAAACCGAGTTTTAGACGGAACGTTTAAGTTAATTTTGGATAAGAGATCTAGGCTATCAATTTCATTGTTTAAAATTTTAAACATTAGAATGCAATCAGATATCTCACGGCATATTTGACATGTTGTCTTTGTGTAACGTTGAGAGGAGTCACGAGAGTTTAAAGGTCCTTTTGTGCTACGTTCATGTAGAAATCGTATCGTAATCTCAAGTCATTCCTAATTCGTTGCGCCATTTAGTTCTGTACCTACACCTGTATGGAGTCGCGATCTCGTTTGTTGAAATTGTCTGCACTTTGTGGTACAGCATAGCACATAGACTAGCTCAAATTACTGTGGTTGAATCTCGTTTGTGTGACATTTGACCCTAGTCTTAAATGTTAGGAATAGCACAATTCGTAACAAACAAGACTAGATACGGAGTTCTAGTTTAAAATTGACCTTTTTCAGTCAGAAACATTGGATGTCGTCCGCAACGCAGTCTTCTGGGCCATAGAAGCAGGGTACAGGCACATCGACACAGCAGCCATCTACGGCGACGAGGAGCAGGTCGGTCAGGGTATAGCAGACGCCATCGCCAAGGGAATCGTAACCAGGGAACAGGTGTTTGTTACTACTAAGGTTTGTACCTTTTTGTCTTGTGTCATAAATATTTACGAATGAATTGAAATTAACTCATCAAGTTTAGCCAGTGAGTGGTGGCACAAAGAAATGGCGGGAAATTTAAAAAATCTTCAGCTGGCAACATAAAATATAACATAACATCACGTTATACCAAGACCTGTCCGTGCCTCGGAAAGCACGTTAAGCCATTGGCCCCGGCTGTCATTCGTGGATCTTTGACAGTCTGACAACCTGTTAAGACTGGTTGTACAAAGGGGTATCGTATTACCCAGTAACTGGGTTGTGGGTAATACAGCAAGCAAGGTAACAGGTATTCAGCTGCATCCGGTGAGACTGGAAGCCGACCCCAACATAGTTAGGAAAAGTTTAGGCAGATGATGATGATGATGATCACGCCTTGTTTCTCAGAAGGGTTGGGCAGAGGTGGTGATAACATTTCACACTACCTATATTTCATGTAGCCAGCTGCAGATTTTTTTTAAATTCCCGCCATTTCCTTGTGCCACGACTCGCTGGCAACATAAAATATAGGTAGGAATCAGCAGAGAGCATGAAAAACCATGAAATTTGCTGTCCGATTCGACTGCAAGGTAAAGTAATAAAAATAAATTGTTATTACAATATTATATTTCGTAACATACCTAACTGAAATTAATTAAAAAAAGGAAACCAGCAAGTTTATTCCAATTCGTTATAACTTACCACTGGTTTCTTTTTTTAATTAATCACTATTTTATAATAGAACTTTATGTTACGAAATACTTAATAATAACAGTTTATTTAACACTCAAACATTTTCTACCATCTTATAGCGTTCTCCGTAAACGAACCTTACAATCGAATTCGAAAACGAATCGAATATTGTGAAAACCTATGCAGGCGTTACTTTGTGAGAATCTATAACAGTGAATGTTATACAATGCCGATATTTAGCTTTAATTCCGCTAAAAACTAGATCAAGGCTTGAAAGCAGCCTTCCCGCCCGCAAAAATTTGCACAGTATGCACAAGGCTAAAAAGGCTAAGTTAAATAATGAAAATGCATAACTTTTTATAATAATTTCAAGTAACTACAGCTCCAGGGTCACGGGTTGTTAGAAAGAGTTACCGTGGCCCTGAACTGCAGCAACTACTCGTAAAGGAACACGGGTGGGTTTTAGTACAAGTCTGACACGCCCTCCCACTCCACACAAAGCGGGAGAAGTTATTTGATGATTTCCCACAAAAAAAGTAACCAGCTGATTAGGGGGCCTATGCCAACGGCCACTGGTACTTAAGGTACTAAGCGCTAACTACTTTTAAAATATGTACCAAAAAAATTACGTGTAAAAGTAAAAGAGTCCTAAAAGATCCCATCACCATCCCGTTCAACCAACTACGCAAGTGGCTACAGGAGTTCACCCACACACAAGCGGAGAGTTGGTGGTCCTTGATGCAGGGTTGCAGGCAGTCCAGGGCGGCTATGCCATCCTTAGATGGTAAGCTAGCCAGGCGTTTATTACGCCAGGACAAGAACGGCCTACGCCTGGTGAAGGGGACCATCACAGGACACTGCTCACTAAACAAACATTTCCACACAATAGGCATTTCGGACAGCCCTCTGTGCAGAGCTTGCATGGAGGCTGAGAAAACCATTGGGCATGTGCTCTTTGAATGCACAGGCGTTACCCAGATTAGAATTAGAACAGAATCCTTCGGGACACCCAGATCTTTCACAAATGTTCTGAATGGACCAGAAGCCATGATCAACTTCTGGAGGGAGGTGGGCTGGATGGAATAACCACTGACGGCCGCTATCGCTCACGTACATACATACATAGGACATGGAGCCCTAAAAGATTTATATATATATAGAAAGAAATATAATTTTGTGTCATTTCAAACTTGTAATTATGAGTTTTATTTTATTGTCATTCAAAACCAAAATATTTTTTTTTATATAAACCTACATGGACACTTATGAAACGTTAGAAGCTAGGTGCACGGTTCCAATTGGTCGTTTCCTATGGCGAAGAGCCGGGAAAAAACTCCACAGTAATATAGCATCTATGACTATAGCATTAGATACTGATACCCATATCATGTCTGTGAACTACTCCAGCTAATTTGACTTTGTACGAGTATAAACGAATTATCTGTTTCTTTCAGCTGTGGAACGACAGGCATGCGCGGGATCAGGTGGTGCCTGCTCTGAAAGAGTCTCTCACTAGGCTAGGACTTGATTACGTTGACCTGTTCCTCATACACTTCCCCATTGCTACTAAGGTAAGAAGAATCTATTCGTTACTAACCGTCAATGTATAATATATCATATTGGTTAAGCTACTGTTTCCTAGAAGAGTGGTGGCCGCATCATAATGTCCGCATCATAATGTCCGCAATATACCGGCGCATGACGTCACTGAAACGTTATTTATGATAGTAAGTGGCTGTGTTTTCATACAGAGCGTTCTTGACATCGTACAGTCAAACCCCGCTGCCCAAAGATTTAAATCGCAAGATTTGCCCTCACGCGAAAAAGTGTCCATGGTGAAAAGAGTGAGCTCACACTTGAAATCGGTTCGCAGACGGTAAACGAGACACAATAGAAGTTGTATTATTATGACGTCTACAGACGTCAAGCGCCCGAGAAAACGTTAAATAGCGTTTCCATGACAATCAAGTCAAGTCACTGCATCATTATGTGTCAGAGGTGTCAAACCGGAACAGAAACGCAACTATCTTTTGACGCGGTAGGGCGCATGTAACGATGTACATTTTTGCCGCTGTCATCATTTTCATGACTGACGCCAATAGCATTAAATGCGGCCACCGCTCTTCTAGGAATTCCTAGTTTTACAGGTATAGTCGACACCGTAACATTGCTCTATCGCCTTAAGGTTGAATGTCACTTGCACTAAAGCGACCAGTGGGTCTAGACAAAATAACATTCGATTAGCGATGACGCTAGTAGAAAAGCCGAAAATGTATGGGGTTGACATAAGCTATTGAAATGTCACGTGATCACAAATCAACGAATTGACAGCGTCCAACGATGACTTCCATAGAGACGCGTCGATAGCGATTCGAATTCGAATTGAAACTTCACTAAAGTTGAATCTCAACCTTAGTGAAGTTTCAATTTACTAGGAATTGATGTCAAAAGTGATAAAGCATTTACGAGATCGACTAGACCTAAGCTTCAATAACACTAACCCGCTTTGGAGACAAAAGTAATTTTTAGGGTTCCATACCAAAATGGTAAAAAGGAACCCTTATGGTCCGACTCTGTCTGTCACAGCTGGATATCTTAAGAACTACTAATGCTATCAACTTGAATTTTGGAATAGTTTTAGATGACGTATGCCCAACTATATTGCAAATAAGAAAGAAATAAAAAAAAATTTTTTTTTTTTGGCAACAGAGACTGAAAGGTGTTCTTAAAAATTCGAAGTGGAGCTACTAGGGCATGTGGGATATCATATGAAAGAGCACTGTTTGCGCATTCTCAATAATTTTTTTAGGCAGCATAATTTTCGAAATATATGATGATACGGAACCCTCGGTGCGCGAGCCCGACTCACTCTTGACCGGTTTTTGTCATTACATATTTATTAATGTATGAGTATAGTATACTAAGTGGCAATTTCACTAATGAAACTGAACGCGATCAGCACATCTAAACTGCGTTCAAGAGCTGTCAGTGTCAAAATTCCTCAACAATGATGATATTGACAGCTGTTGAACGCGGTTTAGATGTGCTGATCGCGTTTAGTTTCATTGACGAAATCCGCCCTAAGTGGTATTGAGCTTTTAAATACTCGTAAATAATAGCTTATCTTAAATTGTGACTAAAAACGTACATAGTTAAACATAAGGAATTTGTTTAACTATGTAGGTATCTACTAGAAATGCAATTATATCTACTTTTTAAAACATTCCTTGCCCATAAGACGGACATAGATACTGCGTAGCTCCGATACGGAATGTCGTTCAATTAAAATTGCGATGTTGCGTCACATCGTGTGAATAAAATTAGTAGTTACAATTTAATTATATATGAAACGAAACTATGCTTCGAAGAGGAGTGAATATGAGGGTGAACGTCGACTTTCGACTCAAAATGTCTCACCTCACACATCAAGTGTCTCAAAATATTATGCCATGGTTAGCTTTTGCCCGGCGGCTTCGCCTGCGCGGTGTCGGAGGGATAACATTATTCTCGCTTGTGTCGCGTTTCGATGCGGACGTGTTTGCATAATATTCTGTTTTAATTAGCGCGGCGCAAGCTGTCGCTCGTAATTTACTCGCCATGAGTAATGAACTTGTGGCGAATGAGCTGCTGGCGTTCCTGCAACAGAAGCTGGATGTGATGGACGAGGTGTCTGCTGTCCAGATCTGCGCAACGAACTTCAGCGAGGAAGACATAGCTGCTGCCAAGCTGTTGTTGTTCAGTGCGCTTAACAAGCGCGACCAGATGGTGTCCCGCCGGCGTGACGGGACTAAGAAGAGCCTGCAGGATATAATCACGCTGTTCAAGGAGACCGACCCGGATGACGTGCCGACGTTTGTGGCGAAAGAGTTGCACAAGCTTCCACCCGTCACCTTCGACCACGTCGACGTAACGAGCCTTCTGAAGGACATTGTCTTCCTGAAGGCCCGCCTCGCGGATGTTCTGGCGAAATTAGATGCATCCCAAAACTCTGTCACCGAATTGCGCAAAGAAGTAAGCGAGTTGCGTAACAGTGTGGCCGTAACTAGGTCATCAGCCGATGCATCTAATGTAAACATGTGTCGCGGAGCCGGCCTCGATATTTCGTCGTCAAATTCCGCGTCAGCAGTTTCGTCGCCAGTGCATCCGTCGTTTGCTGAGGTTGCAGAGCGCACCGCCCCCGTGCCCCGCAGCCCTGCGCTCGTCACCGCAGCTCCTCCGCACAGCGCCGTCCGAGTTCATCACCCCGTCCCGCTGCCAGTATCTGCAGCGCTGGCGAAACCCTTACGAAAGGACTTCGCTAGCGTCCCCGCGAGTGCCCCAGGCGCTCCAAGTATGAAGCCTATACCAGAAAAGGCGCCGAATAGGGCTGATGAGGAAGGTTTCGTGACAGTTCAAAGGAGGAAGCGCCGGTCGCGAACCAACAAGAACCGCTGCGGCAAAGCTCCTTCGAAGCCAGAAGTGAGCCTGCGTGCCGCTAAGCCGAACACACCGGTGTACATCTCCCGCCTGCACTACAGCACTAAGGCGGAGGACATCGTGGAGTACGTGCGCCAGAAGACAAGGTACATGCCCAGGGTGCAGTTACTGGAGTCGCGCCGCAACGTCAATTTCAAGGCGTTCGTGGTGCGAGTACCGAACTGTTACCTGCCCGTTGTCATGGAAGAGGACTTCTGGCCGCAGGACGTGGTGTTCCGTCGCTTCCGCGGACAAGTGCCACAGGACAGCTCAAGGACAAGCGAGTGAAGTGAAGCTACTAACATAGTTTTAAGCTATATTTATTAACACACGTTTTGTTTTATACTTTATATATGTTAGTTTGTAAGGTATGTATCTATGGGCCATTGTAGCCTGATAATAAATGTTTTATTATTATTATTATAACAAAAAATATGTCCCAACTCTATCATGGTCTACTTGGGTGCCAAATTTCAGCGAAATCCGCTGTAGTTGGACCCTTACACAGCTCGTCCACCGCATAACGTCAACGAGACGTCAACGAGAAACTAGATTATTCTAACCGAACGTGACTTCCTGGTGGTGGTGTGCGGTGGACACGCGGCCTAGGCCGTTTGTTCACCGCCACGTCAAAGAGAAACGAGATTATTCGAACCGAACGAGATTTTCTGGTGGTGGTGTGCGGTGGACACGCGGCCTAGGCCGTTTGTTCACCGCCACCTCAAAGAGAAACGAGATTATTCGAACCGAACGAGATTTTCTAGTGGTGGTGTGCGGTGGTCACGCGGCCTAGGACGTTTGTTCACCACCACGTCAACCGGGCGTCAACGAAAACATACATTTACTGCAATTACTTATAAACCTATGGACTTGCCATACTTACAAAATTAGCGTGCATACCTACAAAAATCGGGCACTCAACATGGCCACCATTCGTAGGGTTTGTTACTGCGAGTGCAAGAGAGAGACCAAGTAACCGTTTGACAGCACATGTACCAATCATGTACCACAAAACTCAGCACTCAACACGGCGACACGATTTTGACGTCACACAAGAGTGTTGCCAAATTTATCCTTGACAAACATTTAGGTGTCTCTCTTTTCATACGCAGTTCTTGATTAGTTAAAAAGAAGCGAAACGCTTTTTGACATGTGTGTATCGATATGACAGATAGTTGTATAACTATTCTTCTTTTTACGTGTCCACCGCACACCACCACCAGGAAGTCACGTTCGGTTCGAATAATCTCGTTTCTCGTTGACGCCCCGTTGACATTGTGCGATGAACAAACATTGTTACACTACTTGACAAACGCTCAAAACTGGTGCAAAACCACAAAGCGTGAAATTAAAGCTGTGTTCTTGTGATAACCTAATCTATATTATTTAGCTTCAATTTCGAAGTATGATTTCTTTCCCTGTTTGTGAATAGTAAAACAATTCCTTGTCTGTAGTCATAGCCAGTATCCGTTTTTAATCCAAAACGTCCATTAGTTACTAAACATTTGTAGTACTTTTACAAAATAATAATAATAATAATAATAATAATAAAAACTGCCGGATAGGAGGTGACATGACAGATGTCACCTCCTATCAAACAACAATCAACAACAAGAAGAAAATAGCAAAGAGATGAGAAGATGTTAACAAGGTCAGCAGCTCGTCGCGCACACCTTCCACCTCCGGACTCGTCGCTCAGCTCCACCCCGCCGCCGCTGGTACCTAGCCCCATCGAGAGTGCTGTGACACCGGCCATGGCAGTTGCGTCGAGCTCGAGCGACGAGTACTTCTCTCCACCGACGTCGCCACCACCTGCACGTCGGCCAGGAAGAGGCCGGCCACCGAACGGCATGGGACCTAGGGGCCAACCGGCCCCGAGCCGGGTCCCCGCTGCCGGTGGTTGTGTGCAGCGCATGAAATGGACTCAACAAATGAATGAGAACGTCATGCGCGCATATTACGGGGCAACAGAGGGGGGAACTAACCTCACTGCGTACCGCGATAGGATGCTGTCTCTGTTCCAGGCGCTTCAACCAGCCATCAACGTCTCGGCCCAACGGCTGTCGGATCAGGCGCGGGTTATCCAACGGAATCACAGATTGGACGACGCTGCGCTTGATAGGCTGCGCTTAGAGGTACTGAGCAACCGTATCGTCCCCGTCCCGTCACAGACCGCGGTGCAACCTCCAGTAAGTGGTATAATCCAACTGCGGTCTTATATTAATGATGTGGAGGGGGGCGATGAGGTTGTTACGGTAAGTAACCAGTGTAACGACCGATTGAGGAGCGCGCTGGAGGATGCGATTCGGGAGTTTAGAACTGCCCCCGTCCAACTTAGACCTCGTTTACCTCGCTTGCCTATGCACAAAACGAATAGGTCGTTGGTGTGTGCCTTGGATTCGCTGCTTGGTTCTTATTTTGAAAGCAGCGAAGACCTCTTAGATACGCACTCGATCTTGTATTGCGCGGCTATTGCGGCGTGTCGTGTAGCCAATGTTACATTTCCAAATTGTGACATAGCTACACGACCAAAACCCGCCGTTCCAGCCTGGCAGTGCAGGATCGAGCAGCGTATCGAGGGGACCAGGGTGCTCATCGGCAAACTATACTGCTTCAGGGAGGGCAATACTCGCCCTAGAGTGATGCGCTTTGTGAGGCGGGCGTTTTCCGGGACTGGAATCAGGCCTCAAGAATATATGTCCCGTGTCACAGAGCGCATTGACTTCCTGAAGCAGAAGGTCTGTGCATGGGCAAGCCGTATCCGTAGGTATAAGCGACGGGTTGAACGGTATACCCAGAATCGCATATTCCAGCGTGATCAAAGGTGGGTGTATAGAGCATGGGAGCGACCTGAGCAAAATGTGGCAGACGTATGCCGCCCGGATGATGATCCCACTAGCACATTCTGGCGCAACATCTGGTCGGTGCCCGTCTGCCATAATGAGGCTGAATGGATGCGCGATGTTGAGCGCGTGTGTGACGCCATACCGCAGATGGAGGAAGTAATAATTACTTCCTCCGATGTAGCCAGTGCAGCCCGTCCGATACCGAACTGGAAATCGCCGGGACCGGACGGACTGCACAATTTTTGGCTTAAATTGCTGCAAAGTTCACACGCGTGCTTAGCATCGCAATTCCAGTCGGCCTTAGAGTCTGGGTCGCTGCCACAGCTCTTTACAACGGGAGTTACCCACTTGCTCCATAAGTCAGGTGATGCCACGGAACCCAAAAATTATAGGCCGATCACTTGTTTGCCGACGGTCTATAAACTTCTTACATCCATTTTGAGAGTGAAAATTAATTCTCATTTAGAAAAGAATTCTATCATGTCTGCCTCTCAAAATGGATGTAGGAATGGGTCCCGCGGCACCAAGGAGCTACTCTTCATTGACATGGCCATAAGCCAACAGGTCCGTCGATCCCGAAAGGATTTGTCGACATGTTGGATAGACTATAAGAAGGCCTTTGATTCGGTGCCCCATACATGGCTCTTGAGGGTGTTAGAGTTGTACAAAATTGATACAACTCTGAGCACCTTCCTAACGACATGTATGGGGCAGTGGAGGACGGTCCTTCGCTATCCAGGATGTCGACAAATTCGGGGGAGCGACGAACCTAATAGGATTAAGCGGGGAATATTCCAGGGCGACAGTCTGAGTCCACTGTGGTTTTGTTTAGCCTTGAACCCTCTTAGCACTCTGCTGGAGGGTACAGGGCTGGGCTGTTCTTTGCGGAGAGGGGGTCAGGTAATATCCCACCTGCTTTATATGGATGATTTGAAACTGTTTGCCACCAACAAATTGCAACTGCTGGAGTCACTAAAAGTAACTAAAACTTTTAGTGATTCCATCAGGATGGAATTTGGTGTTGATAAATGTGCAGTCATGCATGTAAGGCGGGGCGGGATTGTGGAATCTGAGGAACTACAACTCTCAGATTCTATAAACCTGAGATCACTCTCCGCAACTGATACCTACAAATACCTGGGTATGTCAGAGGGGTTAGGCATTAACGGGGCTGACATGAAACAATCGTTGCAGGAGCGCTTCTTCGGTCGCCTGAAAAAGGTACTTAATAGTTCTTTGTCAGGCGGCAACAAGGTGCGCGCCTTTAACGGTTGGGTCATGCCGGTCCTGATGTACTCCTTTGGCATACTAAAGTGGACCCAGACGGAACTAGATGCCCTGGATAGGAGAGTCCGGTCACTGCTGACTGCAAACCGGATGCATCACCCACGTTCGTCTGTCATGAGGCTGTACATCCCGCGGAAGTGTGGGGGTCGAGGCTTTTTAAATGCTAAGACCCTCCACAACCGCGAGGTGTGCAGTCTCAGAGAATATTTTCTCAAGGCTAACGTGGGTATGCACCGAGATGTGGTTGCAGTGGACAAGGGACTCACCCCGTTATCCTTGGCTAAAGAGAACTGGCGCAAACCTGTGGTGCTTAGTAACAACGACCGCAAGGAAGTATGGCAAAGCAAGGAGCTTCACGGACGCTTTTTCCGGGCCCTTCATGGGCCCGACGTAGATTTCTTAGCGTCCGTGGCCTGGCTACGCTTCGGTGACCTCTTTGGGGAAACCGAAGGTTCAGTCTGTGCGATTATGGATGAAGTTATGCTAACGAATAACTACCGGAAGTATATAATGAAAGACGGGACGATCGACATATGTCGGGCATGCCATTGTCCCGGTGAGTCTATCAGACATATTACTTCTGGGTGTTCTCGTTTAGCTAACGGCGAGTATTTGCACAGGCATAACCAAGTGGCCAGGATTATCCATCAGCAACTTGCTCTGAAATACGGCCTTGTGGACTCTGAGGTACCGTATTACAGGTATGTGCCCGACCCAGTTCTCGAGAATGACCATGTCACGTTATACTGGGATCGATCTATTATCACTGACAGGACTATTGTAGCCAATAAGCCTGATATAGTGGTAATAGATCGATCAGTGCGCCGCACGATGATAATCGATGTCACTATCCCGCATGACGAGAACCTCGTGAAGGCTGAGAAGGAGAAACAATTGAAGTATCTCGACTTAGCCCACGAGGTTGTCGCTATGTGGAATGTGGACTCGGCAATCATTGTGCCGATAGTCGTTACAGTCAATGGCCTTATCGCTAAGAGCCTCGACCAACATCTCAAGAGGCTCTCGTTGGGTGGCTGGGTGAAGGGCTTGATTCAGAAGGCAGTCCTCCTTGATACGGCGCGTATTGTGAGGAGGTTCCTGTCTCTGGAGCCCTAACCACCGGTAGCTTGGACCCTGTTCCCCATGCCGGTGGATTTCTATTTTTTATATTTTTAAATGTTTTTTTTTTTTTTAATTCTAATATTTAAAAATATAACTTATATGTAAAAAATTGAATAAAGGAGATAATAATAATATCCTGGGACATTTTCACACACGGTCATCTGATCCTAAACTAAGCAGAGCTTGTACTATGGAAACCAGATAACTGATATACTACATATACTAAAACTTTATATCAATTGCAGAGCGACGGATCACCAGATAACATCGACTATCTGGAGACCTGGAACGGCATGGAGGAGGCAAGGTACCAGGGCCTGGCCCGGTCAATAGGAGTGTCCAACTTCAACGCCAGTCAGATTGACAGAATCGTGGCTAACAGTCCAGTCAGACCGGCTGTCAATGAGTTTGAGGTAAGTTTGATAAATCTTGTAGCGACATCTACCGGCTGATTTAGACTTCCTCGTAGGTCGCAAGCGCATCCGCTGAGTAAGAGGTTCTGGGTGCGATTCAGGTTGAGTAAAGTGTTATTGGATTTTTCTGTCAGGAATTTCTCAGTCGTAGTCCGGAGTCTGGATTTGTGCCCGGTTGATTACATGGGACTAAAAGATTACTGGCGAAATGTGGGTGTACTACAGGGAACAATTCTGCCCAACCTTCGGGAAAGCAGAGACGAATACAGGTGCTTTTGCAAAAAAAATGTGAATGGAACCTTTCCATCAAACAAAATAAAACCTAGACTGTTGGCGCTGTAGCATGGTGCGGGTGACAGATGTCAGTATCGCATGACTAGGCACTGCAATGAATACGATAACGATTCCCACAGGAAAAATCTCGTTCTTTTTATTTATAATTTTAAAAATGTCTATGATATATCTTATTATTATGAAATTTATTTTAAAATTATGTATAGAATATTTGAACATTAAAAAAATCACATTCAAAGAACAACCGATATTTTTTTTTTTAAATGTTTATTTTTTGTGGTAACATTTTTGCCATGTGGCGCGGTTCGTCGCCGGGGCGGCGGCCATTTTGCTTCAGTACGAGTGTTATGTGTAACAACAGAAATTTAAAAATACATACAGTATTTAAACCTCTTTTTCTATAAAAATATCGACTACCTACCTACACATATTACAGCAATACCTCCCATGATTGTAAATCACAGTAATACTTGAACTGTGAAAAGGATCAGCACGTCTAATGTCACCCGCACCATGCAAACGCGCGCAAACGCAAGCAGTATAATAGTATCGATTCCAAAACTAATTTCAGGTTATTTTAATGCACGTTGTAGTTTTTAATTAGAATGTCGTGATGGCCCAATGGTGAAGGCCTCGCCTCTCATACACGAGGTTCTGGGTTAAAATCTGGGCAAGCACCAATGTGACATTTTTCAATTCATATGTACTTTCTGTTACTCTTAGACATTACTAAAGTCTGTGAAGGAAAACATCGTGAGACAACTTGGAATTATACTAGTTATGTAGTCTGAAATCACCAACATGTCTTGAGCAAGCGTGGTGATCAATGCTCGTGTCTTCTCTGTATGAGAAGAGGTCTTTGCCCTGCAGTGAGACAATAATATTATTATTATATTATGTTTTTTAGGCCCTATGTTCAATAAGTACGTAATCAATGTTTATTTCATCCAGGTTAACCCAACTCTCACTCAAGAGCCGCTGGTCCACCACTGTCTATCCTTAGGCATTGCAGTAATGTCGTACAGTCCCTTCGGCTTCCTGGTCTCTCGTGACCGAGCTGATGCCCCCCCACCGAGGTACGATGACCCCACTCTGGGTGCCATGGCTGCTAAGTACGGAAAGACTCCTGGGCAAATCGTACTTAGATATTTGGTAAGTGACTTTTTCAATTCATATGTACTTTCTGTGAGTATCTAGGGCATTACTGATATTGGTGAAGGAAAACATCGTGAGGAAACCTGGACTTTAGTTAATACTAAGTTCTGCCCGCGACTTCGTCCGCGTGAAGTTTCTTCTTCCCCCGCCACACCCCATAGCATCGCCTGCCCACGCTATTAGCTACATCGTTTTTGCTTAGCGTTCTTTCTGATTTTTTTCTTTTTGCTCGGCTCCTAAGGGTCCTAGCGTGATGTTAAATAGCTTATAATCTTCCTCAAGAATTGGGCTATCAAATACAAAAACAATTTTTCAAATCTGACTGGTAGTTCCAGAGATTAGCGTGATCAAACTTCCAAAAAAAAATCTGCTTTATTATTAGTATAGATAAATCTGAAATCGCCAACCCGTCTTGAATGAGCAAGCATGATGATCAATGCTCATGCCTTCTCTGCATGAGAAGAGGCGTTTGCCCTTTAGTGGGACTATTGTCAATTACGCTGGTATTATAATTATTTGTTAGCGTTTAACAGCGTGATATATTTTAAAATTGTTAGGACCTCTAATATCTAAATAGCCACTACTCACCGAATATATTCAAAAATGGAATAGAAGGGTATAAAAAGATTTCATTAATTTCAAGGATATATTATACAGGTTTATTGGTAAAACACCAACCACCTCTTAAGGGGTCATTGTACTCATCATTATGAACAATTTTTACTATGGGACCAAACCTACAATCGCAAAAAAAGAATCAGCTGTTCAGTACATTTTGACGAAATAAGCGAACATAAATGTACTGAGCAGCTGATTTTTTTTTCGCGATTTCAGTTTGGTCCCATAGTAAAAGTTGTTCATAATGATGAGTACAATGACCCCTTAAGAGGTTGTTGGTATTTTACCAATAACCCTGTATACAAGGCATTTTTTTATCAGGTGCCAAATTTTCACAGGATGTTCTACCCATGAATATGAACAACTTTCACTTTGGGACCAACTCCGAAATCACAAAAAACATTCAGCTGTTTCATACATTTTGGTCGAGTAGGTAATGAACTTTTATGAAACAGCAGATTTTTTCGTGATTTGGGAGTTGGTCCCATAGTGAAAGTTGTTCATATTCATGGGTAGAACATCTAGCAGTATGGCACCTGATAAAAAAAAATTGTATAAATATTGTCGAATCCTTTTTTATACGCCTCTACGCTCTTCGAGGTTTTGAAGGAAGATTGTCTTTTAATGACACATTATACAAACATTGTCTTTTCTTGTCCCCAGCTCGATCGAGGCCTAATTCCGATCCCGAAGTCGACGAACCAGAAGCGTCTAGCCGAGAACATCAACTTATTCGACTTCGAGCTGACACAAGAGGAAGTCGCTACCATCAGTAGTTTTAATAAGAACGAAAGGGTCATTGACATCTCACACTGGAAGGATTACCCTTACTATCCTCATAATTAATGTAACATCGACTTTACCACCTACACGGTGCTAGCACTAGGAATGACAATCACATGAAAAATTACATTTGAACAATACAAGTAATTCGAGAAAAAATTATCAGCTGTCCCGTATAAAACTTCAATACCTACTCGACCCAAATGTATGGGACGGTTGATAATTTTTTGTCGATTTCGATATTGGTCCCATGGAGAAAGTTTTCAGTTTGATGGTCTGTAGCATAACCTTAAATTTGACCACACCTTTCTCATACACCCTGTATAAAATCCATTGCCATAATGTATGAACGATTCTGCTTGACAGCACAAATAATGCGATGGGTACTGGTCATTTGGTCCTACTTTGCTCCTCTACGTGTAATTATGCTCCTGTTCTGTAAAATGTTTTCGCCTATTCAACGTTAAAAATTTTGCAACAATTAATTAAATTATGAACGCATCCGTTTTTATCCATTTTTTCGTTTTTACCCATATCTCACCAATTTATATCATCCAAAATAGCAAAACATATTATAACTGGAGCAGAGTTTGAATTAGGAAAGCATTCATTTGCTCCAACAGCTTTAATAATGGAGATTACATAGAAACTATATCTAGGAGCAAAGATACCCAACACCATGGGTAATTTTGCTCAGTATTATTTGTCAAAAACAAATTCATAATATACTTCATAATATCTATTTCCCTATATAAATACTTGTCAAATAAGCTATATATCCATAAAATAATACATTAAGTAAATTGTATAGTTGATTTTCTAAAAATAATCATAATTTTCAACATTTGGAGCAAATATTGGAGCAAAGTAGGACCAAATTACGGTATGTCAAGAATATATTCTTGACAGCAAAAATAACTAATAAATTTATCTTAAGACACTTACTTAATTAAAGCAAACCTTCATCGTTTCGTTAAAGTGGTAACTTTAACTGTATACGGTTTAGTTGTACGTACGATCGACAAAAGCTACGCCTTCCAATTTTGAAACAATGTTGCTTGCAAGCTGCAACTGTACTTACGACAAAGTAAAACAAAAGACCATAGGGGCAAGGTTTTTTCAATGGATCCAGTGTACACAAAAATCAACTTTAATGTGTAAATGCGTCCGTTTTGTCGATAGTACTTACGAACCGGCCTTTCCCAAGACGTGAAACGGCTCTTTTAAATTATAAGTTAAAATTACCTACTATTAAGAAAATACATAATATAATTTTTCACTTAATTATAAACGTATTTTATATTCTTTACCTATATAAAAAAGTCTCTTTTTCGTATTTTGTCTGTGTGGATGATCACAATGGATTTAGATGCAGTTTTCATCATATTACAAATGTTGCCACATCGATGGATGCATCCGTGCGAAGCAGGGGCACTCGCTTGTATTTTATATATCAAGAACCGTAGTTTGGATACCACAAGGCTCAGAAAAATATCTCTTTCATGCATATTGATATCGTGAATATGCCTTGCTGACCTTTGTTTTAATTTATTTACATAAAGGTACTCTTTTTTTTAGGGTTCCGTACCTAGAAAGGAAAAAACGGAAACCTTATAGGATCACTCGTGTGTCTGTCTGTCCGTCTGTCACAGTCAATTTGCTCCGAATCTAATAGACCGATTAGTTGAAACTTGGTACACATATGTATTTCTGTGACCCAAACATGGATGGGGCCAACCACCACCCCTTAAGAGGGAGCATTTTGACACCTCGCGCGCCAACACGTGACCATATTTTTAAGAATGTTAAATGAAAAGATGTTTTTTTGAGAAATGTGAAAATAATATTAATTTAATAGGTAATTATTAAAACACATTTTTATTGTGGCATTTATTTAACTCATCTCAAAAATAGATTATAATACTTTTTGAGCTGAGTTCATTAGATAATACAATAGAAATGTGTTTTTAATAATTACTTATTAAATTAGTATTATTTAATAGTTCGTCCTTAAAAATTTGGCCCCGTGTGAGCGAGAGAGGTGACAAAATGTGACAGCCTTTAAAGCGGTATTATTTTAATGTTACTTCAGTGTGAGAAAGAGATGGAGATATACAGTGCGGCTACTCCATTTCTTTCCCACACTCAAATAAGATAATACTGAGATGGTGGTCTAGCTCCAGAGCAAGTTTTGTCTTTTGCTGTGCTGTTGCGATCCCTCCGTGTTCATTCGGGCTGTCACTTTTCGACTGTTCGTAAGAGTCCATTTTTCTCAGGAGTCAAACTTTTATAACAACCATACAAGTTTTCGCACGAGTCCAGCTTTTATTTTTTATGTAGGTTATGCACTGTTCCAACAGTACAGTTGGGCAGAATTCAATTGTGGTTTTTAAAGAATACGGATTTTAATTTTTATAATGAATTTATTATGACCAAGACTTTTAGAAGACACAAACGTTTTACACAAGCGAGAGCCTCAATTTGTCCACGCACAAAGTCGTTCACTGTCTCGCGTATGAACAGTTATAGGTTAATATATACAAAATTATATTATCCTTTGTGTATAGAATCTGAGAGTTGTAGTCCCTCAGATTCCACAATCCCGCCTCGCCTTACATGCATGACTGCACATTTATCTACACCAAATTCCATCCTGATGGAATCACTAAAGTTTTATTTACTCTTAGTGACTCCAGCAGTCGCGATTTGTTGGTGGTAAACAGTTTCAAATCATCCATATAAAGCAGGTGGGATATTACCTGACCCTCTCTTCGCATAGCCCAGCCATGTACCCTCCAGCAGAGTGCTAAGAGGGTTCAAGGCTTAACAAAACCACAGTGGACTCAGACTGTCGCCCTGGAATATTCCCCGCTTAATCCTAATAGGTTCGTCGCTCCCCCGAATTTGTCGACATCCTGGATAGCGAAGGACCGTCCTCCACTGACCCATACACGTCGTCAGGGCGTCAACGTAGAGATACAGCGGTGGGGATTTTTTAAAATTATTATTATTATATTCAAATGAGTAATTTTCTGCATAGACTTCGCTTTTTAAGCTTCGTTATCCACATTTTCAGTCACGACACAGTTTGGTTCACTCATCTTTATGCTTACACACTTAGATCAATATCTTTAATTCTATTTAGAATTCCAAATTCAAATTAATTTTATAATAAAGCATTAAAAAAAATCTTTTGCACATTTGTTTTCCCGCCGCCGTCATTCGATTTTTCTTAGATATCGACGTTTCTGTAATTATGGAAAAATTGAAATTGCGTGCTATTTTCGAATATGAGTTGCATCGTGGCACCAACACGCAACACAGACAGCACGCAATATTAATGACGTGTATGGATAAGGTACCGCAAGTGAAAGCACGGTGAGTTTTTGGTTTGATCGCTTCCGTTATGGAAATTTTGATCTCAACAATGAGCCCCGGGGAAAAATTCAAATCCAACGAGGCGGCGAAAAACGCCTGTAAAAATTTTATCGATTCCCGTTTCCAGGATGTCTATAGCAGCAGCAGCAACGAACTTTCATTAAAATGGCAAAAGTGCATCGACAATATTAAAAAAAAAAAAATTGATTGATGTTTTTCTATGTAAATCGGCAAGTTCATAGGTAAAGACTATAGATGCTGGCGGGAAAAATTCCGAATCATTCCCGTCGAATATTTCGGAAGTATTCCGAAATATTCCGAAACTTTGGGAATATTTCAACGTTTATTCCCATTGAATTATTCGGGCGAAATATTCGGCGGAAACATTCGATTGCGGGGTACGAATGTTTCTCGCGGGGGGTAAAACTTCTCCGGGGAGCATCTCCCCTCTTACCGCACCCCACACCGCCATCGCCTGCACGCACGACTCGTGGCAGTCGCCAGTAGAGATGGGTTGTAACAGGTTAAATGCGATATCTGTTATCACTGTTACTGTTACACAAAAATAACAGATCCAAATATCTGTTATTAAATAACAGCCTGTTATTTTTGTACCAGACGACAAATACGTATTGTCTTCCGATTAAACTGGACGCCGCCCCTACATAGTTGTAAAAAGCAGACTGATTAATTATTTTTTTTAGTAAATTTCAAATTGAACACTTTCCTTCATACTTTACAGGCTTAGGACTGTCAGTTTACTATGTATCTATGAATATTACGACGTAATTGTTACCAATTGATGTAAGGTGGATCCGCAGGCAGTGGTAGCCCGCTAAAAAATTCTTACGTTTTTTTTCAATTTGCGCAATATAATTCGTGATTATAACAAGTATGTATTTACATAATTATCACCTTAAGTATCATCAATATATCTCCCTAAATTAGATTTGTTCTCTTTTGATCTGATTTCGGAAATAATGACATTTTAGATTAAAATTATGTAAATACATATTTGTTATTGTCGTTGATCAAGATAGAAGAAGACCTTAAACTGATCTGCAAATTGCAAAAAACGCAAGAAAATTTTAATTTCGCGGGCTACCACAGCGCAATCACTTTAAACTGGCGCATTTAAAAGTGTTCAATTCATTTTATGTACATATCTATTTACACTATCATCTATTCTATATCTACATGACTATTCACATTATCACCTATTCTATATATACATTTACTTATTCTATACATATTCTTTACCTACATATTTTGATTTAAAAAAATTAGTTGCTGCAATTTCCTTACTCCTAACCGGGTCCGCCTTTCATTAAGGATATTTCCTGCAGCAGAGAATACCCTTTCGCAGGGAACCGACGAAGCCATTGCGTTGAGCTTTGAGGCTGCTATTTTAAACAAAGTGGGGTAAACTGATTTGTGTTCTCTCCACCATTTCAAGGGGCAGTCGGTTCTAGAAATCATTGTATCATCCTGATACCGTTGCACCTCTACGATGGCACGGGATTGAGCTGTGCCTTCCGGTTGAATGCCTTGCATTCTTCGCTCAAAATCTTGCCAAATTGATTTGGTTTGGTTGGTGGAAGATGTTGTAGGTTCAACTGCTCGTGCATGTACATCGCTTTGAGTCGCCGCATCCCGCGAATTTTGAGCTGCAACTAACGAAATAATTCTACGTTTCGTTTCTTCTGCCACATGTGAATCTTCGAAATAAAATTTGAATCTGGGATCGAGGAACATACAATTTCCGAACGTCTTGCTTTGGCTTAAATTTAAAAACCTCCGTTTAATATTGCCTATAAGGTCCTGACGTAACCCATCTACGACTGGCATGAAAACATTATGATCCCCCAATAATTCCAATGCTTTTATAAGCCCTACTGTTATTGGAATCACTAGGCTGCCAGTTATGTACTTTTGCCCACTTAACTCGCGTGTGACTTCTTCGCATGGATAGAGGATCTGACACAACTCTCGACAGATTTCCCACTCGTAGCTGGAAATTGGGCTCATCCCCAGATTTACCATCGCACTATTTAGGGGTTCCCTCAGTTCTACACACCTTTGGAGCATATAATAGGTGGAATTCCACCTCGTTTGTACTTCTTGCAAGGGCCGTTTCGCCGTGGTGCCTGCTTGTTCCTGGTATCGCTTCAGCTTTTCCCAGGCAACATTACTTTGCTTAAAGTGCCGGACGATTCCCTTAATTTTTGTAAGCAATTCAGCAATTTCTGGGTTTTTCAAGACGTCATTAACTGCCAAATTTAAGGTGTGGGTGTAACATGGGAAATGTTTCCATCCCAGTTCTCTTTCAATAGCGCTTTTAATGTTGGCGCCGTTGTCCGATACGGCCAAAAGTATTTTATCGGCCACATTCCATTCCTGACATATTTTTTTTACTGTGTCAGCCAAATTTATTGCCGTATGGGTATTCAGGAGAGGAATACAGTCTAAAAGGAAAGATTTGAGGGCAAACTCTTCCTCCTCAATGTAATGCCCAGTCACGGCTAGCACCGAGTCGTTTGTGCAGGATGTCCAAATATCTACTGTGATACACAGCGACTTTACTTGGCTACAAACGGTTTCTTTTAAGTCTGCCTTAACTTTCTCATACACTGCCGGCAACATTGTGTTGGCAAAATATTTCCTAGTTGGGATGGTATAGTTAGGGAACGCGTACTCCATCAGCTCTCGAAACCCAAGATCCTCAACGACCCTGAAGGGCTGAAAATCTTTTATAAAAAGATTCATAATTTTTTTATCAATTTCGGCTTTTACATTGTTGCCGCGCCGGGATACAAAATTCGTTATAGGCTGATGGCCATACGTTCTTCTTGGTGGTGGTTGTGATTGCGGCTGTAAGAATACTTGGGACAGCGGCATGGTTAATGACTGGTTTAGCGGTGCGGATGACGACTGGTGAGAAGGTTCGGTTGATGGTTCTGCTAGCGACTGGGATGGCAGTACTACTTGGCTGCTGGCACTGGAACTGCCGCCTCTGTCAAGCACCCGAACCGTAGGATGCTTCCTATCTATATGTTTCTTAAGATTAGTCACGGAGGCTTTAAAAGACAATTTCGCCTTACATATATTGCAGGTCGCATAATGACCACCAATATCCACAAAATGGTCCCATACAACACTTACTCTTCTATTTACATTAGCCATTGTTTTTATTCACAACTTAATAACCTATTTAAAAAAAATAATAATAACTGCACAACCTAAACTATACAACGAATAACCTAAACTAAAAAACTATACTTATACATAAATCGAATATGAACACTAAACACTAATACACCGTAAACACTGACAAATATTTTCGAAAAAATAAAATTACAATTCACCAGTTCCGATTTCGTTAGAAAGCAGAGTAGTGAAAGCAAACAAATTTCAAAAAATCAAATTTAAATAAATGTGTACAAACGAATCATTCAAATTACTTTCAATTGAATATCATCTTTATTATTTTCAAAATAAAGTCGTACATGCATGGAACATTTTGCGACCAATCCCATCAAACGTCAAACCAAAGATAATAAAGGCGTCCCGACACGATCACAGTAATTTTTTTTTGGATTGCATCACATTCCCTAGAGAAAATAATATAGAATTCCATTTTTTTATATGTCAACAATAACAAGCAAACCAGGCAAATTACTCTCAATAAAATGTAAATGTATTATCATCTTGAAAAACATTTTTTTATTAACCAAAGATCACGTCGTTTTACTTGCATCATAAATTGCCATAAAGGAAAATAGAATAAAATATATTTAAGTTTTTTTTTTTTTTTGTAATAGTCACTGGTCAGTTACAGGTAACACGACTGAAATTATTTCGAAAATGTTTGTTCTTGTAAGACCACCAACTGTATTTTAGGGATAATAAAATAGAAAGAAGAAATAAAGAAAACATGTTTATTGTGACACAAATACTAAGTGCTTCTATTTTTATCGTAATTTAACCGCTTTGGTTAGAGTGAATGAGAAGTGAACATATTTTTAAATAAGTAATAGGTGTTTCTCTTTTAACCAAGTGTGAGGAAGAGAGAGAAATTGATAATCTGGCTATATTCCTTATATCTTAAGTTTATAAAAAAATAAAAACGTAAATGTTTAGTGTGCGTGTAAGATAAGTTTGCACGCGGCTGAAATTGGAACTAATCGTATGCCGCCGTCTTGTCGTTTATGTCAGGTCAATATGGTTTATTAAATTCGGTCAGTGGGTCGTCTTAGGGTACTTATATTTCTGTGTATCTAACTAAGATCACGTTTCCACGAGCTAGAAATCATGATACACATTTAATACTGTAAGATACAGGTTACAGGTAACATTAAGCACGCCCCCAGTCGCGCGCAGACTTATCTTGTGCGCACTCTACCTGGAACATTTTGCGAATGATAATAAACGGGTCTCGGACACTATCACTGTAAATTTTTTGGTTGCATCACCCATAAAGAAAATAGCTTAGAATTAAAGTAATTTCGTGAACGTCAAACAAACTATGCAAATTACTATAAATAAAATTGAATTAGCATCGTTATTGGTATATTTTGTGATTAATTCTGTTAAACCAAAGACATTATAGGCATTCGGATACGATCACATTTTTTTTAGTGGCAACACTAATTGCCAAGAACAATAAAATTTTAAGTTTTTTTTTTATTATGGTCACTGGTCAGTAACAGGCCAGGCATGAATGAAGCTAAGTAACAGGTAACACGACCTTATTAAGGAGTCACTTTTTCGAAAATGTTTGTTCTTGTAAGACCACCAACCAGCATTTTAGGGATAATAAAATACTAAGTGCTTCTCTTTCTAGCATAGTTTAACCGCTTTAGTTAGAGTGAGAAGTAAACATATTATTAAATAATAGGTGATTCTCTTTCTAGCAAGGGTCATTATTTAATGGGGAAGAGAGAGCAACTGATAATCGGGCTATAATCCTTCCTTTGTGTGAGTGAGTGTGTACATGCAAGTAACAGCCGTGGTAACAGACGTAACAGCCTGTGTGGGAACTATGAATGAATAAATCAGTAACAGCGCCGGTAACAGCCTGAGGGTCTGTTATTTTAAGTAACAGATAAGTTATATTGGTAGGAACAATTGCTATTTGTTATTTTTAAAAATCTGTTATTTCTATCTGTTACGATAAATACGCCTCACTCCTAGTCGCCAGTCGGGCGTGCGTGGCCGGCGCGGCGGCAGCGGCCGGCGCACAGAGGGGCAGCGGCGGCGGCGATCGACGATCGATACAAAAATGATTTTTCAGCAAAAAAAATAAAAATCTTAATTAAATTCATTTTGAATAATTCTGATTTAAAGAAACTTTCCCAGAAGTATTCCGGAATTATTCAGAATTTTTCGGAAGTTTTGCAACTATAGTAAAGACCAGGGGCCGTACTATGAACAAATAATGCCATCATTTTTCCAGTGCCAGAGAGAGACGGAGCTATACATGACCTATAGCACCATCCCTTTTTCACAACGGAATCATGATCGCGTTAGTAGTTCATAGTAAGAACACTGATATTTGTTCATACAATCGTAATACAAGTTCATTTTTGTATTGTACCATTAAACCAGAAATGGTTTGCATTGGTACCTACTCACATTCGCTATAACAACAATACTTAATCACTGATCAAAATAATGTAAGTAGGTACATGAGACCGCACGTAAATATCTATCAGTAGGTATTTCCGTGAGTCACAATGAATGTTTCGAATCTGAGCTGGTGGCAACAGGGACTGAAAGGGGGTCTTAAAAATACGAAGTGGGGCTACTAGGGCATATGGGGTATCATAGCGGAAAGAGCGCTGTTTGCACTTTCTCAAACATTTTTTTAAGCCGCATATTTTTCGACTTTTGATGAAAAATGTAAAAAAAAAATACCCCCGCCCCCTATCTCTGAAGATAGCATAGAGAAAAATCTGAAATTATTATGTGTGATAGAAGTTTATGTAAAGATTACAGGAAAAATGAAACGACGTCTCTAAATAGCACACTTTTTTATATATATTATATGATGGTACGAAACCCTCGGTGCGCGAGTCCGACTCGCTCTTGACCGGTTTTTTTTTAATAAATATATGGTAAAGTTGAGGATTAATATTAAGTACTATGTTTGACAAAAACATGATTCCATTAAATTTTCTCGACAGACACCACAGACAATACAATACATAACAAAAAACTACTGCACTATAACAACCACTTATATTAGTGACCGACGACTGTAGGTGACGTGCAAGTCATTGCAGCGCCTAATATATCGAGGGTTCACGGGCTATTTGTATTAAGCGACATGTTTAGAACTTTACAGGAGAGCATTTTAAAGTTTCATTATTCGGAAAAAAGAACATTGTAAAAAAGTATCAATATTTTTACGAAAAAGTGGCCTAGTGACGGTTAAGAATCAATAGTGTCTATCTCCGTTTTTTACGCTTTTCACTTTTTAATGCAGGTAGATATGATTATAACTCAATATCGGCCAGGATCTCGCTTAATACAAATAGCCCGTGAACCCTCGATATGGACAGTCAAGCCTGTCCGCTATCATAATCAGCACACTGTTGGGGCTGCCGCGCACCTTGCGCACCAGAGACGCGCTCCGCTTACGCATCGTTGCATAGAAGCAGTCGACTCTAGCTTCGGCAAACATACATACCTGAGGCACTACAGTGTCGCGGGAGCCCCATCAGCACTCTGAAGGCGTTGTTATACTGGACGCGGAGGGCTTCATATACTTTTTGGGTGTGATTCACCCACAGGCTGCACGCGTACAATGAAGTACAGTAAACCGCACAATAAACCGCTGGTATTCAAAAAATACTTCAAATTAAATCTTGAAACGTAACTTACCTATAAAGCAGGTCTTATGTTTTTATTTTTTTAATTACCATTATTTTCACAGTAAAAAGAAATTATCTAAACTATCGCCGTCTTAAAGTTTGTTCCCTGCCGCCCGACACCCCCGCTCAGTCTCGCGTCGGCTTTATTTATTTATTTATTTATTTATTTATTTTACCATTTATGTACACACAGAAAAATACATAATAAAATACATAATTATAATTAGGAGTACAAAGGTACTGCTTATTTCTTAAGAAATTTCTTCCAGCAGACCTGCGAAAGGAGAAATGAAATAGAAATGTAGACAATAGTGTGTGATAACAAGAAGAGAAAAATATGAATATGCGAAGACTTAAACTAAAATTTTAACTCTACCTACACGTATAACATAAACTTAAATAAATACATAAAGCTAAAATATATAAACATACATATACTATACTTATATAAATACTCACAGTTGAGAGGAAAAGTAATGCTCTTTTACTCTATATTTGAAAAGAGACACAGTTTTTAAATCGCGAATGCTAGGCGGAAGTGAGTTCCACAGTCTCACAGCATGGATAGAGAAGGAATAAGAATAGTAGCTAGTTTTATGAGGATGTGATTTAAGGAGGGATCTAAGGTGTGATCTACACGGTGCGTCACTAGGGCGAGCAAAGGAAAAACGCTCACGCAGGTAGGAAGGGTAAGACGGGTTGTGTAAAATGTTGAAGAGGAGACATAAAATCCGAGTGTTCCTGCGAAGGCGGATTGGGAGCCACTTGAGTTCCTTGCGAAAGTGAGAAACATGATCATACTTTCGAAGACCAAAAACAAAGCGAATGCACAAGTTTTGCAAGCGCTCAAGCTTATTTAATAGCTCCTCAGTAGCATCCAGGTAGCATGCGTCGGCATAATCTATAATCGGCTGAATAAGCGTTTGTGCCAAAGAAATTTTAGTCTTCAAGGGCAGGAGACTTTGAAGGCTTTTCAGCGAATGAAACGAGAAATGTACCTTTCGGCTTTCGAACGGGGAGCTGTGTCGCTTGCGCTCAGAACACATTAACATGAAAACACTAATAAAGAGTGAGGTGGCGCGGGGAAATGGGGGTGAAATTAGAATTTGAGCTGAAGTTGAATATGCTCTTAAGAACCAGTCCAGCATCGTGTGTCCATTTCGAAACTAGTAAAATCTTCTAGTAACCATTGAGATGCTACTTTTACATCTTGTGGGTAGCAACAAGACATGTGTCATCTGCATATTGATAAGCCTTAGAATAAGTGATAAACGGAACAGTGATTGACCACATGTTCCATGTCGTTGATATATGTCAGATAGTGTAAAGGTCCAAGTACTGAACCTTAGGCTGTTCCTTCAGTGACTTCAATGGCATCACTGGTTTCGTTACAAATCTTGAGATTATATTTACAGTTATTAAGGTAGTTAACTAATTTTGTCAGCAATCAGCAACGTGACATGTCTAAGCGTATCGAACGCCTTGCTGAAGTCAATAAATAGTAAAATTACATTAATCGTTGACCTCATCCGTGAATTTAAATAACAGCTGTGAGGTAGACTTATTGGGTTGAAAACCGTATTGTGTGCTAGGCAACACGTCATTTTTTACACAGAATAATATGATAATAACAAATTAATTTATTAGGCGGCCGCAATGAGTTATACTGTTTATACACCGCACAACGACAACGGGAAGTCAAAGTGAAACGAGATTATTCGAACCGAACCGAACGTGACGTCCTGGTGGAAAATCGGCCTTAGCTAACACGTATAAACTATTTAAACATGCAACAAGTGCAGGACAAATGGATGTTTGATGAATTTGCCTTAGTCGCTCCTAGGATAAATTAGGCAAAATCCGAAACAGATTATTTTGCTTTCGACGTTTGACTAAAAAGTTAGGTACAGTCACGAACCGGGATTGTTGAGCCACTAACTTATCATCTTAACTTGATTATGTTACACGAATGCCGCCCGTTTTTCGTTATTGAAATGTCACATGTCAAATTTCACGGGCGGTATTTGTGTAACACAACCAAGTTAAGATGATATGCTAGTGGCCCAACAATCTCGGTTCGTGACTGAACATCTAGGTTTGCTTAAAAATACATTAGTCAAAGGCCGAAATTGGAATCTATTAATTCAGTGTTTGCCGAAAGGCGTTGGTTAAACCTAGGATAAACCAGTCGCAGAGAAGAGGCTACATAATCGACATTTGACTGTAACAAGATATAGTGGTGATAATTATACACATATACATATATAGATTTGTGTATAATCAAGCTAACTAGTTGTATAGTCTGCGCATCATATCTTTGTTGTGATTGGCAAACCGGTTCGACTGGATTGGAGAATCGTATCACGACAGAAGTTTTATATTCAGCGATTATTTCACTCATGGATTGTGAAAAAGAGATCGATGAGTAATAAGATTTGGCTAGAAACGAGGTGACTATTTAATTGAACGACATGAAGATGGTTTAATGTTGCCATGTAGCGGGTATTTGGTTTATAGTTTTTATTTTACTGTGTAAAACCTCTTTTGCCTATACCTGCATATTAGGTACAATTTGAAAAATGACACAGAAATAAAATACCACGAAAATACCGAAAATACTTACATTATTAGTAAAATACCTTTTCGACGATGATTACAAAGAAGCGATCTTAATTTTTGAATGAAAAATTATCAAGGTGTGTAAAAAGTGTAGCAAAAGCCGAGCAATATATTTTTTAATCTATTCGTTTGGCTCCACTGTTCAACGACAAAGCGGTATAGTTGCCGGCACAAGTCATGAGCACAAATTCCAAATGAAATGTTGTTGCCATCGTCAACGGGCTCTTGTATTCTGTTTTTTACCTGTACATAAATAAGCTTGATCTTATATTAACCTCATTTCCCCTACCCGTGTACGAATCGCCGTAATAGGAAAAAGATATTTGTAAGGTTTTAAAGTTGAATTTGTGCTCACGACTCGTGCCGGCTACTATAACCATGGTAACGACCCCAATGACAATATTGTTACATCGTTTGGTAACTATACGTAGTCTGTGGTTTAGTAGAAAAATGCAAAGATATAAATATGAAAAATGCTTGCTTCTGTTTTTTTTTGTGTAAATGTTCAAAATAAAATGAAATCTTGTACATATGAAATGAATGTTAACTAGTGTGAATAGATTCATAGCAATTATTTAACATTCATGTGTGAGCATGTAATATGCTTGCTATCAATGATATTATAAGTAAAAAGACGTAGATACGTTACCTACCCAACATTCGATGTTCAAAAACGACACAACGTCGAACTATTTATTAGATGACACGTGGAAATAGGACGGCATGTCGTAATTATCGGGAGCGAAACAGAGACAAGACGACGAAAATGTGGCTGATTAGCCACATTTTGACGTACCACTTGTGGAGCGTGTATAACCTATCTACGACGTTTTACTTATAATATCATTGCTTGCTATGTTTGCCGCATGTCGGATGCATTGTGGGCGAAGACCACCAAAATATGGGTTACTGAAAACGTCCAACGACGTTACGGAAGACCCGAGCGTAGATAGATGATTTTTTTTTAAATTATTAATTTTTATAAGAGTCTTTTATCCACAGTGCCAAGTCAGCCTCATCATAACTTAAAACTATTCTAAACTACATCTACAAATACAATAAAAAATATTAATTTCTACAAAATAAAGTAAAAACGCTGAACGTAAGTTACACGTTTCTTTGTTTTTTTTTTTTACCAAAAGCATGAACTTGAATTTTCATAATTATCACTAACTTAAGAAATGCTGGCTTTCCCATACAAAATTTGTCCCCTATAGGATTATTTTATAAGACCAAAATTACCCTATGTCCTTCCCCATGATGCTATCGTTGCCAAATTTTATCGAAATCCGTGCAGTTTTTTGAATTTTTAAATCAACCTCTATTTTTCCCCCTTTTGATGGGGATGATTTGAGGGGATGATTTTTAAAACACGCTGAGCCACATATTTCTTTATTTTTTACCTACAGTATAAATTTGAATTTTCATATACCTAACTTTAGAAATTTTCCCATTCAAACTTGCACCTCCTATAGGATTATCCTGTAGGATTATTTTTGAGACAAAAAGTAGCCTATGTCCTTTCCTATGATACCTTGCCAAATTTTATCGAAATCCATTCAGTGGTTTAGGCGTGAAAAGGTAACATACAGACAGACAGACAAAGTTACTTTCGAATTTATAAATATTACTATGGAAGTATGGATGTCTGGTTTACTTTTTCATTTCGTGTATTGATGATCAAACATAGTTATTGCGTCATGACATCATCATGTGATCGTCATGAAAATCAGAAACGTCAAAAGGAATCAGAATCACACATCAGAATCGTGTCGCCTTCGTGTCGTGTGAACTAAAAACATGTTTGTTAATATTCATTTTAAACTTAAAACATGCGTGTGTTGTATTTACCGTCAGTCTGGCATTGTCGTTGAGATGAAGCTGCTTTTGTCAACTGTTGCGTTCTACGTTCTTGTTAATGTAAGTTGGCTTTTATTTTATTTTAATTTAATAATTATTTTATAGACTCAGGAATAATTATAGAAATCACGTATTTGGGTAAGTAGTTCTCGGATACTAACGGACAGACGGACAGATAGAATTTAGATAGACGGGCAGAAAGCTGAATTCTCTGTATATTTATATGCCATGTTTGTTTAGGTACCAAATTAGACAAATAGGTAGGTACGTACTTACAAAATGTATTATATATTAGCGTGAAAGCGTCTTTTCGCTCTGTGTACTGTTGGTAAGTTCAATATTTCTGACCGACAAAAACATAAGATTTCAACCGCTAATAACCAAGAGGCTTTGAATGGTAAAGTAATGGTTGAGCGTTCAAAAGAGAGGTCATATTTATAACAATTTTAAGGCCGCATATAATTTGCGTGTGACGTCATATTGCGAAAGCACGCGCATGCGCGCGACCGCAAAAAAGTTTAAGATGTCTCATATCGACCGTAAATCTGATCTGAACTGAAAAGTATCATAACCGGTGATAGCTTCCTTTATAGGGAGTGCAATGAGCCTACTAAGTCTAGTGTCGAAAATACAATGGCTACGGCAGTATCGGGAACCATAGTAAAATTTCATTCTGTTTTCACGAAAACAAACAGCGTGGACTCGAATTGCGAACCTAACTAAAAGTAATTTTAGTTAAATACAAAATTGTCCTGCCCTTGTCTCAATTTATTTGGGATCGGCGCAACATGTCTTACTAATAGAGAAGTATATACTTCTCTATTAGTCGTCATCTCGGTATTCACTCCCTTTATAGCCAATTAGCCATATCATCTTTCACACAGTCCTTCCATCGTTTCTTTGGTCTTCTCCTACTCGTATAGCCATCCACATTCTTACTCAAAACTTATCTGACGACATTGTCTTCAGGAATATCCTATATCCTCTTTTGTATGTCCATGTGAGAATTAATTCTATATTGTCAAAAATTACTCTATCCTCAATAGCAAGTATCTTTATTTCTCCAAGGTTTGCTGTTAGAAAACTGAATTCTAAGGGTTGTTACTCAGTTTTTCGGGTTGACATGATTTAGCACAGCCGGGCGGCAAAATTCAATCCTACTAATATTATAAATGTGAATGTTTGTATGTTTGGATGTTTGTTACTCAATCACGCAAAAACGGCTGAACGGATTTGGATGAAATTTGGTATACAGATAGTTTATAACCTGGATTAAGACATAGGATACTTTCCATCCCGGTAGAAGGTTCCAGTGGGATAATTTCCGACATACACGCGGGCGAAGCCGCTGGCAAAAGCTAGTATAATATATTTTGCCGCGCGGCTATGCTGAATCTGTCCAAATCATGCCAACCCGAAGAAGTGTCTAGCTCGCCTTTGCTCAAGGAATATCCTGTTGTATAAGTACATAAAATAAATAGTAAGAGTAACGTGACAGAACAAATATTAACGGTATCAATTTGCTTAAGAATTATTTTCCCTGACTGTATTTTATCTTATTGCAGGTCATATCAGGACATCCGGGACATGGGAAACAAGTGACTATTCCCACTAAACAGCTCAACGATGGCAACCATATACCAATACTCGGTTTGGGCACCTATGGGTTTGTGAGTACAACAAATATTAGGGGGTAGGCTTTCCGGGTCCTCATCGTTATCACCCAATGCTGAGGCTTTTGGCAAAGGCCTCCCATAGGCATGCTACACGCTTGTTTGGGTTGGCGTGATTCCGCAACATTCGCCACAGCAGCCGGGTGGCAAATTCCGGTCCTGTGCCGAATCATGCCGACCCACCCATAGGATTGGCAGTCACTACAATTCTGGGGATAGATAGAGCTTTTCAACGGCGAACGATTCGCTGACACCGCCGTTTGACTGACGTAGAACTTCTTCTGAATCCAATGCCAGAGGCATTCATTCATTTTTATAATGAAAGCAAAGCATTCCTCTCTTAAATTGTCTGTGCATTATTTTTTATCTGTATCGTTATCCACGTAGAGCTAAATACTAACAAATTGAGGTTGATCCCGCGCGGGCCACGGGACGGCACACACAATCTTCAAAGAAATTTACATGACTCTCATCTTGCGCGGCATTCACCTGTGTGATTTCAGCTTTTATTCGTAAAGTGTTGTTTCAGAACGATATCCCAAAAGTACAGCAAGCCGTCATTTGGGCGGTCGAGGCTGGGTACCGCCACATCGACACGGCAACTTATTACAAAAATGAGGAAGAGATTGGGAAGGGCATCAGCGACGTTCTGAAGAAAGGACTCGTTAAGAGGGAGGATCTCTTTGTTACTACTAAGGTAAGCATTCAAAAATCTACGAGTGGAGATGAAAACGCTGAAAGACATTTTGGGAAAATGAGTGTACAGGCGTTTTTGAATTTTTGGTATTCAGACTAGACGGCACATTTTTCCCGATCGTAGATAGGTAACTTTTCTCCATTTATTTTCAAAGCTCTTACGACCGTATTCACACGTTCACGAATCATAAAAAAGATGAACACATTTGAATAAAATAATGATTTTAGTATGGCGTATCGTCATAACGGGATCTATGCTTCGAAATTGGATGTATTATTTATGTGTATTTTCAGTTGTGGAACGACAAGCATGCCCGTGACCAAGTTGTACCAACTCTCAGGGAGTCTCTCGCGAAGTTGGGGCTTGATTACGTTGACCTGTACCTCATACACTCTCCTGAAGCCAGCAATGTAAGTTTCAAGCGCTCGGGTCGGCATGATTTGGCACAGCCGACTCCAACATGTGTGTACCCTTCGCGCACTCCTTATCAAGTACTTAGAATTTGTGCAGACCTACACAAAAAAATTTGCAAAATAAAACACTATGTGCAATATTTACGGGCCCATAATTTGCATCATTTGCTGGGTGGATGGGTTGTTTTGTAAATAATTTCATCACCACTGCTCTCAAAATGGTGAAGGAAAACTTCGAGAGCCAAAAATTCACAGACATGTGACATCTACCAACCCGTAGGTACTGGGCCCGCGTGGTTAATTACAACCCACTCCCTCTCGAAGAGAGGAGGCCTGTGTCTCAGCAGTAAGAACATTATAGGCTGATTATGCATGCTGGGCAGTTTCAAGTGCAGGGCAAGTTGGTAGACAGATAAATGTTGCACCCACACTACTGGTAAAAAGACTACTTTTTGCATAATATTGACTAACTTAAGGCACAAATCGCTAAACACATTCAGAGCTAAAAAAATCGTTGTTTCTGATAATCGACCTTTTAGATTTACCTAAGTCAAAGCTGTTTGGTTTTTTAATTCATATTTTTTTAATTTTATAGAATTATTAGAAGATGTTGCTTTAATTAATTATGTAAATGTTGTGTATTCCTGTGATTGGTTTATACCTCAGAACATATTGAGGCAAGTTTTTTAAAAATTACGTAATTCTCTGTAGGTACTATAACTTTTATTATTTAATGTAAAAAGGAGGTATACTCTGTTGGCGTACCTATTTTATTACCTGGTTGACCGAGCTCTGCTCGGATGAAAATAAAGGAAATGAATGTTTCTAGTTATGAGACCAAGCTAGATCGATTTTTCACCACCGTAAACACCTATATGGCAACTTCATCGAAATCTTTAGAGCCGTTTTTGAGAACGTGATTACAAATATATGTATATATATATAGGTATACAAATATTGCTCATTTAATTGTATAGGTTAAATAAATAAATTGATGTTTTAAATATGTTCATTGTTAAATATATTTAGTGAGTGGTGGTTCAAGCCGAAGAGGAACTAAGAGTGTGGTATGGTAACTTCCTTGTACTCGGTTAAAGAATTCTCTCCTCGTTTGCTCGTTCAGTAGTCTTTTATACGATTCTCTAACTTTTTTTTTTTCAGGAAGATGGTTCGCCCGCCAATATCGACTACTTGGAGACTTGGCAAGGCATGGAGGACGCCAAGAACCTTGGCCTAGCCAAGTCCATTGGTGTGTCGAACTTCAAAACGGAACACATTGACAGGATAAAGGCGAACAGTAAAATTGTTCCCGCTGTCAACCAGATTGAGGCAAGTATTTTAAAAATTATGTAATTCTCTGTAGGTACTATTACTTTTTAGGATCACTGTGGTCAATCTGGTTGTCTGTCTGACTGTCACAGTTTCAACGATTGCATGTATTTTGATAGACGTTCCACTCGTTTGACAGTCTGGGTTTTACCAAAAAAGTCTGATTTTAATGTGATTCTTACATGTTATTCTAGTTTCAAAGATCATTAACCAGCTTGATTTGAATAAAATAGTAATTAAAAGTTAAAAAAATAATTAAAAGTCATTAAAATAGTCAGAGTAAAAAAGTGTGCTTTTTTTCAACCAGTTATGATATTGGCTACGAGTATGTTTTTGATGGTATTTTCCTTATCGTTATTATTGTAGGTATTATTCTTATATTACTAAAATATTTGTATTTATTATTAGAAGGCACTTTGTTATACTTAATTTATAAGTCGCGCATTGATTCTTAAATTTGTCTGGAATCTTCTACTCTTCTGTATTGATTACTTCTACCTGACTACGGCGAAGCAATAAAACAAATTATTTATAAAAAACCAAAAACCCGACAGAAAAAACACATACCTATATAGGTAGTCACTTAACTTAAAAAGAGAAAAACAAGCATTTATAATCTATAGAATTTTGGTATTGCTGGTATTACAAACCAATAAGCTGGAATATGGTGTAACTTTTGTTTGTTGCCTGCGATACCGAAATTCTATAGTTTCTATATTAAAATGGTTGTTTTCCTATTTTCAGTTATGTGTTTTTTTTTTGTTTTTTACGTAATAATCTATTAAAAAAATAATGCTTCTAAGAACTTAACGCCTCGTTCTCTTTCATTGGGGTTAAATGAAAATTTTACATTATTCAACCTCAATCTGCCTAGCCTTTTCCCAACTATGTTGGGGTAGGCTTCCAGTCTAACCGGATGCAGCAGAATACCAGTATTTTACATGGAGCGACTGTCTATCTGACCTCCACAACCCAGTTGAGAGACTAAGACTGGTTGTCATACTTTCGGGCTTCTGACGACCCGTAACGACTGCTAAAGATCCACGAATGACAGCCGGGACCAACGGCTTAACATACTTTCCGAGGCACGGAGGAGTCTCGGTATGTAAAGATGGTCACCCACCTATGGACCAACCTCGGCAAGAATAGCTTAACCTGATGGATCGACCCGTGCGGCTGTTATTGCTTAGCCACGAGCTCCTTCAACCTAAACTGCCAAATTGGTTAAGGCTCAAGCGTGGTGTTCGATCTCCGGATCGGGAAAAGTGGTAGGTTTTACCCATTGAAATCTTTCTTATATTACCACTTACGTATTATACTTATTTTCCCCGGAAGCTTAGGCAGAGGTTTACCCACGTTTCGCCATGGTTTTCTTTTTACCAAATCAAAACTAGTTAATGAGACTCCGGGTGCTACAACAATAGATAGGCTCGCAACTATGTGGTGTACACTTCTGCAATTCCATTCGGAAAATTAAGGTGTTTCATAAGAGCGTATCGAGCGCGCAGTGGCGCCCTCATCGTTTGTTTGGTTATTTCTTTTATTTTAGAATGAAAATGCAGAAAATAAGCATGTTAAGTTGTGCTTCACAAGACTCCGTTATTATTATTATAAACTGTAGGTGTATAGGTACTGTTAAGGTTTATTGTAACCTTTAAACCAGAAAATAGTGACCAGCTGACGCCTTGAGATAGTAAGTCTAGCTAACGGCAGGCCATGAAGGAGATACTCCCAGAGAAGGGTCCGGTGACGGACAGCCGCGGCGGGTTCACGGTGAATGCTAACGCGTGCCCGTGTTCCTGCCACAAGCGGCAGAGGAGGACACCGTGGAGTTTTAGTGGGTTGGAGTCCCACATAACTGCACTATCTCCGCGTGGTAGTGCAGTATGCGTGAGCATTTCTCCACGCAAAAAAAAGCTATGAAGGAGATGAGCGAAGTAGTTCCGTCAAATCTGGAATGAGGAAGCGCGGTCTCGCGAAAGATGGATGCACAAGAGTGGGAAAGAGCTAGTAAAAAATAATGTAATTGTTGATTATGAACAACAAACAATGTCATCATTTGTTGTCTATTTCTACTTAATTTTATTCATATTAAAACACGAATGTCCTTAAATGAATTGATCCAAAAGTCAAGGTAGGGTTCACTACAATTACAATTTCGTAGGTACGATTTTAATTATCACTTTACCTATTGTAATGACATAGCGGCTTATGCCCTTTATTGTTTACATTTTCAATAAATTATTAAATCCTAAATAAAAAAGTAGGTAAGTACTGTCATTGTCATTCCGGAAACAACTTTTTTTTATCGGGAAAGTGAGGGATGCACAAAATATCAAAATAACCGCCATACATCATTCTTTTGACTCTCACGTGTAAATAAAATCTTTTTATTAACAATATTTTCCATAAATATATTATTAACTAGTAACCCTATCCGTAATTACCTTTGATTCACCATAAAAACTTACAAATTCAACATAAATTCACTATTATTTGGTTCTTTTCCTCGAATATATTTTTGTTAATAAATTTTAAACTGTGGTGACGAAAAATGTATAAGATTTTGCGGAACATATGTTTTGTTATTTTGGGAGGGCTTAATCAAAGCTAGCACCACCTACGTACGTCGGTCGATTTCTGGGATACCCTGTATAAATAAACCCATTAATCTATTATTCAGAGAAGGGAACACAATGATTGAACGACTGATCCACAACGTTGTCACCACAGATATCGGTAGTTATCTCTATCTGTGGTTGTCCCTGTTGGATTATTACTTAGGTATTGGCACCTACTTCAGCTACGGTTTCCTAGAAGAGCGTAGCGACAAGGGAGCAACACTTCCTAAGATGCTTGAGGAGTGGAGAGGTATCACACGGCTATCAGGACAATCCCAAAAGTACGGTCAAGATCCCTACCAGTACCTTACTGGAATACTTCCTTCGTCCGAGCACGTTTGCTCTTACGAATCTCCAGTTAAGCCAGCCAATAAAGGCAAGAAAGAGGTGGGAGCTCTGTTCCTCGTCAGTGTTCACTTCAGCCGACAAATAAAGTCAAGACAGAGGTGAAGAACAAGACCTCTCCCAGCTCCCAGGAGATAGGGTCTGTGGGGTCACTACTGCCCAGTGCTAGGCAAAATTTAGCGTGACTAATGATTGAATACATCAATCATGATTGATGACTAACGATTGATTAGTTAAATCTGTTGTTGGTGACTAATGATTGATTAGTTTTAATCTTAGTCAAGTAATGATGATTCATTATTTATGATTGGAATTTTCGACTACCCTCAAAACAAGACACTGACTTGGCATCTGTCGAAAAAAAATGTATTGGAGTATTTAATAATTTTGAGTTAATTTCTTTTTGAAGCCCATTTAATTTTTATAAATTATATTTTATTGTACCTACATTTATTGCAAATAAATATTTATTTCTATTCTATTCCATTCTTAAAATACGAGAATTGTTCCTGTTTTGTTCCGTTTATGTTAATAGTATTTCTTACCAAAAAAGTTTTCCCCACTTCAGATCCACCCATCGAAAACTCAAGAGAAGGCGGTGGAAGAGAGCTTCAACCGCGGCATAGCAGTCACGGCATACAGTCCCTTCGGATTATTCGTCTCCAGGGGCGGGGGTCCCAGTAAGGATGACCCTAAGATCGCGGATATTGCCAAGAAGTACAAGAAGAGCGTAAATCAAGTCTTGCTACGGTACTTAGTAAGTTAAATACAAATTTTCTTTTCGTATCAATAAATCAACAGACATATTTTCGAAGTAATATGATCGTCACGAAATAGATAGTACGTATAGTACTGACGTTACCGTTTGCCTTGTTAAATCTTGCTACAGTAAAGTAGTTTTTTTGCGAGAAATATAATATGAAGGAAGTCAACAAAAGAGTTGGTTTACAGGAAAAAACACATACCACACAAAACACATCTCCTTGTAGATATCACACTAATACTATGTTATCAATATTTATTGTTATTATGTAGATACGATAACTTAATAATATAATTTAAATTAATAATATAAACTTAATAGTAATTCAATGTGTTCGCTTAAATCTTTCAGGACTTGCCTTAAATCTTACCAGACATGCTATTTTTAGCATCGCCGTTTTTAGGGTTCCGTACCTCAAAAGGAAAAAAACGGAGCACTTAGAGGATCACTCGTGTGTCTGTCTGTCTCAGTCAATTTGCTCCGAATCTAATGGACCGATTAAGTTGAAATTTCGTACACGTATGTATTTCTGTAACCCAAACACGAACGTGTAACGTAAATAAATGAATTTTGAATATGGGGCCAATTTTGGGGGGTAAATAATAAAATAAATAAAAAAGTTTTGTTAACTGTACTACTGTACCGTGTGACAAATCAAATGAAAGGGCTTACTGTGAGGGTCTCAAATATTTTTTTAATAATTTTACAATAAATCATTTTAAAGTTATTTAAGAAAATAGACGAACATCCCCCCCCCCCCTTATCTCCGAAAGTACTGAGCCTAAAATTTTGAAAAAATAAATAAAAAATACAGAAAATATTTCAATACCGATTAATAATATAGAATAATTAATAATTACGATTATAGAAAAACTTATAAGAAGTCTATGGTCTCAAAACAACATGGTAAATCTCTCAATATTGTGCATACAAACTTACATTTGCAGTTGGAATGTATGGGAGAACATGTTTTTCAACTACAATGTTAAGTTTTTTCATCCCAACTACGGAACCCTTCATTGTGCGTAGTCAGACACGCACTTGGCCGGTTTTTTTTTTTTTGAGAGTTGTCTTAGCAACTCTCGTGATAGCTAAATTGCTTGTTTCTGTGATTGCTTCGATTGCTTTCAGCATTGTGTGACTTCTTTCAAATTGTTAATCTGCAACACCGTTTGATTGATCTCCATGAAACTTGGCAAATAATATGTGTATTTTATTATAATATAATATATTATATTATATGATATTTTTACCGTCTTGAAAAAAATCGGGTACAATAGGTGAACGGAGTACCTATGGCCTATGGCTATGTGCCTATGGAATACCTAGTTTTTTTTTTGTTCAATAGCGTAGACAGAAATTGCTCTGTCAATAAACACTACATATTTGAAGTAAACTAGATCAATAAAAACAGAAATTTTGAAAAACTTTATAGATCGTTAGAAAATATCGAATTTCAAATCATAAGCATTGAATTTAGACAGTAATTTTTTTTTTTCAAAAAAGGAAAAACTATGTATGCCATAGGCTTCTATTCCGTTCACCTATTATACCCTATTTTTTTCAAGACGATAAAAAAAGTAATCCAGTATTATAATATAATATGTATATTTTAAGATAATAACAATTCTCTTAGTTAATCTATGCATCTCTTACAGCTCGACAGAGACCTGATCACGATCCCCAAGTCGACCAATCAGGACCGTATAAAGGAGAACATTGATGTCTTTGACTTCCACCTCACTCCAGAGGAGATAGCTACCATTAGCAGCTTCAATACTAATACCAGTGTCTTCGATTAATTCGCTTATATTTAAGAATGTCTTAGATACAGCCGAAGCCGCGATGGATCGTCGCACAACGTGACATTCAAATAAATGTTTGTTGGTACAAATGATTTATTCTTATTTAAATACCTTAATGTAAAAAACCCTGTCTGATCCATGAGGGTGCTGTGAAAGTATTGTGCTAACCATTGTGTAAATAAAATAGAAAAGTAGTAATCCCCATGTTTTCCTTTAAGGCGCAGTTATACGCCAACGGTCTTGAGTGGTTGGGGTGGCATAGCTTGCGTGTTCTGTGCTGAGCTCACGCAACGCGTCGTACGTCCATCCAGTAATAGGACTCGCCCATCAAGGAGCGCTGTCCCAAGTTAGACGCATTATTCATTTATTATATATAAAACAAAAGGTGTTATGTTAAAATCACGTATACTAAAAGATAAATAATTGAATCATCTTTAAAATCTAGAAGGTTTCATAAAAAACTGAGAATTAGTTTTTTATACGCGTTAAACATAACTTTACAAATTAATTACACTATGTAATATAAACATAATCTGAAATATTCACATGTTACGTTTTTAAGAAAAACTTTTTAGCAAAAAATAAAACCGACTTCCAAAACAAAACACTACAAAGTGAAAAATAACTTTAATTTCGGTAGTCGGTGTCTTGGGTTTTGTATTTTCGTTTTTTGCCACCGACTTCCGAAATTAAAGTTATTTTTCACTTTGTAGTGTTTTGTTTTGGAAGTCGGTTTTATTTTTGCTAAAAAGTTTTTATTTTTCACTTTTTAGTTGTGGAACCTACCCCACACAAATTCGAATACATAATTGAGCACAATAATTGTAGATATAACCATGTAAATAACAGTGATAGGAAGTTATTAAAACACCATCACATCATCCACATAAAATAAGTGGGAAATATACGCATTATTGAAGCTAACTCAAAAACTCCCCAAGCAAAGTTAATAAAATTTATATGGGACCACCTCGGAAGTATACCCTATCAAAAAAAAAAGAATTTTCTAAATCGGTCCATCCGTCTTTGAGTAATCGCGTAACAATCATACAAAAAAAAAAAAAAACATACAGACGAATTGAGAACCTCCTCCTTTTGGAAGTCGGTTAAAAATGCTCTAATTTAACATATATTTTTTTCAAATCATTAACACTACTCGTTTAGAGGTGTTCTTCAGTTTAATATAATTAAAAGTCGTTTATTAGCCCTTTTATGGCTAATTTTACATGTTTTTTTTTTTTTTTTTTTTTTGTGATGGGTTTGCTCTTGACTCTAGTCTAGGACCGAGGTGACAGAGACAAAGTCGACGATGGAGTGAGCTTACCCAGAAGAAGCCTGTTCACTCTCACTTTGAAGAGATTAGGGTTGTATACGTTCGGAAACACAGACGCAGGTAGTGAGTTCCACTCTTTTGCTGTGCGCATTATAAAAGACATTTGGAAGCGCTTAGTGCGAATTGGTGGAATAGCAACCAGGTAGGGATGGTAACTGGCAGTGCGTCTAGATGTCCGGTGGTAGAAGGGGGCCGGTGGAATGAGGTCGTGGAGTTCTCGGGCACACTCTCCGAAGTACAATCTGTAGAAGACCGACAAGCAGGCAACCTTGCCGCGATGAGCCAAGCAATGAAGCTTGGCATCCACCAGTTTTACGTCGCCAATGAGCCTCTTAGCTCTGCGTTCCACCGAGTCAAGCGCGGCTAGTTGGTACTTAGCTGATCCATCCCAAAGGTGACTGCAATACTCCATGCAGGATCGGACTTGCGTTTTGTAAAGGGTTAAAAGCTGTCCAGGCGTAAAGTATCGCTTCACCCTATTTAGGATGCCCAGTTTCTTGGCCGCAGTTTGGGCCTTGTACTCGATGGTGGCGCCGAAGTTGAGACCAGATGTCAACTCCATGCCTAGGAGCTCAAGTCGATCAGTTACAGGAACAGATGTACCCCGAAAAGTAGGAGTTTGGGCGAAACGACTCTTTTTAGCGGTAAAAAGACACGCCTGCGTTTTGGTGGCGTTAAAAGAGACCAGATTATCATCACCCCATGTATACCTTGTAAGGTCTCCCACAAGGCGGACCGACAACCTTGTGAAGGTCGCAGGAATCCGCTGGATGAGAGAAGCACAGAACCGGTCGAAGTGGCGGTGCTTGGGGGACGCCTATGTCCAGCAGCGGACGTACGAATATTTCGGCTGAATAATGATTTTACATGACATAATAGCCGTCGTGTCTGCATGTCATCTTATGACCTATGTTGAAAAGGACAATCAATCTGCCTAGCCTACAATTAAATTTTTTCGATAACGATTTCACAGCAAAAATCTCGTTCTCTTTATTATAATTTAAAAAATGTCGTTGACATATCTTATTATTATGAAATTTATTTCAAAATATGTAATTAATACAAAACGGTAAATAAACAGATTCAAAGCACATCAATATTTATAAAAAAAAAAAGTTTTTTTTTTCGAGGTTATAATATTGCGATGTGGCGCGGTGCATCGGCGGCCATTTTGCGTCAGTACGAGTGCTATGTTACATACAGTAAACTTATTTTACTATAAAATATATCAATGAACATATCGACTGCCCATCATGGCCATCATAGAATACATCCCATCACTGAACATGGCTATGGACACGCGTAACACATTGCTTCATTTTTCTTTCAATTTGGTTTAATTTTTAGATATAACATCTTGGCAGGGATTCCGTATTTTACGACTATGATATTTAGGGTACAGCTAAAATGATTGATTGATTGATGAATGATGATTGTAATAAAATAAAATCGCGGTGGCTTTAAAAAGTGAAAGGAACGGTTCGTTAAATGTCACCTGCACCATGCTACAGCGCAAACAGTATACAGGAATTAAACCTAAAAGTCTATGGTCTTAAAATAACATGGTAAATCTCTCAATATTGTATGTACAAACATACATTTGCACTTGGAATGTATGTAACATGTTTGGTTTGGTAGAAAAATGTAGATGCAGGACAGATGCAGGATTATATGTGTGATTATAATTATTTGGCATTTATGAATGTGTGCGCATATTACGTTTGCCGCATGTTGGAACATTGTGGGCGAAGACCACTACAACTATAGAGTATAGTATCTAATATAGCACTGCAACATGGGTTGCTAAAAACAAGCTTGCTCCATTTTAGTAATCTGTGCTAAAAACATCCAACGGCATCGCGGAATTATTTCATTTATTATTAATTACTGTACTCTACAGTTGTATTCTGTGTATACAGGGTGCCCGGTTCAATACGGTCCAAACGAAAACCATCGATGGAGTGCCCCACGGGCTATCCAAAAAACCCCCATGTATGTTCCGCGAAAATTGATAGTTTTCGAGAATTTTTTTTTTTTTTGGGGTAAATTGGGGTTTTCGCAAAAATATTCGGTATTTTCAGTTATTTTTGGGAAAATCCCAATTTATGACAAAAAAAAAAATTCTCGAAAACTATCAATTTTCGCGGAACATACATAGGGGTTTTTTGGATAGCCCGCGGGGCACTCCATCGATGGTTTTCGTTTGGACCGTATTGAACCGGACACCCTGTATGTTCTGTGATTCTGTGGGATAGCGCACAGATTACTAATGTAGGAGGGATTGGCAAAGACTATGTCATTTTAGGGATAGGCTCTTTGGGCAAGTTGAGTTGAAAAAGGGAGGCCTTTGCCGTACAATGGGACAATACGAGCTGATTATTAATTTACTTATGTGTTATGATAAATGATAAATGATAAATGATTTTATTTTGTATTTCTTCACGGGAAAAAAAGGGCGTGCTGTACACTTATTCGGGTTTGCATGATTTGGTACTATTCATATTTGTCAACTATTTTTGTGTAAATTATTTTTTTATTGTAGTCCGGTAAATGATAAATGATTTTATTTCTGTAAGTAGGTTTGTACAAACACTTTTACAAGTCAATATTTTTTTTTTAAACTAGATGAGGTCGGCGTTTCCTATCTGACTACTCTGAGAAGAAAGGCCGAAACAAACTCAGAGGTCACAGTCTCTTATAAAGTCCAGTAAAGTGTTACTTTTTGCTTTAGTGTATTGACATTCAAACACAGTTATCGCGTCATGCCAACGTCATGTGATCGTCATGAAAATCGAAACGTCAAGATGACAATTCAAAGAGTAGAATAACTATATAAAGGAAATTGGAATCTGTGATTGGAATCGTGTCGTGTGAACAAAAACATGTTTGTTAATATTATTTTTAAGCTTAAAACATACGTTTGTTGTATTTGCCGCCAGCCTGGCATTGGCGTTAAGATCAAGCTGCTTCTGTTTCCTCTTGCGCTCTACTTCCTTTATACTGTAAGTTTGCTTTTATTTTATTTTTATTTTAATAATTATTTTATAGTCGACAGAACAATTTATTATAGAAAACACGTGCTTGATTATGTAGTTCTCCGGCTCTATTGGACAGACACACAGATAGACTTTAGTACGAAACTAGTTGCGCAAAGTAAGTTATTTCACGTTATTTCATTGATAGTTTCACTATTAGGCTACTATGTTAGCTGTAACGGTTGAGTGGTTATATAGATAACTATTTAGGGTAACATGGTCAACAGTGGAGGAGCTCGTAGCTAAGTAATAACAGCCGCATGGGTCGATCCATCAGGTTAAGCTACGATTGCCGGGGTTGGTCTGTGGATGGGTGACCATCTTTTCATACCGAGACTCCTCCGTGTTTTGGAAAGCACTTTAAGCCGTTGGTCCCGGCTGTCATTTGTGGATCTTTGACAATCGTTACGGGTTGTCAGAAGCCCGAAAGTCTGACAACCAGTCTTACCAAGGGGTGACCAGTCAGTTCAACAAACATTAATTCAAAAATTTTTACTTGACAAGCAACGATTGGCAAAAAGATTATTTGTCATTTCATCATTTTACAACAACAAGTTTACCAAATATTTCACTTATTAAAATAATTATCCGATAAACTTTTATTTAATAACGTATTATTTGACAAACAATTCATTATTTTTTCATTTCATTTCTTCTTCTGTCTTTATTCCAAACGTCATTTCATTTCATAAAGAAATGAAATGACGTTTGGAATAAAGACATGACGGAAACCCTAACCCTAGACGGTGGACGTCAGGGGCACCCCGAGGTTCGGTTGGTTAGGTTCCTTCGAACCCTGCAGACAGAAATAGGAGCCCCGCACAGCGGGGCTCCATCGACCTGCTCACGGAAACCCTAACCCTAGGCGGTCGACGTCAGGGGCACCCCGAGGTTCGGTTGGTTAGGTTGGGCATTTGATTTGACCTTTGTCTTGTGTATGTTCATTTTAAGACCACTCTTTCAGAAGCTCTACTGAGGTCGTCGAGCACTATACTAAGGTCCTCTGGTAGTCTCAGCCATGACTACTATATCGTCGGCAAACCGAAGGTGAGTGACGATGTTGATGCCTAGCCGTTTCCACTCCAGAACCTTGAAGACATCCTCCAGTGGCACAGTAAACAGTTTCGGAGAGATAACGTCTCCCTGTCTCACACCTTGCTGCAGAAGGATAGGTTTTAAGGTCTGGTCCTATAGTCGGACTAACATAGTGGCATTTTCGTACAGAAACTTTAGCACCTCAATGTACCGATTGTTGATTTGGCACCGTTGAAGAGACTGCAGTACAGCCCATGTCTCGATCAAATCGAAGGCTTTCTCGTAGTCTACAAATGCTAAGCAGAGACGCAGGTTATATACTCTTTGGCCTTCTGTTAACCTGCCACAGTGTATGTACGAGTATGTGGCCTTTACGGAATCCTGCTTATTCGGGAGGCTGGATATCACCGAACATGCGCGCGAAACGGTTCGTAATGACTCTTGAAACCAGCTTGTAGACATGGCTCAGAAGTGAGATGCCTATAATTGATTTTGTGAGAAGGGCATTGTCACCCTTCTTAAATAAAAGTATCACCATACCTCTGTTCCATGCCTGCGGCGTTTTGCCCTCGAGTATGACGAAATCAAACAGCTTCTGACGGGCCTTAAGAACGGGTTTTCCTCCAGCCTTCAAGAGTTCAGCCGTAATTCCGTCATCACCTAGTGCCTTGCGGTGTAGTGTCGAGTCAATCTGTAATCCCATGAAAAAAATAACATGTACAAAAATTCCAAATCTCGCAACGCAGTTTTTCTGCCGTAAACAGTTGTGAAATCGAATTTAAACCAAGTCGGTTAATTCAGTACCTACGTGTCAATGGGAGCAGCTATTCAATCACTTTATCATAAATTGATACCTTGCTAGTTAGCTAACAACATTTTATAGTAACCATATCAATATTACATTTCCTTATTTCTTTAATACGAGTACGTAAAGTGACTTGGCAATTGCACTCAGCAACATAATCTACTAGGTAATTTAAATAGTCCTACATATACGTAGGTACTTTCAAACAATAAAAGCACAAAGCGCTAATATTAGATAGATGTGTACCTAGATTATATTGCCGTGTTACTCTACTTATTAAAGAAATAAGGAAATGTAATATTGATATGGTTATTATAAAATGTTGTTAGCTAACTAACAAGGTAACTAACAAGGCCTTGCGGTATAGTGTCGGGTCAATCTAGCTCTTGGGTCGTTTGTCAGATTTGTAACGGAAAGTAATAAAAGTCAATGCAAATAATCAACTGGATGTTTATTTTTAAGCATTATAATGATTAGCATCCACTAGTAACACAACAAAAACATAATTTTCTTAGAAATTTAAAGTAACTTTGTACACTTTTCAGTTTTCTTTCAATGATGCATTAACATTAACTATAATCTACTTAAGTCTTGAAAGATTACTTCTTTATTACTATTAAAGAAATATAATTTGTAAAATAAGAACTATTCTGACTTTACATGCAACATTTGAAATGTCAGTCTTAAACATTATCTTCCATTAATAATATCTATCTTAATCAAAGAATAATAATAACAAAACATTTAAATTTACGAACTCAACGAATGTTATCAATCTACCTAGCCTTGCCGTGCGAGGCAGCACCAACAGCCTTCTGAATACCATATTGGAAAGGGTTGATTGCCCCGTTGTGAGGCACTGGAATACCATCCACGGATCTGGAGGTGCCCTCTATAATATTAAATATAGGTAATAATGAATTGATGGATAATAATAAATGCGAGTTGGCTTCGGCCCCTCCTTCCAAAGGTCCGGGACCTCTGGGTCCCGAGATACGTCAATGAATAAATAAATCATATTAAGTACTAACTTCGTATAAGTATTATTTACTTATAGGATGTACCTACTATGGAATGTAAATTAATTCTGAATTATAATTATTAATAATAATCCATAGTGTCACAGTGAATCAATCCACTGTTCCACAATATCCACAATATTACCACTACACAGTTCGAAATTAAATTTCTCAACAACCACAAGAAAGTACATAAATTTCTTAGCAAAGAATAACATTTTCTTAGCAAAAAGTAACATAAATAGGAAGACAGCTTTTGTTTATGATAAGTAAAGAAATTTCAACTTTATCGTAGTCTTTACTACCGAAAACTAAAATGTTGCGATCTCGTGTCGAGTAAGCGCGTCCGCGCAGCGACTGCGGGAGTGAGAGGTGGTTCGCAAACGAGATACGATTACATAATTTGATTTAATCATACAGGCGAAATGGCGCAGACGCGTGTGTGATCATCTGTGTACCACTGATCCACTGTTGACCATGTGACCCTACACGTGAAACTAATGAATAATTAAGTTTGCGCAACTATGTAGTTTCTTAATACGTATTATTGTGAACGTGAAGACTATGTGGATCATTGTTTGTTTGTTTTTTTTTCTCTCAGTCAGTTTTGTCATGAGCTGCACGATTACTGACAAATGCGTGCACTGACTGGACAGGTCCACTCAATCTATGTGGTTTTTTCCTCAAAAGACCCCAATCTACATGGTCTACACACAATCTGACCAAGATTATGTCTGGACTTTAAAAAAGACAGTGACCTCTGAGTTCGTTTCGGCCTTTCTTCTCAAAGTAGTCAGTCAGGAAACGCCGACTTCATCTAGTGTAAAAAAATATGATTGACTTGTAAAAGTTTTTGTACAAACCTACTTACAGAAATAAAATCATTTATCATTTACCGGACTACAATAAAAAAATAATTTACACAAAAATAGTTGACAAATATGAATAATACCAAATCATGCAAACCCGAATAAGTGTACAGCACGCCTTTTTTTTCCCGTGAAGAAATACTCATGCATACTGCACTACCACGGAGAGATAGTTCAGTTATGTGGGACTCCAACCCACTAAAACTCGACGATGTCCTCCTCTGCCGCTTGCACAGGCACGCGTTAGCACTCACTGCGAACCCGCCGCGGCTGTCCGTCACCGGACCCTCCTCTGGGGAGTACCCCCCATCACCTCAGGGAAAACCAAACCAGCATATGGGCGCTAGACGACCCCGCGTCTAGGCACCCTTGGTCCTCCTGCGACCGGTCAGGCAGGCCCGGCCGCCAACCACTTTTCGACCGCAGAGGATAGGGAGAGCAAGCAACGAAATACCGACACTCCTCCTCCCCTGCGGCCCCACCGCGTCCACCATCAGACGGTGGCGACTCCGTCAAGGCCGCGGAAGGTAGGGAGAGCGGCGCATCGCAATACCGGCACTCCTCTCCCACCGCGGCCTCCAACCCTCAGCCGCGATGCCTCCCATACGACATCGCGGCCCGCTTCAGTTGCGATGTCACCCAAGCGGCACCGCAACCTACCTGTTGGCCGCTACGTCGTCGACTTCCTGGGAAAAGCCCTGACGAGCGGCCCCTCCTCGGGTTCCTCTTTGCTTCACCGCGCCTCGACAATGCGGCAACCCACCGGGAGGGAAGTGTATAGCACGCCTAAGCTAGCCTTTGTTTCAAAAATATCCAGTTGTATAAGAACACAAAATAAATAATAGGAATAAAGATATTTTTTTTAAATTTATTATTATTATTATTAACTTTATTTCAGACAACAAAAAACATCCATAATTGTGTTAGTGAGTACTTAAGATCTATGTTAGTATATCACAATTTCAACAATAAAATGAAAACAAAAAATAAAACAAATCAGGATCACACAACAGAGTCAACAGATGTTGACACATGGAGTGCAATCCAGTGCCTATGGAAAGGACCATCTAGCCGGTCCGCAATTACTTTCAGAATGCTGTTGGAGCTTGCTCGGATACGGTGCAAAATGGGGGCCGCTCTTTTTCTCATGATGGCATGAAAGCCATCAATCTGAGCCTCCATAAACATGCCAGACGCACTAAGCATCTCGGCAGCCCCAACAACATCCTAAAGGCGTTGTTATACTGCACATGAAGAGCATTGAGTGCCCGCTTAGTACAGCTGACCCATAGGGTGCACGAATAAAACGATTGGCAGTATGCCCTGAACATTGTGTACTTCACCTCATTCGGGCACCGTTTAAACCTGCGAGCCAGCATGTTCCCACGGACAGCCAACGCCCTTCGTTCCCTCTCAACGTCCACGTCATCTGCAAGCTCCTCCGTGACCCAGTGACGCAAGTACTTCACCTGCGTCGCTCTTTTCAGCGGTACACTATCTAGTGTAACAGTTGGAACGTTATCGACATTAAAATTCCGCGGTAGGAATACCAACAACTCGCTTTTGTTCGGATTGTACTTGAGCCCATGAGCCACGGCGTATTCCTCACACTTCCTAAGAAGCTTCCGTATACCGCCAATTGAAGGACTCAGCAACACCGTATCATCCGCATAGCTTAGGTTGTTAATACGAGTAGTGGTTCCATCAATAGTGCAGCCGACTGCAGTGCTACTGAGACTCTCAATCAACTCATTGATGTACAGGTTGAAGAGTCGAGGGGATGTTAAACCACCCTGTCTTACACCACACCTCAACCTGTACTCATCGGACACAACGTTCGCCCACCTTACAACATTGAGTTGATTGTTGTACCAGTACCTACTCAAGAACATTAACGATTTCCTCGGGGATTGAGGTGGCCCTCAGTTTCTCCCAAAGACGTTCATAGGACACCAAATCGAAAGCTTTCGATAAATCAAGGAAGCATCCATAAACTGGAGTCTTCCTGTCCGTGTAGTGTTATCTGTTTATATTTGCATTAGAGTATAAATATAGTAGTTAGAGAAACACTAGTGACTAGTGTTTCTCTAACTACTCAAGTGCCTAGTTACTGAATAGATTTTGCTGATGATAATTATTTTCACACCATTCTCAAATTTTCATAAAAATTCTTAATAAAATCAGTGAAATAAATTGTTGTAGTATATTCAAATCACAACTCTCATTGTTTGAAAGAGTGTATGAAAAATGGCAAATGCCTATAAGTAACGGCACAACAAGTTGACGTAGGGTACCTATCTATCAATTTGATTAAGAATTAATTTCCCTGACTGTATTTTATCTCATTGCAGGTTATATCAGGACTTCTTGGGAAACAAGTGACTATTCCCACTAAACAGCTCAACGATGGCAACCATATACCAATACTCGGTTTGGGCACCTTTGGTTTTGTAAGTACCACAAACATTGGGGGGAATGTTTTCCGGGTCCTCATCATTATTACGCAATACTGAGGCTTTTGAAAATGCCTCTCTTAGGCGTGCTACCCTTGTTCGGATTGGCGTGATTCGGCACGATTAGGCACAGCTGGGTGGCGAATAACCGGGCATGTGCCTAAGTATGCCTAATCATGCCGACCCGAATGAGTGTCTAGCACCTCTAGGATTGGCAGTCGCTACACTTCTGGGGCTTGTGCCCTAATAACTAGTTATTTGCAAAGGATTCTGATAAAGTTCTACAAGTTTCGATCTCTGTTCACCGTCAGAAGGGTTCACTCACTTATGAATGTTTCACTGAGAGAACTCTTCAACGGTGAACGATTCACCGATACCGCCGCGCCGTTTGACAGATGTACAACTATTTCTGAATCCAATGCCAGAGACAAATTCATTTCTTGTTATGAAAGCAAAGCATTCTCTCTTAAATTGTCAGTGCATTATTTTTAGGGCTCCGTAGTTAAAAGGAAAAACGGAACCCTTATAAGATCACTCGTGTGTCTGCCTGTCTGTATGTCTGTCTGTCCTTCTGTCACAGCCAATTTGCTCCGAATGTAATTTACCGATTAAATCGAAATTTGGTACAGATATGAATTTCTGTAAACCAAACACGGACTTGTAACATAAATAAAGGAATTTCGAATATGGGGGTCACTTTTTGAGGAGCAAATAAGAAAATTTAATTTTTTTTTTTCAAACTGTACCGTGTGACCAATCAAAGAAAAGGGCATACTGTGAAGGTCTCAAATAGATTTTTTTAATAATTTAAAAATATATTTTTTTAAAGATATTTAAGAAAATAGACGATAACTGACCATTCCCCCCTTATCTCCGAAACTACTGAGCCTAAAATTTTGAAAAAAAAAAACAGAGTAGTTCTATACCTACATATTCTATACAGGAAAGCCTATAATAAGTCTATGGTTTTAAAATAACATGGTAAATCTCTCAATATTGTGAGTACAAACTTACATTTGCCGTTGGAATGTATGGGTGAACATGTTTTTCAAATACAAATGTTAAGTTTGTTCTTGGGATAAATTCACCCCAACTACGGAACCCTTCATTTTGCGTGATCCGACACGCACTTGGTCGGTTTAGTACTGCATCATTATTCAGGTAAAGCTTCAGACCGAGACTAATACCGCGCGGGACGCGGGATGGCACATGCAATCTACATAGAAGTTTACATGCCTGTGTCCCTCATCTCGCGTGGGATTCGCCAGTGTGATTCCAGCTATTATTCATAAAGTGATGTTTCAGAACGATATCCCAAGAGCACGGCAAGATACCATCTGGGCGGTCGAGGCTGGGTACCGCCACATCGACACGGGAAGTCTCTACAAAAATGAGGAAGAGATTGGGAAGGGCATCAGCGACGTTCTGAACCAAGGACTCGTTAAGAGGAAGGATCTCTTTGTTACTACTAAGGTAAACATTCAAATACATACGAGTGGTAATGAAAACGCTGAAGGATATAGTTAGTAAACTAGTCTGAGTACCTAAACATTCAAAGCAAAGCATTCTCTCTTAAATTGTCTTAAATTGCCACGTTTTTGAATATTTTGTACTCCATTTGTCGGAAAAAAATTATAAACTAAACTCGGACGACCATATTCACACGTTCACGAAAAAGGATGAACACGTCTTACACGTCCGAATAACCGAATAACGGGGTCTATGTTTTCTAAATTCGATGTAATATTTATGTGTTTTTTCAGTTGTGGAACGACAAGCATGCCCGTGATCAAGTTGTGCCGGCTCTCAGGGAGTCCCTCGCTAAGTTGGGGCTTGAGTACGTCGACCTGTACGTCATACGCTCCCCTGTAGCCACCAATGTAAGTTTAAAGCGTTCGGGCCATCATGATTTGGCACAGCCGGGCGGCAAAATATACATTCGATTTTGCTACCAGGCCTGTGTCGAATCATGCCGACTCTAACATGTGTGTAGCTCCCCTTATCTAGAACTTAGGATTTGTGCAAATTGCCCAGTAGAAATCGACATTATAATCGAAAAATCATCGGCATTTTGATGTAGTTCTGCTTTTTTAGTATGTTGTATGAACCAGTTAGGGTAGTGTTAATTCAAATTTGCAACTTAGAAAAACTTGTGCTCACGGTGCACGCGAAAAACTGCGAGATTCTGGTTCCTTTTTCACTTTTTGAATAATTAAATTTGCAACAATTTAAGCCCAACCGTAGCTCTATAAATACGCTATAGTCGATGATTTCAAAAGGCAGGATACGCACTTCAGAATATTTTAGCCAAACCTTCATACAAGCAAAAAGTAGCGCCATCTGTGATAACTCATACGAACTACGTGAGTTCGGGGTTGCCTAGGCGCGCAACATGGCCGCCATTGTGGATTTTGATATTAAAATTATCGCATTAGAAATGTGTTTATTTAGTAGTTTAATTACAACAAAAGTAATGTAAGGTTACGTACCGATGATACGAAATCTCATGTACCTTTTTAACCTTTGTATTGTAATTTTTGCATCCTTTTACTACGCAACTTGGCATTTTTATTACAAGCAAAGCTTCTGCACACGGACCGCGGTCGACTGAGTTGAGTTGGCCCTAAACTACCATTTTAGGGCCAGCGCGCTAGTGCCATTTCATCGTGCGGTAAGCCCGATTCTTACGCAGTAATATATAAGTCAATGGCTATGGACCTCCGAAGATGGTCCATTTTCCCGAAAATTGACAATTTTGTGTTCATCCGGATGAACATATTGGCAAAATCGGTCAATCAATGTTAGGCCTGTAGCAGCTCTGTGGGCAGAAATTTTCTTCTCCCGAAAGCTCCTCCTAATTAATCAGCATTGCAGAACCGATTGCGTTAAGATGCCGATAATGATCGTTTTTTTCAGATGTGCAGCGTTGTCTGCCAGATCCACGTCTTCGGATATAGCATAACACTCGGCGAACGAAAAACGGCTTAAATTTAGTTGCCGAGCAACATCACACTGCCGCATCCCTGGTTGCAGTAGTGCAACCACTTGAGAGGCTTCATCTGCAGTGGTATCCATTTTACAGCAAGATATTTTTCTTGCTGGCTCCTATAATGCGTATCTACCAATAGTTTTTTTAACGATTCGTACTCTAAATATAAATATTTAATTTAATATAAAAATCTAAATATTGTTAATTTAAAGATCATTAAATATACTTTTAGTGCGGATTTCACGAATGAAACTAAACGTGATCAACACATCTGAGTTCATGAGCTGTCAGTGTCAATATTCTAAGCAAAATAATGGCACTGACAGCTCTTAAACGTGGTTTATGTGCTGATCGCGTTCAGTTTCAATGGTGAAATCCGCACTTCAAAGATACCAATATTAACAGGGTTTAATGTACAGACGCCAGCAGGTCAACCTACCCGAAACTGTCAAATTTTCCCAATCAACCTTGAACCTAATGTCTTAGCAATAAAGTCGAAAATCTATTCAACAAATCTGACAGATTGTAGTAGCTTGATGTGCTGGCGTCTGTACCTACTTGTTGAATTTGCTTGAATGTTATTTATGGAGAGGTACGATTTTGGTGACGCCGAGTGTATTAGTCTCACAGACTTCGTTATGTGTTTAATGAAAGCAAACTATATGTAAGTACTATAGCTTTATTTTTATTGACTTTTCTCATCGAACCAGCGATTTTGCCAATATTTTGATCCGGACTAAAAATTAAAATAAAACTGAAAATTGTTAATTTTCGGGAAAAAATAACCACCTTCAAAGGGCCATAGCTATATAGGGCCCTATAGAGTTTATAGAGCTGCAGTTGAGCTTAAATTGTTGAAAACTTAATTTAATTTTAAAAAGTACTGTATTTTGATTTTCGAGAAACCGCATAGCACTTTTAGAGTAAAAAGTGGAAAAAGTCCCAAATTTCGTAGTTTTTCACGTGGTGCACCGCAAGCACAATTTTTTTTAAATTTAGGCTTAAGACATACACAAAGCACTTTGTAAAATAAAACAAGATCTCCAATGAGCTCATAATTTGCATCATTTGTGCAATGTTTGTGTGCATACTTTAAGTGCAAGGCAATTCAAGGTGACAGATATTAATTAGTAGCACCCTACAGGGCGATGATCTAGGTTTTCGCTCAAAGGGGGCAAAAGTTTCTCTCTGGGGGACGGGGTGGGGAGGGTTTAATTCGCGGGGGCAACTGCACTCGTTGCCCCCGCCCGTATCCGCGCCTGCACCCTACATGGTACAAAAACATAACTTCACTGTCTGTGATATTGAATTGCTAAAAGGTCAACTTGCAGTACAAATGACATTTAAAGTTTAACAAATCTAAAATATCGTTGTGTTTCTGACAATTGTTTGAAGATGACCGAGACAGAGTGATGTTTTAAAAATACGTGTATGTTCATGGTTAAATATATTTAGTTCTTGGTGGTGCAAGCGGACCTAAGAGTGTGAAGTGGTAACTTTCCTGTATTCAGTTCTCGTTTAAAGAATTCTCTCGTCAGCTCGTTTTATTTTCAGGAAGACGGTTCGCCCGCCAGTATCGATTACTTGGAGACTTGGCAAGGCATGGAGGAGGCCAAGAACCTTGGCCTGGCCAAGTCCATTGGTGTGTGCAACTTCAAAACGGCAGACATTGACAGGATAAAGGCGAACAGTGTAATTGTTCCCGCTGTCAACCAGATTGAGGCAAGTTTTGAAAAGTTATGTATAATTGTTATTAGGTACTATTACTTTACGATCACTATGGTTAATGTCTTTGACTTTCGGACTGTCACAGTTTCAACGATTACTTGTATTTGAATAGAAATTTCACTCGTTTGATAGTCCGGCCGATCTATTCCGTATAAATCTCGCCGTGAAAACTTAAGTGAAGTGAGCTTGAAGTGAGCTGTCATTCCACCTAAAGCTAGGGACTGACACTAAGCTCATTTCACCTAAGTTTTGACGGTGAGATTTTTACAGAATAGACCAGCTGGTTATACCAAACTAAAAGATATACAGGATGTTAGGCAGCAATGGGTAGTCCGGTAAGGACCAGGCAGGTTCGGTCGACGGCGCGTTGTGTTCCACGAGCGCCTCAAAGAGATGTCAGCACTAACTGAAAGGGGTCCGCTAGGGCCGATGCCTGCCAGGGTCGCGGGTTGTTTGAAGGAGTTACCGTGGCCATGGCACAGGCAATTGAAGGAACACGGGTGGGTTTTAGTCAGTAAAAGTCGGACACGCCCTCCTGCTCCGTCAAGAGCGGGAGAAGTTATTTGATGATTTCCCACCCGGAAAAATAAGGGTGTTAGCCAGACGGTTGAACATATAAAAATTGCAGATCCGTGGGGCCGTCTGTTACGTGTTTAGGCTCGATAACAAGACCCAGGACACACGGATTTTTTAAATGACATTTTTAATTTTTTTTCTTCGTTGCTTAAACTTCAAACGTCTTAATTTCATTTCAAAATAGCAAAACAGGCAACATTTTTTTTACGTTCATCTAGAATAATAATAATTGTCAAATTTTATGGTATTCGTATTTGACGCTGATGACTGCTAGAAAGTTAAAAACGAGCCCCTGAAAATACAAATTTAAAAGAAGTACCGAAAGCCTGACTTTGAACTGCGTCTTAAAGAATGTGATAGAGCGATCCGCCTAACACCTCTGTATCTAAGTCTGGTTTTAATGAGATTATTACACGTTATTCTAGTTTCAACATTTTTATTACACCAGCGACCAATAATCAAAAATTAAAGATCATTAACCAGCTTGGTTTAAATAAAGAGGTTAATCTTCCTCAGTCATTGATTACTTGTAACTAGGTACTCGTATTGACGTTGATATTTTTAAGTTTTATTAACCCATAAAATACAGGCATGTACAGTACAACTATTTTCTTAATGTCCCTCTCGGCAATCATCGCATTTCCGAATACAAACGAATGCTAATTTCCATGTCCATCAATTATTAGATTTATCGTGTACTAGCTTTTGCCCGCGGCTGCGCCCGCGTGGATATCTCATGGGAACGTACTATCGGGATTAAAAGGTCCGGTTATGCCGGCTACAATGACGTTGTCTCGAAGTTCTTTGATTAAAACTCTTGTGCCATTACACAGGCTTACGGGGATTCCAACTTTCTAGTTTCCTATGTTGCTTTTGCCAGCCGCTTCGCCCACGTGGAAGTTGGAAATTAACACATGGAAACGTACTACCGGGATAAAGTATTCTATGTGTTAATCCATGTTACAAACTATCTGTGTGCCAAATTCCGCCTAAATCCTATTAGAAGCATAATACTAATGATTCAAATATTATCGTTAATTCATGCAAGCCTAGTACTTTTTGTTAGGTTTACTGCTCAGAAATTGTGTACAACGTTTCGTGTCTGAATTGATATACCTACTATCTTGAATTCATGCAATCCTAGTACTTTTTGTAAGGTTACAGCGGTATACAATATAAAGGAACCTCTGTGCAAACAGCTTTCTAGGTTTGAGGGTTTGGGCTGAGCGTTGATGAGTCAGTCAATAAGTCAGTAAGTCAGGACTTTCATTTTTATAATATTTCGGAAATGCGATGATTGCCGAGGGACATTAAGAAAATAGTTGTACTGCACTTAACTTTTATTTCATTACCGCTGTTCTAAAAACGGTGAAAGACACAGAATATTGTGTGGAAACCGGGGCGTGTCCTAGAACGAAAACTTATGGTGGGGCTTGCGTGCCGGATTATAACAGATGATCGTACTCAGAAAATCTGTTCGTCTAGAGAACTGTCTGGCGATAGTAATTATGTCAATATTAAGGCGAAATACAAATTTTCTTACGTTGTATGCATTTTCCAGGTAAGTAATAAAAATTAATTAGATATGTATTGTTTTAATTTAGAACAAAGTGCTAGGTAATACAAGATTGATACAGAGAGCAGGTTTTAGCAATCTGAACTTGACCTTTTGACAGAATAAACTTAGTTCAATGACTAAGAAATATAATAGGTACCTCTGAAGATCTAATGATTATGGCATTGGCAATGAATGAGCTGGTAAGCTCTAAAAAAAAAACAACTGAGTATTGTCAAACACCATCCAATGTACTCACACTGGACTATTCATTGACAACATGGGATAGTGCATTAAAACATACAGGAAGTGATAAACGCATATGTAAGTGACAGTAAAATCAATTTTTAAAAAGATCAACAAGAATGAAATGACAAATTAGTCGGTCGGCGCAACATGCCCCTTTTTCCATACTTCTCTATTAGTCGTCATCTCGGTAGTCCCCACCTTTCTAGCCATATCATCTTTCACAAAGTCCATCCATCATTTCTTTGGTCTTCATTTACACTTATAGCCATCGACATTCGTACTCAAATCTTCCCTCACGACATTTTCCTCATTTCTCCGCATCACGTGCCCATACCATGACAACCGATTTCAGCACAAGTTTTCAATTACCGGTGCCACTTTCAAACTGCCACTTATGTACTCATTTCTTATTCTATCCATTCGTGTAACACCCACACAATTAGCATTCTCTTCTCAGCTGTATTCAATTGCCTTTCGTTCGTTCCTTTTGTGGCCCAACATTGTGATCCATACAAGACAGCGGGTCTAACCATTGTTTTATATATCTTTCCCTTAAGTTTAAGGGGAATGCGGAAGTCGCAGATTGTTCCCTTGACCTGCCGCCATTTCATCCATCTAGTGTCAATTCTGTGCTTAACCATCAGATCTACTTCGCCTTCGCTTTGCATGAGTGAACCGAGATACCTTAAGTCGGAGCAGACTTGGAGAAGGGCGCCATCAAGCGCTATGGCTCCAGAACTGGAGATAACAAAATATCAAATTAGACCAAGTATCTTAATTCCTAATTTCTTAAAGATCGTAGATAAAAATATTTACAAAGCGCTTTACAACTTCTTAACAAACTTATACATAATATATTATGTAAATAACAAAAAGGCTTCAGAAAAACGAAAACCATTACTACCATGGCTATTTTCTTTTTTGCGTTTGGCATGCGAAATTTACGCAGATATGTCGACAGCTTTTGACTACGTTAACCATAAGACCCTTCTAAACAAACTTCACGCATACGGTATTCGTGGCAATGCTCATAATTTAATAAAATCGTACCTAAGCCGTCGTAAACAATGTACGGAGATATCAAAAGTGAGCTAAAAACTAAAAAGGAGAATACTTATCTCAGATAAATAAAATACGGTGTTCCACAGGGCAGGTTCCTCGGACCATTATTTTTATTATGCATAAATGACCTGCCACGTCAAATTCTTCATCCAATAGTATTGTCTGCAGATGAAGCACATCACTTATTAAACGTGTCAATAAAGAATGGTATAAAATTACATTAAAAATGCACTCAGCAGCTTAATAAAGTGACAGAGACAACAATAATTTAATTATCAATTTCAAAAAACCAAAATCAAGCACTTTTAAGAAAGGAAACCACCATAAGAGACATAATTAAAAATCAATATCCCCAAAAATTTGTAAATATTACAAATTTTTGGGGATATTGATTGACAGCAAGTTAATGTCACAGGCAGAGGACATTTGTAAAAGATTATCTACAGCGGTGGCATCTATGTATGCTGCATAACTTATAAAAAAAGTTAATCTGCTAACCATATTGGTTGCTTATCATGGTTTAGTACTTTCTGTTTTGACATTTGGTGTAATATTTTGGGGTAACTAATCAATATTTGTTTGCTAACTTGATTGAAACAAGAAAACGTAGTACAGATATGAGATTGCAATATCAGAGCTTATTGTGCACTCCCAGTATATAAAACTTATTTACTTAAGAAATGTTATCTGTATTTCACCTGTAATTTTAAATAAAATATCTAACAATATTAAAGATATGCCGTTTCAAAAATTTAAGAAGCATCTAACAGTAACGTCATTATTAAGCCGATAAGTTAATCTAATAGAAAAACTAATTTAGTTTTTATAATCTACTAGCTGATCCGACAGACGTCCTGATCAAATTTAATGTATGACAAAATTAATTTTCTTCACAATTTTTTCCGTGTATTTTTCCTGTTTTAATCGTTATTCGGGATGAACACAAATACAACAAATCAAAAACCATGAAAATCGGTCCAGCCGTTCTCGAGTTATAAGTCTTATAAGTTGCGAACAAACTCGACTTTGTTTTATATAGTGAATGTTTTTTTTTTCCGTCTTGAAAAAAATTGGGTACAATAGGAGAATGGAATAGAAGCCTATGGCATACCTAGATTTTTTTTGGTTTTTCAATAGTTTAGACCCAAATTGCTCTATCAATAAACACTACATTTGAAGTAAACTATGACAATAAAACCAGAAATTTTGCAAAACTTTATAGATCGTTATAAAATATCGAAATTCAATTCATACGCACTACGCAGGGTGCATAGTGCGTATATTTATAAATTTAAAAAAAGATTTTTTTTCGAAAAAAAAAACTCAGTCATCATGCCCTATATTTTTCGAGACGGTAAAAAAATATCACCCAGTATATAGATTTACCTAAATATGTACACTAAAGAAGCATGCCGTATGCAAATATTCTATTCTTTTCTTAAAATACGAGAATTGCTCCTGTTTTGTTTCGTTTGTGTGAACAATATTTCTTACCAAATAAAGTTTTCCCCACCAACCTCTTCAGCTCCACCAGATCCTCCCATCGAAAATTCAAGAGAAGGCGATGCAAGAAAGCTTCAACCGCGGCATAGCAGTCACGATGTTCATTCCCTTCGGATTATTCGTCTCCAGTGACAAGGATCCCAGTAAGGATGACCAGATCGCGGATATTGCCAAGAACTACAAGAAGAGCGTAAATCAAGTCTTGCTGCGGTACTTAGTAAGTTAAAAAAAACTTCTTTTCGTATCAATAAATCAACTGAAATGTTTTCGAATTAATACGTAGTGACCAGGATAACACTATCGTCACAGAATAGATCATAGTACTGACGCTATCAAACCAGTTTTTCTTCCGAGAAATGTAATATGAAGGAAGTCGACAAAAGAGTTGGTTTACAGAAGCCGACCCCAACATCGTTGGTAAAAGGGCTAGGCAGATGATAATGTACGTAATAAGTAGTTGTTTGTTATCATGAGTATAATCATGTGTTGAAGTATCGGTCACTAATTACCAGTCACCCTATATAAGGTTGTCCTTCGTATGAAACCTTTACCTACATAAAAATGTACCTATATTGGTCGGTATTTAATTGATTGATAAACTGCAATACCGTTTAATCGATAACTATGAAATATGTATAATAATGTGTATTTTTCATGTAGATAATTTCTATAGGCTTTTCGACTTCCATGCAGGCGAAGCCGCAGGAAAATGCTAGTATTAAAGGTATATTATTGACAATTCTCATTAGTTATTCTATGCATCTCTTACAGCTCGACAGAGACGTGATCACGATCCCCAAGTCGACCAATCGGGACCGTTTAAAGGAGAACATCGATTTGTTTGACTTCCAACTCACTACAAGGGAGATAGCAACCATTACCTTTATTTTTGATTAATTCGATAATATTTAAGAATATCTTCCATATAAGATAAAGCCAATGGATCCTCGCGCAACGTACCTACATCTATCTATCTATATAAATAAAAAGCAATTGCCGAATGTATGTACGCGCATCACTTCAGAACGGTTGCACCTATTTGGCTAATTCTCTTTTTGTTGTGTTTCTAATTGTCTGGACAAGGTTTGTATGAAAGAAAATGTTTAAAAACTTGCCGGAAAAATTGTAAAATTCGGTAAAACTGAAAGTGAATGCAGGAAGTGCATTCTATGGGAATTTTGTATGAATTTTGACAGGACAACGTTCGTCGGGTCAGCTAGTTTCAAATAAATGTGTGTCGCTCGCTGCAAATGATTTATTTTAATTTTAATAAGTGCTTATATTTACAAAAAAAAAAAAAACTGTTCTATCCATGAAGGTGTTGTTATATCGTGCTAGCTATATTCATGTGGTCATTTTCAGAAAAAATAAAATTCCCAATTTTTTTTTTTGTGAAGACCGCAGTAATCCGCTGGATGTGAGAAGGACAAAACTGGTCCAAGTGGCGTTGCTTGGTCACCGTCAGGATGGCTGGACCAAACGAGATATGGACATGACCATGTCCATTATTTAATAGCTATTTGCTACTATTTACTACTTATAATGAAATATTTGCTACCTTTGCGTAAAGAAATACATATGTAAAAGAAATAAAGTGGTCAACCATTCTGATGTCAGGTTGGCTGACCACTTCCAAGTTTTCTTAGTTTTAGCATTGTATTAACCGCGTTGTTAATATATATTTTTATATTATAATAATTTTATTATAATTTTATAATTTATATTTAACATATATTTTTTACACAACTTTAAGAAGCTCCTCTAAAAAGTTATTAATAAAAGACATTAAAACGCCTGTACATCAATTATTTACGACTGTTCTTCCCAGAATAATTGCTAACAATGTTTTTGCAGGCGCTTAGTGGCTTATGAACAACTTGTTTCTGGATTTCCATATTAGTGTTATCCATTTATAAAATTTTATAATTATTTACATATCGCATTTATTCTTAGGAATATAAGTATATAATTATATTTTAATGATTATGAATTAACGTCAATTTAGAGAGTGCCTCCAAGACCATTATTAGCAATTATCTCACGAAAATAAAACGTGGCGTAAATTATTTATGTGCAGGTGTTTTAATGTCTTTAATTAATAAATTCCATGTGTATATAGACGGACATGCTAAATACCTCCATCCCTCTCCCCCTCCCTCGACCTTATACGTTATGTAAACGTTTTGAAAAAGATGTACCTAAATTAAATAAAATAAACTTTGAAAATTTGAGAAATTATAATTCAAATACCACAGTTAATTGCAATTTCATTGCTAGCTTCTTTCAATATTTTACGTCTTAAAACAACATTAATTAATAAAATTCCTAATTGTCTCAATTTATATTAGATTCCATTATGGTTATAAACTTTTTGATACTAAAACGATTTTAAATCATTAAGCAAAGCAAACTGCAAATTATTATGATCGTCTTAAAATAAAATTATAATTGTGACTAAATAATATCTATTTTAGAGTCTAACATAAAAATACAGATCTAAATACTTAACTACCCTCTGAGTTTAACATGGTCCAAAGTATTGTGTAAACAAGGCAATTTTGAGTTGTTACAATGTCAGCTAATTCAGAAAAATATAATTTTGAGCCAATTTAGACCATAAACGCTAACAGTGGTGCACATTCTCTTGTTCAATAACTAAATTAAAATTAGAGAATCGTTATTTTTTACTAACAGGCAGAGTAACAAAAGAACGGCTATATTTGAACTAACTTAGATATGTCAAACTAGTTTACGCCTTGCGCTACACCGTGTTTTTAGTCAACATGTTATTGCGTGTCGTCTTTTGTATGGAAATTTTAGTTCAACTAAATTTGACAGCTCTAATTTACGTCCGTCTCTTTCTTGTTTTATTAGAGAGAAAAGTTAGCAATAGCCTGAATTAAGTTTAGCTTGTGCACAACAGAATCGGCACTCTTGTATCAAAACAACAACAGCCTTAGAAAAATCAGCATTAGCAAAATATTTTTTCAAATCCTGTCACAATCCAATATCACAAAAAATCGGATACTTATTGGGTGCCCCAATTCGAAAAATCCCTAAGTCCTGTTTACTTATGATAAGTCCAAAACTTTATTTTATCAATTATAGGTGTTAAAATAACTTTATGGGTTTTGTTTTTATACATAAATAAAGAGTATACTTTTTACTATAACTTGTTGGTATTTTCATTTTTATACACCATGTGTGTTTTTTCAAACAATAAATTTTGTGCTTTACTCCTCAAAATGAAAAAGTGGACTTAGGGATTTTTTGAATTGGAGCACCCTATTTAAATCCTACAAAATGACGTCAGTTTGACAAACCAACATTACTACACTACAACATCAGTTTGACAACCTAACGTCATTACACGGTGACGTCCATTTGACACTTGAGCAAAATTAGTGACGATTCATTGTTAAACTGTTGGAATCGATTCTACATCAATCGATTGCGAGCTGTCTGAAGGAGCCATCGATTCCGAACAACTCGTCGTAGTTGGTTGGTCTGCCTGGCCGGAGGGACTCGTTGGCAATGATGCTGTCTTGTCGCTTGAACCACTCACGGTACTCTTGGAGTTTCAGCTTCCATTGTTCTGTTATAGAGAAATGTATTAGTAAGAATAAAACAAACAACATCACGCTTGTATTCCGCGAAGGCTTCCCTCAAACGTCTGGCGTACACCAAGTGTGCGTAAGAAAAAATTGAAATCTTTACATCTTTACATAATATACGTACATATATAAACGTATATCATAATATATAAACGTAAAAAAAAACATTATTATCCTATGACGACCGCGGGCTTACAGTAGTTTTGAACCTATGGGGTTCGGTTGACATTCGAGCAACCTTACATAACCTATGGGGTTTTTTAAACAGTTGACGGGAGCAGAGATGTACGTACAGCCGCAAAAGTTATTTGATATACAGGCTTAATATTTTAATTTTCACTGCATGGCCAGTTTTTTTTGCTACCGTGTATGTAATAACTTTTCAAGCTTGTAGTAAACGTAAGAGAGTGATGTAAAAGAATTCAATACTCAGGGCACTCACAGCATCGTTTAAAAGTAATAATAATATCCTGGGACATTTCACACACGGTCATCTGATCCCAAACTAAGCAGAGCTTGTACTATGGAAACCAGATAACTGATAAACTACATACACTACTTTTTTATTTTGTAAATACATACTTATATAGATAATTACACCCAGACTCAGGACAAACAGACATGTTCATGCACACAAATGTTTGTCCTGGATGGGAATCGAACCCACGACCTGCGGCATGATAGGTGGTATCTTAACCAACCACGCCAGCTGGCCTGTCAAAATAATAAGTAATAATATTGTATTTTTATAAGTAATAATCAGTAATATTGCAAGTTAGCTGCCTGTGTACAAAATAGTTTGTTCGACTGTGCATTTCGCCGCATTGTTTATCAGACCCACGTAATGCGGGTGGGTACAAATTCAGACTCTAAGGTGCTACTGAAATTTTTTTGATGTAAAACCCAATAACAGTGCGGGACCAGGGAATCAAATCCAGGATCTCGTTCAGCAGTACTTGAGACTATTAGACTAACCAATAATAAATAGGTAGGTACAAGATACTTAGAATATATACCTTGTAGTGTCGCCATACTGCCGCACTGTCCGCCGTACTCCGTGGGCAGCATCTCCTGAGGTATGTACTTGTATAGATCCTTCACCTCCTTGTGGATGTAGATCTGTAGGGGAGGGATCATGGTTACTTGGCTAATAACATGGTGAAACCCGCCACATTTTGGCCCAGCTCCTGTGAGCTTGGTCTTCAGTAGAAAAGCGCAAACTAGCTCGACAAGTCGCGAAGAAATTATTCTAAGTTAAAATCATTTTACTAAACAAAAAAATAACTAAGTATCTAGTATTAGTCGTAATATCATGGCCCTGCTTCACACAGTTTTTACGACTTGAAAAAAACAGCGAGACTTCTTTAATATATGTAAGTTTAATAAACCTAATAATAGAAAATTGCCGACCCTACCTATGAAATTGGCGATCGATTACCTATGAAATTGTCGATTTTTAATACCGGCTAGTGTGAAGATCAATCTTTAATTTGGTTAAGAATTCCAAATTCAAAAAAGCATTATTTTTTGTATCAGTTGTTCATTTGTTTTCCCGCCGTTCGATTTTTCTTTGATATCGATATTTCTGTAACCATGGAAAAATCTGGAAGAATCGAATTTGCGCGCTATTTTCGAATACGAGCTCCGTCCTGGCACCAACGCAACAGATAGCACGAAATATTAACTTATCTTTAGTTTTATTGCTTCCGTTCTGGAAATTTTGATCTCAACAATGAGCTCCGGGGAAAAATTTCAAATCAAACGAAGCGGTGAAAAACGCCTTTAAAGAATTTATCGATTCCCGTTCCCAGGATGTCTATAGCAGAAGCATCAACGAACTTTCATTAAAATGGCAAAAGTGCATCGACAATATTTCTTTAATAAAAAATTGTTTAGTTTTTTTTCTATGTAATACGGCAATTTCATAGGTAAAGTCGTACATACACATACACCTTCCGGAATAAATAATGGTGAAAACCAATACAATTTGTTTGGTAGTTTAAAAGAACCACGCGGTCACCCAGACAGACACGAAATTTGACTAGTTTATAATGGGTACAGATAGATAGATCACTGTTTATGTACTAAAATAAAAGCCAATAGAAAAAATTGACATCTTATTCAGTGCATAATAATAATAATAATATGATTTACTTTACTATCTTGAAGTTTTTTTACACAGCTAACACCGTGTAGTTTATCTACACTCATATCGTAAAGTTCTGATTATGAATTAAAAAATAGTATTTTTTAATTCATAATCTGTACACAACTCAAAACAAAATTAAAAAGTTTTATTATGATAAGTACAGATTTCTTAACAGCATAGTGCTATACAATAACTTTTTTCTATTAAAGTACACTTCGGATCAACCAAGGAGTTTTCAATTCGATTTTTATCTTTGTATGTGGACTGCGCTAGGGCGCATGCGCGGTTGACCGATGATAGCTTCGTACCTAACCATAGTAACGTTATTATGGTTTCGGAGCCATTATTGTGTTTGTTTACTTTTGCTAACTTAGTTTTTTTATTTTATTTTAGATAAATAGTTGCATGAAACTGCACAAAATTAGGTAATAAAACACTCGTGTGATACTCGTGTTTTAATACCTAGTTATCTGCAGTTTCATACACTACTTTATCTACTTGCATACATTCGGATTGAACTTACTAAATAAGAGATCAATGTTAAAAGAGTAAGAAATAGTTTATTTAGAATCAAAACTTTTTTGTTATGCTATAAAAATGGCGCGCCCCACCTAGGCGTTCTATAAGAAAAAGTAATTGATGGAAACTAAACTAGGATTTACCCTGTATCGTATTGGTAAAAAAATGTTTTATTACATTATTTAGCGCAGCATTATAATATCTATCTCTATCTATATATTATCTTTATATTTGAACTGCGCTCGTCTCAACTTATCGCGCACGTGTTGTATAATATATGTCAATAAAACTCGATTTGAAGTTTATAATTCGAATTTCACGATATGAGAGTAGATAAAATCTAATTTTGGCCTATCATAAGTTGTGGAAAATTGATACTAAATCGTTTTTGCCCATTTTCAGACTGACTACTTTGTTCGGCAAGAATAAATTACCAAAGACACCGATCCGAGCTTTTTTTTTCTTGTTCTTTTCGCTGGTGCCTGTGTTGAAATCTTTTCTAGAACCGATTTATTTATTAAAAACGCAGCAGGAGTTAAGCTACGGTTTTCTAGAAGAGCGATCACCGCACTTAACGGCCGCAATGACGGCTGTCATGAAAATGATGGCAGTTGCAAAGATTTAAATCGTTAGATTCGTTTCTGTTTCGGTCGGACACCTCTGACATATTATTATAGATTGACGATGACGCCACTCCATCACTGCCTTATTGGACCAGTCACATTTAATTCGACAAAGTTTGGTTTTGCCAAAGATAAACGTTGGAACTTTTGAACATTGTCGTACTGAATGTATGTAAAATCTTACCCTTTTCCTGATCTTCTCCTTGAGGAAAGGTTTGACGAAGTTAACAAATCTCTCGACCAGCGGCGACGTGTTCACGATGTGGACTTCTTTCAACTTTATGGGATAGGCTTCCTGTAAGAACAAAATTTAAACATTTATTAAGACACAAGTGTTTTTGAAACTCATTATTTGCCTAGACTTTTCCCAACCATGTATGTAACTAAGTCTTGGGGTCGGCTTCCAGTCTAACTGGATGCAGCTGAATACCAGTTTTTTTTTTACACGGAGTGACTGCCTATCTGGCCTCCACAACCCAGTTACTGGGTACTACGATACCCTTTGGTACCCTTAACGACTATCAAAGATCCACGAATGACAGCCGGACCATTAGCTTAGCCTCATTTTCAACATACATCACTAAACACGTTTAACGCTAAACGAGTTTAAAACGTCGCTCGGTTTCTTTCAATCATTTGAAGATGACAGGAGCTCGTGGCTAAGTACAGCCACACGGGTCGATCCATCAGGTTAAGCTACGCTTGCCGGGGTTGGTCTGTGGATGGGTGACCATCTTTTCATACCGAGACTCCTCCGTGCCTCGGAAAGCACGTTAAGCCGTTGGTCCCGGCTGTCATTCCTGGATCTGTGACAGTCGTTACGGGTTGTCAGAAGCCCGAAAGTCTGACAACCAGTCTTACCAAGGGGTATCGTATTACCCAGTAACTGGGTTGTGGAGGTCAGATAGGCAGTCGCTCCATGTAAAATACTGGTATTCAGTTGCATCCGGTTAGACTGGAAGCCGACCCCAACATAGTTGGGAAAAGGCTAGGCAGATTGATTGATTGAGAGACAGAATAATGTTTTAAACTCGTTTAGCGTTAAACGCGTTTAGTGATGTCTGGTGAAAATGAACGTTAAAGTTTTATTAATTTATGTGTGGTATTTTCAAAACAGAGCGAGTAGGTAAAATTCTGAATGGCTATACATTTTAGTCTGGAAGAAATGTATAGCCATTCAGAATTTTTCGATAGCGGATTGACTCGATTACAAGGCTTTTCTCTACTACACAATGGTCAAATTAAGGTCAAACTCAAACAGATCCCGACCATGATTTATTTTTGGGTTTTTATTTTAAAGTATTTATAATTCCTTCAAAAATCTCCCTTGTAAACTAACGATAACAGAAACCTTGAGGAACTTGGACTTTGTTAACAGTTTTAAAACACCAACGGCAAATGTCGAATCGTTTCTACACATAAAAGGTGCAATTTAAATAACGCGTAACCTCTTAAGGGGTCATTGTACTCATCATTATGAATAACTTTTACTATGGTATCAAACCTGCAATCGCTAAAAATGAAGTCAGCTGTTCCCTACATTTTGACGAATTATGCGAACATAAATATAGGGAACAGATGATTTTTTTTTCGCGATTTCAGGTTTGGTTCCATTGTTATTTAAGTTACACCTTATATAAGGAAACATGGTATTTTGGTACAAAAACTCATTGCTAAATAAAAACGTTAAAGTTCAATGAACTGTCTGCTAAATTTTTAATAAATTCATCTAGTAGGTATACTCACTAGTTTATTTGTTATTTGTCGATATTTATTTATTATAATTACGGCACGATCACACAGAAATGGCATAATAGCGCAAAAGAAATATAAATTGCTTCCTACATGTTTTCTACGCTCAAAATTTTCGTATACTAAGCAGAAAAATCCGCAGAACATCACACCTGCATTCTCCAAAGTGAAAAGCAGAAGACTCAAATAGTACTATTTTAGGAGGTGTATGTACATACACCTCCTACGCCCACATCGCTTGTTCCAGCCTAAGGAAAGATACCTTTGCTTAGACGTGATAAATCAATCTGCCTAGCTTGTTCCCAATTTAACCATTTCGGGGTCGGCTTCCAGTTTAACCGGATGTCCAGTAGTGGACGGCATTCGATTGAAATGATAATGATGAATCTACGAACTTGAACACAAATCATGAACTTCTTGATGGTAGCAGCAGACAGCTTGGCCAGCATACTGGGTCCCAGGATAGCTGCATCCAGCACATAGATATCCCCCGCCACTCCTTCTCTCTCTTCTGTTAATCGCACGTCTCCAATCATGAGAGCTAGCTTCAGGGTGTCTGTGATCTGCTGGGAGTTTAAGTCGGGGTGGACTCCTGGAAATAAGATAAATAAATGACACTCATTGTGTGAACGATGCATAATTACAGACGCCAGCACATCAAGCTACCCGAAACTCTGAAATTTTCCCAATCAACCTTGAATCTATTGCTTTAGCGATAAAGTTGAATATCTATTAAAGAAATTGCTGGCGTCTGTACAATAAATAGCAAGGTGGTTCGCGCAAGGATATCCTCGCCTCTCGATGGGCGAGAAACTGCCGACGTGTAAATAAGGTTTTACTTAGGACCACGGCGAAGATGGCGAGAAAAGCTTGTCTCCTACTGGACTGGCCTTTAATAAGCAATGAACAGAAGTGGGTGGATAAGATACGAGGAGGTCTTTGCCATTCAGTAGGACACTTTAGGGAAGACAGATGTTAATTCAGGAAATTTTGCTGTTACCTCTGCATATAGTGACTCTTCTGCCATTTGGTGTGACGCCCGGTAGTGGTGGTCCTTGACTGAAATGAATAAAATATTTAACTTAATAAGATTTCTCTTTATAAATTTGTTGATAAACAAATTTTAATCAACATGTTGCCGAGTTGCTGTCAACATCGACACTATGTCGACTAAAGCCCCGTATTCATGGTAAACATTTGTTTAGCAATAAAGTTGAATCAACGTGTTGCGGAGTTGCTGTCAAGAAGTTGCTGGCAACACTGCGTGTTGCAGAGTTGATAGCGTCATGTTGACAAGCTCTCGCCCGACAAGCGTAAACATCAGTTTAGCGAAAATTGTTGACGTGTGTGAACGTGTTTGCAACAGTTTATAAACGTGGCAGTAGTGTGGAGTAATGATAAAATAATGCAACTAATAGAATTATTTCAATCAAAACCATTATTATGGGATTCTTCTATAAAAGATGCGGATGATTCTGCTATTGATGGACCAATCATTTCCAGAAGATGTTCGAAATCACTTTTCGACATTCTCGTAAAGTTACCAAATGATCCATCTCCCATTCTGAGGTCACTCATCAAATTTCCTCTTTGCAAAAGATAGTTTCGAATCCACCATCTTTTTCTCTTTTTTTATTAGAAATCCTATACATCAGATACAGAGAACACAACAACACTACCTCCTCGGGCAACATTTTAACGCAGACTGGCGTGTGGACAACCTGTATTGATTTAAACATAGTTGCTAGCAACATTCTCGCCGCTCACCAACAATGTTGATCAACTGTTCCTAAACAAATGTTTACCATGAATACGGGGCTGAACGATAACATCTGTTTATCAACAATTGTAGAAGAATCAACAATTCTTTTTCTATTTTTTTATTACACATTTTATAAATTTGATACAGAGAACACAACAGCCATACTTCTTTAGGCAAGACATTGACGCAGACTGGCGTGTTATATATAAACTTTGTTTCCAGCAAATTTGTCGTTACTCATCAACAATGTTGAGCAACATCAACAAAAAGTTTACCATGAATACGTGGTTTTATTCAAAAGTCTTCTTAAATGTTTGTTATTTGGTTAAGGGCTTATTTTTCAATCGTCAGTTAAGTCTTATCGGAGGAATAAATAATTATGGCAATTTGACAGCTTTTGCATAGAAAATATGTTAAACCGCCATTGTTGTACTACAGATAAAAGTTATCAGGCCATTGAGAAATCGGCCTTATGGCATGTAAATTGCAGTACCCGGCCGCACGTACGACATATCGAGTTTTGGAAAAGATCACCCACTTTCTATGGCTCGTCAATATATAAATAAACGCCCAATATTAAGAGGGAAGCGTCAGGGTAGCCCGCGAAATTCAAATTTTCTTAGGTTTTTTGCAATTTACAAGTCAGTATTTGGTTGTACGTTGATCAAAATATAATTCGAGGTTGTAACGAGTATGTATTTACATAATTATAATCATTAAAGTGATCAATACCACTCTTTTAAGATCAGCCGGTCTATTCTGTACAAATCTCACCGTGAAAACGTAGGTAAAGTAAGCTTGAAGTGTACTGTCATTCCACCTGATGCTAGGGATTGACCTATTGACAGCTCACTCCACGCTCACCTCACCTAAGTTTTCACGGTAAGATTTGTACAGAATAGCACTGCAGGTAATCCTAATAAATGACTATTTCATGAAATCTTGACATTTCAGGATTATACTAACTTAAGGAGTTATATTACTGATTCTAATGATTATAATTCTGTAAATACATATTTGTTACAGTCCCGAATCATACTTTATTTAACATACAACTTAATACTGACTTGCAAATTGCAAAAAACGTAAGAACATTTTAATTTCGCTGGGCTACCCTGACGCTTACCCCTTAAAATGAATAGAGTTGGTAAAGAGAGATAGAGATAGTTGGTTTGTAATGGTTTTCGTCAGAAACTAACATTTTGTTGCTCATAATTTCATCAAGCTCGGGTCTGCTGGCATCTCGCTTTGTGAAGAACTCGGGGCAGGCTGCCCTCATCGTGAAGTACATGTCCAGCTTCCTCTTGCACTTCTCCAGAGAAAAGCTGCTGCCTCGCAGGAAGGTCATGATTGGAGGGATCTCTGTAAAAAAAAAATAAGCTTGTTAGTTTTTGGTCTTCTGGTCCAAGATTAGATTGTTGTTATGCTGCTTAGTCTTCTTCGAAAAGATGCGTAGTACTTGCATTGATGAATATGAGCCAAATTAAAGGAGTAAGTACGGAACGTAGCACGTCTAACCAAATTGTTAAAAACATGAAAGATATTTATCTTACTGGGTAGGTACACAAGTGAGGAACTCGTACCTAAGTCGATCAGCCGCACGAGTCGATCCATCAGGTTAAGCTACGATTGCCGAGGTTGGTCCGTGGATGAGTGACCATCTTTACATAGCGAGACTCCTGCATGTCTCGAAAAGCACGATAAGCCGTTGGTCCCGGCTGTCATTCGTGGATCTTTGACAGTCGTTACGGGTCGTCAGAAGCCCGAAAGTCTGACAACCAATCTTACCAAGGGGTATCGTATTACCCAGTTACTGGGTTGTGGAGGACACATAGGCAGTCGCTTCTTGTAAGATACCGGTATTCAGCTGCACTGGAAACCGACCCCAACATAGTTGGGAAAAGGCTAGGCAGATTGATCGAGTACATAAGCATGCGGCCCGTATGATTGGAAGTGCTCAGCACCCTCTTATGTTCATCAACAATACCAGAGCCATTGCACGTGCATCACAGTCAGAGACAAAGCTGATATGCCCCATGTAGCTGTTACATCGGCACCAATAATTTGAAACTGGAACAGAACCGCTTTCCTAGGAAACTAAAGCTTTGGTTTCCGAGGAAAGCGGGTTCCATCATATTATAATGGCCGCCATGAAAAACCGTCATTTTGCTCCTGCTGCCCAAATATCAATTAATCAAACAATCGCTAGATTTGCCCTCACCGTACTTAGTCATGCGAAAAATTGTCCATACTGGGAAGAGTGAGTTCACACATTATTATTAAACAAGACAATCAAGTCACTGCGTCATTTTTGTCAGAGATGTCAAAACTCATCAGAAATGCGACTATCTTTTGACGAGGTAGGGCGAATCTAACGATTTAAATCTTTGCCGCTGTTATACTTTTTATGACAGCCGTCACTGCAGTCGTTGCGGATACCCTCTTCTAGGAAACCGTAGCTTAAAGCTATATAGCTTGGTGGCATATATAGTTATAGTGGTAGAAGTTGCCGGTAGGAACTTCTTCAACACAAAGAGCTCTATGTCTACGATATATAATATTTGTAAATAATAATAAAGTTAATTAAAAAGACAACTTTGGTCCACAACAATTGTTAAATATATGAAATAATTATATATTCGTACCCCAATCATCCGGCAGATGGGGCTGCTTCTTGAGCCAGTCCCTGATGGCCGCCAGGTCTCTGTCGCGGGTGGTCACATCTTCTTTCAGCTCGACACGAATGCTCTTCCATATCTCGCCCGAAGGCTGCTCCAGCAGCTCTTGTTTTAACTTCATTTTTATCTGGATCTGAGGAAATATTGGACTTTGAGTATACTTATTTATTTATATGGACATAGGTAATAAACTAAGCATGTTACAGACACTTGGGTAAATCGGTTCATAGTACAGTACGCGCTACGGACCGTTGTGTTTAGGAAGAGCTAATTGCTGCATTTAATGCCTATAGCAACTTAAAAGAAGGAGGTTCTGCAGAAGACGCGATTTTTTATTATTTTCGACATTTCTGGGATTTTCTTGGACTCCCAATGAAATTAACGCACAGACTACCTGAAATCACGTTCAGCAGTCTTTAGATACTTATGGAAACAAAGCAAACCTTCAGAATCACAAGAAACAAACGTGCTCTTTCATTCTTTGTGTGATAAAATGCCGATGCAGTTACTAATTACTATTGGGATACGGGCTAAAGGCAGATTATTAAAATGATTTATTACAGAATATCATCCATCATTTGAATGCATCCAGAACACAACTAAACCGAGCAACCGACTAAGGGCGCGTTCGACGATTATTATTATTTACTTTTTGACATCTCGGGACCCTGGGGTCGCGGACCTATGGAAGGCGTACGAGGGGCCGAAGCCAATTCGCAGAGGCCCCTTAGACAATTTTAAATGATGAGGAGGCACCAACCGACGATTATCCCTATATGCACTATGCAAGTGCACCCAAGGACAACCCCCAGTTGGTGCAGGACTATAGCAGGACGTGGAAACAAAACATATTGGGCTATGGGTTTGGGTGGCTAACGTGGATTGGGTATCTTGAACTATGGAAGAACTAAGGCCCATGCCTGACCAATGTTATGTAATACACGGATAAAATGGCAAGGGGTGACTTGCACACTCAATAATGGGCCCCCAGAAACGGTCGCTAGCACATAGTGACGTAGCGACTAGGGGGCAACACTTCCTGGGGTGCTTGAGGAGTGGAGAGGTATTTAACGGCTATCAGGACAATCCCGGAAGTATGGTCAAGATCCCTACCAGCATCTTACTGGAATACTTCCTTCCTCCGAGCATGTTTGCTTTTGCGAATCTCCACTAAAGCCGGCCAATAAAGGCAAGAAAGAGGTGGGAGTTCTGTTCTTCGTCAGTAGTCACTCCAGCCGGCCAATAAAGGCAAGCCAGAGGTGAAGAACAAGACTTCTCCCGGGAGATAAGGTCCGTGGGGTCGCTACTGCCCAACAGCTCGCCACATGCTGCCCTGCAGATTTATGTATCTTTCTTGGTCTCCCTCCCTACCTTAGACCTGTTTCGGCAAAGTAAACTCTACCGGCACAGATCCAGAGTTTGGGAGCGCGCAAGCCCCACCACGACGTCAACGTAGAGATACGACGGTGGGGTTATTATTATTATTACGAAAGATTATCGTGTCGTTTAACACGACGACACGATTAACTATCGTCCACGACTGTTTTAAAGTCGTGGCTTGTGTATTTAAATGGAGGTGTTCACATATAGGACGACACGATAATCGGTCGTCACGACATAGTGGGAACGCGCCCTAATTCGCAATCGACCGCAAAGCAACCAACATATCCGTCTAAATTCGTCTGTGTTGCCTAATCTCGCGTGTTGGAAAGGCTTTAAGGTCACTGGCAATGTTTGTTGTCGGCCATCACACTATCGACACGCCGCCGCCGTGTTGCAAGTAGCTAACAACTTCTGTTGCAATTTCGCTACAACTACGGCTGGTTTCTGAAAGTTTTAGCGGATGGTGGATACGGCTTCGGAACTTTGTACAAAAAAGTAAAAACCGACATCAAAAACTTATAACGAACAGCTTCTGAAATCGGTGCCAAGCTGTGGTGCATTGAAGAATTGAAGACACCGACTTCAGAAGCTGTTTTAGCTGTTTTAAGTTATTTATTAAAGTTATTTTATTCGATTTAGGTTTTGAAGTTGGTTTTAACTTTTTTAAAGATTTATTTTTCCATTATTAGTTAAATAAAGAAATGGCATATGCCCAAGACGAACGAAAAGGAGAATCATCAAAATCCGCTTAGAAATGCCGGAGATACAGTAACTTTATGCATATAACTTCGTACATAAAAATAATTACCTAATGAATTATATGTCTAATAAAACCTTTTTGAAAGTATGTAGATCACGTTAGTGAAAAAACCTCCTTTTTTGAAGTTGTTTAATAAAAAAATAGACATTAGAATTCCATAATAAAAGCATTATGATGCTTAAACTTGAAATTTGATGAATGAAAATTAAATTATAAACCACTATAGATTTTCGTAAACCAAATGTTGATGACGCCTGGCCTTCGCCACTAGCTATGGTCACTATTAAAATTAATGACTGTAAAATACGTGTATAAATGTTCTAAGTACGTACTTAATTTAATATGTGCGCTATTATGTTATCCTAGTCATTAGTTGTAGACTACGTAAAGTTTTGCAGAAACGTGAAGATGACTTCATGTTCCGTGTGATGAGGATGAGGAGGAACCATGGACATGTCGTGCGGAAAGTTTTGAATAGGAAAGGAAGAACAAAGAAACGATGGATGGAATCTTTCTTCTTCTCTATCGTGTGGTTCGTGACTTTTTTTTTTATTTGAGTTGGGTTTGCTTTTGACTATAGTATAGGTTAGAGGTGACAGAGACAAAGTCTACGATGGACTGAGCTTACCCAGAAGACGCCTGTTCACTCTAACTTTGAAGAGATCCGGGTTGTAAGCGTTCGGGAACACAGACGCAGGTAGTGAGTTCCATTCTTTTGCCGTGCGCATTACGAAGGATGTTTGAAAGCGCTTAGTGCAAATTGGTGGAATGGCAACTAGGTATGGATGGTAACTTGCAGTGCGTCTCGATGTTCGGTGGCAGAAGGGAGCCGGTGGAATGAGGTTGTGGAGTTCCTGAGCACACTCACCGAAGTACAGTCTAACCAGTCACCAAATTAGGCAAGTGACTAATCTGGTGTCAGAGTTTTTATGCCGCCCATGGGCCCCTGACTTGGCTTCACATGCCGTCGAGAAATATCTCTCAGGCATTCCGGTTTCCTCACCGAAAAGCCAGAGGTGCGTGTCGTGTGTGGGTTCGAACTCGAGACTTATGACTAGGCAGTCCGACAGTCACACCACTAGGCTATCACAGCTGGATGGAAAGGGGTGACTACTGAGATGACGGCTGATAGAAAAGTATCGAATGGAAAAAAGAAGACATACTACGTCGACGCAAAATAAATTGAGGAAAGATGATAACGATAACATTGATAATCTTGGAAAATCTCGTAAAGGCTTCACAGAAACAGAAAGTATTCCTACAACCGTAAAGAAACTGGATATATTTATTTTATATTTATTTATTTATTTATTTATTAAAACTTTATGCACAAGTAGAAACAAATACCGTACAAAGGCGGACTTAATGCCTGAGGCATTTTCTACCAGTCAACCTTAGGGTGATGCAGAGAAAACATGGCAGGTGCAATATAAAGGATAGATAACACGAAAATAACTATAAAATAAAAGAATAAATACAACAATATATACATATTGTATACATACATATAATCAGAATAAAGCAAATTTTCATGCATAGTATTTGCGACCTCTAGTTGAAGAGTCGTTATCCACCATGCAGGGGCGATACAATCGCAAAAATAAAAGAAAGCTATTAGTCTACTGTTTCCTGTCATATCTAGGTAATAGCATGACATTATTTCAATACAAAAGTTTCTACTATACTTAAATTCTTGTTAATAATGAACCCTTACAGATCTTTTGTCTATAATGTCTTTGTAATTATTACACTATTTAACGTCGTTACGATTCTAAATAGGTAATTCATCCTTTACCGATGATTTTCCTGGCAAATTGCCAAGTTCCGCTTCGATCAATATTGATGATGGACAACAAATTATATGGATTATACTCGCATTATACGTTCAAGAACTCGTACCCATTTTGTAAGGTCCCATAACTCTTACTTTATTCTGACCATAGAGGCAGACCAATATTTATTGCCTCCTTAATGGTCGCAATCGCTACTGCTGAGCATGAGCTCCAGGGTTCGATTCTCGGGTCGGAAAAAGTTTTTAGGTTTTTCCATCTGGTGTATCTCACAAAGACCCTGGGAAAACGGATTTTTATGATTTTTAGTTGAAAGATAGTACACAACGTCAGTGTACTGTAAAAATTGTATTTTCTATTTTAACTACTGATAACCTTTAATTACTGTAGATAATAAGTAAATTTCCAAATTTGTTGTTTTTGATAAAATATTAATAATAACTATGATAAAAAGTAAAATTATTATGAAAATATTAGATAAATTAATAATAAAAAAGTACCAAAAAATCATTAAAAATAAATGTACGAATAAACATTTTTTTTCTAATGAATAACATAAATAACAATTTAAAAATATATATATACGAGTATACACAACACGAGACTGGAACTCAAGCACAAAAGCATATGAAACATGAGCGTTACTACTACGCCACAATACACTCAACTGATAATCCACAAAACAAATATGCACTAAAAAGTTTAAGTCCGTTTTTCTCGGCTTTATTTGAGTATTGCACTTTACTATTTTACAGGAAGTACACTGACATGGCGAGCAATGGGTAACTCGCCGTCCGGTAAGGATCAGGCCCGGGTCGACGGCACGTTGTGTTCCTTGCGCGGCTCAAAGAGATGTCAGCACTAGCTGAAGGGGTCCGCTAGGGCCGATGCCCGCCAGGGTCGCGGGTTGTTCGAAAGAGTTACCGTGGCCCTGGCACAGGCAACTGAAGGAACTGAAGGTGGGTTTTAGTCAGTAGAAGTCTGACACGCCCTCCCGCTCCACCCAGAGCGAGAGAAGTTATTTGATGATTTCCCATCCACAAAAAAAAAAAGGAAGTACACTGACGTGGTGACCTTTCTACTAAAAATCATAAAAATCCGTTTCCCCAAAGCCGTAGGGTCTCATTCTCAGTAGCAGCTCTAAGTCTGGATTTATGCTCGGTTGATAGCAATAGGCTCGCCCCCTATTAGGTCGGACTTAAACATAACTGGCGAAGTTTGGGTGTACCATAGGTAGACCTCTGTACCTGAACCTTCGGGGAAGAAAGTCATGATGTTATGTCATGTCATAATTTCTTTAATTATATTTTTCTAATGCCGCTGTCAAGGCCTGTCGTGGCCCATGCCGAGCATTCCACGGGTCATTCCATATATTCGATCGGACGGGCGACAGTCCTCCTCAGGCCGACTGTTTCCACGGCCTATCAGCCTGGCCTGGCGCGGTCTGGCCTGTGAGAAGGCGGGCTGTGGGACTGCGGCATAAGACTGACGCTTTTTTAAATATGACACGGAAATCACTTATTTCTCAGTGCATGATTGCATAAAATAAGTCCGATTATCTAGAAGCTAGGTCTAATTTACAAACATCGAATACCTAACTGCACGATATTCATAGTTATTATTTTTATGTTTTTTAGAGTTCCGTGCCTCAAAAGGAAAAACGGAACCCTTATAGGATCACTCATGTGTCTGTCTGTCCGCCTGTCACAGACAATTTGCTCCGAATCTAACGGACCGATTAAGTTTAAATTTGGTACACGTATGTATTTCTGTGACAAAAACACGGATGTGTAACGTAAATAAATGAATTTTGAATATCAATTGTCAATTTTGGGGGGCAAATAAGAAAATTAAACATATCAAATGAAAGGGCTTACTGTGAGGATCTCAAATATATATATTTTGTTTATAATTTTAAAATAAATCCTTTTAAAGTTATTTAAGTAAATAGACGAAAATTAACGATTCCCGCCACTTTATCTCCGAAAGTACTGAGCCTAAAATTTTGAAAAAAAATATAGAAAATAGTGCAATACCTATAGATTACAGGAAAACGTATAAGAAGTCTATGGTCTTAAAACAACATGGTAAATCTCTCAATATTGTGCATACAAACTTACATTTGCAGTTGGAATGTATGGGAGAAAATGATTTTCAACTACAAAGTTAAGTTTGTTCTTGGGATTCATCCCAACTACGGAACCCTTCATTGTGCATAGTCTGACACGCACTTGGCCTGTTTTTTTTTAAATAATCTGTTGGAACTACAGCGCTCCGACCGCAAAATCTGCGTGGATTTCGGATTTTCTCATTTATAAAAAAAAAACTTTCTCAACTCATATCTCTCTCTCTCTCTCTCTCTCATCTTTTTCTAACTTTGTACACTTTAACACCATTTTACAGCGTTCTGACCGCAAAATCTGCGTGGATTTTGGATTTTCTCATTTATAAAAAAACTTTCTCAACTCATCTCTCTCTCTCTCTCTCATCTTTTTCTAACTTTGTACACTTTAACAACATTTTACACTCCTGGGGTATTTTTTTTTTTTTCAATATTATGGCTTTGACCAAAGTCCATCGAAATCTGTTTAGCGGTTTAATTTTAAAACATAACAAACAGACATATTTTGCATTTGCTATTATTATGAAGAGCAATTAATTGATATTCTTAACCTAAAATTAATTTATCATAGTATAAAAAACCTAAAATATTTTATACGAAATCTGTTTTGAGATGTATCTAGTCGTAAGAAACCAAATATATGGATCATTTAACCCAATTACCCGACATTTTTCGCTCACAAAATAAATCGCGTGCACAAGTCAGTTACCCAGTTAAGCTAGTTTTCAATGCAGCGAGGTAAATGTACCTAACTGTTCTCTAGCAGAGTGCAACGGAACAGCTTAACTATAGGAAGAGTTGCCGATATAAATATGATATCCAGTTAGGTTTACGTTTTACAATCAACGCAATGTAACAAGTCCGTGTTGGCAGGCAAAATACTTTGTGTAGTGATGGGAAAAAAAAATCGCCTGCTTTAAAAACCGATTCTCGAGACATATCGATTTATCATACTAAGAGTTTGTAATCGATAATTTATCTACGTTCGCGTTGCTTAAATCTGAATCTCGAGTAATATTGTTTTATTACACGTACGTGTTTGTAATATTTAACAGTTATTATTACAGAAATCCCAGCTAAGTTTTTTGGGGGAGTTTCAAAGCCAAACCAACACAAACTAAAAACCGATATTATGATTTCTTCCGGAAGGTTTTATGTGTTTAATATATTGTTTATTATGCACCAGTAGGTTACCTAGAGGCACGCCACTGATATGCACCCGTGTGAAGCCGGGGCGGATCGCTAGTCAATTATCTACAAAATAATTTCTTTTTTTTTCTCTTCTTTTGCTTATATCTCGAAAACGGTGTGTCCTATCGCAAAAATGATGAAAATTTTGCCCCCTTTCACAAAACTGGTAAACTCGTAAAGCTGATGTGGGTAATAATCTTTCATATTTTCCATACAAAAAGTAAAAAATTCCATATATTCCATATAAAACACGTTGAGAATCGCATCGCCTCCGCAGTTGTATTTATATGCGTAAAAATTGTAAAAATTGAGAATTAAACAAAAAAAAAAAAAAAAAACATCCTATGAAACAACAAAGAATTCTGAGTCGAATTATGTAAAAAAAAGTGAATTTCGTAAAAGTGCAGTTGTCTCTTTCTACTTTGTTGTCGTCGTACTGTCTACACGGTAACGTCATTTTTGTCTACTCTTCCGTCGACAAGACGCTTCTCTACGGTTCTCGTGCTAAGCCGGCAGGAAGTGAGTCAAATTTAACTTGTAAATTTTGATGAAAAGGACAACTTACATACGGACATTGCAAATTAAAAAAAGCTTCTATTATCTGTACTACTAGTACAATAATAAAATTTCCACAGTGACATTTCTTTCTTAATAACCCAAACCTCGACGCTAAACCAAGCAAGACCTTGTCTAAACCTACAATCATAACTTTCATCGTCTAAAAGGCTAAAGCTTTTCGACATCATACGATACGTCTTTCGAAACCTGCAGATCCGCATTGACCCATACAACAGTTAATATTAGCCAAACGTAAATGTCTTTGAGCACATGAAGCAATGGCTCTTAGCCTTGACTGAGTGTCGCTGTGACATTGGAGTTTGCCCTTGTGGTGTATGGAAGGAGGGGTATATCTATGGGTAATGTTTTGAACGTTTTTTTTTTCTTTGAAGTATGATTATTTCATCTGCCTAGCCTTTTTCCTCTATGTCTATATTGGGATCGGCTTCCAGTCTAACGGGATATAGCTGAATACCAATATTTTACATAGAGCGACTGCCTATCTGACCTCCACAACCCAGTTATTGGGTAATGATATATGATACCCCTTGGTAATACTGTTTGTCCGACTTTCGGGCTTCTTTTGTTGCCCAAGAACTCCACGACCTGATTCCACCGGCCCCCTTCTACCATCGGACATCTAGACGCACTGCCAGTTACCATCCCTACCTGGTTGATATTCCATCAATTCGCACTAAGCATTTCCAAATGTCTTTTATAATGCGCACTGCAAAAGAGTGGAACTCACTACCTGCGTCTGTTTCCGAGTGCATACAACCCTAATCTCTTCAAAGTGAGAGTGAACAGGCTGCTTCTGGGTAAACTCACTCCATCGTCGACTTTGTCTCTGTCACCTCTGACCTAGACTAGAGTCAAGAGCAAACCCATCTCAAATAAAAAAAAATAAAAAAGGTATTATGATTATTTGTGATTGAAGAATATGAGCAAAAACCTTATCAAGAAGTACACAGTTACATGATGTCATTGCACGCGTCTGTATCTGTATCCGGATAAGGTTTTGAAGGCCTTGAGGTTCTCTACGGACTTTGATGCAGTGTTCACCATCAGGTGCCATGATTAGCAGTGATCGGATAATCGGGCGCTAATATGCCTAAACTTCACTCACACACACACAAACACACTTATTCCCACGAAAGTATAATACGGACGTGCCTTTCCGAATGCACGAATAGATTTTGGATAAAGTCATCTACTCTTATGTAGACTCAAATATTTTTGTATTGCTAGCATGGAAATATCAATAATTAAAAAATTCAACTGAACTTTTTTAGCAGTGAAATATAAAAATATTTTAAAAGTATTAATATTTTTAGTCTTCTGTTCGTATAAAACACAATAAAATAGGCGATTCGATCACTAATCTGTTAGTTAGATAAATCATTTTCAAATACTTGACCACATTGTGCACATTATCATTTTTTATTGATTTTCCATTTGTTTTGAATACAAAAAGATACAAAATCAAAATAACCACTGGTATAATTTCATTAAGTTTGTTATGGTTGTTTTTACAAAATTATTTAATCCCGCGAACCCGGGATTACTTATTTCTTCAGAAAGGAATACCCATATTATTCTTTCGTGGGACGAAGTTTAGGTATATAAGCGCCCGATTATCCGATCACTGATGATTAGTCACAATCTCTTCTTTTCTTATATCTAATGTCATAATCAAGGTAAAGGAAAACATCAAAATCTCCGAAAAACACAGTCCATTAAAAAGTTCTCTTTCTTGCCATGTCTCTGTGTGAGAGAGTAGGCTCAAATCCACTACGCGAGACTCGTGCGTGTTGGTGGATGTCACATGTATAGATGCTGGCGGGAAAAATTCCGAATCATTCCCGTCGAATATTTCGGAAGTATTCCGAAATATTCCGAAACTTTGGGAATATTTCAACGTTTATTCCCATTGAATTATTCGGGCGAAATATTCGGCGGAAACATTTGATTGCGGGGTACGAATGTTTCTCGCGGGGGGGAAAACTTCTCCGGGGAGCATCTCCCCTCTTACCGCACCCCACACCGCCATCGCCTGCACGCACGACTCGTGGCAGTCGCCAGTCGGTCGTGTAGTCACATGTCATCGAATTTTTAGTTCTGTGGTGAAATAATTTACACAAAGTAAAGCGCCTGTCTAGGCTCGAACCTACGACCTACAACTCATAAGTCACCGCTGTTTCGCCTGGGCCCCCACTGCTCCTATGCGACTATTACAAACCGATAAAATGGCATAGCCCTCTTACTTGGGCCGCGACTGTATTAAAGGTTATCTTAACTTGTCAAGTTAGGTATGAAAATGGAGGCAACTTCTAGTACAACTAAGGTGTTTAGAGGGTTACTTTAAAATTACAACAAATGACGGTGTTGGAATGACCTGTGGATTGTAACACGTTGTTTTGGAAAACTTCGCAAAATATTTTCTAAACTCTTACAATGATTCTTGATGAAATAAACCGAAAGCCAAGGATAGACTAGAACTGAATAGAGTTCGCGTCATTTAAGTTTGCCGCTCTGAAGTAGGCTACAAGTGACTGCGCAGTAGTCAATACCTATACTAAAACAGAAGCGCGCCAGGCCATTGGCATTGGAAAGCATGGTTTCAGAGCGGCAAACTTACGTGATGCGATCTATGCACACAACAGCTACCAATAATGTAGACGTCCAAATAAACGAATCATTTTTTTTCTCTCTTAAATCTCACAACTTGAACTTTTTGTATCGCAACACTTTGGCTTTGGCTCAACGAATGATAATTTTCTCAGGCTGTACGTACGACTGTGACTACACTGCCAAGTGGCAGCGACAAAAAACAAACCAAGATCTAAGGGCGTTGTTGGTAAACATTTTTTACAAATTGTAACAGAAATTATATTTACAAAAAACCTGCCAAGTGCGTGTCGGACTACGCACAATGAAAGGTTTCGTAGTTGGGATGAATCCCAAGAACAAACTTAACATTGTAGTCGAAAAACATCTTCCATATATCCCAACTGCAAATTAAGTTTGTACGCACAATATCGAAAGTTTTACCATGTTGTTTTAAGACCATAGACTTCTTATAAGTTTTCCTGTAATCTATAGGTATAGAAATATTTCTGAATTTTTTTCAAAATTTTAGGATGAGTAGTTTCGGAGATAAGGTCTAATTGTTAATTATCGTCTATTTTCTTAAATAACTTTGAAACAATTTGCTTTAAAATTATCAAAAAAATATTTGAAACCCTCACAGTAAGTCCTTTCATTTGATATGTCACACGGTACAGTTTGCAAAACTTTTATTTTATTTTCTTATTTGTCTTCCAAAATTGACCCCATATCAAAATTCATTTATTTACGTTACACGACCGTGTTTGGGTCACAGAAATTCATACGTGTACCAAATTTCAACTTAATCGGTCTATTAGATTCGGAGCAAATTGGCTGTGACAGACGGACAGACAGACAGAACTCAGGAGTGATCCTATAAGGGTTCCGTTTTTTTCTTTTACGGTACGGAATCCTAAAAAAATGGCGACGTTAGTTTCGATTTTGCCTGGCACGACTCAAAAGAACCCTGTAGAATTATAGTATATCCCGCTCAACGCTACCGCTTATCAATATAATCATAGCCTTAACTCACGAGTGACAGAAGAGTTACCAAATTGTTAAGAAATAATGGGCTTAGACGAAAATAGGTGACCTTGTCTTTAATAATGATTATTATTTAGATGTTAGGTAACATGTGGCACTATGATTATTGTTATTATTTTCTAAAGAATTGTTGTAACAATACTGATGATATTAAAATAACGAGGTCAGCTTTTTGTGGTTTCTTTTAATGAAAACATTAAAAGGAATTTCTTCACTCGTATGATAGGCATTGAAAATGATTTTGAAATGTTTTTTTTGAGGTTTAATAAAAATAGAAGATTAATCGAACTATGACATTTATTTTGCACCTAATCCAAAGTAAAGATGGTTGATTTTTATTATTGATCTATCTCATAAAACTATGGACCGGTAAGCCAAGCATTTCTAAGATAATAAATAAAGAGGAAGTCTGAAAGTGACACCGGTGACTGAAAAGTTGTGTGGAAATCGGTTGCCATGGTATGGCATGTGATGCGGAGGAATGAGGAAAATGTCATCAGAAAAGTTTTGAATATGAATGTGGATGGCTATACGAGTAGGGGAAGACCAAAGAAACGATGGATGGACTGTGTGAAAGATGATATGGCTAGAAAAGGAGTGACTACCGAGATGACGACTAATAGAGAAGTATGGAAGTAAAAGACATGTTGCGTCGACCCCAATAAATTGGGACAAGGGCAGGAGAATGATGATGATGATGATGATGAAATAAAATCATTATGTAATCATTTAATTTATATAATAACTAGCTTTTGCCAGCGGCTTCGACCGCGTGGAAGTCGGAAATTAACCTACGGAAACGTATTACCAGGATAAAAATATTCTATGTGTTAGTCCATGTTATAAACTGTGTGTTTATTTTATTTATGTGTTTATGTTATTTAAAACCTATTAGAAGCATAATACTAATGATTCAAATATTATCGTTAAATCATGCAAGCCTAGTACTTCTTGTTAGGTTTACAGAAATTGTGCACAACGTGTCGTGTCTTGAATTGATATACCTACTGTCTTGAATTCAAGCAATCCTAGTACTTTTTGTAAGGTTACAGAGGTATTTCTTTCCAACGCATCTGACCTTACACATATTCGTAGAAGGATCTCTAATAATAAAAATAAATATAGCATATGTTACTTTCTGATGATTTAGCTTTCTATTGGTGAAAAAATGGTCGGTCCAGTAGTTTTGGAGCTTATTCGGTACAAACAAACAAAAAAATTTTTCCTCTTTATAATATTAGTATAGAACAAATTACATTATATGAGTCATATACATATGTAGGAACCACGTCCGGAGAGGTACCTACTATTTATAACATATAGGTACACATTTTATTGTTCTAACATAAACGATCTTTATATGCATGAACTAAGCTATTGAAATAGACGTGTCATTTACATTAACATGCTTGTGTCACTACGTCACAATTCGCTGACTACTTCTTCTATGAAACAATTTAATCGGAATAATCGTGTAGATAAAAATATGATCATAATCACGGATCGAAGATAAGATAAGACGTCATTAAATGGTTTATGAAGTTATTTTAAATCACATCTCCGTTAATGTCACGTTTCTGAAAATAACATTACCTATTAGTGTTCGCCCTAAAATCTGTGAGGGAAACCAAATCGTGAGAAAACCTGTGCGCAATAATTATGATCCACCCACCCGCACCAGCCTATATACGTGGTTGATTACGGTCTACTTCCTCTTACAGTAGACCTGTATCCCAGCAATAGGAGGATATTATAGGCTAATTACGTTATGTTATGTGGGCATAGACCGATGACCGTGTGGAGGCCGCAGGAATCCGCTGGATGTGAGAAGCACAGAACTGGTCGGTGTGGCGATATTTGGGGGAAGGCCTTTGTTCAGCAGTGGACGTCTTTCGGCCGAATTGATGATGATGGCGATGTATGTGTCATAGGATGATTTGATAATTCGAATTTTCGCGAAAACCCTAGGGATATTGCAAAAACATGGATAATTAGACAATGGTGATAACATTTCTTAATCTTACTGGAAAAAGATAGGGTTTTTGCAAAAACACGAGTCGCTCTAGTAATATTGCGAAATGAAACGTTAGCTATTATGAAATAAGAACGCTGATTGGGTGGTCGGAGCGACCAAAACGAAACGTCCTCTGATTGGTTGACGTTTTAAATGTCAATAATTCACGCACGTTGTTTTGTTTTTGAGAGTGTTACGAAGCCAACTTGCAAGCTCAGCACATCGTACCGACAAAGTGACCGATAGTATTACACACCGCGCTTCCCACGTCATCGACTATTGTCATCGCCTTTCGTTTACCTAACTTAACCAAAAAGGACTAATACATTGGAGAGTTTCCAACTCAGCAGTCTTTTGTGTAAAATGTGGTTTTAAAGTGTGGTTGGACTTGAAAAATAGTGCGAATAGTTCTACAGAGGATTACTAAAATGTTCAATAAAAAGTAAAGTTCCTATAAACCGATATTGTTATTTCTAACCCTTCATAACTCTATGATATAATACTTCAAAGCTTAAAACTAAGAACCAATCAAAATAAGATTTGGTCAGTAAGCAAATATTCAATGTTACTAGAGCGACTCGTGTTTTTTCAAAATCCCTATCTACTTCCAATAAGATTGAGAAATGTTTTCACCATTGTCTAATTACCCGTGTTTTCGCAATATCCCTAGGGTTTTCGCGAAAATTCGAATTATCAAAACATCCTACGACATATGCATATTGACATGAAAATATGTTGTAGTTGTAGGTATATGAATAAGGAAGAAACATGAAGTCGTTAAAAAGGAGGTAGGTTTTTGCTGTGTCGTGGTAATTATGGCGGCAAAAACAACAGAATATCATCAGTTCTATAGTTTTTGGCACTACGGAAATAGGAAGGTACCTACATGATTTATGTTTATGTAAGTATGTTATGTCGAAGATAAAGTGTTTGACCCGTAGTTTGACACTCAGAGGCATAAAAATTGAATTCCTTCTCTCTGGTCATACCTAGACTTTACCTGTCTAACTGCCTTGAGTTTTGAATAATCTTCATTGGGTTAGGTTGTCTCTCTCTACGCAAGATGTCATTCATACACTGACCTATTTTTAGTAATCGAGATATACTTAAATAATATATCTCGATTTCAGGTTTGGTCCCATAGTAAAAGTTGTTTGTTATCATGAGTACAATCATGTGTTTAAGTATCGGTCACTAACTACCAGTCACCCTATACACTACTGAGTCATGGGTGCCTCGGGAAGCACGTTAAGCCGTTGGTCCAGACTGTCATTCTTGGATCTTTGACGGTCGGAACTGCAGTTTTTATTGACTTTAATGAATTTTATTTTAGTTGCAATTGTAATGTTATTTTTTTAGTATTTCAACACAATGTACCTATATTGTTATAAAATAAATTACTTATGACTTATGATCGTCAGAAGCCCGAAAGTCTGACATCCAGTCTTACCAAAGACTATTGTGTTACCCAGTAACTGAGATGAGGAGGTCAGATAGGCAGTCTCTCCATGTAAAATACTGGTATTCAGCTGCATCTGGTTACACTGGAAGCCGACCTCAGTATCGTTGGGAAAAGGCTAGGCAGACTGATTTTAGTCATGGGTAAAGCTGATCAAGGAAAGTAAAGATGCCACAGTTGACGATGGTTTTTTTCTTCTTTAGACAATAAGTTGGAAATAGATTGTCGTTGACTCTAACTTACCACTGCAGATTATCTTCATAAACAATGTACCGGAAAAAGAAAGTGTGCCAGTGCGTTTTCAGTTACAAAAATGTGGGAGTTCTGACACCAATGTTGTTTGTTTATGGTCTCATTAATTTTAATGATGAAGGATGAAAATTATATTTTTCTTAGTATTTGTCTGTCATGGCATCTTGTTAACTTAAATGGAGTCATGTTAAAATAGTTATCGTAGCTTCCAAAATAGATAACTAGAATTACTTAAAAAAATAACGACAATATTATTACCTACCTTTTCTCTCGTTAAGAACCTAAATTCTATTTTAATTAGTGAAGTGCCTAATTAACGCATAAAATGCGATACTAATTAACAATGATGAGATGAAAAGATAAGTACATTACAAAACAAAATGTCAACTTCGTAATCACTAACAAAAGAAAATTTCGAACGGCACTCAAATTAAAAAAAAAATAGAACCACACAATCATACTTTTTAAAAATTAGAACAATATTCAAACTCACATATCAAGTCCCACACAGCCACTGAGATCACTTATGTTGTAGCTTTTTTTTGAAGGCAAAGGTATGTCGCGTCAGCCAAGGTACAAGGCTCGGCGGCTACTGACTCTGAGAGCCGAGAGGAACTAACCTCTCTATGCAATGATGTTGAGAAATGCATTCAACGTGTGTGAACACATACGGGCCAATAGTTGAGGCGATAATATAGTTATCGTGATTTGTTTATTCATTGATTTTTGTAAAGATACCGAAGATGTGATTAGCTTTATTGTGTGTAGGTATAGATTTCTTTTAGGTAAAAAGTTTTGTACATAAGTAGTAAAGTTGTCAATATATTGATGGGAAGAAATGATCTAAGTTCGGTGTTTTAGTCCTATTTGTTTTCAATGCATATAATATATACTATCAGTATCACAAAAAACTGTTCGTTTGAACAGTCCAAAGCTTCTTATTAAGAGTGTTCAATAGAAACACCTTTTACTAGGTTTATTTATAGTAGAAGTTCCGTAGTCATTCCAGCCAGGACGTTTTTTTTTGTTCCAGTCAGATCAATTACAGACCCGTATGTCTCAACCTAGATCCTACGGTTCGAAAGTTCGTTAAATGGGGGTAAACTGTACCTACTCGATTGCATTATTAGTACTACCTTCATAATACCATAATTATGAGTTCAATATTTTACAGCTTTTGGCTAAAAATATGCAAAACCACCGGGAATTTCTCAGTTGCAGCTCTGAGTCTGGATCTGTTGATGGCAATAGGCTCGCCCCCTATTACGTCGGACTTATACATAACTGGCGAAATGTGGGTGTAGGTACTATACGTAGAATACAATGATGTTAGGAATATTATGCTATTTTAAATAGCAGACTGAACTCAAGTTGGCGATGAAAAGAAAATCTGCTCTGGGTCTACAGTCTCGACATAGGTAGCTATCGCTTTACGACCAAATTCGGTCGCAAAGTCCTAATGGGGTCCATAGACGGTCAAAATTGCTTGACAAGCGCAAAAAAATCACGTGCTTTTCATGCAATTTTCACCGTCTAGGGTCTCCTTTAGGACTTTGCGACTGAATTCGATCGTAAAGCGATCGCTATCTATGTCGAGACTGCAGCCGCTGGTGCAGATTTATATAGGATTCGTGCCTGGGGTGAAAACGTGATGGTATTACACATGATGGATACTTACATATCGTGTCTTGCGTGTACAGCTGCACGTTAAATGAACTTAGTAAGTCCTGGGGCTGCAGTCTCGGCATAGATAGCGATCGCTTTACTACCGAATTCGATCGCAAAGTCCTCGAGCCGTCCCTAGACGGTCAAAATTGCATGACAAACACGAAAAAATCAAATTGCTTGTTAAGCAATTTTGACGGTCTCGGTAGCCTAATAGGACTTTGCGACCGAATTCGGTCATCAGGCGATCGGTATCTATGTCGAGACTGCAGGCCCTGAAAGCGTTTTATCGTAATGAATCCAAAAATAAAAAAAATAAATAAACCACTTGCACACATTTTTCTCGTCCTGTAATACAGTACAAGAAGGAAGAGGTGGCGAGACGACCTAGACGTGTACCGCAATGGTTGGATCGAGGGGTCCCTGAAAAAGAATGCTTGGAAGGATTTGGAAGGATTTGAAAGGCCTCTCTTTACTAAATAGTAGGACAGTGCCAGCTAATATTTATTTATTTAAAACAATATAAAAAAAATAAAAAATAAAATATAATAAAATAAAATATATATAAATAAAATAAATATAAAAAAAAATAAAAAAAAAATACAATAAGTTATTTTTATATCCTGTCATTAACATAGTTAAAAACAAATCGAAACTGCGTGGAAATTAGAGGTAACTTCGTGATGTTTTTTATTGAGAAACTTTTATGATTAAGTACCTAAAAGTTTCTGTTCCACAAAAACGTTTATAAATATTATGTAGTTACTCATATTATTTTTATTTTTTACTTTAGTGTTATCAGTTTCAGCCGCACGGGTCGATTCGTCAGGTTAAGCTACGCTTGCCAGGGTTGGTCCGGTGATAATACTTAAGTCAATCGATCTGCCTAGCCTTTTCCCAACTATGTTGTGGTCGCCTTCCAGTATTTTTACCAGTATTTTACATGGAGCGACTGCCTATCTGACCTCCTCCACCCAGTTACTGGGTCAGCCTTTCGGGCAACAGACTTTCGGGTTTCTGACGACCCGTAACGACTGTCAAAGATCCACGAATGACAGCCGGGACTGACGGCTTAATGTGCTTTCCGAGGCACGGAGGAGTTTCAGTAAGTAAAGATGACCCATCCATGGACCAACCCTGGCAAGCGTAGCGTAACCTGATGAAAGAATATTTAAAAAAAAATATTGACACCAAAAATATTAACTTTTTAACAACCATATTGCGTAAAAAGAAATAAAATAAAAAACCGGTCAAGTGCGTGTCGGATCACGCACAATGAAGAGTTCCGTAATTGGGATGAATTTATCCCAAGAACAAACTTAACATTTTAGTTGAAAAACATGTTCTCAAAAAACTTATATTTGTAGTTGGAATGTATGGGACATTCCAACTACAAATATAAGTTTTTACGCGCAATATTGAGAGATTTACCATGTTATTTTAAGACCATAGACTCCTTATATATTCGGAGCAAATTGGATGTGACAGACAGACAGACAGATAGACAGACAGACAGACAGACACATGAGTGATCCTATAAGGGTTCCGTGTTTTCCTTGTGAGGTACGGAAACCTAAAAAAAAATTTTTTTTGTTTCTCAAACAATTGTTCTACAGCACAAAATTGTTTCTCAAACAATTGTTCTACAGCACAAAATTGTTTCTCAAACAATTGTTCTACAGCCCAAAATTGTTTCTCAAACAATTGTTCTACAGCACAAAATTGTTTCTCAAACAATTGTTCTACAGCACAAAATTGTTTCTCAAACAATTGTTCTACAGCACAAAATTGTTTTACAGCACCAAATTGAGGCAGCTCCGTTATGTTATGAGGATACTTGTGATGGGGTTTCCTCGCAACTTGAAAATTCCTCGCAAAGTAGGCTATAATGAAAAAAAATACATGGGAGCATCTGCAGCCGAACTGGGTGAAAACTTGTATCTCAGCATACAGCGCAATATAAAATTAAATTAACTTATTAAAGCAACTGATAATGCAACATTCGTACCAAAGATCAAGGTTGACACTGTTTAGATTGCAAAAAAAGAAATTTGTCAATATTTGGTAAGTTTGTTCTACGTAGTTCTGGGTCTACTTAAGAATCTTTTCGCGTGTATCCTTGAGATGTCATATCAGTGGTCATTACACTGTCGAGTTTTTAACCCTATCTTCCAAGCCCTTTACGAAGGCATGCAACTACATAAACAGGATCCTAGGGTTAACGTAACTTTGAAGGGCCTCGAAAGGGCATTTACCTGGACTGGACTGGCAGGACAGTGACACTTTTTTATATATTATTATAAAGTTTTTTAAACTTCCATTGCAAAGCAGTCGAGGACAGTAACGTTTTTGACGTGAAAACGTCTTTTTTTTATCAAAACATAATTTTTTGCTGTCCATAGAATTAATTACTTTGGGGTGCAATGAAGAACCACCACGAATAGGGAATTAGTAATACTTGCCATGCTGTGCATCCAGCCTTACTTATACACCACATTGTCATATCACCTTGCTGAACTATATTTTTAACCCGGCATGTGAAACTAAAGAAGAAAAATATGTATGTTTTAAATGTTACCAGTATTTATTTTTCCTCAATTGAATAAAGAAGTATTTACAGTCCACTAGATGGTTATAGTAAAAGTAAATACATATTTCAAATATGAGTAGGTACAAGACTAAACAAAACCACCACAACATTGGACGTGTATTATTTTAAACACGGAAAAGACATGATGCGGCGACCATAATGCTGCCTAGCCTTTTCCCAACTATGTTGGAGTTGGCTTTCAGTCTAACTGTATGCAGCTGTATACCAGTATTTTATATGGAGCGACTGCCTATCTGACCTCCACAACTCAGTTACTGGGTAATACGATATCCCTTGGTAAGACTGGTTGTCAGACTTTCGACTCGACGACGACTTCGTAACGACTGTCAAAGATCCACGAATGACAACCGGAACCAACGGCTTAACGTGCTTTACAAGGCCCGGAGAAGTCTCGGAATGTAAAGATGGTCACCCATCCAACCCTGGCAAGCGTAGCTTAATCTGATGGGTCGACCCGTGCGTTTGTTCTCACTAGTTCGATCGTCGACCTAGTGAGAATTGTTTTTCTCAGTTGTTCGACCGTCACGTGACCAAATATATTTACTGCAATTATTCTAAAAAATGCCCAATACCAATTTATCCGCATGTTAATTGCATTTGAGCATCAATATCATCTTTGACTAATGATCATTTTAAAAGCATATTTTTAATGTTTTTTGGTTAAAACAAATTCGACGGTCGAACAATTGAGAAAAAAAGTTCTCACTAGTTCGACGATCGACCTAATGAATCGAACTAGTGAGAACAAACCGACCCGTGCGGCTGTTAATTACTTAGCAACGAGCTCCTGCGGCGACCATAAATAAAATTGAATAAAAGTAGTTTTATAAGTGGGGTGGGATGGGATAGCAAGGCTCAGAATTCTCATTGGTCAGGATCGCTTTACTATCAATCGGCTTTACGTACCTACTATCTGCTAAATGATAAAAATCGCTGATACCAAAGCATTGTTCTAAATTTTCGGACGTAGCACTTTATACAAAGACGTGGGTAGTTCTGAACGTAGTCACGTACTCATGGCGTCTTTGTACTGATAAACATTATGTATTCAAGTCTCGTGTGTGAGCGGTGATAGATGAGAGGAGCGAGGTGGGAGTTGAGCGGGAGCGGGTAGCGATTTTGTGTAGTGCGGAAAACGTTCTTCTGTCTGTCTATTTGCAAGGCATGTATGTGTTTATCATAGGGATTATTGCGGCTTTGCTGCAGGCACTTCTTTATTAGAACACTGTGCACTTTCGTTGTAAGTGTAACGTGTGTATCTGTGTGTATGTGTATCTGTCTGTGTCATAGTAGCTCCCAAACGACTAAACCGATTTCGATTTTTTTTTGTTTATTTTGAAAGGTGACTTGATCGAGAGTGTTATTCAAGATATCTATTCAGCCGTTTGGAGATTATCAGCTCTTCTAGTTGATGAGGTCTGGTTGAGTCAAAATGTGGTATTCTGTTACTTTAATGATATTAGAATGACACAGTAACCTTGAACTGACGCTGCAGCATTACCTAGAATTTGCAGGATACCATAAGTTTCCTCAACAACTTACAGCAGAGGTATCGTGTTTGGGCTCATCGGAATGGTCTGAATAGGTTATAGATGGCAATCAGGGTCTGATGATGAAGTAGCAAAAATAAATAGGGGTAAAGTGTCGGGGTTTTTTTAAACAAGCAGTCGTGTAAGCATCTGAAGTTATTTTTTTAAACTGATCCTCTCTCTCGCTTCTTAACAATCCAATTTGAAAGCCCGTAAGCAACCAATGTCTGCTAATATAGCCGCACCTTTGTTGCGACGTCATATAAGGAAACACAGTTCAAGTACATACAATACAATATACGCAATGTGTACTTATGTATCGTATAAACAATTGTTATGTTTCAAAGTTAACCTCATCAACGCGTAGGTCAGATGACACCAATGAATTATGAGCTATGTTCCTTTACTTATTGTTTTTTTTTTTTTTTTGTGAATGGCGTCTCGCAGATCAACCTGGGTGGTGGCCGGCTACTTAACCGGGCTATCCTGTGGATGCCTTAATAAATTAATGCGTTCAGCCAGGACATAATATTTACAGTCCGGCCGTTGAGAGAATGAGTTTTTGACACCTGTCAGTTTCATACTTACGAATATCGTTGGCCTAATTTGTTAACCTGCCAAGTCCATTTCTCCATAGTTTACAGGACGAATAAAAAACCGACTAATATATTTATCGCTTTAGCAATCGACATTCTGAAAATCCCGTAGGTTCTAATAAGTTTTCTTGATATTTAAATATTTTTTTTAGCAAAACATAAAACCGACTTCCAAAACAAAACACTACAAAGTGAAAAATAACTTTGATATCGGTAGTCGGTGTCTTTGGTTTTGTATTTTCGTGTTATGCGACCAGGTATTATTTTTTGCTAAAAAGTTTTTATTTTTCTCTTTTTAGCTGTGCTTGTGGCTAAGTAATAACAGCCGCACGGGTCGATCCATCAGGTTAAGCTACGCTTGCCGGGGTTGGTCCGTAGATGGGTGACCATCTTTACATACTGAGACTCCTCCGTGCCTCGGAAAGCACGTTAAGCCGTTGGTCCTGGCTGTCATTCGTGGATCTTTGATAGTCGTTACGGGTCGTCAGAAGCCCGAAAGACAGTCTTACCAAGGGGTATCGTATTACCCAATAACTGGGTTGTGGAGGTCAGATAGGCCGTCGCTCCATGTAAAATACTGGTATTCAGCTGCATCCGGTTAGACTGGAAGCCAACCCCAACATAGTTGGGAATAGGCTAGGCAGATTGATTTTTAGTTGTGGTACCTACTCCACACAAATTCGAATACCACTACCTGCTATGTACGAGTAAATATCAGTGATAGGAAGTTAAACATCATCCAGACAAACTAAGCGGGAAAAATACGCATTATTTAAGCTAACTCAAAAACTACACAGGCAAAGTTAAGAAAATCTATATGGAACCACCTTGGAAGTACACCGTTTCAAACAAAAAAGAATTTTCTAAATCGGTCCATCCGTCTTTGACGCTTGTACGCGATTAGCGTATTTTTTGTATGCTTGTTACGCGATTAGCGTAACAAGCATACAAAAAAAAAAAAAAAAAAACATACAGACGAGTTGAGAACCTCGTCCTTTTTGAAGTCGGTTAAAAAGTTATCTAATAACATATCTTACACACATTTTAGGAAAATAAGGGCGACAATATAAAACAAATAAACAGATTAGGCCGACGATATGCGCACATTGCTAAGAAAACCGTCACTATACGAATTTTGTTTTTTTTTTTCTGTAAGGCTCTGCTTACAGAAAAATATGAATTTTATAGTCATTTAATTTTATTTTAAATCTCTTAGCACGTGAAGAATACAAAATTTTAGCAAAAGCACCTATTGTAGTAACTCGAATATTTTTTTATACTCTTCTTATATTTTATTTTAAACATGATTTAACGTGTAAGAATTTTTTATTATTTCTGGTGCAAAACTAGTAATTACTGTTTGGTAAAACTTTAATTGCTTCTACTGAAAAAACAGCTTTTTGTTTAGTCTCACTCTTCTTATCAATGTGCGATGTGTTTTGAAAAATTTGATCCTTATTGTTACTAGAAATTGTCCAACTGGTACCAGGAACGCATTCTCTCGACGACCAGACTGTAAAAACTAAGCCACTACTCTCTAAGGCCACCCTCTGTGGGGTACGGACTTCGGTTTAGGGCGTCGCTGGGGGAAGTCAGCAAAGTACAGGCACAGATTAATACAAATGGGACACTCCGCAGTTTGGGTACGAAGCTACAAGTACGCGGCGGGCATATCTCACTGGACCAATTCAGTAGATCGCCCGCGGTCAGAAGGTATAAGAGTTACACGTTAGAAAGAGAGGCAACTTGTAGGTAGGTAATAAGCATTGTGCGTCCTGAATTGCACTTTATTGTGTCGTAGCAAGAGTATCTTTATAAATCTGTGGTACAGGCTGGATCAGATCAATTGGATTTTGAATGAGTTTTCTTCTTCTCTTAAAAATAGCTCATGCTGAAGTAAAATTACCTATGAGCCAGTTAGTAAGGTCGCAATGGGATGAAATTCCCAGGAAGTATGCAGTAATCATGGAGGATAATTTAATTCCACTTTTTGTTGAGTTTGTGAGTGTAGGCTAAATTGCTCATTTATGTAAAAGTATTGATTTCAATTCAAACATTCTATCTATCTAGCCAGTAATGTTCCACTTGTGTGCGAAGGCCACCCTCTTACTTTAATACAATTCTTCCGAAGGTGACCGCAACCACAAACCGCAGTTGGCTTCGAAAGAGCACCGTAAATCTTTAAACCATTGACTAATACCTACTGTTGACTTCTCAGTTTGAAAGTTAAGCTAGTCACCCGTTCAGAATTGATCTACCCTTTTGAACGGTTGACTAGCTTCACTTTATGAAGAAGAGGGATACGAGTTTTTTGTTTTTGTGAGATGGCATCTTGCAAGTCAAACTAGGAGGTGGTTGGCTGCTTAACTAGACTTTCATGTGGGTGCCTTAAAAAATTAAGGCCTCCAGCCAGGGCATATTTATAAACTAAGCGGCTACACCCCCTGTAGGTTACGGGCCTCGGTTTAGGGTGTCGTTGGGGAGGCCCAACGACACCCTAATAGCAAGGGACAGAATGATTATTTGGGGGTGAATTTAAAGCTACAGGCTCAGTGGTATACAGCCTTTCTTATGTGAGCTAACTAAGATATCGAGGGTTCACGGGCTTTTTGAATTAAGCGACATGTTTGGAACTTTACAGGAGAGCATTTCAAAGTTTCATTATTCGGAAAAAAAAACCATTGTAAAAAAGTATCAATATTTTTAACGAAAAAGTGGCCTATCGAGGGTTAATAATCAATAGTGTATATCTGCGTTATTTACGTTTTTCACTTTTTAACGCAGGTAGATATAACTAACTATATAACTCAATATCGGCCAGTATGTCGCTTAATACAAATAGCCCGTGAAACCTCGATATTTAATTTTACTTGCGGGTTTTCCATCAATCTTGTTTGTTGCGTAATTAGGACTTTAGAGTTTAGTTAGTCGTGGAGCATCCGGCGCAGACGTAGGTACTGTGAGTCGGTCACATCTTTTAGCATTAAATGTTCATGAGAAAAGATGTGACCGACTCACAGTTCTACTATCGTTATTACATGGAATTTAAATCCATTTGCAAAATTAATGTGTTTTTATCAGACTTCAAAAAAGGTCCTCTTTTCGACCCGTGTGTATGTATGTATGTTTGTATGTCCGCGATTTCCTCAAAACCTAATGAACCAATTTTGATGATTCTTTCTCTAGCGTGATTTAAATACTTTTAAGAAGGTTTTAGTATACAATACTTTAGGTAATTAAACTTATGTACGAAGTTATATACATAAATGACTGTATCTCCGGCATTTCTAAGCGGATTTTGATGATTCTTCTTTTCCTTCGTCTTGGGCTTCAACTAAAAAATGGAAAAATAAATTTACTTAAAAAAAAGTAAACACCGACTTCAAAAACCAAAAACGAATAAAATAACTTTCATAAAAAACTTAACAGCTTCTGAAGTCGGTGTTCAATTCTTCAATGAACCTTAGTTTGGCGCCGACTTCAGAAGCTGTTAAGTTTTATGAAAGTTATTTTAGTTATATTTGGTTTTTGAAGTCGGTTTTTACTTTTTTTAAAGTAAATGTTGCAGTCCGAAAAATAACAACTCATCTATTCAAAAGTTAATTTAATTTATCATCACAGACAAACACCGATAAGATAATATTTATACATAATACTTAAATATACTAACAGTTTAGAAGAAATTGTGAGTTTTTTACATTTTTATAAAAAATGTTTTAACCGATTTTATTAACTAGGTTACAGCACCGTAAGCATAATTGAAACCGATCAGTAGCATAGATAAAGCTAATAATGATTTTCACAGTATTCTACATTTTGACACTAGCCTTTGCCCCCGACTTCTGTTGCGATCCAGGACGAATAGCCTTTGTCCTTCTTCAGGTCCCAAGCTGCCTATGTGTCATATCTAAAGATCGGATAATCGTATGCATATTTACTTAAAGTTAATTTTTGGCTAAGAAATTATAGAAGCGGCTTTTTAATTTTTCTTTTGTTCATGTAAATCCCGGGATTCCAGAAAATCCGGGAATGCACAACTAGTCGGGCAGTATGGAAACGATTTCATAAATATGTGGTTTTATTTATTTAAAAAATACCCGGAAACCGGGTTCATGTAACTGTTCGTATACTTGTTTACTTGAAATTCATTTTTGGCGTTCCGTGGGTACCCTTTGGGTACAAAGGGTAAAACGGGACCCTATTACTAAGACTCCGCTATCCGTTTGTCTGTCCGCCTGTCACCAGGCTGTATCTCATGAACCGTGATAGACAGTTAAAATTTTCACAGATGATGTATTTTTGTTGCCCCTATAACAACAAATACTAAAAAACAGAATAAAATAAATAGTTAAGGGGGCTCCCATACAACAGACATGATTTTTTTGCCGTTTTTATAGATAATGGTGCGGAACACTTCGTGCGCGAGTCCGACTCGCACTTGGCCGGTTTTTAACATTAATTATTCTGACGTTTGCTGTACCAGTTTGGCAACTTTACTACATTAGCCAGCATTCGATTCTATAATCAAAAAGTAATAAGTTTATCATCCCGGAACCGCGAGATTTTAACTATCGATACAAATGTGCAATTCATATTAGCCAACACCTGAACATAAGTAAATATACATTCGATTCTATAATCAGAACTCTAAATTGTTCGATCCCGGAATCCTGCAATTTTTTCGGTACAAAACCCGGAATAAGATTAAGGACTGACTAAACTGTAAAATAACTGTTATTACAACCTTTAAAGTAATTGGTTTTATTTTTCTAGTACTTTCAAAATAACTAAGGGTTTTAAAACTGCTAAAAGGCATACGACTAAAACGCTACAAGACTAATGAAATGATTCAGAGGAGAACTATCTTTATTGATCACGTGGCCAAACAAAACAGTCCATGCATGATGCAAAGTTTATGCTCCTCTTCAAAAACACTAGGTGATACCTAAATTAATGAATAAAGTAAATAAAAGCACGCTGTTGAATTTTCCACGCTCGGCTCAATGCCAAAAGTTGAAAATCAAACGGTTTGCTTTTATTTAGGATTTTTTTAAGGTATCCGTACCTAGTGTTAGTGAAAATGGGCATTATAGTTCCAAAAACTCCTGACTATCGGGCAGAAAATGTTTTTTTAGGTCACAGAGGTTTATCTTATACGCAAGCGAATGGTAAAATATTTAGCAGATACTAAATTAAATAAGTCTAGTCAATAGCGAGCTGTCTGAAGGAGCCGTCGATTCCGAAGAGCTCATCATAGTTGGTGGGTTTACCAGGTCGGAGCGACTCGACAGCCTTCAGCGATTCCTGCTTCTGGAACCAGCCTCTGTATTCTTGCAGCTTTTTTACCCAGGCGGCTGGAAATAAAAGTAACGATAGTAGTGTCTATGGAATCATATAAATGTCAGAATAGGCGGCAATATTTTCTTTAAATGCGTATCTTCACTGCAACGTGTGACGAAAACTCAAGTGACAGCTTATCAGATCAAGTTAATAAAATCTATGTGCAAAATTAAACTGTAAACTATCGTAATTACAGTTGTAGCATCTCGAATTATTCAACTAAAGCTAGATATTAATTATCTGTAGGATTTTGATATTTAGTCTGTAACATTACTACTTTCACCTCCCTATAGTACATGCTAGAAACTCAGAGGCTATAAATAAGACTGGACGGGGGGACTCACTCCTTAACACCCGATATCTCGCACTCTCCAAACCGCAGTCGATAATCTCGGCGCCTGGTTTAGGAAGTGGAGAATCGAGGTCAATCCCGACAAGAGTCAAGCGGTTCTCTTTCTGAGACCGCGTCGCACTCGACTCCCCCCCCGACCGATCACCATGTTCGGCAAGCCGATCCCTTGGGAGACGCGAGCCAAATACCTCGGTGTGACCCTCGACCACCACCTCTCCTTCGCTGAGCACATAAAGCAGGTGCGTTCGCGCGCCGCTTTCGCTCTCGGTAGGCTCCACTCCGTTCTGAATGCACGTAGCAAATTGTCACTTAGGTGCAAATTGCGCATTTATACAGCGTGCATTCGCCCCATCATGACCTATGCGGGTTCAGTGTTTGCGCACGCAAAACCTCACCTCATTCATAGGATGCAGGCCCTCCAAAACCGTTTCCTCCGAAAGGCAACGGGAGCCCCTTGGTTCGTTCGGAACGAAATCCTCCATGTCGATCTCGACATTCCCACCATCTCCCAGTTCTTGAAACGCAATTCCAAGCGTTTCTTCGACTCAGCCACCAACCATCGCAACCCTCTGGTTGTCGAGGCGGCTAGCTATGTCCCCTCTCGTATTAGTAAGGTCCGCCGCCCCAGGCTTGTCCTCTCAGATCCCGACGACCCCATAACTCTTCTCCAGGAGAGCAGTAGGGACCGTAGGAACAAAAACAAATCGACATTCCGACCTCGCCGCCGAGGTCCCTCGCGACGACCCCGTAATAATCGTCCTCCCCCACGTCCCTTGCTCGGGTATGATGTGCCAGCTGGTGGCGTAGCTGAGCCTGTAGCTTTAAACTCCCCTGATAATAATAATTCAAATCTGATCCAGCCTGTCCCATCTTGCTGTCCTCCCCCCAGCGACGCCCTAAGCCGAGGCCCGTTCCCCACAGGGGGAGCCCTTAGCGTGTAGTCGCTTAGTCTGTAAGTTTTTTGCCCCTGGCTGGAGGCTTTGAGTTTTTCTTAAGGCAGCCACAGGATAGTCCGGTTAAGTAGTCTCGACCTCTCTAGGTCAACTACGAGATGCCATTCAAAAAAAAAAAAAGGACTCACTCCTTTTCCGCCATAACCACTGAAGCCTGTACAGCTCCCCGAAATTGGGTAAGTACTCATAGTGTCCTTAGGAGAATCTGTATATTACTGTAACTGTGTTTTATCTTGTGTTCATTCTAAATAATGATTTTGTAAACCACTGTGATGATGATTTTCCTCTCCAATGATCCATTTCCTTGTCTTGGGGCTACGGACTCGTCTGGTTAGGAAACTACCGGATCTTCCTCTGAGCTCACGGACGCACCCTTGCGTGTTTCCAGGGTTCACAGCTTCGGATACTTCGCTACTACGGATACAATCACCGCTACGGTTATTACCTATATCACCGCCTCGGATTCAGTCACCGCTCCGGCTAGACCACCTTTGGCTAGACTACCGGCCATAACCTCTACGGCAGCCTACGCGCCAGAAGCAGCCGTCTACCCGACACCCTACGCGCCAGACGCGGCTCTCTACCCGGCAACTACGCGCCAGTCGCGGCCCTCTAACCGGCGACTAAGGCCGAACATGCCGAGCCACCGCAGCGCCAGCCAGACGGTCCACTCAGGGTACTGACCCTTCCACTTTTTATAACCCCACAGCGAACAAACCTTACAACTAGAATCTACGACCCTCTTCTGTAACTTATGGCTTAACCTATAATTAAACTCTGTTTTAAGTGACACTTGACACTCAAGTGACACTTGAGTCTCATTCTCTACCAATAAAACCCCTATGCCACACAGTTCAGTTTCACTCAAGTGACACTTGAGTCTCATTCTCTACCAATAAAACCCCTATGCCACACAGTTCAGTTTTGAATGTAATGGCCCTGCCCGTAACGTTTACATTACATTCAAAACTCTAGACGGACTCAGGCGTGTGCTTGAATGCGAATTCCACAGAAGCTGGGAGATTATGCGCACTGATGCTTGTTACAGACGTTGAGAGGCTCATAGTCTCCGCTGCGATTACTAATCAAATAATGTGAACATGGAAACATACCGTTAACCTCATCGAGAGAGGATCCGGTGCCACCATATTCTTCCGGCAGCAACTCCTTGGGCACATACTCGTGAAGAGCGGTGAAGCTGCTGTGGAAGTGGATCTGTAAGGAAACATCAGTTACAGTACCTACGTCTTTAACTTTACCTTGATGTTTTTGTGAGTGCTTTGTATGTATGTATGTGTATATGCATCCAGTAATAAGAATCCAAATGAATGCAAAAATGGTAAAAATGCACTATCCTACTCTATCTCCCAAACTTTCTGTTTATGAGAATCAGAGATCTCATCATAGAAACTAATACACAGACTGTTAGAAACAAACTTAATTCGTATTATTAAAAGCCTGTGATGTTCACTGCAGGGAAAAGGCCTCCCTCAAAAGCCCTCTAAAGTCACTCTGTCTAAAGCTACTAAGGACCTATTCTTGTTGAAGGTGTCCAGCTCATTCCGCCATCTCCGTCTGGGCCTAACTAAGAGAGACTAAGAGACTAAGAGGGGATTGCACCAATGAATCTGAACGCGATCAGCACATCTGAACCACGTTCAAGAGCTGTCAGTGTCAATACGAGTACTCCAAAGAAAATAATGATACTGGCAGCTCTTAAACGTGGTTTATGTGCTGATCGCGAATTTTTAAACGGAGTTTAAACTCTTGATAGCTATTGATTCGACAACATCATCTATTTAAGTGAATTCCTTCGTTATGCTCGGTTTTTGAGGTTCTCAGATAAACCCTCGATAGTAATTCACTCGACATTTAAACTAAATGCTTTCTTAACGAAGTGTTCAGAAACACGATTTCGGACCAATAAATCTGCAGTATCGAATGGATAAACTCCGGTTAAAAACCTCTGAAACCGGGCATAAGAGAGACTAATTTACAGATTCATAATACTAATGTGAAAAAAAAGCTGTTAATACTTACTCTATTCCTCATCTTTTCCTTGAGGAAAGGTTTGATGATATTGAAGAGAGCATCTATCAGAGGCGTCGTGTTGACCACGTGCACCTCTTTCAACTTGATTGGGTACGCCTCCTGAAATAGTAAATAATGGCTTTCATTAAGTGTATATATCAGCAACAGCAGAGTTTTCGTGGACTGTATTGGGGTGATCTGTAACTCAGGACCCTCCTATCTTAGTTACCTTTCTCTATTCAAGATTATCTCATTGTATTAACTAGTACCTGTAATATGATGTTGAGATAAATAAAGATTTATGATTATGATTATTATTTGTCGGCTAGTATTTAAACGATCGAAATTCAAACTAAGGGTGTCAAAAATACTGATTATGGCGTACTGAAATTTATACTAAGTGGGCGAACACAAATATTGAAAACGGCGACTTAAAAATACGAACTTGAAGTACGAGTTATTCAGAACGATCAGTATAATAATTCGAAACGAATATAAAATAAAAAAAAAAAATAATAAAATTTCAGTACAAATTTTGCAGCTTACATTTTTTACATTCAACATCTGGCATATATTTTATTTCAAGAGTTCTGCCTTATGGATATAAGGCAGAACTCTTGAAATAAAATATATGCCAGAGATAGAGGTGTAGATAGAGGTGTTTCATAAATATCATGCTGAGCAACGAACCAAAGACTCACAATAAAACCTTAACTAACTTATAAAATAACTGATTGGTGTATAAAGTCGACAGCACATTGAGCTTCTCAAAACGGTATGAAAAATTACTTAAAAAAAGTAAAAACCAACAAAAAAACTTAAAAAGAATAAAACAACTTTCATAAAAACTTAACAGCTTCTGCAGTTGATATATTCAATTGTTCAATGCACCTAGCTTGGCACCGACTTCAGAAGTTGTTAAGTTTTTTTTTTTTTTTTAAGTTATTTTATTCTCTTTGGGTTTTTGAAGTCGGTTCTTACTTTTTAAATTTTATTAAAGTCCTTATTTTATTAAAGTTTTTTTTTATTTGCCAAACATGCTGTTATGTGTGCTGTTATTAATGTGCCCGAGTGTACCCGAACTCCCACGCTGCACAGCGTTGGCGCTTCATCGCTCCGCCCCCTAAATTTGTACGAGCCGAACGAATCCTGTGTGCTATTTTCACATGAATAATATGCTAGAATAGAAAAAACTGAAATAGTATTACAGTATTTAACGGTATTATTACCGCAACTCACAAACACATCACAAAACGATATTTTTTGAAGCACTTCATGTATTCACTCAAATCAGATATATAGTAACTCACTTATTATTAAGTATTTTCGCCCACTCAGTATTTTTTCCGCCCAATTTAGTATTTAATTCGGACACTTGGAATTTTAGTTTCTAGCTTAGATTAACTGTTTCCCAATTTTAATCATTCATAATTATCGCCACATAAGTTATATATCGCAAACATAATAAACGCCGCTCGGTTTAGTATTAAAGTATCTCATTGACAGTCAACCATATATTATTTATTCGACAGGTTAATAATTTCCTTTATTTTTCTACTTTCGAATTGCACCATTAAAGGAAAGCAAACACGGTTTTCATAGATTTAATCCTGAGATTTCATCAATATTCGTACCTATTTACAACACATCATAATTCTATAAGAAATACATAACCAACTGCATTCCTTAGGTTTTTTGATGATGATTGAAATAAAGATTCTTTAGAAAGAAAGAGGTTTGTTAAATAATAATTAAAATATCAACTGTAGTGCCTGAAAGCGATCATATAGCAGCTTTTTAGTTTTAAACAGATTTGCGGACACCATTTGGACATAACTGTGCAAGAATAAGTTTATAATATAATAGTAGGTACCTACGATTACTAGATAGTTGATGAATTTCAAGAGGCTTTATTTCTATCGAGGTTAGATCTAAAAATCCTTCTCCATAGAAAAGGGAGTATCCTCCGACCCGATGGATGTGTGTCTGGTGGACTACTTTTCGACTGTTGTTGATGTGTTTATTTATAATATTATTATGCCAATCGAGCGGATAAGTCTACCGCGATGTAGGATTTGCGTGAAGTCAGGTGATGCGTCGTTTGGTTATGGCGTTATGGATACCGCCATATTCCTTTTACAACGAAGTTATCTAATACATTCTTGATCCCCAGACCTTGTACCTAGTTTGACCCTCAAGTTTTGCCATGAATATTACCTGAACACAAATGAAGAATTTCTTCAACACTGACGGTGATATCTTCCCCAGATGGCTGGGCGCGACGATGGAAGCATCTAGAATGTACACGTCTCCCGCAACTCCTTCTATTTCTTCCATTAGTCTGACGTCACCAATCATCATGGCGATCTTGAACGCGTCATTTAGCTGGTGCGTGTCGAGGTTCTTGTCGAGGCCTGTGGATAAGAGGCAAGTGTTTAAATGGTTGTAGATTTCTGGGTTGTTATTGTTTTTGTTGTTGAAGTGTGTGTGCAAGACGGCCAAGTTAGATATAGAATGGTCAAACTTAACGTAAAGTGGTCATCTGCTTCGGGTATGGATTGTTAGATGAATGAGGGATTAAAGACGGTAAGGGCGCGACGAGGCTTCATTCCTTCCTGTTGTCTATTTGTCTGGGTAGGCTTACATTGGTGTTAATCTAGTAAGTTTTACCTTCATTGTAAACAATAGAACGGAGTTGGATGGAATAGACTAGTTATAAGCTAGAATTTCGACTAAGTGTGGATTTCACCAATGAAACTGAACGCGATCAGCACATCTAAACCGATTTCAAGAGCTGTCAGTGTCTACAATCCAAAGAAAATAATGACACTGACCGCTCTTAATCGTGGTTTATGTGCTGATCGCGTTCAGTTTGTGCGGATTTCACCAATGACATTGAACGCAATCAGCACTTCTAAACCGCGTTTAAGAGCTGTTACTGTAAATATTCCTTAAGAGGATTGTGAAGTGCCGAACCGCGGCGCGATTTTTGGAGGCATTTACCTACATTTCATACAATTATCTACATAAATATTGTTTCGGGCGATAACGTTTTCACTCCCCTAAATCTTTACAAAATGAGACAATTTTAGTCTCATTACATTTAGTACACTTCAATCTAGGTCTGTACGTTTTTCGTTTTTAGTAATTCAATTTAATTTATTTAAAAAAATAAAAATGCTCGAGGATGTTTTTATGTCAAAAATATAGATATTTAGATGCTAATAACTTATATCGTGTGCAATATTTCTTTATAATAAAAACGTACGGACCTAGTCTTTTATTATACCTACAACATTGCCAAAAATTATGAAAATTAGACTATGTTTACGGGGAGAAAAACGTTATCTCTTTTTGTATGAAAATTTACAGCTTCACAATCCTCGACAGCTCTAGAACGTGGTTTAGATGTGCTGAACCCGTTCAGTTTCATTGGCGAATTTCGCCATTAGTCTTTTTAAAGTTTTCATTGTTATTTTTAATTTGTTTTTATATTTAATTTATAATTTATAATATAATATAATTTTTATATTTAATTTGTTTTTATGTCCAGAAGTCATAAATATACAAGGTATAACTTAACTATCGCACAACCTCTTAAGTACTTTCACTCATCATTATGAACAAGTTTTAGGTACTACGCGACCAAATCTGAAATCGCAAAAATACAATCAGCTGTTCCCCACATTTTGACACGTTATGCGAACAATGATTTATTTTCGCGATTTCAGGATTAAAAGTTGTTCATAATGATGAGTGCAATGACTCCTTAAGAGGTTGTGCATTATACCTCGTATAACTAGTAGATCTGCAAACAGTAGACCTCGCGAGCATAAACTTATTTGCAACAATTAATATACCACTATTTTTTTTTTTTCACCAGATCTTCACCAAATTTTTATGAGACCAATTTAACTACCTTTCAAATAAAAAAAAAGAACCATCGAAATCGGATCTTATAAGGCGGAGATATGCAGTAGCCCCAATTTTTACTTCTTTTTGGAGGAAGTACCCCTCCAATCAAAAATCCTCGATGAGAAAAAAAAACCTATAAAGTCGTAAAACCTGTATACCAAGATTCGTCCAGATCGGTTGTAAAATACGACCGGTAGAGGAGCAGCAACGAACTGACAGACGAAAGCAAATTTTGCCAGACTTGAAGCAGAGACGTTCGCTTGCTCAGTCAACTACAATTTCTTATCTTCATTAAAAAAAAAAAAACTTTACTGCAGTATTTCGAAAATTGGCATGAGAATCTCGTACCATAATATTACTAAGATTAGCGATGAGATTCCCGTGTGAAGAGACAATTATTGTATTAATTAAAAATATTGCTACTACCTTTGATAATGATACTTGATTCATTTACATTACAACGAAAGTCAGCTGTAAAATAAACTAGATCATCACATTTATTCACATAGGATTTCCTACGATTGTTGCAACGTTCAAAACGCCGGGATATATAAAAAGCGGACTATATTGCGAATAGACTAAGTTTCACTGAATCAAACGGTATTGCTAATTACTTTTGCCATGCGATCAATATAAAGTATTGCATTAATTGTTTAAGGAAAATAATTATAAAGACGATTCATTACAAAAGGAAATTGTTCAAGATTTTGTTCTATCCTTAGTTCACCTTTTGCCTTCTGAATCCTTTAATATCAAGACTAAAAACATTGTAGTTCATCTCAGTCTATTCACATTGTGCCAACTGCATTAAAATCCCCCAATTTATTTTTATTCTTCAAAAGCAATGGTGCAGCAAGCGAGGTCTTTACTTCAATACTGAAAGATTGTGCAAATGCTAGATATTGGTCAGGTCCCCTTACTTCAATATTTGAATGATATGTTTTAATGCTTGCGTTATTTAAGTTTCGTAAAATTGTCTTACCTTTACAAATTGTGACTCTTCTACCCGAGGGAGTCAAACCGGGCATAGTGGGTCCTTGCCTGAAACCACAAAAATAAATTCCATTCATTTTACCATTGTTCGTAGAGCTGTGACAAAATCTTTTTAGAAATGCATGGGTCATCATCATCGTCATGCACAACCCAACTTCACCCATTGCTGGGCATAGGTCTCTTTTTACTGGTGCCAATCCCCTAATCCTTTGCCAGCCTCATCCTGGTTCTACCCACGATAACAAAAGTTTCGCATAAATCCCTCCAAAATATTTCGCAAATCAAAACATCTACTACTTCCTGCTTCATTGGATGTGATACTAATAACATGTCTTTCATAATGATCAAACAAAAATAACACTCACGCTCTACATATAAGGTCCATCAGTTCTGGCCTCGAGATGTCCCTGTTTGTGAAGAACTCGGGGCAGGCTGCCCTCATCGTGAAGTACATGTCCAACTTCCTCTTACATTTCTCTAGGGAGAAGTTGCATCCTCGCAGGAAGGTCAGCAAGCAGCGATCCTCTGACGATTCATAAATTAATAATGAGTAGTTTCCTTAATTTAGTTCCTATAGTTGTTTTTGGTTTACTATATCTACTCAAGTGACAACACATGATTCTGAAGCGAACTCATTAGACATGGTAGGTCTTTTAAACAATCGTTATGTCAGCATAGCTAATTGAATGGTAATGATGGAGATGTGACCTTCAGAAAGGTCAGGTGCAAAGTGCTCGCAACCGGCGCGCGTGTATGACCAGATGTATGAACGTAAACGAAGCAAAAGGAGTATATAAGGATCGTAGCAGGTGGCGTTCTGTAGTTTCTGCCTACCGTCATGGGAAGAAGGCGTGTGTATATATGTGTGTGGCTCCCAGAGCGATGATTTGATGATTTCCCATCCACAAAAAAAAAAAAAGGGTCATCTTTGTAATTCTATAGAAGTCCCTATTGCAATAGTCTCGTCTATCTGCAGTAACTCTAAATAAGACACCACATTTTTTTTAGTTTTAGCCTTTAGGCTCTTTTAGTTAGAAATCCCCATCAGCTTTTAAGAAGGTCTACCATAAACTCACCCCACTCATCAGGCAGATGCGGCTGCTTCCTCAGCCAGTCCTTGATGGCCGCCATATCCTGGTCCCGTGTGTTCACGTTCTCGTTCAGCTCCACCCTGATCCTCTCCCACAACTCGCCTTTGGGCTGCACCAGCATCACGGAAGCTGACGCCATCTTGATTTCTGGAAATGGGGAAAATGATTCGTCAATTGTTTTTGAGATTGGTTTGACGATTTTTCGTGTACCTATCGTTCGGGCCCCCGATGCATGGTAGTAGTGGGTGGGAACCATAGGGTTTTATAGGAGAACGTCATAACTTATCGCCACACGTCATACTTTCTCCCCAGACGGAGGGTAGTTTCTTTTTCTAAGTTGTTTAAGTAAAAAATTTTTCTGCCTAGCCTTTTCCCAACTATGTTGGGGTCGGCTTCCAGTCTAACCGAATGCAACTGAATACCAGTATTTTACATGGAGCGACTGCCTATCTGTCCTCCACAACCCAGTTATTGGGTAATACGATACCCCTTGGTAAGACTGGTTGTCAGACTTTCGGGCTTCTGACGACCCGTAACAACTGCCAAAGATCTACGAATGACAGCCGGGACAGTGACATTTTGAATTTCGAAAGCATATACTAAGCACATTAAAGTAAAATATGCGTAAGAAATTAGAAAAAAAAAACTGGCCAAGTGAGTGTTGGACCACGCACAATGAAGGATTCAGTGGTTGGGAAGAATTTATACCAAGAACAAACAACTTTGTTGTTGAATAAAAAGGTTCTCCTAATCATCGATATTGTCACGGTCAATTTTCCAACTGCAAAATAAAATTTGTAATCGCAAACGAAAAAATATTTGATAAAATTTATTGTTTTTGGTACTTTTCTTTTACTGCTTGCTTGTGCAAATTTGGCACTAAGTAAGGTATTACTTAGTGCCAAATTTCATTCTAGGTCAACGGGAAGTATCCTATAGGTTTTGATTTATGCGATCCTGAGTAGAAGGGTCTCAAAAGACAAACGGACAACGTAGTGATAAGGGTTCCGTTTTTCCTTTTGAGGTACAAAACCTTAAAAATACTGTTTTTCCAGAACTAAGAGAACATTTTTTTTGGACACTCCCTATTTAACTTCACACACATAAAATATTTGATATCAATGGATGTTAAAATTATTTATGCTTATTTGTCTAAAAAATCTTCTCTCTTGCTGACTCAGGCAATAGAAAAAATGCTCATACCGTAAAATATTAGTCAGTTAGCAAGATCATAGTGCTCACTTATCAGGGTGCGGCAAATGTAGGTACTGTATCAATCGTCATTTAAGTACTAGATTCTGCCCACGACTTTATCCGCGTGAAATTTCTTGTTCCCCGACCCATCCCGTCGCATCACATCGCCACAGATATTCCAATACTCGCCTAACCATGCGATTACTTAATTTTCGCTTAGCGTTCTTACTGATTTTTTTCTTTTTGTTCCACGCCTAAGCGTGTAGCGTAATGTTAGTTGCCTTCCTCAAGAATTGATCAAATCCGACTGGCAGTTCTAGAGATTAGCGCGTTCACACATACAAAAATCAATCTGACTAGCCTTTTCCCAAATATGTTGGGGTCGACTTCCAGTCTAACCAGATGAAGTTGAATACCAGTATTTTACATGGAGCGACTGCATATTTGACTTCCACAACTGGGTAACACGATACCCTTGGTAAGACTGGTTGTCAGACTTTCGGGCTTCTGACGACCCGTAACGACTGTCAAAGATCCAAGAATGACAGCCGGGACCAACGACTGAACGTTTTTTCCGAGGCACGGAGGGGTCTCAGTATGTAAAGATAGTTCCCCATCCACGGACCGACCACGGCAAGCTGTTATTACTTAGCCACGCATACAAACAAACAAAGAAAAAAAACAGTCTCTTCAGTTTTTTTTATTAGTACAGATATAACCATAGCACCTACGAAGGAAGCAATTACTGCAATAACTACACCCGCACAAATGTACTCACATGCACTCAGTCAAATTCATTGTCGTTGATAGCAAGTTTGCATTAGTTTTACTTTTATTCAATACTAGCGGACCCGGCGGACTTTGTACCACCCCTGCAGCGCCACCTGCCGGGTTTAATGTATTTTCAAAGCATCCAGGAATCCATTGAAATAGAGTTTCGTCCAAATCGGTCCCGCGGCGGTTTAGGGGGAGTTAATGCCATTGTTTTTTTTTTCGTATTTTCACTCGGTTCAATATTTCTGAACGACAAAAACATGTAAGATTTCAACCGCTAATAACTACGAGACTTTTAATGCTTGAGTAATGGTTGAGTATTCAAAAGATAGGACATATTTATAACAATTTTCAGGCCGAAAATAATTTGCGGGTGACGTCACACTGCGACTGCACGTGCATGCGCGCGACCCATTACTCACTATGTGTCAAAAATCAAAATCAAATGTCATTTATTCAAACTAGGCTGAGAATCAGCACTTTTTGAACGTCAAAATTACATAATACAGTCCCCCAAAACGCCCGCCCTTCACCACTTCCTAGTGCTTTAGCTGGGGAGAAGAAGTGGCGCAATAACCTCCCCAGCAGCACAGCTGTCTGTTCAGTTAAAAAAAATGATTCTATATGACACTGTCGAGTTATTAATTCCTACAGCGCAAAAATGTGTTTAGCTAGGTCAGCTGTTGTTCTGGTTTCTTTGTCAAGAGTTGACAAAGCTCTAACAGGATCTATAGAGACTTATTAAGACATTATTTAAGGCCTTCTGTCAATCTTTTTACACCTGCAGCCTGTGGACTAAGTACACGCAGCGTACATACAGTGCTCTGCGAGTACAGTATAATGACGCGTTCAGGGTGCTGTTTGGGCTGCCGCGCCACTGCAGCGCTTCAGCTATGTTTGCGATGAAAAGCGTGGATGGTTTTCAGGCCATTATGCGGAAGCGTAGTGCGTCTCTTATGAAGCGCATGCGGGCCAGCTCGAACAGCCTTCTGAGCGTGTTTGTGGGCCGCTGGGACTCGCTGATGTGGCGGCACTGGATGCGACTACACACTGTGGGTGGTCGCGTCCAGGGCTTGGCTTAAACTGGCACTCCTGGGCGGTGCCACTTTGTGATTTTTATTTTTTATCTCTTTCTGTGGTTTTTTGTATGTACTAACAATAGCTATGTAAGTTTTTTTTTTTTTTGTGTTACTAACATTGTATGGACTACGTCTGAAATAAATGTCTTATTATTATTATTATTATATTATTATTATTAAGGTCACTGGGCCTGGTGGATTACGGCCCATTCCCTCTCACCCAGAGCAGGTCTCCCAGCATTGGGAAAATTACAGGCTGAATATTCTAAGCACTATCACTGTACTTTATGTGAGGAGAAAATAAATATTATACATTTTTATAATTATATTACCTACAGGAAGACTTATAATTATATTTATAAAAAAATACGTTACATTTTCCGTGACAGACCCCCACAATGTAATCTTACTTAACACTGATCTACCTTATCTATCATATTTGCTGACAGTACTTATACGTTATCAATTTTATCAACAGGTACTTTTACTGCATTTGAATTAGTATTGCTGTATTTAGAGATGGGGCTCTACCTGGTAAAAACCCGAACTTTGGGTAAATACCCATTATTACCCAATTTTACCTTCCCAATTTTAATTTATACCGCGTAAAAATGTAAACCGTGTCGGTTAATAGTAACGCGTCTTTCAGTGATTGGGCTACCATTGGTATTCATAAAAGTAGAACACGGCTTTATGAACTATATAATGAAAGGTCTTTTGTAAACACTGCTGAATTTAATTTATATGTTAGAAACTATTCAAAATTATTTAAAAAAGTTTGTTGTATGGCCAAGTCGCGTTATTTGAGTTCGAAGATTAAAAACAGTAGTAATGTAATTAAAACGACTTGGAATATTATTAATAGTGAAACGGGAAGGTCTAATAACCGAAGTGCTGACTACAGCCTGTCTATTAATGACAATATAATAAAATCAGACTCACAAGTCGCCGCGGCCTTTGAAAATTTCTTTTCAGATATTCCCGTTTCAACTACTAAATCCCTAAACTCATCAACTTCTGTTGCTGAGTCTTTGCTTAAGGAAAATGTTAATGCTTGCGATTCGGAATTTAATTTTGAACAAATTACCTGTAGAGACATAATTAAAACCTTTCACACTTTAAATGTAAAAAAGACAGCAGATCTGTGGGGTAATTCTGTAGAAGTTGCTAAGTCTATTATTGACATTGTAGCACCTACTTTAGCTCTTATCTTTAATAACTGTATCGACTGTGGGGAGTTTCCTGACCTCATGAAATATAGTAAAATAATACCTTTGTTTAAATCAGGTAGTACATCAGACCCCACAAATTATAGACCTATTTCAGTACTACCTACGTTTAGTAAAATTTTTGAGAAATTAATTTTAGACCAATTGCAAAGATTTTTTAATAAACATAAATTATTACATAACAAGCAGTTCGGTTTTACAAAGGGTCGTTCAACTACTGATGCCGGTGTTGAACTTTTAGGACATATTTATAATGCATGGGAAGACAAATGCGATGCCTTGGGCATCTTTTGTGATTTGTCCAAGGCATTCGATTGCGTTCTTCATGAAACGTTAATCAGGAAACTCCGCCATTACGGGATCCGGAACACCGCTCTGGATCTTCTTACTTCATACTTGAGTAATAGGATTCAGAGCGTTGACGTTAATGGAAAAAGATCGCCCGGATCTATAGTAACAATGGGGGTCCCACAGGGCTCGATTCTTGGTCCTTTCTTATTTCTTATTTATATTAACGATTTGCCCTACCTCATTAAGGATAATCATGATATAGTTTTGTTTGCGGATGATACTTCACTTTTGTTTAAACTTAAACGTCAGCAGCTGGTTACTGACGATGTAAACAGAGCGATCTCAAAAGTAGTTCACTGGTTCAGTGTTAATAATTTACTCCTTAATGAAAAAAAAACCAAATTCATTAAGTTTACACTACCTCACGTTAGGCAGGTGAAAACTAACGTGTTGATAAAGGGCGAAGAGTTGAATCCTGAAGATAGCACAGTATTCTTGGGCTTAACTTTGGATGCTAAGCTTCAGTGGGGCCCACATATAGATAAATTGTCAAAAAAGCTAAGCTCCGCAGCATACGCTGTTAGGAAAATTCGTAATTTAACCAACATAGAGACAGCCCGTTTAGTGTACTTTAGCTATTTTCATAGTATAATGTCGTACGGTATTCTGTTGTGGGGAAATGCAGCCGACATTCAGACTATCTTTGTTTTGCAGAAAAGAGCTGTTCGATGCATTTATAAATTAAGTCCGAGACAATCTCTCAGAGAGAAATTTAAGGAGATTAATATACTGACTTTGCCTTCTCAGTACATTTTTGAAAATCTTTTATATGCCCATAAAAACATTAAATTGTTTAAAAAATACAGTGATATCCACAATATAAATACTAGGAACAAACACAAATTTGTTGTACCTCCAACAAGGCTCAAGAAAATAGGTGGGTCATTCAGGTGTCAATGTATACGCTTTTATAGTAAACTTCCAAGCCACGTTCAAGATCTGAGTCTTAATAAATTCAAATCATTCATTAAACGCAAGTTGTGTCAGAAAGCTTTTTATACCGTTAAAGATTATATTGAGGACAAAAAGGCTTGGGATTGAACTGCTCCAATTTTATTTTATATTATTTTTATTTTTGCATACTGAATGTTGACATTAATATTTACTTTGTAAGTATTATATTATTTTACTTTATTGTTAATGTGAAGACTATGTAGGTCATTGCTTTTTTTTTTTTGTTTGTTTTATTTTTTCTCTCAGTTATTTTTAATCATGGTCTGGCAGTTTGAGTAATCTATGCGGCCTACCCCAATGTCCTTTCTTTGGTATTGTTCGTCGAATCGTTGAGCTAGTTGAGCTGCGCGATTACTGACAAATGCGTGCACTGACTGGACAGGTCCTCTCAATCTGTGTGGTTCTTTCCTCAAAAGACCATTTCAGACACCAATCTACATGGTCTTCACATGAAGTGACCAAGATTATGTCTGGACTTTATAAGAGACTGTGACCTCTGAGTTTGTTTCGGCCTTTCTTCTCAGAGTAGTCAGATAGGAAACGCCGACCTCATCTAGTTTAAAAAAAAAAAATTGACTTGTAAAAGTGTTTGTACAAACCTACTTACAGAAATAAAAATCATTTATCATTTATCATTTATCATTTAAAAAAATAATAACCAAATTTCATTAAAATTTACACGTCTGTCTTCAGGGTTGCCATTTACACAAATATTTTGACCTATCCCACAATAAAATACAGTTTTCACATCAAAATACATACATTGTTTATATAAAAACAAAATTTTATCCTGTTGATACATATTATTCTTAATTTTATTTTACTAAATCAGAACTATTAATTATATTGAACACGGCAACTTCTAAATTACAACATGGAAATAAAATACCCAGAACCGGTTTGCATTTTCTTTCCATTTCTTCCCCATTTTTACCTACCCGTTTTTACCCACCCGTGGGCATCTCTAGCTGTATTATCTAAGCCGATAAAGCTAATGGGAATGCTGTGTCACTTCCGAAAGGTAATAACTATGTAGTATAATGTAGCTATTGTGATGTTTTGTGTGGTTAATGCTACAGCAGCTGAACAGTACAGACATCAGCACACAAATTTCTTTAATATATTTTCAACTTCATCGCTAAAACATTAAGTTCAAGGTTGATTGGGAAAATTTGACAATTTCGGGAAGGTTGATGTGCTGGCGCCTGATAACAGTCAGAAGTCGACTAGCAATCTCACAAAACTATGGCATAGCAATATTAGTTGTACTTATGACCTTCTTCTATAAGAACGTTTGACAATACTACACATTGGCAACTTTGGCAGCCCGTATAGCGCAGGCGATAATGGTCATTGCGGTGTAAGTGGGCTTCTAGACGTTGACTGTATGTACATGTTGAGTACGTAACCGATGTTGAAGTAAATAGGTTGAAAGCATTTAAATGTACCGTCAGAGTTTTTTAGATATACAGTATGTTAACCAACAGAGGGCGTTCCCGTTAACCCGCAATAGTATAGCATCCATACATGCTAAAAAAAATATTACCATTCGAAAACAAAATGGTTTTTATTTTTTTTAATATTAAAATATTCACAAAAAATGCTAAAAATATTCACTAAAATATTCAAAAAAATATAAAAATATTCACTAAAAATAAAAACTAAATTGCGATGTTTCCGTCCTTCAAGTACGCGTGTACAGAGTGTTTCTTTTACGTATCAATTTAACATTTTTAGTGAATATTTTAATATTAAAAGAAAATAAAAACCATTTTGTTTTCGAATGGTAATATTTTTTTTAGCATGTATGGATGCTATACTATTGCGGGTTAACGGGAACGCCCTCTGTTGGTTAACATACTGTATAGGTATAGTGTTCTGTGCTGAGCTCACGCAACGCGTCGTTCGTCCACCCAGTAATAGGACTCGCCCATCAAGGAGCACCGTCCCAAATTACACGCATTATTAATTTATTATACATAAAACAAAAGGTGTTATATTAAAACACGTATACTAAAAGACAAATAATTAACTTATCTTTAAAATGGTGAAGGTTTCATAAAAATAGGCTTGATAGTTTTTGCGTGATTCTCAGTTTTTTATCCGCGTTAGGCATAACTTTACAAACTGATTACACTTTGTAAGATAGCAATTATCTAAAATATTCACATAATAAGTTTAAAAAAATGCTTTATTTTAACATTTTTTTTTTCCAAATTATTTACACTACACGCTTAGACGTGATATTCAGTTTAACTTGTGGTTGAAGACCCTAAAAAAACTAGTCAAATATTTATCTTTTTTGATTGATCATGTTTAGTTATCGATAGGTACCCATCAAGCCTGCGGAGTTTCGCTAGCTAATTTAATTTGACCGTGTATATAAAAATATCCTGTTTGTTATCTTTTCACGCCTAAACCACTGAATCGATCACTATGAAAGACATGCACAGGCTACTTTTCAGCTTGGATACATACATAAACTCACGCCTTCTGCCCATGGGGGTAGGTAAAAACTACAGAACGGTACCTGCTACGATCCTCACACACTCCTTTATCATCCTGGATATTTGTATAAAGAAATTATTTTTTATTTATTTCTTATCTTTACTGGTTTAACACCCAATGCGATAATGTAGACAACTATTATTTCCAAAATACCGAGATTCTCTCTACATTTTGACGAGTTTTGGCAACAAAATGTATGGGACAGCTGGTTTTTTTTCGCGATTTCAGGTTTGGTCCCATAGTAAATAAAAGTTGTTTGTTATCATGAGTAAAATCATGTGTTTAAGTATCGATCACTAATTACCAGTCACCCTATATTACTATTAGCCCATAGATCAGTGCACTTAGGAGGCTTCTTCGCATCTGTGAGGACTATGCGGTGGCTCACGGCCTTAGGTACAATGCGACCAAGAGCGAGCTACTGGTTTTCAAAGCGGGTAACAAATGTTATGATACTGTCCCACCGGTCACCTTGGGGGGCGCTCAGCTGTCCAGGGTCACGAAGTTCAAGTACCTGGGGCATTGGGTCACCGATAGTCTGTCCGACGATGTGGATGTGGAGAGGGAACGCAGAGCATTGGCAGTTCGTTGTAACATGCTGGCTCGTAGGTTTGCACGTTGTACTAGGGAGGTGAAAATTACACTCTTTAGAGCGTATTGCCAATCTATGTACACGTGTGCCCTATGGGTCAGCTATACAAAGAGCTCGTACAATGCTCTGCGAGTCCAATACAATAACGCTTTCAGAGTTATGTTGGGGCTGCCGCGCTTTTGTAGTGCATCGGGGATGTTCGCGGAGAATGGCGTGCCAGATTTTTACGCACTGATGCGGACACGAATAGCATCCCTGATGCGGCGAGTGCGTGACAGCTCCAACAGCTTGGTGGCTATAGTAGCCGACAGGATGGACAGTCCAATGATGTGGCAATGGATGACCAGTCATCGTGCGTCATTCTGTTATGTAAAATAAGTTGTTCTAGTGTATTTTTTGTGTAGTATGTGTTTGTTTATGGACTTATGGTCTGAAATAAATTTATTATTATTATTATTATTATTATTACATAAAAACTTTTTAGCAAAAAATAAAACCGACTTCCAAAACAAAACACTACAAAGTGAAAAATAACTTTAATTTCGGTAGTCGGTGTCTTGGGTTTTGTATTTTCGTTTTTTGCCACCGACTTCCGAAATTAAAGTTATTTTTCACTTTGTAGTGTTTTGTTTTGGAAGTCGGTTTTATTTTTGGCTAAAAAGTTTTTATTTTTCACTTTTTAGTTGCGGAACCTACCCCACACTAATTCGAATACATAATTGAGCACAGTAATTGTAGGTATAGCCATGTAAATAACAGTGATAGGAAGTTATTAAAACACCATCACATCATCCACATAAAATATGTGGGAAATGTACGCATTATTGAAGCTAACTCAAAAACTTCCCAAGAAAAGTTAATAAAATTTATATGGGACCGCCTCGGAAGTATACCCTATCAAACAAAAAAAGAATTTTCTAAATCGATCCATGCGTCTTTGAGTAATCGCGTAACAAACATCCAAAAAAAAAAAAACATACAGACGAATTGATAACCTCCTCCTTTTGGAAGTCGGTTAAAAATACACGCAGTCGCGGGCAACAGCTAAGCCAAGCCTGTCATAAAGAAAACAGTAGGTTAGTACCTGCTAATCTAAGTAGATCAAAATGGATAAAGCTCTGCACCCTTATTGCGTAGCACACTATCAATCGGAATCTGAATCATTTTGAAGCAAATTGCTAATCTATTGCTTCATATGTTCGAAACATTTGTCTGCTCAACAACGTAAATAACGCAATGAATGTTGTTGAACTGTCAAAATAAAACCTATTCCGATTGATAGTGTGTTTACACAATTGTCCCGCTGATCAAACTGAGGCGAATCCCATGTAAGATGAGGAAATTAGCCCGCGTCGATTATGTCAACTAACTTATATAGAGGTGTTTATACTGGCGCGACAAGTCGCATGGCATCCTAATCGTTAAGGCAGCGTCCTATTTAAAAACGATCGTCGCGCGAATACGCGAACGGTCGTGTGCAAGGCACTTTTTGTTTGGATAACGACCACGCGTTCAGGTTCACCGAAAAAAAGTCCGAACGATCATGTATTGTCGCGAAATAGGACTCTGGCTCATAGCTTCGTGAGTGGCGTCCAGCGTCCCGCGCTATTTTTCGCCACAATTTGACCAGACTTTTAGTAACGGGGAAAAGATAAATTGCCTTCTTGCAGCTGCCCGCCCACGTCCGATAATCGGTACCAATTTTCTTGGATGCCACTTTCTCATTTATTTTTTTTGGATGCCTCTTTTTCTTTTTATATGTGTGCGAAAGGGAGATAGACAAAAACGGTAGAAAATCGGTCACCGATTATCGGACGTGAAGACTTTTTAATGCCTTGATCACAGTACGAGTATACAGGGTTATTGGTAAAACACCAACATCATTATGAACAACCAAAAGTTGTTCATAATGATGAGTACAATGACCCCTTAAGAGGTTGTTGGTGTTTTACCAATAACCCTGTATAGGCGAAACAGTGCTCTCGGCCGAGTCCTCGGTACGAAATTTACCGAGCACTGTCTATTCTGTACAAGTCTCACCGTGAAAACTTAGGTGAAGTGAGCTTGAAGACAGTGTGCTGTCATTCCACCTGGTGCTAGATAGACACTATTGACTGCTCACTCCACGCTCACCTCATGCACTTAGATTTCACGGTGAGATTTGTTCAGAATAGCACTGCTTGGCCGAGCTCACGTTACAATATTTTAATTTAATGATTATTTTAATTACGATAGTATTAGGACTACTCAAGGATTTCTTAGGACGTAGTCAAATGATGATGTCCATATCATAGCAATAGCAAGCTGCTAGTACGTTTTACGGTTTTTGATCCGGTACGTATTACGCCGCGGTCCTACGGGCCGCTTTCTCACAGACCAGAGCGCGCTAGGTCAGGCCAACAGGCCGTGGGAACAGTCGCCCTGTAGTGGCCTCGTCGCCCGTCCGATCGAATGTATGGGATGATCCGAGGAATGCTCGACAGGCCTTGACAAGCCGTGGGTAAAATGGTTCATTATGACTAACCGTAACAAAATTATTAGCAGCATCGCATCCATTCCAACTGTTACTATTTCATCATTTTTTTCCACAAATGTCTAGACTTTAATCTAGTGGTTTGACCTAGAAAAATACGCAAACAAGCGTAAAATTACCACCCATTAGGAATTAATGACCTATTAGGCAATTAGCACTGTCTGCATTAGTGTAATTACGCAAAATAAGCTGACACCTATTAATATGACATTGAACTTGTGTCGGTAAACATTGAACTTACTTAGGTGAACATAACAATTTAATAAAGGTCTCTCTTGTTCGATAACTAAACTAAAATTAAAGAATAGCTATCTTTTACTAACAGGCAGCGAAAGAAAAGGACGGCTATAGCTATGAACTAAGCTACAGCTGTCAAACTATGTATGTACAGACGCCAGCAGGTCAAGCTACTCGAAACTGTCAAATTTCCCCAATCAACCTTGAACCTAATGCTTTTGCGATAAAGTTGAAAATCTATTAAAGAAATTTCACAGATTGTAGTAATTTGATGTGCTGGCTTCTATACCTACCTAGTTTACGTCTTGCGCTTCACCGTGTTTTTAGTGTTTGATTCTGTGTTTTACGTGTCGTCACAGAATAAATAATAGTACTAACATACAGAAGTTGCACTCCTTTGATCTTGAAGAAAGAAATCTTTTCTAATAGCCAACAAAATCAATTACTCCCGACACGCAAGCTAAATTGCACTTAATCACCGCACTTTAGAGTTGTTATTACTTTGGGTCCTTTCTCGTCGTAAAATACGAGTACCTACGCCGCTTTACCGAATACAATTTGATAAAATACGGTCCATACCTTTTTATACGGCAGGCGACAGCTGACACGCGGCACTTTTTTGCAAGGTTCGTAAGCTTATTATCTTAAGGCTTATTATCGAGTGGCTGTCGCCTACGCCGAGAATAAAAGTGTACCTTTATGATTCTCAACTTTGCCTCATTTTTTTTTATTTGTGATGGGTTTGCTCTTGACTCTAGTCTAGGTCAGAGGTGACAGAGACAAAGTCGACGATGGAGTGAGCTTACCCAGAAGAAGCCTGTTCACTCATTACACCAATGACGAAGTACACATAAAAATAAGACTGACAGATAGTGACAAAAAATAACTTTAGCGGGCGTAATAGAGTCCCCTTTGGGTACGGAACCCTTAAAAAGCGAGTTTTGCTACGACACAACAAAGTGCAATTCAGGTCGCACAACTCGTATTACCTACAGTTATATTCACCTACAAGTTGCCTCTCTTCCTAAAGCGTAACTCTTATACCTTCTGACCGTGGCAGTCCTACTGGATTAGCCCAGTGAGATAGGTGCGCCGCGTGACTTGTAGCTTCATACCTAAACTGCGGAGTGTCCCATCTGTATTAATCTGTGCTTAAAGTGTTCACTCTAGTGAACCCATTCTGGTTCAATGCACAGAGTACATTTATATAATATATGTATAGGGTAGTTCAATGTGAACTAGAGCTATTACAAACTAAAGATGTGCCCCGCGGTTGTCGTGCACGCGCGGTGCCAGGGGGTTCTCATAGAGTAAAGGCGCGGGCCCACCGCGGTGCACGGAGAGGCTACGCACGTGTATGAAGCTTCGCTTTGTAAGAAAATGTATGTGGTTGTGTCCACTGCAACCCACGGAGAGGCTACGCATGAATTGACGTCATTGATACACGCGTGGCTTGCTCGAATAGGCGGTTATATAGCTCAACGCTGTCAACGTGGGTCTACGTTTCCACTGGAGTACACGAATATGACCCACGACTATGTACAGCTCACTTATCGCAGCGCAGATTTCAGTCATACCCCTTGTGGGCCGGACGCGTTTCATGTTTCTCGTATATATCGTATCGCCACGAAACCTAGCAATTGACAAAATGGCGCAGGCGTCGCTCGCTTTCGATGCCTGCGCCCAGGTGGGAAGGTCCCACTTCCCCACACCTCCCGCAGTGAAGCCGTGTCCGTGGATTGCAGTGGCACGTGCGTAGGCTCTCCGTGCGCCGTGCCACGCTATACATAGTCGTGGGTCATATTCGTGTACTCCAGTGGAAACGTAGACCCATGTTGTCAAACAAATTAATACACGCAGCTAAAATGCGCCGCGTGCCCGTGCACAGCATGCGCCGCGGTGGGCCCGCGGCTTAATACAGACGCGCAGATGCGACATAGTCCGCTTATTCCGTTTACTTGATGCCTAACACAGGGTATAATTATAATGAATATTGTTAACTGCAGAACATCTAATTTCCATTGTGTTACATCATGTACTACGTTTAACTTAGGTAATTAAAAAAAAAAACGCCTTTCACGTTAGTGAGAATCTAACACTATCCATAATTTGTAAAGAAGAAGAGAATCCCTAATTTGGAAACAATTTATTTAAATTGATATACCTACATAATAATTTTTTTTTGCATAAATTACAACAGACTTTATTTACATAAATTAATATACCTACTTTATTAATTTATGTAAATAAAAGTTTGTTGGCAGTGGTAGGGAAGATAAAAAGAGGCCTGTGACTAAGTAATAACAGCCGCACGGGTCGATCGATCAGGTTAAGCTACGCTTGCCGCGGTTGGTCCGTGGATGGGTGACCATCTATACATACTAAGACCCCTCCGTGCCTCGGAAAGCACGTTAAGCCGTTGGTCCCGGCTGTCATTCGTGGATCTTTGAAAGTCTCACAACCTGTTAAGACTGGTTGTACCAAGGGTATTTATTACCCAGTAACTGGGTTGTGGAGATCAGACAACAGACAGTCGCTCCATGTAAAATACTGGTATTCAGCTGCATCCGGTTAGACTGGAATTCGACACCAACATGGGAAAAGGCTTTCGTTCTCGGGTATTCTGCCGTCATAAGGAAAAAAGACGTATCTGACATTTTTTTTCGAAATAGAGTTATTTACATATTTGGAATCAGCAAAAAAAGATGCATCTAACAGTATTTTTATATTGATGTAAACTTAACGAAAACTTAATAATTCTTACTATTAAAAGACGCATCTGCCTTTGTATCTTGTATCAGGATATATTTTTTTTCCTATTCATTCATTATTTATAGATAGGTCCATTTTCCTTACGGCGATTGAGGTCTTCAGATAAACCCTCGATAGTAATTCACTCGACTTTTAAGCTAATTAGAAACACGATATCGAACCGATAATCACTATCAAAAGGACTAAACTTCGGAACTAAAACCTCGGAAACGCATTGCATTTTGCATGCATTTTAATAAGAAAATTTATAACACAGGAAACACACTCTCAACTTACTTTCAAAAAAAGAAATCATAGATACCACACCCGAAATCGCAACAAGTTAGAACTCAGGCCACCCAGAACCAATTACGGAAGGAAAATCATTTTATATGAAGGAACAGTGCTATATAATAAACTGCCAGATGATATGATTAATGTAAAAAGTACAAATATCTTTAAAAAAATGCTAAAAACTTATGTATCTAAAATTTTATAATTAACCATGTGTATTTAATTTCTCTAGAACCGAATATACTCGTATATATCTTGTTATCGCTTTCAGTCTATATATTGTCGACTCACGGAGTCGTGATGTAATAGTATAAGTGCATGATCTATTTATAATCTCATATTTCTTTTTTCTTTATGAGAATAAATATCTTTAAACCGAAACCGGGCATCAGACTACCGAGCTGTCATTCAAGATCTGGATGCAGACTTCTATGACGTACAAACGGAGACAGATATTATTAGTGACATTTCAGAAGAGCTATTATAGATCGAGACGATAATAAATAATAACTCATTAATTACCAGTCACACTGTGACTGGTAATTAGTGATCGATACTTAAACACATTATTGTACTCATGATAACAAACAACTTTTACTATGAAACCAGAAATCGCGAAAAAAAAATCTTGACGACGAGTTATGCGAACATAAATGTAGTAACAGCTAAATTTTTTCGCGATTTCATGTTCACTAATTATACCAGTCACCCTATATACAGAGCGTGAAGAGTTGGAGTCATCTTTTTACTGTGCGATCATGCACATTCGAGAGGTATACAGTGGCATGGCGTGACAGCCGCAGCGGCTGTAGGCTCTGGCTTCTATTATCTTCTATTCGATGCAGGTTCAGGTACTGCGTTAAGAGGTATTTGAGAATAAGAGTTACCAACAAACCATTTGCCTACCTATTCTGGTCAAAGTCAGGGCCGGCTGGACTTTCATGATACCTTCACTTCTAATGATACGCTGTGTTAAAAAACAGCGCAGACATAATTATTCAGTCGGATCTCCTTTGCGATCATTACAATGACCAAAGACTTCTTGTCATTAAAACAGATACAGTCCGATGATAAAATTACTACGTCAATGATATACCTACCCAACAAAGAATGAACACGATGTTTTGAATTTAGAACCGGTCTCTACTCGGAAAAAATATTACATTAACCTTCGATCAATAAAAAGATATTAAGGCTGCCAACAGACGGACTGCACAGCAGCAACCGCACGCAGTCGATATATTCAACTGCATGCAGTTGTACGTTTGACTTCGTGCAGTTGTGACTTCACGCGGTTGATCGCTAACCGCATACAGTTAGTGTGTAGTTCACGCGGTCGGCTGCAGTCATGTGAAGTCGATATTAACTGCATACAGATGGGACATCAACTTCACGCGGTCGACTGGCCGACTGTATGCAGTTAATATCGACTTCGCACGACTGCAGCCGACCGCGTGAAGTTGATATCACGACTGTATGAAGTCGAACGTACAATTGCATGCAGTTGAATATGTCGACTGCGTGCAGTTGCTGCTGTGCAGTCCGTCTATTGGCAGCTTAACAACGGGGATGTGGACAAACCTGTACACATAATACAAAACGCGATGAACGTTCTTTAATAACGATTTCTGTCAAAGTTAAACCTGTTAAAAATAAATTAGATGATTCATATTATGGGCAAGGTTTATCAAGATTATTTGTCTTTATAACGCAGATTCAATAAATATCCTTTATTAATTGAAGAAAAAATATTATCAGCTTATAAGAAAATGCATTACTTAAAGTCATATGACAGGGAATGCGAATCCGGTCAAAGACACACTTATAATACACCCATATTCTATTTCTAAGTTCGTAGTCTCGAAAGTTCCTTGACTCATAACTCAGTCGAGAAGACCTCAAGCTTAAGGGAATTGTGAAGTTCTTGGAATGAGTGTGAGTCAAGGTGATACGTCCCGAATACAACATTGTTTGGAGAAATATAATCCGTTTAAATAATATAATATTTCCCTTGTTCAAAATACGTTACGAAAATCGAATAAAATACGCAGTTATCTTCCTCAAGGTAGATGCCGGCCGAAGCACCTTATATTTGACAGTTAGTTCCTCAACTCAAACTCACCTCGACTGAGGAAACTGTTTGAGATGAGGAGTAATACTGCAACTATGTGTATCAAACTACCTAAGTGAGGTTGAGTCGAGTCGAGGAAATCATGAGGTTTTGACTTAGAATATAGGTGATAATTACATACCTCATGATGGAGTTCTTAGTGAAACTAGCTTGTCTACAAAGTTGCTAGTTGTTTTCGATGTTTCCAAACGTAAATAATTATTTATGACGTCACAAATGTTTATTACGTCTAGTTAATCCACTTATGTTACAGAAGATATGTCTTCTAAGATCACGTTGGATGAAATTGTCCCAGATGATATTCAGATCTCTTGGCAGAAAGATTCATTTTTGTACAAACGCTAGCACATCAAGCTACTACTACAACCCGTCAAACTTTAATAGTATTTCAACTTTATCGCTAAAGCATTAGGTTCAAGGTTGATTGGGAAAATTTTACAGTTTCGGGTAGCTTGATGTGCTGGCCTCTTTACATATAGAATAAACAAAATGTTTATTAACAAATGTGAGTACAATTCATCTATCCTAATCAAAAACACAGTGTACAAGTTTTGAGTAGATATTTTAAAGATAGAGTAAACGACGATGTCTGTGCTAGTACATATTAACTGGGTGACAGACACCGGCGCCTTCCTCCTACAATCACTTTAATTAACTATACCGTGACACAATGATTTGCTATTGTAATATAATAATGTTACAAATAGTTCTGGTATAATTTATATTACGCTCATTTGATAAGATTTTTTTTTAAATTCATTTTTTATTAATGCACGTCAGTAGTATCGTATATTGGCATGGTTCGATATTTGGATTAGTTAGAAAGAAATTATTATTCATCATTTTATTTCCGAATAAACCATGCCATACATTGTTAGTAAATAATATTTATACATACATATGTTAGTATTTAAAATGATTTATTTATTCATTATTATTTAATATTATAGAGGGCACCTCCAGATCCGTGGACGGTATTCCAGTGCCTCACAACCGGGCAATCAACCCTTCCCAATATGGTATTCAGAAAGCTGTTGGTGCTGCCTCGAGGTCACTCTTTTACGCATTATTGCCCTAAAGCAGTCCGTGCAGGCCTTAGCAAACATACCTTGCACGGCAAAAGCGAGGCAAACCCCCAACATCGTCCTAAAACCATTATTGTACAGGACCCGAAGGGCATTGAAAGATCTAAGCGTATAACGGACCCACAGGCTACAGGTATAAAATGACTGGCTTATGACGTCTTTTGTGCACCTTGCAAACCTGTGCATCTCACTGCCAATGCCCTACGTTCCCGCTCAATGTCAAAATCATCTGAGAGGTCCTCGGCGACCCAGTGCTCCAGGTACTTGAATTTAAAAATACGACATCCTTGTTAATAAAATTCTCTAACTTTTAAGCTATTAAGAATATTCCAGTGATTCATACCTCCAAAGAATCTCTATGACTTGGACCAGTTTTTGTAATACGTGGTCAACTTTCGCTAGTGTAACTTTTTCCCATGAAAATCACTCGAAAATTGAGTAAAATTTTTGCCAGAACGAAGCCTTTGCTGTAAATGTTTTTTTTTATTGAACGTATGTTTTCTAGCTGCGTAAAAGTATTACGACAGGAAAGGCCCACTTTTCTACAAAGTTCTGAAAAAAAAAAAGTAATTGATAGCTTTGCTAGCTTTTTAACCGACTTCCAAAAGGAGGAGGTTCTCAATTCGTCTGTATGTTTTTTTTTTTTTGTATGTTTGTTACGCGATTACTCAAAGACGGATGGACCGATTTAGAAAATTCTTTTTTTGTTTGATAGGGTATACTTCCGAGGTGGTCCCATATAAATTTTATTAACTTTGCTTAAGGAGTTTTTGAGTTATCTTCAATAATGCGTATATTTCCCACTTATTTTATGTGGATGATGTGATGGTGTTTTAATAACTTCCTATCACTGTTATTTACATGGCTATATCTACAATTATTGTGCTCAATTATGTATTCGAATTAGTGTGGGGTGTAGGTGTAGTAGGTTCCACAACTAAAAAGTGAAAAATAAAAACTTTTTAGCAAAAAATAAAACCGACTTCCAAAACAAAACACTACAAAGTGAAAAATAACTTTAATTTCGGAAGTCGGTGGCAAAAACCGAAAATACAAAACCCAAGACACCGACTTCCGAAATTAAAGTTATTTTTCACTTTGTAGTGTTTTGTTTTGGAAGTCGGTTTTATTTTTTGCTAAAAGTTTTTTTTTTAATGATCTTTTTCTTTGAGCACTATGCGAAGTGATTGAAAAAACCAAAAATTGGACCAACATTCTCAGGGTTAAAAAGTTTGGAAATGACCTTGCCCACGCCCATATTCGATTTGATCCATACTTCCAGGGACACCCTGTATATCAATGATTACCGGACCCTTATTATTACCCGCCTTGAATTTAAGTAGTTCACTTTTCTTACAGTTATACCTGAGGCCATGTGTGTGACGTGTGTGTGTGTGTGTGTGAGGTGATTTTTTTTTTTTGGACGGGAAATCATCAAATAACTTCTCCCGCTCTGGGTGGAGCGGGAAGGCGTGTCAGACTTCTACTGACTAAAACCCACCCGTGTTCCTTCAGTTGCCTGTGCCAGGGCCACGGTAACTCTTTCGAACAACCCGCAACCCTGGCTGGGTGTGTGGATAGTTACTAAAGTGAATATTAAGTTCATGAATCTTTATTCACACATACATACATATATAAACTCACGCCTTCTTCCCGTGAGGATAGGCAGAAACTACAGAACGCCACCTGCTACTATTCTTACATACTCCTTTTGCCTCGTTTACGTTCATACACGCACGCTGCGCCCTGGTTCGCGTTGCCGACGTTGCTCACCCCGTCCGACACCTTGCGACGAGCTTACAACCGTCTATGTCCGCCCCCATAGAAGGATCAAAGCTGCACTCTTGGATTGGCAACATGTAAACGCCTCGCATGTGTGTGCGCACACATATTATGCAGATGACGAATGACGTCAGAGTGGAATTATCTAGAAGTCTGCGCAACGCAACCGAGGCGCGCACACGACAGGCGCGCCCTCTTTAGTTTTTAACCGACTTCCAAAAGGAGGAGGTTCTCAATTCCTCTATATTTTTTTTTGTATGTTTGTTACGCGATTACTCAAAGACGGATGGACCGATTTGGAAAATTCTTTTTTTGTTTGAAAGTGTATACTTCCGAGGTGGTCCCATATAAATTTTATTAACTTTTGCTTAGGCAGTTTTTGAGTTAGCTTCAATAATGCGTATATTTCCCACTTATTTTATGTGGATGGTGTGATGATGTTTTAATAACTTCCTATCACTGTTATTTACATGGCTATATCTACAATTATTATGCTCAATTATGTATTCGATTTTGTGTGGGGTAGGTTCCACAAGTAAAAAGTGAAAAATAAAAACTTTTTAGCAAAAAATAAAACCGACTTCCAAAACAAAACACTACAAAGTGAAAAATAACTTTAATTTCGGAAGTCGGTGGCAAAAAACGAAAATACAAAACCAAAGACACCGACTACCGAAATTAAAGTTATTTTTCACTTTGTAGTGTTTTGTTTTGGAAGTCGGATTTATTTTTTGCTAAAACGTTTTTTTCATTTTTGACAAGAAAAATGTCACATTATTATTTTACACGAATTACGTCGTGTTTACATAAATTAAATTACTACACGATATAGCTAATTGGGCAACGATTATTATCACCTATTGACTTGTATTCATCGCCCCACAGCGAGTTACGAGCATCAGCATCATTGCCTTTACAAGCACAGAACAGAAATAGTCTTTAATATTGAGTTTTCTTTTTTTTGTAGATATCATACTTAGCCTACTCAGTATATTTTTAAACTGTATTTTTTTTCTTCTAATAGTTAATATAGATGTATCTACGTGCGTACATCCGTATTAAATCAATAAAAATCTATACTGATAATAATGCTGAAGAGTTTGTTTGTTTGAATGCGCTAATCTCTGGAACTAACAGTCGGATTAAAAAAAAAATCTTTTTGCATATGATAGCCCAATGTCGCTCGGATACTTAGGAGCCGGAGAGGAAAGATTTTTTTGTTTTTTTTTGTTTATACCGAATAAGCTCCGAAACTACAAAGCCGATTTTAACCATTTTTTCACCAATATAAAGCTAAATTATCAGGAAGTAACATAGGCTATAATTTATTTTCAAAAAAATTAGAGGTTGAGTAAGGTATCCCGCGCGGGTCACGCGCGTCCGAAACAAATACCTCTGTAACCTTCCAAAAAGTACTAGGATTGCATGAATTCAAGATAATATATCAATTCAAGACACGAGACGTTGTGCATAATTTCTGAGCATTAACCCTAACAAAAAGTACTAAGCTTGCATAAATTAACAATAATATTTAAATCATTGTCTAATATTATGCTTCTAATAGGATGGCATACAGTTTATAACATGGATTAACAAATAGAATACTTTACGTTTCCGTGGGTTATTTTCCAACTTCCACACGGGTGGAGCCGCTGGTAAAAACTAGTATTTAATATAAATATGTACAGTCACGACCAAAAATATGTATACACATGACAAAATTCAAAATCGTTTTTCTCGTGTAATAACGATTGCATTTTTAAGAAATGACCTTTTTCATAATAGTATGGGTTCCAAAATGTTATGTTTGAAACAAAATGAAATTATGATCAATACAGTAGGAAAAAATCAATTCTAAAAGTTGCTCAGTGTATACATATTAGTGCTCATGACTGTACATGTACTATGTCCACCTATGTTTCATGAGTTTTTATTAAATCGTGTTGTTTTTATATCGCACTAGATAAATATATAAATAAATGAATAGATGATTTTACAATACATGAATAGAACACATTACATTATATTTTTTTGTAAGTATAGCCAGAAAAAACTCTCAATAAATAGCTGATTTCTGTGAGAAGCGCAAAAAGTTGTTATTTCATTTAAATTATAGATGCCGTCTAATTGCAAGATTCGTAATGAATTAATAAGCCATTGACACATTATACAGGGTTATTGGTAAAACACCAGCAACCTCTTAAGGGGTCATTCTACTCATCATTATGAACAACTTTTACTATCGCACCAAATCTGAAATCGCAAAAAAATCAGCTGTTCAGTATATTTTGACGAATTACGCAAACGTAAATGTACTGAACAGCTTATTTTTTTTTTTGGCGATTTCAGGTTTGGTCCCATAGTAAAAGTTGATCATAATGATGAGTACAATGACCCCTTAAGAGGTTGCTGGTGTTTTACCAATAACCCTGTATATGCTGTCATAATATTTTTGTTATAATTTCAGTCAATGATAAATAATTTCCCGTCACTGTGTTGCCGTTTTTAATAGGAATTAACACAATAGGACTTTTCAGCTTTGTATCCGGATACAAAGTCAAACATAATAATTCCGGTCAAATTAAAATTAGAATAAAATATACATGTTTTCTAAAAATGTCGGATCAAACGACTACCTGCGTAAATTAAGTCAACAAAAAGTTTACTTAACAAACATTAAAAGGTTATGTTGGTAGTAAGTACCAATTAGGTAATACCAGCGTTAAAATATTAGATAAGATAATAATAACAAATTGCCTATAAAAGAAATGTCTAGAGTCCATCCTTTGTATACACATGTTTGTCTTGCTGTGAAAAACCGGTTGATTCGGCGATAACTTTAAGGAGCACTTTAAGGAGTGCTTTAGACCATCGAACAGAATAACTTTTATTACGGTACCAACTTTGAAATCGCAAAAAAATCAGCTGGTCTAGCTAGGTACTCTTCTAAACTGTATGGAACAGTTTTTTTTTTTGCGATTTCAAAGCTGGTCGCATAGTAAAAGTTAGTCAGTTCAATGGTCTGAAAAAGGAGCTCGTGGCTAAGTAATATAATCCGCACGGGTCGATCCATCAGGTTAAGCTACGCTTGCCGGGGTTGGTCCGTGGATGGGTGACCATCTTTACATACCGAGACTCCTCCGTGCCTCGGAAAGCACGTTAAGCCGTTGGTCTCGGCTGTCATTCGTGGATCTTTGACAGTCGTTACGGGTTGTCAGAAGTCCGAAAGTCTGACAACCAGTCTTACCAAGGCAAATTACAAATTAACTCTACAAATTTTAAGGACTGCTTTAGACCAATCAATCTGCCTAGCCTTTTCCCAACTATGTTGGGGTCGGCTTCCAGTCTAACCGGATGCAGCTGAATACTAGTATTTTATATGGAGCGACTGCCTATCTGACCGCCACAACCCAGTTAATGGGTAATACTATACCCCTTGGTAAGATTGGTTGTCAGACTTTCGGAACTGACGACCCGTAACGACTGTCAAAGATCCTCGAATGACAGCCGGGACCACCAACGGCTTAACGCGCATTCCGAGGCACGCAGGAGTCTCGGTATGAAAAGATGGTCACCCATCCACAGACCAACCCCGGCAAGCGTAGCTTAACCTGATGAATCGCCCGTGCGGCTGTTATTACTTAGCCACGAGCTCCTCAGGTACTAACTACACTTATTTTATTTTTAAGTTGAACTGATGCGTGCGCATCTCCATACAAAATTTTGCATGGAGATGCGTACGCATCAGCTCAGCTTTCCGCATCGCGGGACGCCAAAAACTCTTTGCCCGAGCCGGGAATCTTACCCAGGACTTCATAAGCGTCTGTAGTGTTTGCGACCATAGAGCCAGACAAAAAATATTACTTTTCGTAGTGATTCCGTTAGTGTTGTTGTAATACACCTATCTGTTCCAATTTCAAAATTCACTTTTTTTCATCATCTATTGAACACCCGGCCATTCACAAAATAGGTTACAAAGTTACAATACAACACAAAGAACTCTTTTCTACATGTAGTCTATTGCCAATTCCCAGAACTTACTGGTGATCAATATACTTCAAAGTTTCGTAAGAACTTACCCAAGCGAGCGGAACTAGTATTAAAGTTGCAACACCAAATACTTGAATTAACAGGTCGCTTAACTAGCAGGTTGGTCTATATTTTTTTTTTATATCCGAGGAAATGTCGCAAGCGTTAGGTAAATTCCTTGTACTAAATATGTTGGTAGGTTTATAATTTGATGTGCCTTACGAAACAGGAGTTTGTCCGAATAAAATGCTTGAATACTTTTAACACAACGGTATATTTTTATACAGAGTCACGTTCTTAGCAAAGTACAATATTTCCCAAGACTATCTGTGTTCTACCCTATTTATACTTTAATATTATAGTCAAAATACAATCAAGTACTTCTTTGAAGTTGCATGCAATTTGATGAGTTTTTTAAGGTTATCAACCGCATAACTTTAAAAAAAATCTATTTTGTTTTGTGTAAACTTCACAGGCGTGATGGATAAACATACGAGTATGATGGTATCGATATTTAAATACGACGTGCCCTTTTCACCGTCGGCGTTCCAACTGTATTAGAACCCAATGGCTTGGCACGCGACGATGGCAAGAGACCGGACGGCATGTCTTTATTTCCATGGAAGGTGGGTAGGCCTTTAGTGTGGGACGCAACGTGTGTCGATACTCTTGCGCCATTCCATCTTCCTGGCACAGCGTGCTGTGCTGGCGCTGCTGCTGCGGCTGCGGAAAACCTCAAGCGGCGTAAGTATCAAGTAAGTACCTTATCGGTAACTATATTTTCGAGCCGTTTTTGGTTGAAAGCCTCGGGCCGTGGGGTCCGTGTGCTCATAGTTTCTTCAACGAAATCTCCAAATGGCTGGTTGACACTTCCCGTGACCCAAGGGCAGGCTTTTACCTTGGCCAGAGGCTAAGCATTGCCATACAACGTGGCAATGCCGCCAGTCTCTTGGGTACATTACCAGACGACAGCGATGCTGATGAATTTTTCGACGCCTTAATTTAGTTTTTTTAATTGTTACGATATTATTTTTGTATCTTAATTAGAATAAATTTGAGACAATAAAATCAACACGATAAAATAAAAAATAAAAAACTGATTTGCTTAACTAATACTACATGTATCAACACTACCAACGGTCGATGACCGCAAAAAAGAAAAATCATCAAATCTTTTTTGTTTTTGTTCTGTTTAAATATCGATACCCATTACGTCTGCGGAGTTTTGCGAGCTCGTTTAATTTTTTAAATTGTTTTATTTGTGATGGGTTTGATTTTGACTCTAGTCTAGGTCAGAGGTGACAAAGACAAAGTCGATGATGGAGTGAGCTTACCCAGTAGAAATGATTTTACCCTGTATAATATTAAAAAAAAATACAAATTTATGTATCACAAGTCAGGTCCCCAAGATACATGCACTGCCTAGTTTGGGGACCACTACTTATAACAAAATGAATGTCACCATTCACCAACAGTTCAGACAGAAATATTATGTTAAACTAATTTTATTGTAACAATCAAATAAATTTAATTATTATTGCTTATTATTATTTTTATTTATTATTGCTTATTATTATTTTTTATTATAATGATTTATTTTTTATTTTTGATAATGGCCCCATATTCCTTCCAAATGTTGCTGATTACAAATTATCTAAAAATCATGATGGTTTATCTTATCGATAAGATTTCTTGATTGATTTAATCATAGTTACCTATATATTATGTAGTATTGCACGTATCGTTGGATTTACGCGTTGACTCATTATAAAGATAAAAAATAGAACAATAATAAAATGACAATATAATTATAGCACATCGTATTCTTTATGTTGGTATACTACACATAGATTTTGACTGGCCTGTTGGTCTAGTGGTTAGTGGCCCTGACTGCTATGCCGGAGGTCGTGGGTTCGATTCCCACCCAGGACAAATGTTTGTGTGATGAGCATGATCATTTGTTCTGTGTCTGGGTGTAATTTATCTATATATGTATGTATTTAGAAATATATAAGTATGTTTATCAGTTGTCTAGTACTCATAACACAAGCTCTGCTTAGCTTGAGGCTAGACGGCGTTGTGTGATAGTTGTGGAATATTATATTATATTATATATTATAGATTAGATTAACACTCAATAGATACTTAATTTACGTATGTTTTTATTTATTTGTGTAAAATTGGTTAGGTTAGGTTTTCAGAATCAAAACCTTATAGATGTTTAATGTAATTGTGATCATTTGGCCGCAAGCTGAGCGTCCAGGGTTCGATTACTGGGTCGGCAGAGTTTTTGAACTATGACGAGACTTATAAATAAAAATATATACGTATCTATATAAATAAAAATAAATTGCTGAATGTATACGTATACGCGCATCACATCAGAACGGTTGTACCTATTTGGCTAATTCTCTTTTTGTTGTGTTTGTAATTGTCAGGACAAGATTTGTATGAAAGAAATGTTTGAAAAAATGCCGGGAAAATTGGTGAATTCGGAAAAACTAAAAGTGCATTTTCTATGGGAATTTTGTATGAATTATTGAAATTTCGACAAGACGTTTGTCTGGTCATCGACCACGTTAAGCCGTTCCGGCTCTCGTTTGTTGACCTTTCACAGTCGCTACGGGTCGTCAGAAGCCCGAAAGTCTGACAACCAGCTTTACCAAGGGTTATCGTATTACGCAGTAACTGGGTTGTGGTGGTCGGATATGCAGTCGCTCCATTAAAAATACTGGTATTCAGCTGCATCCTGTTGGGCTGAAAGCCGACCCGAACTTACAATAGTTGGGAAATAGCTAGACAGATTGATTGATTGAACGATTAATTAATTAATTAATGAGACATACTCAGCGGAAGTCTCAAGTACCTAGGCGTATTGTTATTATTATTTGACGATAACGACGATAGACTAGTTACAAATTCACGATAATTTTAATAGATAAAAACAATAATTTCAGAATGTATCAAGGACGATAGAAAACCACAAACAAATACGGGCCTCGTTCATTTCCGTAGATTTATCTTATCACCGCGAGTTAGTGGACACTATGTATGTGTTATGTACATAGAGTATGTAGGTATTTAAAACTGAAACTCTTGTTTATAAGAAACTGACATAAATCACATATGTACTTATAGAATTTTCGTGCGAATATTCATGTATCAAAATGTAACCTGGGTAACTATGTGCCTGCCTATTTATTTTGTAATGTAATGGTGGTGTTGTAATTGTTAATAATTAATATGTAATTTTAAATGGCATAAATAAATATAGTTAACACCGTGTAGTTCTTTAGAATGACTGATGATAAGTTATTAATAAAATAAATTATTATTATTAAAAGCCTGTGATATCCCACATGCAAGGCAAAGGCGGGAGGCCTTACTCTGTTTCCACTTCTCTCTGTCTAGAGCTACTAAGAATCAGTTCTTGTTGAAGGAGTCCAGCTCAACTCGCCATAAAAATAAATATCGTAGGTATTTTTTTTTAGTTCAATGTTCATGTTTGTTTCTGCTTTTTATATAAAACACTGTATAACAAAAAAAAAACGTAGTGACTTTTCAAATAAACTTTTCATAAGTTAAAAGTTACATTAAAATTAACACTTCTTCAACACAAAAAAGCAACATAAAATTAAAATTAAAAACCTGACACCGATAAAATAACATTTATAAATAAATACTTACAGTTCTAAAAATAATCCGTGCTTATATAAATCACTAAATTTATAAACTTATTTCGCAACGACCGGCGCGCGCGCTGTCTATCGCGTCACGATTGACAATGAGATGGTATTTGTATGTCGAGAGTAAATCTGTTCTTATACGAGCGAGATCTTTTCATGGACAGTTGCATCATGAGGAGGGAGAAGGAACCAAGGGCTCAGGTAGTCATAAAAAGAAAACATTTTAAAACATGTTATATTTGGGTGTTTCCTAGTTACGAGCAAAACAAATTTAACTGCTGAAAACAAAGCCTTCCATTATTGTTCAATGTCGACATTATATTTACCAATTTATTATTCCTTTTGTTTGTATTGACTTGTACATTCACTTGCATAATTATTATTTCACTTGTTAGGATTCCGTACCACAAAAGGAAAAAAACGGAACCCTAATAGGATCACTCGTGTGTCTGTCTGTCTGCCCGTCTGTCACAGCCAATTTGCTCCGAATCTAATGGACCGATTAAGTTGAAATTTGGTGCACATATGAATTTCTGTGACCCAAACACGGACGTGTAACATAAATAAAGGAATTTTGAATATGGGGTCACTTTTGGGGGCAAATAACAAAAAGAAGTTTTACAAACAGTACCGTGAGATATCTCAAATGAAAAGACTTACTGTGAGGGTCTCAAACAGATTTTTTTTTATAATTTTCAAATATATGATATGTATATTGTTTTAAAGTTATTCAAGAAAATAAACGAAAATTGACCATTCCCTCTTATCTCCGAAACTATTGAGCCTAAAATTTTGAAAAAGATACAGAAAATAGTTATACCTATAGATTACAGAAAAACCTACAAGAAGTCAATGGTCTTAAAATAACATGGTAAATCTCTCAATATTGCGCGTACAAACTTACATTTGCAATTTACATTTTAAATTCATCCCAACTACGGAACCCTTCATTGTGAGTGGTCCGACACGTACTTGGCTGGTTTTTAATTAATGCTTTGACTTGTATGTATGACAATTACAAACACAACAAAAAATAATTAGCTAAATAGGTGCAACCGTTCTGAAGTGATGCGTATACCTTCGGCATACATACATTCGGCAATTGATTTTTATTTATATAGATATGAAAATGTAGAGCGTAGAAAATAGCTAGGAAGCAACTAATAGGTATTTCTTCTGCGTTATTACGTCATTGCTGTGTGATCGGGTCGTAATTAATATAATACCGACAAATTAACTAGTGAGTGTACGTACCCTCGGTACGTACGGTTTGCTCTTGACTCTAGTCTAGGTCAGAGTCGACAGAGACAAAGTCGACGATGGAGTGAGCTTTTTATTTATATATGTTTGGTTTAAGCTTTGTAAGAATAATTACGTTATAATATTCTAGGTACTATTTGTTTTATTTTTTTTTAAATTTATTTACTAATTCATGTACAGATAATTTAACCTGACTTGGTTTCCGTACCTATGTCTTTTTCGGGTGACCACTGAAAAACAGCGCTGTGCTGTGGGCCCCCCATAGCACAGCATCATGCTGAGTGGAAGCCTTCTTGTCACAGTCATGGCGTGCCAGCAGCTGCCGACTTTTGTTTTGTGCTCGTGATTTGTGTTTTATTTTTCTTTTTGTAAAACTCGAGTTAATTATATTTTTGTATGCACGTGTTTCTGTGACAAATAAACATATTTTTCTTTCTTTCTTTTTTTTCTTTCTTACCCAGAAGAAGCCTGTTCACACTCACTTTGAAGAGTTGTATGCGCTCGGAAACACAGATGCAGTTAGTGAGTTCCACTATTTTGCTGTGCGCATTATAAAAGACATTTGGAAACGCTTAGTGCAAAACGCTTTTATTTAGCAATGAGTTTTTGTACCAAAATAGCATGTTTCCTTATACAAGGTGTAAGTTAAATAACGCACAACCTCCTAAGGGGTCATTGTACTCATAATTATGAACAACTTTTACTATGGGACCAAATCTGCAATCGCGGAAAAAATAATCATTTGAACTTTGTCGAGCTATAGGTACCTAGTGTACCTAGTTTAAGTTCGTTTACTTAACCGAATTAGATTCGGACCGCGAATGGTATGAGGCAATGAGTTGGTTCACACAGAACAATAGTTTATCTGTAAGTAATCGGGTTTTACGTAACATAATTTGCTGTAGTAGTTAGTTAGGCGAAGATCCGTGTAATGGTAAAACTAGCAGACTGAATTTTTAGCTGATTATATCACAAAGTCATTATAAACTAATTATAATGCCAAAAACAAAAGAACAACTTATTTAAAAAAAATATCTAGTTAAAAACTAAAACCCAAATACGATAAAACGCCATCTAAAGAGATGGAAACCATGTGTAATAAAAAAATAACAACAATATCAAAGTTGGTTGCAGCTACTTGGCTATGTAGTAATTTTAGGACCCCAAAATAGTAATTATGTTCACAATAAGAGAATTTACCCTTATCTGTGTCTAAGTTCCCATGTCACGCATTTTCTAGCGACTCAATTAAGTGACTGACATTAAGGCGAAAGCTCCAGGTAGCCCGCGAAGATCAACATACAACCTAACACTGACTTGCAAATTGCAATAAACGTAAGAAAGTTTGAATTTCGCGGGCTACCTGGAGCTTCCCCCTTAAGATCTAAAAGTACATGATTGTTGTAAACTGTTTTAACCGTATCTTAACGCCTACTTTCCACACTTGTTGAACTTTAACGGTTACATAGTACAGTACCAGTCCTAATCGTGTTCTCATCATTTAAAGGGAATCTCAAGGTTGTATGTATGTCGCAGTAAGATGGTTGTAGCCGTGGCATAGTTATATCCCTAGGGATATAGCTGTATACCGTAATATAGTTATATGAAAGCGGTTGTTATACCATGTAGTAATATAAGTATTAGGGCACACCGACCAAATAGGTAAGGTTAGAACTGTGGCGAACTACGCGCGAGTTGAGCAAACGACGCGAGCGGTGCTGCGGTAGGAAATTGATCGCAGTAACAAAATTAGGCCACTACTACAGTTTTCATATAACTTGTATTACGTTAGATAGTTATATCTCTAGGGATATAACAACATACAAGGCATTTTTTGTATCAGTAGCCAAATTTTCACAGGGTGTTCTACTCATGAAGATGAACAACTTTCACTATGGGGCAAACTATGAAATCACGAAAAAAAATCTGCTGTTTCATACATTTTGCTCGAGTAGGTATTGACTTTTGTATGCCTAGCCTTTTACCAACTATGTTGGGGTCGGCTTCCAGTGTAGATGCAGCTGAATACCAGTATTTTACATGGAGCGCCTGCATAGCTGACCTCCATAACCCACTTATGATACCCCTTGGTAAGACTGGTTGTCAAACTTTCGGGCTTCTGACGACCCGTAACGACTGTCAAAGATCCACGAATGACACCCAGGACCAACGGCTTAACGTGCTTTCCGAGGCCTGGGGTCTTGTTATGTAACGATGGTCACCCATCCACGGACCAACTACGGCAAGCGTAGCTTAACCTGATCGATTAACCCGTGCGGCTGTTATTACTTAGCCACAAAGCCCCTCTGTAGCTATTAGAATAATGCCTTTTACTATGTTTAGGCTGAAAAAATAGATCCTACTCCAAAACCTTTTACCCAGGCCTCGCCCCCGTGATGACCAGTATAATTTTAGACGTGTTTACATACCTATTTACTTTAAAAAAAATTAATTAAAAATATTGTAGTTGATTTTTTTTTTAAAGAACTTAGGTAGTACTTATATAGTAGGTACTTATATTTTTGTCCTATCGATAATGGCATCGTATAAGTTTTGTTTTTATTTGGCTAAGCCTGCACTTTTTAAAACTTTATTGGCTTGAAAATAAAATAAATACAAAGATATTACTTCAAAAGGCTTGGCAGTGCGTCACATTTCGGTTTTCTTGTCTTATATATATAGCTGACATTGGTTTTATTTTTCATCCTTTAGATAGTTGTATTTCTTATAAGACACAATGTCTATATATAATTTTAATTTTTTTTTAGCTTTGTAAGGTTTGATTTACTGTAATTAATTTCATGTTTTCAACTGTTTGCTTATAAACAAGCACCTTACCTACTGTTAATATTTGCATGCCAAAATATGGCGAAGTGTGGCAGCGCACAAGAATATACAACGTGTTTTTTATATATACCATAACTCTAGGGTATTAATGAGACCATAATTTTGAACAACTTTTACTATGGGACCAAACCTGAAATCACGAAAAAAAATCAACCGTCCTATACATTTATGTTCGCAAAACTCGTCAAAATGTAGGGAACAGCTGATTTTTTCCCATAGTAAAAGTCGTTCAAAATGATGATCTCATTAATCCACCACCATCATTGTATTATCGCATTTAAAGCAAATAAATGACTTTGACAAAGATAACAAAACAAAATAGGAAGAGAAATAAGTTTTGACGCTTTAACCAGTCCTTCATACCCATAATAATATTATTATTGATAGTTATCTCTCTGTAAATAGTATAAAACTAAGTCGCTTTTCGTATCTTTCTATTTAGGGTGACTGGTAACTAGAAATCAGCGGTTCCCTACATGTATGTTCGCATAATTCGTCAGTATATATAGGGTAGTACAGCTGATTTTTTCGCGATTTCAGGTTTGGCCCCATAGTAAAAGTTGTTTGTTATCATGAGTACAATCATGACTTGTGTCACTAATTACCAGTCACCTTACATATATAGGACAATTAAAACATTGAAAATGTTTTTTAAAATGCTGTAACTTTGCCTGGATTTTGACGTTTATTGTTCGTATCTCTGAACCTATTTATTATTACGGCTTTTAACGAGTTGCACATGGTAAACAGACCTTATGCCTTGCCAGGTAGAACTCAAATCTTTTTAAATCTTGCTGTGTTTCCGAATGACAAGCACCCAAAGTCGTAGGCAAAGTTGTAGGTAAAAGACACAACTTTGCCTTGAATATTGATCTTTGCAGTATTTTTTTTCCGTGTGCATGAGACACCGTTCATGTCCCCGGCAGTTACATCATTGCCGTGAAGGTAGTATTTTTTTTGCACAGGGCAAAGCTGTAGCAGGCACCACAAAGTTTCCATACAAATATATCGTTGAATCTAGGGTTGTTCGAAAAATACATGGTATTTTTTTAATACTTTTATTTACTTTTTCAAAAATGAAACAGAAAAAATCACAAAATGCAATGTTTTTTTTAGCTATAATGTCTCACATTAACAAATATATTATGCACACATTTTTTTATAACATGCGTTCACCATAAGGTTTAATTTGATTATGTTTGAGTGTAGTTTGAGCATTGTTTTAACTTGTATTTTAATATTTTAAAACGAAATAAGTAGGTACTGTCCTTTGCTTACGGCTTCGTATGATGAAAAAACGTTGTTTCAACTGAGTAATCAGTATAATATTACGAGCTCCTGGTTTCCCATTTCTTCATTATAACTGCAAAAAAGACTTAGGTACCTAAGTACAATACAAAATCACGCCAGTAATGCCCGAATGGTTAGGCTGAGGTGTATTGCATAGTACACTACATTTTGCCAGCTATGTTGACTGAATGAAATCATTTCGAGGGTTCACGGGCTATTTGTATTAAGCGACATGTTTGGAACTTTACAGGAGAGCGATTAAAAGTTTCATTATTCGGAAAAAGAACATTGTAAAACAATTATCAATATTTTTTACGAAAAAGTGGTCTATCGACTGTTAATAATCAATAGTGCCTATCTCCGTTATTTACGTTTTTCACTTTTTATGCAGGTAGATATGATAATAACTCAATATCGGCCAGGATGTCGCTTAATACGAATAGCCCGTGAACCCTCGATATGTAAAATAAATAATTAATAAAATCCGACAAGTGACAACCCTAGACCCTGGCAAAGTTGTGGCAGTTATGTTCCCAAAACAGTGCACAACATTGCCTACAAAGTTATTTTAATGAAATCGTGTCCCTAAAATAAAAATATCAAATAATATGGAAAATAGATAATAATTATCTTCTTACCCTGGGTGTTATATCTGTACGAAAACACCTTTACTTTAGCTAAAACAGCAAAAGTTACACGACACTAAAAAATTCGACCCACACCCACCGGTGTTTGTCGTACAACTGACAGAGAACCAATGAAGTTACCATTACAAAAAATGAAAAAATTTGTTGCCCAGATAATGTAAAATCACTACCAAATGGTAGAAAATGAGAAAAAAAAAACTAAGCAAACGTTACGTAATTGAAACAAAATATGCAAAGTTGGCAAAGTTGCAGCGTTTTACGATATAGCCCCCATTTTCGCTCAGAGTGTGACATCGCCTTGGTGTCGTGTGTGTCGAGCTTCATGATTGAGGTTTCAGAAGACACGTATCAACAAGGGCTACGATATGGTGAAAAAACAAATTTAAAATACAAAAACTTTTTTTGAAAATCCCAAAAATGTGAAAAATTTGATCAATTTTTTAGGGTCTTTTGTCATACCTCAAAAACTAAATGCAATATCGAAAAATGAAAAAAATCACAGATCTCGTGCTCTACACGACCTTCACGTACTCGTACATTGAAAATACACTTAGGCAGGCTTTTCATTTTATACGATGTCTAAATAGATTTAGACCTATATGTATCGTCTTTTAAGTAATAGATCTCAAATCAGAGCCTGTTGACGTTACCAAACAACAAAATAATAACCCTTATGTAACGTTTATTTCAATTGTGATACCATAGTAACGTTACAAAAATTTACCGTTACTTGAAAACATTACCAGTAATATAACGTTAATTAACATTAACGTAAAATACGAGAAGTAATAGAGATCAAATCAGGACTTGTTAACGTATACCGAATAACAAAATAATAACCCTTATGTAACGTTTATTTCAATTGTGATACCATAGCAGTAACGTTACAAAAATTTACCATTACTTGATAACATTACCAGTAATATAACGTTAATTAACATTAACGTAAAATACGAGAAATTTTGTTTTAATCGTCAAATTATTAGTGGTAGCTTTAACCTAGCCCGCGAATTTTATTGTATTTTTTTTTTCAATTTGCCGGTCAGTGTCAGGTTGTGACTTGAACAAAATGTGATGTGCGACAATAGCAAATATGTATCATTCATTACTCATCATCATCAATCAACTTAGATTTGATGTATTAACTAGATTTCCGAAATCTAGATAAGAGAAAATAAAAATAATGTAACTATGGTTATAATAATTATGTACAGACGCCAGCACATCAAGCTACTACAATCTGTCAAATTTCTTTAATAGATTTTCAACTTTATCGCTAAAGCATTAGGTTCAAGGTTGATTGGGAAAATTTTACAGTTTCGGGTAGCTTGACCTGCTGGCGTCTGTACTTAGGTACATATTTTTTACTGTCGTGAATCACGCCCTTATAACCGTTAAAAATTACAAGTATCGTTAATAAAGAATAACGATAAAATGAAGCTTAAAAAACGTTAATATTATTATCGTTAATTTAATAATAACGGTAACTCTGTCAAAGAAAGTTAATATTATAAAATTTTACCGGTATTTAAAGCCCTGGCTCAAATGCACGAAGTAAAATATCCGTAAGGTAAAAGTTACGCCATGCAATTTTAACATTAATGAAATATTCTTAAGAATATTTTTGAAGGATATTCATTTTTTTGTTTAACACAACAACAACGAAGCAATACAAAATAGTTATGAATATAGAAATAATAATTTTAGTCTCAAACATGAAGTTCTAATTAGTAATTTGAAATATTTTCAAAGTATCGCAAAACCAAATTAATAAAAATAAAAATATATTAACATCATCATAAAATAAAATTAAAATACGTATTTACAAATAAATACAAATACATTTGACGATTAACCTCTTAAACACTCCCATAACACAACTCAGCGACGCGACGCGCAACTAAGGCGCGTCGCTCACACTGGTAAGTCGCGGCGAGGTTGCGGTGGCGTCGCGGCACGGTCGAGGCGTGGTCTCTATGTAGAGTCGAGGTGCGGGCGCCTATGCTTCCTTCTCACATTCCAATTCATTTTTTCCAATAAAATGACAAAATGGCGGTGGAGTCATGTCGCGGTCGGGCACAGCGCCCCCACTTCGACCCCGCGCCGCCACCACCTAGCCCGTGCCGCGACTCTAGTATATGAGCGCACTGCCATTTATTCCTAAAGAAAACGTAGATGCGGCGCGCCACTTGTGCGCCCGCGCCTTGACGCCGCCTCGACTCTAGCTCATGTGAGCGACGCGCCTAAGGAGCGCGCTCACCGAAATTACGCCACACAAAGGGCACCCTCCTGCTAGACTATTAGTGATACAGAGGTCCGGTTTTATTAAATGTAGCCCATTTCAATACCCCGAGGGTTTTTTTTTTAATTTTTGATATCGCTCTTAGTTTTTGAGATATAGTTGATTTTATGACAATAGACCCTTGATCGAATTTTTCACATATTTGCGATTTTCAAAGTTTTTGATTTTTTTTTTTTCACTACATTATAGCACTCTGAGCGAAAATGTGGGCTATACTGAAGCGATCGACATTGACCCTATATATGTGTGTGTATGTATGTCTAGGTATTTTTTATAGTAACTCGTGCATAGCAAATGCGGAGAGCACCATTTAGTGAAGTGGAACTGATACTTCTTACTCCATAATAAGTATTTACACGGGTTGCGATTCGATTAAGTACTTTAATAATGTTGCTAAGCAATTTATCCTCGTCACAATGCATATGGTGAAGTGGAGCTGATGGTGAGTTCACCATAAGCTTCAGTTCTCCTGGTACACAATTATCGTCTCTGTATCGGTGAAAGCAATATTTTGTAAAAGGTGATGAGCAGTTGACATTAGGCTATCGTAACTTAGATAAATTACAAACTAAAAAGTGAAAGATAACTTTTTTCAATAAAACAACCGACTTCCAAAAAAACACCACAAAGTGAAAAATAACTTTAATTTTGGAAGTCGGTGCAAAAAAAAACTAAAATACAGAGCCAATGACATCGGCTTCCGAAATTAAATTTATTTTTCACTTTGTGATGTTTTTAGCCGTCTAAAAACTTTACCCTCCATTTGGACTATGCCGCAGTCGGGTAAGAAACGAAGTAACAAAAACTAGTTTTCACATAAACAAATTCGCAGACAATTTAAATTACTTCGGTCACAAATTTATCCGCCGATCAACGTCAGCCAATAAGGATTAACAATAGTCACGACCATCTCGGTCATGCTTGAGTAGCGCATTGCAACTAAAGTAACCCAGATTACATATTGCACTGACGATGACGGTAAATAGAATGGAACGTAGCACGCGACTGACGGTGTTCGGCCAACGTAACCGTTCGTTGTAAGGAAGGTCCAAGTATAGATGGGTGGATTGTGTGAGGAATGATATGAAAGAAAAGGGAGTGAATGATAGCGTGACAGTTGACTGGAAAGAATGGAAGAAGAAAACGTGTGTGCGCCGACCCCACGTAACATGGGACAAGGACAGGAAGATGACGATGAAAGATGTCACATGAACCATCATATGACATCTTTCATCTCAGGATTTCTACGGTGCGATGTCAAAAATGGAGAAACGAAATGTCACTTTGTATAGAAAGAGACGTGTCTATTCTTCGTAGAGATAGAAGTGGTCATGCTACGCCTGCTGTTGGAATGCTTAATTTCTTTTATAAAGCACCTCTGTCCAACCCTTCGTAGTATACAGTCGTATTGTTATGTTAAACAAATTTTTCTGTTTGTTCGAAGTCAAGTGGACCTTAAGCTATTCAGGCTCGTGATGCAGTGAGCAATCTATTTGAATAAATTGCTCAATCAGCTCACTTCAATTTCGAGAGAAATACCTACCGAGAAGTTCGAGTCTTTACATATAAAAGTTTTAGATTTATAAAATAATTTGGTAACTGATTACTAAATGCTCGGAATGACATTAAAAACTGCTACCATTTAGTTACAAAAAACAACAGTTTATCTCTAAATGACGTAATTATTATTAACTAGATTTTGCCCGCGGCTTCGCCCACGTGGAGGGAAATTATCCCACGGAAACGTACTACCGGGATAAAAAGTATCCTATGTTCTAATCCAGGTCATGGTCTACCCATATGCCAAATTTAATCCAAATCCGTTCAGCCGTTTTAGCGTGAAAGCGTAAGAAACAAACAAACTCATTTTCGTAATTATAATATTAGTTTTAATTGAAGCATTTCCTAGATTATTCAGTAGTTAAACAATCAATCAATCTGCCCAGACTTTAGCCATCTATGCTGGACTCGGCTTCCAGTCTAACCGGATGCAGCTGAATACCAGTATTTTACATGGAGCGACTGCCTATCTAACCTCCACAACCCTGTTACGGAGTAATACGATATCCCTTGGTAAGACTGGTTGTCAGACTTTCGGGCTTCTGACGACCCGTAAAGATTGTCAAAGATCCACGAATGACAGCCGGGACCAACAGGTTAACGTGCTTTCCGGGGCACGGAGAAGTCGCGGTATATAAAGATGGTCACTCCCATCTACGGACCAACCTCGGCTAGGGTAGCTTAACCTGATGGATCGATCCGTGCGGCTGTTATAACTTAGCCACGAGCACCTTTCTACGGTTTTTTCTATGAGTGAAAAATAACATTGTTTTAACTGCGATCAGTGTCGTTGTCAAGGTTTATTAACAGGATATTTAAGCTTGTGAACAGCATTGTCAGCTATCGTTAATGGCTTGTATTTTAAATTGCTGTTAATTTATAATTTTGTATTGCTTGTAATTTCTGTTTTGCTTTTATAAAAACGATGTGACGAAGTGATTTGTGTTCTGTCAAGAAATTCTTGAAATGTAAGTGATTTGGTATTTTCAAAACACGAAGTGAGTATGGTCGGCTTCATTAACTGCTTGACAGGCAATTTTATCACCTAAGTGGGGAGGCCTTAAATACTTACATTAGTATAAGTACAGGCGTCCAATAAAAACTAAAACGGGAGGTTTTATGTAGACCTTGAGCGTCAATTTCTCCCACGTTAGAAATACATACTTAAGTTTTTTTTTTTTTTATGTTATCAATAAATTAGTGATAGTTATGTTGAATGCATGTATATGTTTCAACATAACTATTAATATACAACATAATATTCGTTTTTTGAAAAAACCAAATCACCTACATTGCAAGAATCTAAGATTTCTTCACAGAACACACAAATCACTTACTTTATTTTACTGATCTTCTAAAAACTTATTGACCTTCTAATGATGCACACTATTTTAAATAAAGGAACCTATTTTTTTAAATTTCTGGCCTTTTCTCACAGTTCGTCGCAGTTACTTGGCTGTTTAGTATTTTTAGGACCCCAAAATAGGAATTATCAGAGGTTCACAAAAAGAAGCGCATTCAATATTTCGAGTACTACTATAATCGAATACCATTGTCAATTTTGATAGTAAAGAACCATATGATACAGTTTCAATGTTTCTAAAAATAGCTGAGCATACAAGTATAGATTTCATTAAACAACTTTTGAAATATATTTTTATTATAAAGATAGATAGCCATACTTTTTAATTAAAATATAATCTGTTTGTGCATTTAAGTATTTGGTAATTTTGGAAAATTTCTAAATTGTTGATTAATTGGTGTTTTCCATTCGAAGTAGAATTTATTAATTTTTTATTTAATTTATATACTGACCGAAGATAATAATTACTTCTTGTTATTACAAAGGCATATGATATGAAGTTAATTGGCGAAATGGTTGAACCAATGTGAATGGAGCTCGACGTTAATTGTTTATGTATTATTTTTACTCATATCAAATCGTAGTTTCTGTCATTATTGTCAAAAGTCTAACACTTTTGAACGATAAAAGGGGTGAAATCATATAAAATAAAACAAGACTGTTTTAAAGAAAATGTTTATAATCAAATACCTAACATTAAAGACGTAATACACACGTCATAATAACAAAGATACGACAAATTGAGCAAAACTTTGGTTGACAAACAAAACATTAACTTAAAGAGAATGCAAACTGAACTCGATCAAACTATTTCATTCCTTAACCCTATCGAAATAGATACAAAAAAATGCAACTAGCTGTTCAGCAAGCAGTCACAAGAAACCATCATAATATCGTCAATGTATGCTAAAATTTAAAAATGGTAACTGAAACAAGCGACAGTAGAGAGACGCTGAACCCAATCAAGTTGAAAAGGCCACCAAAACGGAATTGTTAAACAAAGACCTAACGTCTCTTAAACTTGATGGGGTAGTAATTAGAGAGAGTAACTTAGTCTATAACCAACTGACGGAAAGAGCCGTCAATGCCAAAGAGCTCATCGTAGTTGGTAGGCTTTCCTGGTCTGAGGGCCTCGTTGGCTTTAAGGTTCTCCTGTTCCGCGAACCAGTCTTTGTATTCATCTAGCTTCTTGACCCAGGCATCTGGAATAAATTAAAGAATTAAGTTAGGTCAGATAAGTAAAGGAATTTTCGAGTTTTCGGAAAATGTCTAGAATGCATTATGGAACCATTTATTGGTTGTCCTAATTTAACAACTTAAAAACAATATACTACTAATACTTAAATTACAAATATATAAAAAGGGGAAGAGAATGCATTATTCATGTTTACAGTTATTTTACTCTTTATAATAATTATTTTATTGCTTCAATGGTAACTCGCATCAATTGGGTAATTTTATAAGTTGAAATTTCAAGAACTTTTAATACAGAAATAAATATCTTTGTAGAATATTGATAGTTGTGAACAAATAATATACTAACTGTGAAGGTCATTCATGGGCCCAGCGTTACCACCGTATTCTGAAGGCAGCATTTCCTTAGGAACGTATTTGTAGAGATCATTGGTATCAGTGTGCAAGAAGATCTGAAAATAATACATAGCGCTAATAAGAACAATGATAAACAATAGATTTATTTAACCACACTGAGATTACTGCACGTGAATGAGTCCACATCCTCATTGGGTGTAGTTATATTAATTGTTCTGAGTTCTGATGTCACTTTATTGCAATCTACTAATCTACATATTAAGGTTTATAAAAGTGTAACTTGTAACAAAATGCAAGCAAGTAATTAAGATAGTATAGTATACGTATTTACCCTTTCTTTGATCTTGTCCTTGATGAAAGGTTTGACGAAGTTGACGATCTTGTCAACGAGAGGTGACACATTGATGACATGGACTTCCTTCAGCTTTACGGGGTAGGCCTCCTAAAAACATATCCCAGATTTTGTTAATTTTGTTATGGCTGGAATAAAATATTAAAGAAATATTTTTTTATTTATTGTAATAAAGTACATATTTGCATTAAATTAACTCATTGTGAATGAAATATGCAAGCAAAGTATCCGTAGCTTAAGGTGGATTCGCAAAGGTAGCCCGCAAAATTCAAAATTGTTTGCGTTTGTTGCAATTTGCAGTTCAGTGTCAGATTGTTTCTTGATCAAAATATGATTCGCGACCATAACAAATATTATTTACGTAATTATACCAATAAGAATCATCAGTACATCTCTCTAAGTTAAATCTAACTGAGAAAATTTGAACTTCGCGGGTTAACTTTGCTCATCCTTAACTTTAGTTTGACCGTCAAAAATTGTGACCGGAAACCTTAGTTTATGTTTGTTAAAAGTAGGTAGCTCGTATTATACTACAGCAACTTATTTTCAAGTTTAATTACCATCTTTATAAACATTTTGCACACATTCATTAACTTAAAATAAAACGTCTGCAGTTCCACGTTCCTATTGTTTTGGCCTTCGTAAGTATTCTAAAGTACTATCAAAACTGCAAAATAATTAAAATCCTTACTAACCTGTACGCAGACTAGGAATTTCTTGACGAGTGTGGGTGTGAACTTGGCAAAGTGCGTGGGGGTTGCCACAGAAGCGTCTAGAACATACACGTCTCCTGCCACTCCCTCCTTCTCTTCTGCCAGTCTGACGTCACCCAGCATGAGAACCAGCTTGAAGGCATCCGCCACGTTAGGTGTCTGGATGTCTTTGTCGACTCCTGTAGGAGATAAGGGAAAATTTAGAAAAGCTGAACCTGCGATTACAATACGAGTATATCATTGTGTTCGTCTCAAAGAAGAAAGTTTATGATGGATGTCAACTATGTCAAAGTGTTTAGTTTTCTCATTGAAATGTAGCTTAGGAACTCCCTCTCATATAGGTATAGGAGGCCTGTGTAAATTACAACTAATGCTTACTAATCTATTTATCCGAAATAACTCCAATGAATGAGCAAGGTGGTTGAGTAAAATAGTTTTACTGACCAGTGAATTCTTTTATCATAGGTAGCAAGGGTGAGAAATATCGTCAAGTCGTCAAGGAATCTACGTCAGATCAGAACGATGCTTAAGTTTTTATCACTAAGAAAATTTAATCACTGTAGTTACTGACCTCTCATAACGATCACACGTCTTCCTTCTGGTGTTAGGCCTGGTAGCGGCGGCATTTGACTGTGAATAAACATTAGCACATAATTTTGATAAAATGTTTATACACATTGTTGACCTTTTATAAGACTCTGTGACAAAATATGTGGCCTTGAGAATCTCCAAGTGAGAAGTAACATAGTAGCTAATTCCATAGAAGTAACCAAATATTGGAGTAAAAAGTCACTGGATTTATTATATTTTTGTTTTTAAAAAGAGAATCTATGAAACAAGATTTCTTCAATACTATATATAGCTTTTTGTATTCTATATATGATGTTAAATATCAAAAAAAAAAAGTTTCTTTTTTTGATATTTACCATCATTGTCGTTGACATATCTCAGGACCATGGGGCCCCGGACCTTTGGAAAGCGTACGACGGGCCGCAGCCAACTCGCAGAGGTCCCAGGTGCCTTAGACAATTTTAAATGATGAGCAGGCACCAACCGACGATTATCCCTATATGCACTATGCAAGTGCACCCAAGGATCACCCCTGGTTGGTACAGGACTATTGCAGAACGTGGAAACAAAACATATTGAGCTATGGGTTTGGGTGGCTGAAGTGGATTGGATAACTTGAACTATGGAAGAACGGCCTTAACAATGTTATATAATATAATTGTACACGGAGCCGCTAGCACATAGTGACGTAGCGACAAGGGGGCAATACTTCCTGAGGTGCTTGAGGAGTGGAGAAGTATTCCATACCTATCAGGACTATCCCGGAAGTACGGTCAAGATCCCTACCAGCACATAACTGGAATACTTCCTTCCTCCGAACACGTGAGCTGTTGCGAATCTCCACTCAAGCCGCTTTATTGGCATAAAGGCAAGAAAAGGTGGGAGCTCTGTTCCTCGTCAGTGTTCACTCCAGCTGGCCAATAAATGGAAGCCAGGGGTGAAGAACAAGACTTCTCCCGGAAGATTGGGTCCGTGGAGTCGCTACTGCCCAGCAGCTCGCCACATGCTACCCTGCGGGTTTATGCATCTGGCTCCTCATCCTAGACCTATTTCAGCACAGTAAACTCGGGTTAAGAGCGCGCAAGCCCCACTACGACGTCAACGTAGAGATACGGCTAGGGATAATCATATTTAACATAATTATCATTAAAGTTCAATAACCGAGGTAATGGCGTCATACGTATATAAGTTTTGGTTTTGCATAATTTATTACGACATTTGCAAACAAGCAAGTACCTAATAATTATAATTATTATTCCAACATTTTTAACTCCTGAACTGATTTCCAGAAAAAGCACAATGGACTTATTAACGAGGGAAAACTCATCAATTTCTCACAAGACTCTTGAATTACAAAAACACGTCAGAAAACTTATAATTTTATATAATTACAACGTCATGGCTGAAATAATTAGTGACGGCTTTTCATTGTTGCAAATTTTTTCCACACTTGTCTCAGAGGGTTATTTATAATATTAAGTTTATTACTGCATTTCTGTGAGATGGTGACTAATTATAAACATACGCATTGGGTTATTAAATTGCGGCAGTTATACCCCTTCCAACCATTGCGTTATGCTCGTGAACGGGTGCTGCTTGTGGCGACTGGTCGTCTTGCTGACCTTGGTTTTGTTATTGTTATTAGTAATTAACTCTTATTTTATTTATTTTACTTCGATGGTCCTAGTTTATCATTTGTGACTTCGAGTTACTGCTACATATATGGCTATGTGTAACTGGGCACGCCCTTTATGCCTGGAGGCTTTTATTTAATTATAAAGTTCTGTTTACGTTTTTATTTTTGTATTTTTATTTCTGTTTGAGTATAGTTTTCGATTATTTCTTTTTTGTTGGTATATTGGCGTGTGCTAGCTGACTTATGGCAATTAATTTAATTTAATCTCATGTTTTGTTGCGTAATACTTGCTGTGCTGTTGGAGAGTTTGTTGTGCCACTTTTTCTCCCCAGCTAAAGCACTAGGAAGTGGTGAAGCGCGGTGTTTTTGGGGGACTGTCTTATATAATTTTGACGTTCGAAAAGTATTGATTCTCAGCCTAGTTTGAATAAATTACTTTAGATTTTGATTTGTTTTCTTTTGACATAAGCACGTCTATGAAGTTCCTTATTTAGTGACAGGCAACCATAGTCGACAAAACGCAATACTTCATTGACGCTTATTTAAAATAAATAGTTTGAAAGATTATAGACACGTGGGTTATACCTACATGATTAGTAAATGGTACGAAAATATGTTATACTAGCCAAATTGTTACTGTTGTTCTTCAAGACCTACAGATTTTCCCACTACGTATTGAAGTGGATTTTTTGATATTTAGGTGACTGCTGTTGTGTTAAAAGAGTCTTAATAGTCGAACTGCCTAGTGCGTAATTTCCCGTAGCCATCATGAAGATGAAACAAATTATAAGTTTTCAGTAGGTAGTAATTAAAGTCTCGGCATTATTTTTAAATTAATGAATACATAATGAATTCCTCTATGAGGAGTGATAACCCTAGGGTTAAAGATTATGAAGAAGTTTTCGATGTCGAGGATTTGTAATGAATATAAGGAAAAAGCTAGAATAGTTAGGTAATCCGTTATTATCTGATCTAGAGTTTATGAGAGAAAATAGAATGAAGAATTAATGAAATGGATGAAATAAAATGTGGTGAAAAATCAAGCATTATAGTCTTGGTGGCTCCAAAGTCAAGTTTTTTTTTATACCTTTATACTCCGTGCCTCAGAAACCACGTTAAGTCATTGGTCCCGGTGTATTCCGAGGATCTTTTACTGTCGTTACGGGTCGTCAGAAGCCCGAAAGTCTGACAACCAGTCATACCAAGGGGTATCGTATTACCCAATAACTGGGTTGTGGTGGTCAGATAGGCAGTTGCTCCATTTAACATACTGGTGGACTAGAAGTTGACCCGAACATAGTTGGGAAAAGGCTAGGCAGATGATGATACTGTTTGACCACCGCACCGGGAAAACAGAGACGAGAAAACAGATGACGGCGCCGAAGTAGCGATAGTACATTTATTATGGCTGAATAATCTCGTTTCTCGTTGACGTCCCGTTCCTGCTGCGGTGGACAAAGAGTCTGAGCCTCCATTTTTTTGAAAAGATGTTCTTTAAAATTTTCTTGTTAATTAAATACTTACACAATATTTAAAATCTCCTGGAGCTCGGGGCGGTTGACGTCACGGTCGTTGAAGAACTCTGGGACAGCGGCACGCATGGTGAAGTACATGTCCAGCTTACGCTTGGTCTTTTCCAGAGAGAACTTGCAACCACGGAGAAAGGTCATGATACGCTGGTCATCTGGCGGAGGAGTAAAAGGAAGATTAGAGAAGAAGTCTAAGAAAAGGTTTTGAAAAATGAAACTTATTCAAACCTAATACTAAACTTGAAAACACAATATAATTGATTTATTGTCACTTAATCGACTAAAGTTTATTTTTGATTGACCGGTTGTACTAAAAAGTAATTAATACGGTTGCAATGGAATTTAAACTTTGCCCATTACCATTTTGAGTGTGTTCCGAAACTTGATAATATAATCAGTCAAGTTTCTGATTTAAAATAAATACATAGGATGTCCAAATGCATATTATCTATTCCATCCCAATATATGGCTGAGGCCACTCTCTAATCCTATCGTTATTCAGTCATGAAATGTTGACATCAACGTTGGAACGTTATTTTAAAATTTTGTAAACATTGTGAAATGCCAATACCGTAATGATAAACGATAAGCAGGTAATACGTGAGTATGAATATGCTTTGGATTGGCATTTAGCGTTATATGGTTAATAGCTAGCGTGATAACAAGCGTTATATGGTTGATAGCTAGTTCAAGAAAATTCACTCTGCTTGAGGCATAAATATTCTCTATACTTTTGTCTTTTTTTATTCAAAGTTATCTTTGGATTTCGGAACCTGGTAATAGCTCAGATTCTGGATTTGAACCATCACCCTAATTGCGTGACACACTATCAATCACAATCTGAATGATTTTGAAGCATATTGGTATTCCATTGCTACATATGTTCGAGAAATTTATCTGCTCAATAACGTAAATAAAGCAAATAATGTTGTTGAAATGAAAGCCATTACTACTGTGTTCTATTATTATGTGGGACTTAAACATAAATGAGGGTGTCACACCTCTGCGTATCCCTCCGGGGAGAAATAGGTGTGATGTTATCTTAAGTTAATTATGAACACTGTCTTACCAAATTCATCAGGTAGATGGGGCTCCTTCGTCAGCCACTCCTTGATGTGTGCCAGGTCAGCCTCCTTAGTGTCCGCCTTCTCGTTCAGCTCCTCGCGGATCTTCTGCCACATCTCTCCTGCTGGCTGTTCTAGCGTCATCTTGGCTGCTTCGACTGGTCCTGGGAATAGCAAAGGTTTCAAGTTTTAGTACATGATATTTAACTAATAAGGTTCAATGTTTGCATATCAATGACTAAGTCAACATATTTCTATAAAATGTAAAAAATCCCAGATCTTTCTATAATGATCTCTGTGTCGTTGTATACTTTACATTATAATATTTGTCTTTAACTAATATAATTAACTACGGGTAGCGGCTCTGAAATGGGGGTGGGTAGGACACTTGGCTAGATGTGGTGATGACAGGTGGTACAAAGCCCTAACGGAATGGTTGTCGAGAAACAGTAGAAGGAGCGTTGGCAGAGCGACGGCCAGGTGGATGGACGACCTACAATGATCGCGGGGAAGACCTGGATGAGACTCGCACGGACCAGAGAAGCATGGCACAAAAGGGAGGACGTCCATACTCAGCAGTGGATGGAACAAGGCTGCTGATTATGATGAATGTAATTGGCCTTGGCCGTTTTATGTTCAACAAATAAGTCATCAATTTATTTCCAGATCACTTCGGCAGAAGTCAAATTATTCTTAATAGGACTAAAATTTTGAAACAACATCTTTGGTCCTTGATCCCAGTAAAATTACAGTTCGGCGCGAGCCGACTGACCATTTTATATCCATTTTATATGCATTTTATAGGCTTTGGTAATACCGTCCTATTTTCAATGGAGCCAGTAAATTTCGCGAGGATTTTTCTGCTTGGTCTAAACTGACCCTTAGGACCGATCCTACTTATAGGTTCTCCCATATCTGTTCACGTCGTTGTTTGATCCTACTTATAGGTTCTCCTATATCTGTTCACGTCGTTGTTTGATCCTACTTATAGGTTCTTCTATATCTGTTCACGTTGTTGTTTTATTCATGAGCTCTTATTTAAGTGTCTCTTAGTATTAACGTGCAGCAATAATAATGACGTCAACAATCCTAATTTGGAGGATAATTTTGTAATTAAATGGATTGTATTGTGTAGTTCTTTGTTTGTAATGTAACGTCCTTCTGTGACGTTTCAATGGCGATCCTTAACTTTTTTGCTGTGTCAATGTGCGCCCTTTATGCATTAGGCGGTTTCTGTAAACACAACCTACACAGGTTCGTATTCATTTTTTAAAATCATTCCTTCGACTTTTTTTTTAGGAAATTTTCGGTGTTAATTTTTAGATTGCGAAATAGATCTAACGTCACAATTACTCGTACTTATGGAAAACTAGCTTGCAACGGTTTTGAAGCCAACGACAAAAACACATACATAATTGCCCAATACAATGAGCAGTCTGTTTATATGGTCACATGGCTCTGTCACTGGTATGATACAAGGCCTTAGTTTTAGACGGATAACATGTTGTAATTAGCAAGGTCGAGTGAGTGTCCAGCCAAAGTAGTGAAATGTAACAACCGCACATCAGTGGTAAAAATTTGGCATTGACAGCACTTTTATGTCGTAGCAGTAAGGTTGATCTTCGTAGAGCAAGTGTTGCCTAAATTATTTTCATAATTAATTTATTCTGATCTTGTTTTAATGGAATCTTCTATTTTAGTTAGACCATCGTTTTAGAAAAGGTGAATACAGGACTAAAGCTTAGATACCTAGTCATTTTGGGATTAAAACAGCTGACTGCAAGAAAGTTCCCTTTTGTTTTGTTAAAGTAATTCAAAACCCACTCCATACAACAAACTACATATCTTATAAAAATATTCAAGAGCAACCGCAGTCACAAATGACTAGAAAAAAAGGAAAGGTTTCTTAAGAGGCCGTATACCAAATTTTGCCGATTTCGCTGATTTACGTGATTTTACAGTTAAAATACTGTATTTCTATAGGTTTTAATGCAAAATATGAAAGCGCATTTCAATTATGATCTAATGTCTGAGCTTCTTTTTTATTTTTATTATTTAATTTTGATTAATCGACCTAAAACGGCGACTGTTTTGTGAACTTTTGCTGTAAGAGGTTTAGAATATCACATATTTTCGAATCGTTTTGACGTCTAAAGAGTATGAAAAAATTACAATGTAGTCTTGTGAAAATCGTCTATACAAAGTATGCATCACTTTTTACCACTTTATTGTAATTTTTGAGTAAAAAATATTTAGCTTAGTAACATTTTAGAGAAAATGGGCAAAGAATTGCTTTTGATTTCAACTACATAATAATTATCGTTCATAAAATTTAAACAAACTTTAATTCAAAATCAATAAATTTCCTGAAAAAAAAAAACTGCAAACAAATTAAAAAAGATTTGGCAATAAAAAATCAAAACAACCTAATAAATCTCGCATTATAAACTCGTCGCAAAATAAAAAGTAGCTCATTCATTATATCATAATTGAAATGATCTTTTATGTTGTGCATTAAAACTTAAAGAAATACAGTATTTTAACTGTAAAATCACGTAAATCAGCGAAATCAGCAAAATTTCGTGTACGGCCTCTTAAACCTCTACTTAGTTACAGTTTTGTCATAAAAAGAAACCACAGCCCCATGAAAAAGTGAGCAAGAAAGTAATACAATGAACCCTCAAAGGAAATTCAACACCGCATCATAAAAATGTCTAAACTCGTTTTCGTGAAAACAAAATAGGTAAAGAATGACTTTTACTTTATAAAAAAAATCTTTAGTGTTCTTTAGCTGCGTTATATGTACCGTAACGGTTTTCATGTTACGAAAAAAGCAATTTAATGAGTTTTTAACAAACTTTCACCATTTGGTTGAGCAATGCCCTCGCTTCTCGTGTGGTCACGATATACCGCTCTGTTTCTTCTTCGTAATTGGTAATTACCATGCACATACTGACATGCAACTCTAATTAATTAATAAAAAGCGCATTTTACTTAGCGAATTAAAATTTTGGTGACCACGCCATCTGTCAAACATATGTAATACTAAGTTCAAAGATGGTAAAGAACTCTCTCTATACACGTACACTAATAATGTGGGTGATTGTAGTTCTAAATATGAATAAGAGATGGCGCAGTATATAATATCAGCTAATCAATTCTATTATTATGATTATGACACATAATTACAAAATATTACGGTCGTTGCATATCCACTGGTAGAAAGTTAAACACGCGTGCGGACGTTTAATTGCATCAGCTCCTAAAAAAGTATGGATCCAAACAAAGTTTTCTGATTACGTGAGGTAGGTAGCAGCTATTCAAGGACCACTGTCTTGAAGAATGGGGAGCACTGGATAGTGATCAGCAATAATATATAATAATTAAGTATTATGATTTACAAAATTCTATTAAAACTAAAGTAGGCATGTCTTGAAAATCCTAAACTAAAGATAAGATCAGCATTTTTAGGTAGGTAAACGCGGGAAAACATTTAAGAGAAGGTAAAGCTACCCACAGTTTTGTCAAAAAAAAAAACCGATCTTTGTAACATCAGAATTGATACCAAGACCCTTCGATCAGCTATTATTGATCGAAGTCAAGACCGATTAAATTGAACTTGGCAATGAATTGAAGACTTTTTGCAAAGTTTGATGAACTGTCATGGTCATTCAATTAACTGATTAGGAAGTCGTAGACTTTACCAAACGGTTGATTGTAGTTTAATGAATACCTAATAGATGAACGAGGCACTACTGTGACACAATTCGATAATGAGACTCCGGTTAACAATGCATCAATTGCCACTGAACTTGAGCTGTTTTGGCAGCCTGGATGAGAGCCAAACTAACAACAAAACCACGGCAGCTATCTTCAAGTTAAAGCCGACTCTAGTCAAAGCTGAGCAGAGGAACTCATTTGGCTAAATAAATGTCGTGACCAAATAAACATTTTAAAATGGCCATTCCAAAATTAAAGGCAACTTTGGTATTATTATGCCTCACAAAAGCAGGTAAACGAAATAAAAAATACGCGTCTTCAGAGCACACATTTGGCACGTTTAACTTGTATTTTTTAAGACAATCTTTTTCTAAAATAGACTAAAAATTAAGTAGGTTCACTTATTGTAAAATTTGTTTTTTTTAATACCAAAGTGTAGATAAATAGGCAGAGTTACGCATCATTATTGTTATTACCGCTAGCTCCTTTCAGATGATTTCTTTCAATCTCTTCGACTTTCAAAATAATTGCATCCATCAGTAAATTCAGTATAACTGTGTAAGTACCGTTGGCAACACACTTGTAGACTAGTGCTTGCGGTGAGGGTTGTTACTTGAATTTATTTATTATAAAGTTATGTTTTGTGATTTTCTTATATATGCAGGCCGTTAGTTTCCGACGTGATTAAGGCTGAAAGTGGAACTAAGTATCCAATCATAAATCGTTTTTTTTTCATTTACTTTTTTCTTCTACATCCATCTTTCTTATCTGACTGTCTTTTCCGTCTGTTTAGGTTACAACTCTGTTTCTGAATTTCAAAACTTGGTTATTATTATCCATCTTGATTTGTGTCTCGAAATAAAAAAAAAAAAATCAACAATACAACATCTTTTATGTAAACGATTCACACATCTCCTGCTTTTATGAACACTATTTTCATTATAAGGTTACCAACATATTTTTCCTACAACCTCAACTAAATTTCCAGTGGCAACCCTACCTCTAGCAACAATGGCAGCTATTTCAATGGCGGAATGCGCGGAAGTCACGTGCGCTTCGCTTCATCCGTTTAGTTTTTTATTCGAAGCGTGATGATTGGATGATGGATTCAGCACCCAACACTATTACACGATTCTACAATAGCAATAGTTGGTGCAGGTTTATTTTTATTTAAAAATTGAAACGGTGTAATATTTTTTTGCTAACGCTATCATGATTTTTTGGGTTATGATTTTTTCTCAGTATTTTTGTTCTGTTTTTGATAATATTGGAAGTTGTTTGATATTTGTACCAGTGTTTGAGACTGCATGCGAAACATAAAATTTCCGAGAGATTTGTAATAATAATAATAATTTATTTCAAAATAATCAGATAACAGAGATCCGTAGTGTTAGTAAAGTACCTTATACCTAGTGTTAGTATATACATAAATCAAAATAATAATTTGGGTATAAGTCACTTTGTAAAGAAGACGTAAACCAGTTTCTCAACCGGTCATCTTCTCCACAAAATGCCTCATAAAAGGAGAAAACACATTCTCAGTCTCTGTTTCTAGAATGCTGTTGCCACTGGCCCGGGTTCTAGCTGCCACAGACGCTATTTTCTTCCGCACAATTGCGTGGAAGCCGTCAGTACGGTTCTGCGTAAACATATCTGACGCACTACAGAACCGGGGCAGTCTCAAGAGCATTCTAAAAACATTGTTGTACTGGACGCGCAGGACATCTAGCGATCTTTTGGTGTAGTTGATCCACAGACCACCCGTGTACAGACCCTGACAATACGCTTTGAAAAGCGTTATTTTTACCTGGTCTGGTGAAGCGGGCGAGTCTACGAGCCAACATATTACCGCGGACCGCCAAAGCCCTGCGCTCCCTCTCAATATCCACATTGTCTTTCAGGTCGTCGGCAAGCATATGTATTTGAATTGTTTTACTCTTCTTATGCTCAAGCCATTTAGGGTAAAGTTAGGTGAATAATCTGTACACTTACCGGCGACCCCAAAGGCCATGTACTCACATTTCTTCACGTTATACACGAGCCCATGCCTAGCCGCGTAGTCCTCGCAAACTTTTAACATCTCTCCGATAGAACCTGCAGTCGGGCCCAGCAGCACCATGTCGTCTGCATAGCTGATGCTGTTAATATTAACACCACCCACCCGGCAGCCAACACGCATACTGCTGAGCTCGACTATGAGGTCATTCACATATAGGTTGAAGAGCCTGGGTGAGGTCAACCCTCCCTGCCTCACCCCGCACTCCAACCCATACGCCTCAGAGAGAATGTTGGACCACTTAACATGATTCGTTTGTTTGTTCGTAAATGTCCACCGGTGAAATGAAAAATTCTTGTTGTTAAAATGCTACTATGTACCTATTTCATTTGTACAATTTATTGATGCAAATTAGTACCAAATTGAATGAAATTTTTGGGGCTAATGATTACTTATTATTCAAAAAAGATCACTAAAGTTTCATAATCTACACTAATATAAGTTGTAAGTTGAAGTTTGTTTGTTTGGTTGAACGCGCAAATCTCAGGAACTACTGGTTTGAATTGAAAAATTGTTTTAGTGTTGGATAGCCCATTTATTGAGAAAGGCTATAGGCCACAACCAAAAGGAGCGGAGCATCAATGAAAAATGTTGCAAAAACGGGGAAAATTTATTCCTTTTGAGGGCTTCCGTTGCGTGCGCTGCGTAAACGGTTAAAGTTACGCAACAATTATGTATAACGGAACTGTTCCTCTTAAAAAGTTCTAAAACAAAGTCCTCGATAGCATATGTCTATCTTTTAAGGTTGGCTCACTATAACTTTTTTATGGTAATCAAATTTGTTAGAACGCGCGAAAAAATATTTTTGCATTTGATATTTTTGGATTTTACATCATGCTAGGACCATTAGGTGCCGAGCAAAACGAAAAAAAAAAATAAAATAGAAAGAACACTAAGCGAAAGCGAAGTAAGAGCACGGGCAGGCAATGTGATGCGACGGGGTGGGTCACGGGAGCAAGAAATTTCACGCGGACAGAAGCTATTCAAAGAATAAAGACAACAGGGAGACCTGAACTGCGTGTATGAGCAAAAAAGCACGCGTTCATTTGTTTAGCAAAACTGGATCCCAATTTTCGCATTCCCAGACACAAACGAATTTAAGTAAGAATTCATAGTTTTTGGATATAATTATGGTCAGGTGCAAATTGTACAGAAATTGGTCACGGTTTGTTGTTATTATCGGACAGGGAGGATACTACAGAGCATAATTTCCAAACTCTTGTCTATGTCCCTCTTTAGATTTCTGAGCAAGCCATAAGCCCAGGGCCTGCAATCTCGACATAGATAGCGATCGCTTTACGACTGAATTTGGTCGCAAACTCCTGGTAGGGTACCTAGACGGTCAAAATTGCTTGACAAGCATTTGATTGTTTCGTGTTTGTCATACAATTTTGACCGTTTAGGACCCCATCAGGACTTTGCGACTGAATTCAATCATAAAGCGATCGCTATGTATGTCGAGACTGTAGCCCCTGAAGTTATTGCTTCACTTTCCACTTACTCCGCAATACTCTACCGAAATAATATATGAGCGTGAAGCTAAATGAATAACTAAGTACATACAACACGATAGTAATCTCGTAGCCTACTTTTGTTCTCAATTACATTAACACTTTCTTTAGCAATGTAATCATTATCTTACTTTTCTTTTTTACCAAATTATAAGCCAAACGGTCAAAATTAAGTACAGTCAACAAGAAAATTATACAAGGTGTAACTTAAATAACGCAAAACCTCTTAATGTCATTGTACTTGTAATGTCATCATTATGAAGAACGTTCACTATGGGATCAAACCTGAAATCACGAAAAAAATCAGCTGTAACATAAATGTAGGGAACAGCTGATATTTTTATCAACTTCCAAACTCCGGACTGTTAATATGAAATTCCTAATGGAAAAACCCAACTACACTTTGCTTGACCCGGGAGCCGAACCTAGGATCTCCATGCTCAGCAGTCACGCTTGCGACCACGAGTAATAACAAAACAACAACAATGAGTACATAGAGAGGTATTTTAACGCTAACTGATCTTGTTTATCTCATTTAACTCAAATGGTCAGAAAATACACGAGGCTACAGCAATGAGGATTTTCATAAAAAAATACACCAGGTGGCGCCACTTTGACACAATGAATTAAAAAAAAATGAGTAGGCGCAGTTCGAGTTTGCGCCGTTTATTTTCGTGAAAGCGGTTGGTCAACAGGTGTATCCTTTTTTTAAATATATTTTGTATTTATTTTGTTTTTTTTTTTTTATGTTAATTTTGTTAGTTTCCTATGCTCTTTTTTACCATTTGTATTTCCTGTGCGTGTCCCAAATAAAATGTTTTGCTTTCTTTCTTCTTTCTTTCTATCCTAACATAGTGAGAGGTATTTGCTAGGCACTGGACTTTTTATGCTTATTGCATTCCCTATGATGCAAGTTACTCGCCTGGATTTTTTTTTAAATTTCTGACTAGATTTACGGCCGATATGAGACGACATCTGAAATTATTTTACTATTGTCGAATTCATATGCATTTTTGATCCTATTTTGACCAATACTTCTGTTGTTTTTCTATAGGTCCTAGTAGTGCTTTGTCAACTTTTGACAATGACGTCAGAATCAACATTTTAGCTAAACCAGTTTTTGCGGTATACGAATTGTAATTTTGACACATAGTGAAAAATAGAGGGTCGGCGCATACGCCTGCATTCGCTGTGTGACGTCATAGGCAAATGAAATCATGCTTCAAAATTGTTACAAATATGTCCTATCTTTTTTATGTTCAACCATTACTCTAGCATTAAAAGTCTCGTAGTTATTAGCGGTTGAAATCTTACATGTTTTTGTCGGTCCGAAATATTGAACTTACCTCCAGTACACCGAGCGAAAAGACGTTTCCACATCAATATATTATGATGACATTCATCATTCTTTTGTTACGACTAAAGAAAAAAGATTCTTTGACACTGTGAACGTTATTTCAGAAAACCCTCATTGCCAGTTAATATTTGAGAGATAGATTAGATAGGCTTTTGTTTATTACCATTTTTAAAGGTGATGCCAAAGATAAAGGGATTTGGAGGAGTAAGCAGTGACCCGTTGGAACAACAGACGGGATGCAAGCAACAATAATCTTCTTTAGACAATAAAAAATATTATCTGCATAGTGTTTTCCCATCTATGTTGGGGTCGGCTTCCAGTCTATTATGCTGAATGCGCGTATATACTTCAACAGTGTCTAGCAGTATTGCATTACCCAGTAACTGGGTTGTGGAGGTCAGATATGCAGTCGCTCCATGTAAAATACTGGTATTCAGCTGCATTTGGTTAGACTGGAAGCTAGGCAGATGAGAATGACTTCAAGAGTACCTGCGAAATACTCATCTCTGCTTACTCTGCAGCGACCAAGCGTGATAGTTACATAATGATTGGTATGTAATGTATGTATGATTGTGTACATTTGAGAAAGCCAATAATATCTTGTGCATTTCATTTCTCTTTGTAGTTCTAAGGCTTGGTTTATACTGTTTGCTACAATTGTTTATTTAATTGGAACAAACCTGTATCCACGTTAAAATCTAAGTAATTTGTTTCACTTTATGTAAGCTGATATATGTGAATTATTCCTAATTTTATGTATTTATTTGGCTTTTCAAAGAAGAAAACAATCTATTTTTGTAATAATATTCGGGGTGTTTTTTTTTAGAATGGAGAACTTTAAATTGAAATAAAACACAGAAACATGTTTTAATATACCTAAATGCCGCGGCTGAGGAGTACATGGCGTAATTTGGAGGTCAAATTTTCACACACTCTTCGCAGGAAATCAGGCTGTTTCGGCAATAATGCATCGAATGTTGGCATCCAAATGTTCAATATTTACTGGTTTATCATACGAGTACATGCGACTTGACATATCCCTAGAGAAAATAAAGTAATGGCTTCAAATCGCACGAACGAGGTAGCCAGATTTTGTGAAATTAGTCGTTTGTCAAATGTTTCCTTTAATAAATTAAGCCAATAAAAAAAGTTAAGTTTTCAGTAAACTAGGCATTGGTGCAGCCGTGGCGGCCCGGCTTCATATTCAAAAATTAATGGCATGAAATTATTTCTCAAATAAAGCCAATGTCATGAATATTAAAAATACTTTTCTGTGTTTTATTTCAATTTACAGTTCTCCCCTCTAAAAAAAAAAAAAAACCCGATGTTACTATGATCTCTTTATTTTTGCTAATACGTACAAAAATAAATAATTATAATTTTATAAGTATAACAAAAGTATTAAGAAAGATTTAAGAAAAAATAAAGTTGTTGTTATTCAAAGTTTCAGAACGCAGTATCAAACCTGCATAAAAGATTAGAATAAGAATAATACTTATTTATTTGAAAACATTAAAGGCATTTTTATCCTATCAAAACTTAGGTACTAAAAACATTAAATCAGTCTTTCACAAAATTAATGATACCGTAATAAAATTAGACAATAATAAAGTGCACATTCAATAAATAACAGTATGTCCGATCATCCGGTGTACACTCGGCTTTAGTGCAATTTCTCCGCGAAGCCATTGACCGCACGGTAACAGGTAAGTACCGAGAACTGCGAGATTTTTATCTCCGTTTATTATAAAACTGGATAACTTTGTTTATACTCATAAGAATTTGGTTTGCTGTATGATTTAATGATTATCATGTTATTGCAGTATTTGGGGGGTTTCGTACTAAATTATTTATTTGCATAAAACATGATATATAATGGTGTTACTAAATATAATATAATTGTACTTCACTGCATAGTCTCTTCATTATAAAAAAGACATGTAGTAGTCACATCAGTTATTATGTCACGATTTTTTAGAGCTCAAAAACTCAGTATGCCAGCTCTAGAAACAAAGTGCATGGGAACAACAATATACCTGTCATTAACGTTTTTCGTGCAGCCTACGTAACCTCACCGATTTTTGATATCGGCTAGTGTGAAGATATTTCGTAATTCCAAATTCAAATTTTATACATAACATTTTTTTTTTTATCAGTTCTTCATTTGATTTCCCTCCGTTCGATTTTTCTTAGATATCGAGGTTTCTGTAACCGTGGAAAGATCGAAATCTATTTTCGAATACGAGTTCCGTTGTGGCACCAACGCAGCACAGATAGCACTCAGTATTATATAAAATAAAGTACTGCAAGTGAACCCAAGGTGCGTTTTTGGTTTGATCGCTTCCGTTCTGGAAATTTTGATCTCAACGATGAGCCCCGGCGAAAAATTTCAAATCGGTAAAAACGCTTTTAAAAAGAGCAGCGGCATCAATGAACTTTCAAAAGTGCATCGACAATATTTCTGTTAAAAAAATTGTTTGATTTTTTCTATGTAAGACGGCAATTTCATAGGTAAGAACCCAATACGAGTTTAAAACTGAATTGTATTATTAAAGATAGATTAGTCATACTTCTATTGTTGGTTGAGCAAAATTTCTAGATCAATCACCATTCAGGATTGATTTAATTTTAATTTAAAAATAATTACTAAGTAGTTGGAATTTAAGTTTCAATTTGACAGGATTATATTGTCCATGGCCTGACCATTGTTTTTAAATTCAATAATTCCCTACTTTCTATAACCACAACATCTTACCATACATCCAGAAAAAAAAGCGCACACATTCCAAAAATAAACCTAGATCTTGTTATAAGAATTTTAAAAAATATGAAAAAAAAAATCACCTTGGAACTGGAAAATTAAGTCACAAGCCAAAGTCTCTACTATAAACACACTGGCACTTGGTCGTAACGTGTTTAAGGCTTTCGTGTCACTTTTGGTATCAAAAAGTTTGTACTTGCAAGCGCGGCACTCGCGCTAACCCGAATGGAGCGGGACTTGCGCGGGCGCAGGTTTTATCATTTCGTTACGCGGCGTGAGCAAAATGTTGTTAGGAGGGATGGCTTCGCTGTTTGGATGGTGAGGAATTGGTGCGAGTCGTAGCGGGTAAGAAGAAGAAGAAAAATGGTGGTCGGCAAAGCGATAACCCTTCGATCTTTCTGACAGGATCCCTTTCGAGGTTATTGAGGTACTTTAGTGGGGATAAGGAGTAAAACACTAATTCAGCTATAGAAAACTTCAGTTGCAAATCACTACATACATAATATTTAGACATGGCTGAGGTAACTGAGTCAGGATGTATCTCAATTTTCCCAACTGCATACAATGAATACAAGTATTTTACATGGAGTGACCTATCCTAGACTCGGAGGGGTCTCGATATGTAATGGATGGTCACCCATCCACGAACAGACCGCGGCAAACGTAGCTTAACCTTCGATCGACCCGTGTGGCTGTTATTATTTAGCCACGAGCCTCTCTGATAATGTATCGCGATTAATATTTTTCTTCCTGCAGACATGTAGTAGGTTAAAAATCATTTATTCAAACTAGGCTGAGAATCAGCACTTTTTAAACGTCAAAATTACATAAGACAGTCCCCCAAAACGCCCGCCCTTCACCACTTCCTAGTGCTTTAGCTGGGGAGAAGAAGTGGCGCAACAAACTCCCCAGCAGCACAACTGTCTGTTCAGTTAAAATATTTGATTCTATACAATAGCACGCAACTAATTTGCAACTCACTAACTAAAAATAATTTGCAACTAACTAAAAAATAATTTGCAACTAACTAATTAAAAAATAATTTGCAACTAAGTAACTATAAAATAATTTGCAACTAACTAACTAAAAAAGCAAGAGGTGTCGACTTCGTTCCAACCACGAGTCCCACGACTCGTGGTTGGAACGAAGTTCCTTTTGCTTTTGCACACTTGGTGAATGAGTGCTAGACCGATAAAACTGTAACATTTTGACCGTCACAACACTTTTGTTACGTAACAAAAATGTCGTCACGGTAAAAACGTTACACTTTTCTCATTCGCCAAGTGAGCAGAGTACTAGGGGGGCTCACAACTCCAACGCTTATAAAATCGCTGTCAGTCTGACCACAGCTCTACCAGGGTGACCGAGAAACTATGAGTCATCGTGTCGGAGATACTCAAAAGAAAAGTAAAGCATTCGCGTGATTTTTATGTTAGAGACAGCTTACAATAAGTTGTAGTTTTATAAATTCCATTGAACGTTATAACAAGTAATAACAGCAGTACGGGTCGATCCATCAGGTTAAGCTACGCTTGCCGGGGTTGGTCCGTGGATGGGTGACCATGTTTACATACCGAGACTCTACCATGCCTCGGAAAGCACGTTAAGCCGTTGGTCCCGACTGTCAGAAGCCCGAAAGTCTGACGACCACTCTTACCAAGGGGTATCGTATTACCCAGTTACTGGGTTGTGGAGGTCAGATAGGCAGTCTCTCCATGTAAAATACTGGTATTCAGCTGCATCCGGTTAGACTGGAAGCGTCGGCTTATCTACCATCTGCCTAGCCTATTCCCAACATAGTTGGGAATAGGCTAGGCAGATGATTCTGGTTGGATCAGTATAGGAGGTTAACTGGTCCTCACCGGGGTCTGTTCCTGGATGCGTGACGATTCTTAACACATGGAAACTTCTTCTTGCTATGGAGATTACTATAACTCACAGTATCCAATCGGTAGTTAAACTCGCCACAAAATAATAGGTCCGTTTTGACAGCCCATATACCTATATGTGTAATTTCATATGCCAAAGAGAGACAAACATAGCGGGACAAAGAGGGACACCCTCATGTCAAAACGGTCCTACTATTTTGTAGCGAGTTTAGGTATCTGAGAGACTACCTTATTTATACTACTTATTACCTTAGTTTTGCTGTGACTACCTTATTTATTTATAAACGTCGCTTACATGTTAGGTTTTCATCAAAACCGTCTGATTTACCATAATTTTATTGACAAAAAAAAAAAAAAAATAGGTACCTATGCCATGGCTTCTATTCCGTTCACCAATTATACCCTATTTTTTTTCAAGACGGAAAAAAGTCACCCAGTGTATATACAGGGCTATTTTTAAATTACTAGCTAAATTTTCACATGATGTTCTACCCATGAATATGAACAACTTTCACTGTGGGACCAACTCTGAAATCACAAAAAAAAAATCTGCTGTTTCATACATTTTGGTCGAGTAGGTATAGAACTTTCGTATGAAACAGCTGATTTTTTTTTCGTGATTTCAGAGTTGGTCCCACAGTGAAAGTTGTTCATATTCATGGGTAGAACAGCCTGTGAAAATTTAGCTAGTGATTTAAAAATAGCTCTGTATAGTTGCGTCTGGTTTGTCTGGACGCCTACAGTACATTGAAGGAATTTGTTAGGCTGATAAATTGCATAACCTTGAAAGAGTTCTGCATGGTCCTTGGCTACTGTAATTCTATTCAAGAATTTATTATTTCGGGTTTAGGAATGCTACTCACATGTTCGTGTTGACGAAGCAAGGCGTTGGCAAAGCTAGGCGGCAAACTTGAATGTATGTAAATATGTTCGAGATAAAGCTGTTCGATTTAGCTCTACTTGTGCCACGTCAACGCGAGCATGATTAAGCGAGGGTAGATCCCGAGCGAAGTTAGGTAATCATTGACGGAGCGAGCGTAACAAGTGCGTCTCTGCTTCAAGTCCGGCAAAATTTGCTTTCGTCAGTTTGTTGCTACTCCTCTACAGGTCGTATTTTACAACCAATCTGGATGAAACTTGTAGGTATACGTTTTAGGAATTTCTAAAATTTGTCATCGGCGATTTTTGATTGGAGGAGTACTTCCTCCAAAAAAGTGCACAAAGGTAGTAACTTTAAGGTCTCATAAAAATTTTGTGAAGATTTGATGAGGATCTTCGGCGTGATGAGCAGAAAAGCTCCTCAAAATTCAGTAAATGGCTCACTTTTACATTTCTACCAGTGGAATCAGCCCTTTAACTACTAGGTACGAGATTGATGGAGAACCTGGGACTACCTTTTCATCAAAAAACTAGAGAATTCTGAAAATAATGATCAGAATTCTCTAAAACGAGGCTTTAAAACCATAATAAATGTTAATGTTAATGACAGTAAATTACCTAGATGGCGCTACTGTGCACCGCTGGACGACTGGTAATTCTTGCAAAAAAGTTTGTGGTCGCGACGTCTACTGTTCGCAGAACTACTCAGTAATATTATCATTCGACATGAGTCTGATAGAAATTATGTGTTTGGGGTCTTGAGGTTGAACCGACTTGATTTAGCCATATTTCATAAAACTCTGTCTGAACCAAAACTGGTGATGATGCGAAAAGTCTGTTCAGGTTCATGGCCCAAATGTAATGCATAGCAGCATGTATTTTATTATTATTTATTTAGGGTTTGATTGGACTGTCATAAGCATTGCGGTTATAAAAATCCCCAATAAAAATAAAAAAAATAAGGTATATAACTTGTCGGTTATATGTACAATATCTGAAGTTACCACTGCATTCCTTGAATCATGATTGTAAACAACCAATTGAGCAATGAGTATAACTCGATTTTTTTAACTGGGCGTCTGTCAACGTCAAAATATTACAGTGTATGTAGAAATAAAAACTTTATCAACCTAACGAATAATATTATAGAACTGTACAGACGACAGGAGGGTGTATTTAGAACGTAGAGACGTATCGGCGGGGTTCTGAGGAGGTAATCAGGTGCCAAATTCAATCATTTAACCTAATGATTTCGACAGCTCCAATCGAACAGTTGAAAAAATTGAGTTATAGTTAGGAGAGTAATGTGTATGTCAATTCATAAACATTGAACAGCCAAACTTATAAATATTCAAAATTCAGCCATCGTTTTTGTTACATAAAATTCAGCCATCGTTTTTGTTACATAAAATTCAGCCATCGTTTTTGTTACATAAATATCAGCCATCGTTTTTGTTACATAAAATTCAGGCATCGTTTTTGTTACATAAAATTCAGCCATCGTTTTTGTTACATAAAATTCAGCCATCGTTTTTGTTACATAAAATTCGGCCATCGTTTTTGTTACATAAAATTCAGCCATCGTTTTTGTTACATAAAATTCAGCTATCGTATTTGTTACATAAAATATTTTTGTCGAATTTACCAAATCATGTGCATAACTTCTAAAGCTGCGTTTTCACTTTTCTGAACAGTTTTGAGCGAGCAAGCGTTTGTTCGCACGGTAAAAGAAAACACTTGAGCGAGCAAGCAAGTTTGTTCAGTGATGATCAATTGGACTCAGCGAACGAATGCTCGTTAGCTCATTATTTCAGTGAAAACAACATCACGGCGAGCGAGCATTTGTTTTCTCGTTGTAGAGAAACCAGATTTTCCTGTTTTGAGCGAATATCGGCAGAACAGCAAAAATTTTGTTCTGAACAAATGTTGGTTTGGCAGGGTAGCGAAAACGTGGCTTAATACGTACTAGGACATTTAAGAGCCTTTTGTAGTCACGTATTAAGTGATTTTTGTTACGCTGTAAATATAAAGCCCCGTTCACACGGCAACGATCAGTTTTTTAACCGACTTCCAAACGGAGGAGGTTCTCAATTCGTCTGTATTTTTTTTTGTTTTTTTTTTGTATGTTTGTTACGCGATTACTCAAAGACGGATGGACCGATTTAGAAAATTCTTTTTTTGTTTGATAGGGTATACTTCCGAGGTGGTCCCATACAAATTTTATTAACTTAGCTTAGGGAGTTTTTGAGTTAGCTTCAATAATGCGTATATTTCCCACTTATTTTATGTGGATGATGTGATGGTGTTTTAATAACTTCCTATCACTGTTATTTACATGGCTATATCTACAATTATTGTGCTCAATTATGTATTCGAATTTGTGTGGGGTAGGTTCCACAACTAAAAAGTGAAAAATAAAAACTTTTTAGCAAAAAATAAAACCGACTTCCAAAACAAAACACTACAAAGTGAAAAATAACTTTAATTTCGGAAGTTGGTGGCAAAAAACGAAAATACAAAACCCAAGACACCGACTACCGAAATTATAGTTATTTTTCACTTTGTAGTGTTTTGTTTTGGAAGTCGGTTTTATTTTTTGCTAAAAAGTTTTTTTACTGCATAAGTTCGACACGGCAGTTTCATACTCCATTTCGACGCTTGAAAGGCAACCCTCACTAAGCGACATTGAGTAAACTTTACAGGAGAGTAATTTAAAGTTCAAATATATAAAAAAAAAAAAAACATAAATATTCACCTTTTTTTTTTGGATGGGAAATCATCAAATAACTTGCCCCGCCCTGGGTGGAGCGGAAGGGCGTGTCAGACTTCTACTGACTAAAACCCACCCGTGTTCCTTCAGTTGCCTGTGCCAGGGCCACGGTAACTCTTTCGAACAACACGCAACCCTGGCGATAAATATTCACCTAATAGTTCGAAATAAAATGATGAGTCATAATTTTAATCGAACAACTAGGTGAATTTTTATGATTTTTTTTTTTAAATATTTGAACTTTAAATCACTACTCAATGTCGCTTATTGACGGTTGCCTTTCAAGAGTTGATTTATTTTTTACCGTATCAACAGAGCAGCGGGAACATGTTGACGTGCGATCCCAAATTTTTACCGTAAAATATAGTACTGGGGCCTGAGTCTACTAATTTATAAATGTTGCAACGGTCTCGGCACTGTGAGTTTTTGACAGATTTTGTATAGCAAATCTGTCAAAAACTCACATTGGAATTCACAATGCATTGCAACGTTTGTAAATGAGTAGACTTGGCATCCTCATCATCACCTCGTGAATGGGGCCAAATTATGTGTTCTTAAATAGTTTTAAAGGAGTTTTCAAAATTGTTCAGCAAAAGCAAACTATACAAAAGACATCAACGCGTTCATGTAAAAGGATTGTTTGAAAATAATAATGATTGTTAGTTTCCTGTCTATATTTTTCTTGTTGGTATTTATTTTGGAAGTTTTGAAAGTAATGAGTTTATAATTTACTAGTCTACATGGGTTTCGTGCATACTATTTCCGCGATGGTGATAAGGGATTAAATCAAGTTTTAGTGTTAATTTTATATTGTCAACAGCCGCACGGATTGATCCATCAGGTTAAGCTACGCTTGCCAGGGTTGGTCTGTGGATGGGTGACCATCTTTTCATACCGAGACTCCTCCGTGCCTCGGAAAGCACGTTACGCCGTTGGTCCCGGCTGTCATTCGAGGATCTTTGACAGTCGTTACGGGTCGTCAGAAGCCCGAAAGTCTGACAACCAGTCTTACCAAGGGGTATCGTATTACCCAGTAACTGGGTTGTGGAAGTCAGATAGGCAGTCGCTCCATGTAAAATACTGGTATTCAGCTGCATCTGGTTAGACTGGAAGCCCACCCCAACATAGTTGGGAAAAGGCTAGGCAGATTGATTTTGTTAATTTTTCAAGATTTGTGTCAAATAAGATCAGTTCAAGTTGTTACAGTTTCAAAATAAATGGCTACATGATAACTGTTAAGTTCTATTCACATAAATAAGGGCCATGCCCAGGACGTGGATGAACCCAGCTCCATCAGGGCTCAAAAAAACTAGGTGTGTGCATTCTATACTATTAAATGAGAAATATTTGTACATGGTTATTGGTAAAACACCAACAACCTCTTAAGGGGTCATTGTACTCATCAATATGAACAACTTTTACTATGGGACCAAACCAGAAATCGCGAAAAAAAAAATCAGCTGTGCAGTACATTTTGACGAATTACGCGAACATAAATGTACTCAACAGCTGATTTCTTTTCGCGATTTCAGGTTTGGTCCCATAGTAAAAGTTGTTCATAATTGTGAGTACAATGACCCTTTAAGAGGTTGTTGGTGTTTTACCAATAACCCTGTATATGCTGCCGTCATAAGGAAAAAAACGTATCTGACATTTTTTCGAAACATATTCGGAATCAGCAAAAAAAGACTCATTCTGCTAGAATTTTTATATTGGCGAAAACTTAACAAAAACCAAATATTTCTTACTATTAAAAGACGCATCTGGCTTTGTATCTTACAATTTAAACAGGACAAAATATATTTTTTCTCCATTTCAATATTTCGGTAGATACGTGTTTTTACCTTATGGCCGCAGTATACTTGTAACTACGTTCTCGAAAACGGCTCTAACGATTTCGATTAATGTTGCAATTTTGGGATTTACCGAGAGAAAAATCGATCTAGCTAGGTCTCATATCTGGGAAAAAGAAAAATAGGGGTTCAGTGCTTGCTCTGTGTGTGCCTCGGCCCTGATAAATGTTTGCAATTTTACTATACAGGGTCAAATTAAATTAGCTAGCGAAACTCTGCAGATGTGATGGGTAAATCACTCAATGGGTAAAAAAATGATCATTTATCTAAACAAGACAAAATAAAATTAAAAAAGATTTGATGAGTTTTTTGGGGTCATTGACAACTAGCAGTGTTGTTACCTAAAGTGTGAGTTGATAAAATCTGTTTTACCGTGTTGAGATATCGATACCCATCACGTCTGTGAAGTTTACACAAAAAAGCTGATTTTTGAATTGATATTTTAAGTGACTACACTACCAGCGGTTGATGACACAAAACATAAACCCGGCCAAGAGCGAGACGGACTTGCGCACCGAGGTTAACGTATCATAAAAAAGTGCTATTTAGAGACACCGTTTTATTATTCCTGTAATCTTTGCATAAACTTCTATCACATAGAATAATTTCAGATTTTTCTCTATGCAAACTTCGGAGATAAGGGAACGGTATTTTTTTTTTACATTTTTCATCAAAAGTCGAAAACTGTTCGGCCTAAAAATAAAAAAAAAATAGAAAATGTGCAAGCAGCACTCTTTCATAATGATACCCCACATGCCCTAGTAGCCCCATTTTGAATTTTTATGACCCCCTTTCAGTCCTTGTTGCAAAAAAAAAAAATATATATTTTTTTCTTATTTGCAAAATAGTTGGGCAAACGTCATCTAAAACTATTCCAAAATTCAAGTTGATAGCATTAGTAAGTAGTTCTTGAGTTATCCAGATGTGACAGACAGACAGACAGACTGAGTCGCACCATAAGGGTTCCTTTTTACAACTTTGATACGGAACCCTAAAAACATCATCATATTAATTTATTTTTTGTTCATGTTTAGATCTGCGGAGTTTTGCTAGCTAGTTAAATTTGACCCTGTATATTCGTATTAGAGGTATCTACTGTGTTCACTTCCTAAAAGATTATAATGTAATGTTTTTGTTTCACATAGCTCCTCGTTATAAAATACATGGAGCCATGGTTGTGTAATTCAGGCAGCTATGTATTATAATATTTTTATTATAATGGCAGCGTAACGCGTAAAAATTGTGAAAGCGCATATTATTTTAAATTACTCTCCGTGCAAATATTGCATAAATAGGTACCATAAATGTCGTGATGGTCCAGTGGTGCAGGCCTCGCCTCTCATATACGTGGTTGTGGGTTCAAATCCGGGCAAGTACCTATTCGACTTTTTAATTCATATGTACTTTCTGAGTTTATTTTAGACATTACCGACGTTGGTGAAGGAAAACAAAGTGAGAGATCATGGACTTCTCTCCCGGTGGGTTACTGCATTGTCAAGGCGGGGGGCTCAGTAGCCGTGGCTTGGTCACCCACGGTGAAGCGAAGAGGAACCCGAGGAGGGCCCGCTCGTCAGGGCTCTTGCCGGTAAGCTGACGACATAGCGGCCAACAACTAGGTTGCGGTGCCGCTTGGGCGACATCGCAACTGAGGCGGGCCGCGATGTCGTATGGGAGGCATCGCGGCTGAGGGTCACGGTGGGAGAGGAGTGCCGCTATTGCGTTGCGCCGCTCTCCCTACCTTCCGCGGCCTTGACGAGGTCACCACCGAGGGCCGCAGGTGAGGAGTTTCGATATTTCGTTAGCCGCTCTCCCTATCCTCTGCGGCCGTGGTAGGTGGCCGGGCCACTGACCTGACCGGTCGCAGGGGGACCAAGGGTGCCTAGACACGGGGTCGTCAAGCACCCATGGGCTGGTTTGTTCCCTGGGGTGGTGACGGCGTGCAATGTGCTCCCCAGAGGAGGGTCTGGTGACGGACAGCCGCAGCGGGTTCGCGGTGAGTGCTAACGCGTGCCCGTGTTCCCGCCACAAGCGGTAGAGGAGGACACCGTGGAGTTTTAGTGGGTTGGAGTCCCGCATAACTGCACTATCTCCCTGTGGTAGTACAGTATGCGTGAGAATTTCTAAACGCAAAAAGGCAACCTGGACTTATAGTTAACATAAGTCTGAAATCGAATCCGTCTTGAGCAAGCGTGGTGATCAATGCTCGTGTCTTCTCTGTATGAGAAGAGGTCTTCGCCCTGCAGCGGGACAGTAATAGGCTGCTATTATTATTATTAGGTACACATGACTGTAACTTTTTTTTTATTTGTGATGGGTTTGCTCTTGACTCTAGTCTAGGTCAGAGGTGACAGAGACAAAGTCGACTATGGAGAGAGCTTACCCAGAAGAAGCCAGTTCACTCTCGCTTTGAAGAGATTAGGGTTGTATGTAGTGAGTTCCACTCCTTTGCAGTGCGCATTATAAAAGACATTTGGAAGCGCTTAGTGCGAATTGGTGGAATATCAACCAGGTAGGGATGGTAACTGGCAGTGCGTCTAGATGTCCGATGGCAGAAGGTTGCACCTATTTGTCAAACTTTATTTATTAGGTTTGGCAAATTAATGTGAATGAACTTTATAATTATTATCCTAGAATCGGTGGTTATATTTTAAGGCCCCTATTACATTTTGACCGGCTTTGGCGTTTTTATTCTTATAAACTGAAAACTTCGATAACTTTGACTAATTGAGTGGTGGACAATAGTTATTAGCAGTTCATAGCGGCCTCGTTTTTCGCAATTTTTTCATATGTGTATACAAACAACGCCAAAAGTCCGTAGCAAGTTTTTCATAAAATGTGCGACTGTATATTTTCGAACTCGTGGATTGGCTACTGTAAAGCAAATGAAAGGAATTATTTTTTTAAACAGTGTTTTAGTCCATAGCGGCCTCAGAATTTCGAAATATGTATGGAATAACTATTAAAAATCCCATTCAAAACCATAAAACTACAAAAAACGCTCCGAATTAACTGTCAAGTTCTCCTTGTTCATTAATATGATTACATAAAATTTATACCACAGTAAACGTTAGTTCATAAGAAATTAAAATGTCATACTTTATACAAAAATAAAATATATATAAGACTCAAAATAAGCGTAATTACAACTGCCAAATTACTACATAATGCGATGCGTCGCCGTGATTTTATACCTAACCTGTCAAAATGCAATTTTGTGATAGGTCTCTTAATGATGAATTAATTTCATATTGTCATCATTTTCACCCCTTAAGCATAATACACCTACATTGACAACAACACAATTACTTAAAAATTACAACTAAAAGTCATTTTCACTTCACCATGAGTACAATAAAAACAAGTAGTAAATTCCGAAACTGTAATGCTCAGAAAGTGTTTAATAGAGGTGAGTCATAGTGGTGGTGCGATGTGCCCCCCTCCAGTTGGGAGTTACAGTTTCCATTGACACACGAGATTGTAGTGTAGAATATTTCATACAGCGCACTTGTTTAACGAGCTTTTAGATTAAGAGATCGGCTGTCGAAGTATGCCTATATACAGGTGTCCGATAAAGATTGCGTAACCTTGAAATTGCATATAATAGACCTTATGGCCCTTCTAAAAAAATACAAATATATATATATATATCTCAAGTAGTACCTAGGATACGATTTTTTTTTTAGATACTGTGCCACTATGGTCAACGTACAATATTATAACAACAAATAACCGATGCAATTCATTCATTTATGGTTGTGGTGAGTGTAAAAAGTTACAATTTTTTCCTAAAAAATCGTTTGTACTTCCTGGGATTTATATATTTTTTTTTTTTTTTTTAGAACGGCCATATGGTCTATTATATGCTATTTCAAGACTATCAATTCTCCAGACACCCTGTATATTTACATTGAAAAGTATTATATTAAGTAGATACAGACGCCAGCACATCAAGCTACTACAATCTGTTAAATTTCTTTAATAGATTTTCAACTTTATCGCTAAAGCATTAGGTTCAAGGTTGATTGGGAAAATTTGATAGTTTCGGGTAACTTGACCTGCTGGCGTCTGTACTTTACCTAATTATTGTGAATGTGAGCACTACGTGGATAATTATTTATTTAATTTTCTTTTTTTTTTTCTCAGTTATTTTAATGATAGTCTGGCATTTTGAGTACTTTATGCGTTCTACCCAAATGTCTTTTCTTTAGTTTCGTTCGTCGAGTCGTTGAGCTCTGTAATCGTGAGTTGAGCAACAAGATTACTGACAAATGCTGGACAGGTCCACTCACTCAGTGTAGTTCTTTCCTCAAAAGGCCATTTCCGACACGGATCTACATAGTCCTCATGTGATTTGACCAATATTATGTCTGGACTTTAAAAGAGACAGATCCCTGAGTTTGTTTCGCCATTTCTTTTCAGGGGTAGTCAGATAGAAAATACCGAGTCTAACTAGCTTAGTTTTTTATATATATTTATTTAATATGACGTGTAAAAGTGATTCCGATATCCTACGTATTTAGAGAATAATATCCTGGGACATTTCACACACGGTCATCTGTTCCCAAACTAAGCAGAGCTTGTACCTACTATGGAAACCAGATAACTGATATACTACATACACTAATTGTTTTTGTAAATAAATACATTTCATTGAAATCATCAATCATTTGAAATCGAGGAGAATTTTCAATATTTTTTGTAAAGTTGGCAATATATCGATAACTCTTGATGATATTTATTATGTTTGCCAATAAACCGTGTCGCACAAACCTAGGCCAGCATGCTCCCCTAAACAGAATATTGACCTTCTACAACAGAGCCTGCTCAGTTGACAACAGTATCGATATTTTCTTTGATAGTCTGCCAATATTTATAAGTAATATTATTAAAATTGCCCTGTAATCAGATGCCTACATATTCTAAATTAATAGTAATGTATATGCAATTTTCATTTAATTGTTTAACAATGTTTTGATTTTGTACGGTTTTATTGCTCTCACGCATTATGACGAAATGTATGATTTTTTATATATACAGGGTGTCCGGTAATGAATGGATAACCTTGAAATGTCTTATAGTATAACTTATGGCCGTTCAGAAAAAAAATTGAAACAAAATATATCATAAGTAGTACCTAAGTTATGATTTTTTTAAAAGAAAGGTCTAATTTTTTTTACCTTGTTTTACTTTTATGAACACTACGATCAGAAATGAATGGATTCCATCGGTTTGTTGTTATTTTATTATTATACACGAACTATGCTAATAGATAAACAGTCAATAGTATGACTAGCTATTGCACTTTTTTATTAAAAAATTAGCAGATTAATTAATTTTAGAAAAACTTTGCAAAATTTATTTTTTAAACTATGTTTAAACATCTTGGGTATAAAAAAAATGTATGAATACATGAGTGGCCAATAATTTTAAAATAATGTCACTTTCAAGTAGATTTTATAATGGTACAATTCATAAATGTATCTACAATAAATAGTGAATTATTGCGATTAATGTAGAAAAGGAGAAAATTTTACTAAATATCAAAATTTGTAATATGGGAACATTTTTTAAATTTAATTGTACCTGAACTTTGGGGATTAATAAAAAACAACATTTAACATAAACAACACTTTATTATCATTCGTTTATAATAAATGTTCAAACTGCCGGCCTCCCACTCTTATGCAGGCCCTACATCTACGGATAAATGATCTACGGAGCAGTCTTGTGTACCGTCGTTCACTAATTTTTGATGCGGCTGCTCTGACTCGTCTTCTTAATTCTTCTAAAGACCTTATAGGCTTACAGTATACTTCCTCTTTAAGGCAGCCCCAATAAAAAAAATCCAATGGATTTAGGTCCGGTGAACGTGGAGGCCACAAAATTGGCCCTAGCCGCCCGATCCATCTATCTGGGTACGTGTTATTTAAAAATGCACGAACAGATACAGCATAATGCGCAGGACAGCCGTCATTTTGCAACCAATATGACTCCCTCAGCTCCTCGGGCACTTCTTCTAATAAATTGGGGAGATCATTTTGAAGAAACTCCAAATAACTTTGCCCTGTTAAATTCCCCGGTAATTCAAATGGCCCGATTATTATTCCACTTAATATTCCAGTCCAATAATTGATTTTAAATTGGTATTGGGATCTATCTTCACGCATAAGATGGGGATTTTCTAATTCCCAACCGTGTAAATTATGAAGATTCATGTATCCATCTCTTTTGAATGTTGACTCGTCGCTCCACAGAATTTTATTAAAAAATTGCGGGTCTTCTTCGATTTTTGCCAGCATTTGTCGGCAAAAACGCAATCTAGCTGCATAATCTCTTGGTTGGAGAGTTTGCACGCGTGTAACGTGGTAAGGGTGGAATTTATTTTTTTTCAAAATATCGTGCACGGTCGATTTTCCGATACCTGTGCGTCGAGCTATTGTTCGTGTAGAGGTAGAAGGATCGTTTTCGACTTCCTCAAGCACGGCTTCTTCTACATCAAGACGAGCGATTCTTCCACTGCTTGTACCACCGACACCACTACCAGGCAATCTTCCTTCGGAGTAACAACCGTGGACACGAATAAATACGCGGTAGTCTGGGTGGCGCGCATTAGGGTATCTCTCCCTATAGAGCGCTGCAGCTGCATTTGCGTTACCTCTGCATTCTCCATAAATGTAATGCATATTTGCATATTCTTGTGCCGTATACTGACGTGGCATTTTGATACACAAAAACACAAAAGTCCAGTTTAGTCCAAAAACAAACCAAATCGTCGCAAATATCACCAAACAAAACAAGTCCAAATCAGTAAGCAAAACGAATAGTCCAATAAAATAGCCACGTGGTCGTTTTAACACTGATTCAAAGTAAATCACGATAATTGCAAACGGAAACTAAATAAACACATGCGAAGTCGAGCAAGTCGAGAAACGCACTAAAAGTATGAGTGCTTACCTGATGTTTTACATTTATTTCCTCTCTCTCGCACCTAGCCGATTCAGACCCTCTTTGTCTAACATAACACAAAAGAATGACAGCACGGCGTGCGCGCAGGTAGCAAATATGAAGGTCACACGACCCATTTCACGCTTTTAAAGTAACTATTTTAATCATTATGAGTATTTGTAAATTTCTGACAATTTGGTTTCAATACGCAATTTTTATTCACTACAAATTCCTTAAATGTATTTTTGATTAATCTTCAGTGGTCAGAAGCAATTTAATTTAAAAAAAGTTCCTACATTACTTTTGACATTTGGTAAAATTTTCTCCTTTTCTACATTAATGGCAATAATTCACTATTTATTGTAGATACATTTATGAATTGTACCATTATAAAATCTACTTGAAAGTGACATTATTTTAAAATTATTGGCCACTCATGTATTCATACATTTTTTTTATACCCAAGATGTTTAAACATAGTTTAAAAAATAAATTTTGCAAAGTTTTTCTAAAATTAATTAATTTGCTAATTTTTTAATAAAAAAGTGCAATAGCTAGTCATACTATTGACTGTTTATCTATTAGCATAGTTCGTGTATAATAATAAAATAACAACAAACCGATGGAATCCATTCATTTCTGATCGTAGTGTTCATAAAAGTAAAACAAGGTAAAAAAAATTAGACCTTTCTTTTAAAAAAATCATAACTTAGGTACTACTTATGATATATTTTGTTTCAATTTTTTTTCTGAACGGCCATAAGTTATACTATAAGACATTTCAAGGTTATCCATTCATTACCGGACACCCTGTATATATATATTTTTTTAATCTAATCTTAAATGGGAATTTTATCAAGGTATCAGTTTTTTATTGTTGATATTGAAATGATTTATATTTTAATTGAATAGTTGTCCACCTGTTATTATGAATGTGCATGTCTATAAATGATGTATTTGCACAGTATTGATTACCTTTTGCATCTATCCTTGTATAAAAGCCAGCACATCAAGCTACTACAATCTGTAAAATTTCTTTAATAGATTTTCAACTCTATCGTTAAAGCATTAGGATCAAGATTGATTGGGAAAATTTGTCAGTTTCGGGTAACTTGACCTGCTGGCGTCTGTACATACGTATATGTCATTGGTGTGCCTTGCTCAATAAATAAATAAATAAATCTTTTATTATAAGCAGTCATGGAAAACATTGTGGAGAGACATAAATCTTTTTTTATGGATGGGAAATCATCAAATAACTTCTCCCGCTCTGGTGGAGCGGGAGGGCGTGTCAGTCTTCTACTGACTAAAACCCACCCGTGTTTCTGTCTAGGACATGAATCTAAAGTCCTCAGCACGCAATAAGCAAACGTGGTTGTCAATACTCGTTCACTATTATAAGCAATGATGGAAATCATTGTGGAGAGACATAGACCTAGGACATGAATCTGAAGTCATCAGCACGCAATAAGCCAACGTGGTTGTCAATACTCGTTCACTATAATAAGCAGTGATGGAAATCATTGTGGAGAGACATAGACCTAGGACATGAATCTGAAGTCGTCAGCACGCAATAAGCCAACGTGGTTGTCAATACTCGTTCACTATAATAAGCAGTGATGGAAATCATTGTGGAGAGACATAGACCTAGGACATGAATCTGAAGTCATCAGCACGCAATAAGCCAACGTGGTTGTCAATACTCGTTCACTATAATAAGCAGTGATGGAAATCATTGTGGAGAGACATAGACCTAGGACATGAATCTGAAGTCATCAGCACGCAATAAGCCAACGTGGTTGTCAATACTCGCTCACTGTTTTACCTTCATGAAAAGATATTTGCCCTGTAGTGATATTACAGGCTCATAATAATATAACAACCGCACGGGTCTATCAAAGGCTAAGCTACGCTTGCCGCAATCGGTTCGTGGATGGGTGACCAACTAATACATATCGAGACCTCTCCTTGCCTCGGAAAGCACGTTAACCCGTTGGTTGTCAACTGACAGTCGTTACGGGTAGTCAGAAGCCCGAAAGTCTGACAACCACTCTTACCAAATGGAATCGTAAACCCAGTTACTGGGTTGTGGAGGTCAGATAGACAGTTGCTCCATGTAAAATACTGATATTCAGCTGCTTCCGGTTAGACTGCAAACTGACTACAATATAGTTGGATAAAGGCTACGCAGATGATGAATATCCTGTCGTAAGCAAATGGAAACAGTCACAACGTAACGATTACACTCTGTCGAAATATTGTTCGCCACTAATGTTAGATTCGCGTTGCGTACAACGCACTTGTCCTGCACTGAACCACATCGTAACCGCATCAAGGTGTATTGCGGTACCATAATGTGGGTATTTGGCAAAATTATAATTACTATGGAAAAGGACTGAAGTTCAGGGGGATTGAAATGAGGTGTTCATAGAGATAAGTAGGTGTAAGATGGCGATTTTGACCGAGGATTGTTGAAAACATTTGATTGCATGGGGACTTGTTATACCTATGAAATTGCTGATTAGTAAACACATGATTATTTATTTTGTCTGGGATAATATTATTAGAATGACGTAAAATATTTACAAATGTCTAGAATTCTGTAGGTGAAAGCTAAAGGACCTTAAGTCCATTTTTATTTTTACAGCCTTAAGGAACAATATTTGTCAAAAAATATCACAATATAATAGCTTAATAAACCTTCATAATCATATTTTTTTTTCTACAACGATACACTATTTACTTTTTATACACGGTCGAATATCTAATTTCGGATACCTATAGATATCTTTAATGAGCTCTACTGAATAATTTATAAAATGTGACTTAAGGTCCTTTAGCTTTTACCTACAGAATTGTAGCGTATGTACCTGGTAGCCCTAATTTGGCATGATTGGATTCATAGACATCAATCATAATCATCTAGATGAGACTCGCTTATCGATTGTGAACTGGCAACCGGTACTATCTGAGTTTTGACAAAAATTTTTATTGGTACAGGTTGCCAGTTCACAGTCGGTCGGTAAGCATCACACAAAAGGGAGGAGCAAACGATGTAAAAGGGCAATGATGATGATGATGACAGATATCAATAGGGCGTTGTATTTTGAATTACACAAGTATGAATAGTTCATAAGAATTCGGAGGAGCTCGTGCTAAGAAATAAAAGCCGCACGGGTCGATCCATCAGGTTAAGCTGTGCTTGCCGGGGTTGGTCCGTGAATGGGTGATCATCTTTACATACCGAGAAACCTACTTGCCTCAGAGTTGGTCCCAGCTGTCATTCGCGGACCTTTGACAGTCGTTACGGGTCGTCAGAAGCCGGAAAGTCTGACAACCAGTCCTACCAAAGGGTATCGTATTACCCAGTAATTGGGTCGCAAACTGATTGAACAGTTCATAAGAAAACTCCACCAGGTTGAAACTATCAGTGCTCAGAGCCTAAAAGATTGATAAGTGAATTTGATTAACATTATCTGACAGTAATAATTCGATTTCAGAGGTCAGAAGATAGTTTCATACGTTCATAAGAACCCATATTATGTGTGATTTTAATTTGTTTCTTCAGAAAAGTGCATTTTTTGTCACTAAGCGAAAAGCGAATAAGAGAAGAGAGTTGGCGGGCAATGAGCAGCAATTATGTTGCGAGTGCGACGAGTAGAATCACTGCAGAGTCACTTGCTGTGGGCTTAGCATTACCACTTGTCTATCTCTACGAAGAGTAGACAACAGTGTTCTGCCCGCCAAGCAAGCGTCACTGTGCGAGTATTTTCTTTGATAGATCTTGTTGTTGCAAGAAGTAGAAGTAAGAAGAGCACTGGCGGCGGTGTGAAGAGTCAGCGATAAACTATTAATGTATGTATCTTTTTTACTGATTTACTGACACGGGACGTGTACTATAGCTAGTCGCTTCTTCGTCGGAGGTAGGATAGATGCCTTACTGAGAAAACGCGAGAGAATGATCGCCTAAGAAATTTTTATTAAAACAGGACTTTCGCTTTCTTCTGTACATTCATTCTGAATTATGTTGCAATTAAAAAAATAATGCATTAATTAGTCATCTAATTAGTAAAATATGTGTTTAATTCTATAATTACCCAGTGAGAGTAATTACTTGTAACATACATGCCCATTCGTATTTTTTTTATTGTTATTTGCTTTTAATTATTTTCTTTTTTAGCTTTAATGTTAGTTAATAACTAGTATCAGTGTTAGTATGTTCTAGCTTTTAGTTTACAGTTTAATATACTATTTTGTAGACGTTTTTAATTTATGTTTTTGGCATAAAATTGAATATGTTTAACGCTTTTGCGGCCGGTTGACGTCTATACAAATTGTAAGTTAAATAACGCACATCCTCTTAAAGGATCTGTACTCATAATTATGAACAACTTTTACTGTGGTCCCTACATGTATGTTCGCCTAACTCATCAATATGTAGGGAACAGCAGATTTTTTTTGCGATTTCAGGTTTAGTCCCGTAATGAAAGTTGTTCATAATGATGAGTACAATGACCCCTTAAGAGGTTGTGCGTTATTTAACTTACACCTTGTAGAAGTCATAACAATAAAACATCTGTTGTGTCTCGTTTACCGTCCGTGAATCAACTAATCAATTTGCAGTTTGTAATATTATCTAGTAGTGAGTTGTGGGTGGTCTGAATACCACTCAGTAACGTTACCTTTTTATATCGAGGGTTCACGGGCTATTTGTATTAAGCGACACGTTTAGAACTTTACAGGAGAGCATTTCAAAGTTTCATTATTCGGAAAAACGAACATTGTAAAAAAGTATCAATATTTTTTACGAAAAATTGGCCTATCGACGGTTAAGTATCAATAGTATCTATCTCCGTTTTTTACGTTTTTCACTTTTTAATGCAGGTAAATATGATTATAACTCAATATCGGCCAGGATGGCGCTTAATACAAATAGCCCGTGAACCCTCGATATTATACTGAGCAACATTTTGTCCATGATAGTCAGGGGCATGGCAAGCGTGCTGGTAACCCAACTGATAATATGTGGCTACTGCTGTCAATGGATATCTGCCATACCAGAGGCTTCTCACGTGTGTTGCTATCTCAGAGACAACGCTGAAATGTGTCTCAAGTGCCTGTAATTTTACCTATACCCTTCAAGCCGGAGAGCAGTGGTGGCCCAGTGGTAACGACCCTTTTTTTTTTTTTTTTTTTTGTGGATGGGAAATCATCAAATAACTTCTCCCGCTCTGGGTGGAGCGGAAGGGCGTGTCAGACTTTTACTGACTAAAACCCACCCGTGTTCCTTCAGTTGCCTATGCCAGGGCCACGGTATGTTTTTCAAACAACCCGCGACCCCAGCGGCATCGGCCCTATTGGACCTCATCTTTTGCTGACATCTCTTTGAGGTGCGCGTGGAACACAACGCGCCGTCGACCCGGGCCTGGTCCTCACCGGACGGCGAGCTACCCACTACTCACCGTCCGCAAGCCCGCGCCTACGGTGGCCGGGAATCGGCTATCGATTCCCGCCGCCCAGGGCGTCTCCTGCGGCGACTGAGGGCGTGAGGCTGCCTCTCCCTCACGCGTTCCGCCTCCTCCTTCGCCAGCATTACCGCTTCGCAGAAGGAGGTGACGGCCTCCCATGCACTCTCGCTCCGCACCATGGCCTGGACCAGGCTCGGACGCGAGAGATCGCCGCCGCCGATCGCCTCCGTGAGAACACGGCGGTGCTCTGCCCAAGCGGGGCAGACCGCCACTGTATGCTCCACCGTGTCAGTAGTATATTATTGGGCATTCTATACCACTATCGGCAAGTAGCTCGGCGAGTGCGCCTCGCTGCCGACAGTGGTATAGAATGCCCAATAATCGACACTCGACTCGACTCTCCACTCGACCGATAAACTCGAACGAGACAGTTTGTTGTACCGTGTACTTGATTAGGAACGATTTACTCGACCAACGACTAGTAACTTCCATATTATGGCGGGTCAGTATGAACAATCAACTATCAACTCGACTGTAGTGTATACTGTACACGACCAATGATCATGCGAGCCCGCTATCGCTCTGAAAGGTGGTACAGAATGCTCAATAATGAACAATCGACTCGATCACTGACCAGTAACGCAAAAGAGGTTGTGGTAAGTTTATAAATGATAACGTTCTAAATACATTCACTCATTTTCAATTGGTTCATTTCCGACAGTAATCATGAAATTTGTAAAACAACCGCAATCGCTGCATGTTAATACAGTCTGCGATGATATTTGTAAGACAAGTTTTCGTCACGGAGAATTATTGCCTAACTCAGTACGGTGTATTATTTGCGGTCCGTCCAATTGTGGAAAAACTAATTTATTAATTGGTCTTCTAATACACGAAAACGGATTAAGATTTGAAAATGTTTATGTTTATTCAAAAACTCTGCACCAACCTAAGTACATTTTTTTAGAAAGTGTTTTGCAACGGGTGCCTGGTGTTTCCCTCCAGAAATATCAGGGAAATGAGGAAGTACTACGCGTTCAGGACGCAAAACCCAACTCCGTGATTATTTTTGATGATGTTGCTTGTGAAAATCAGAGTAACATGCGTGATTATTTTGCGATGGGAAGACACAAGTGCATTGATTGTTTCTATCTAAACCAAACGTATAGTAAAATCCCTAAGCAGTTAGTAAGAGACAATGCGAACTTAATCATACTTTTTAAACAAGATGAAATAAATTTACGGCATATTTATGAAGAACATGTCAACACTGATATGTCATGGATTGAATTTCGTGAAATGTGTTCGAAAATATGGAGTGAGCCTTTCAATTATGTAGTAATTAATAAGGATTGCTCCAAAAATAAAGGATGTTACAGAAATAAATTTGACACTTTTGTTGTCTTTGATTAAAAATACTAATATTTAAGACCGGTACCCTCGCGATAATATTATTCTTCAGGCAACGCTTAATCAGTCACGAACTTTTTTTTGTTATTATGGAGAAATCACTGAAAAGACAAATAGTTGAAGCTGCAGAAGCTGTTAAAAAGAAAGTGCGAAAGATGAGAGATGTTGAGAATAACAATCAGCAAGTGCTGGAATCAGTGTTCAAGCCGGTAACAGAACCACTCAACCAAATTGCTAATGTCAGTAAGCAGGCTTCTCTCCTGCATAATATAGAAAATGAAGAAACCGATGTTCCGTTTATCGATAAAACTCTGCAAAAAGAAGTCCCTATTAGTTCAGAAAGCAATGATAACAACGACAATGAAGACGAATATGAATCTGATATCGAAAGTGATTCTTCATATAAATCATTAACTGAAAACAACCAGAGATGTGATATGTCATCCTGGTCAGTGTCCTCAGAAGCACTGAAAGATATTCCGTTTGGTGTCCGAGTAGAGAGCGGCAAATTGATGTTAGGTTCTGCGCGTATAACGATCAGCGACGAGTATATCATCGTGGCTGGACGCAAATACCGAAATACGCCTGGTTTAAAACAATTGCTGCTGAAAAAGAACGTAGATTTAAGCAGGGTTACCGAGAGTGATATGAAACATTATAAGTCGATGTTACTTGATACAAATGCACATCGACGAGACTATGAACCTAGTAAACCAATAAAAAGTAATAAAGGACAAAAATATTTGCAAATTATAAAGCCTCTGTTCCAACTACGAAGTACAATTCAGGAGCACCAATCGAAGGGAAAAGGACTACTACCTTTAACAAAAACGTGGAAGAAAAACGTAGATTTTGTATATTGGGACGATCCCAATGAACTGGTGGATAGATTAAAATTATTGATTGCATCTCGAGATGCTGGTAACACAGGATTAGATAATGAAATTATATCTATCATTGAAGAATTGCGTGAAAGTAAAGTTATAAATTAATAAATATTTTAAAATGTGTTTATTTTATTATTAGCCTCTCGATACAATACACCTTAAACATGAACGTAGACAAATTCGGACACTACATTCACAAAAGAATGCGTTTTGCTGAGTTATTTGAGTTTAATGAGAATGCTTTGTTAAAATTAGAAAACGGAGATTTTGATTTAAAAACTTCAAGACTGAGAGGAATTAGATCTCCAGTAGAAGCAGACGATGCTGTGAACAAGGATTATGTAGATCGTTTGAATGCTAACACATTAAAAGAATTAAATAATTTGACTGTGGACAAGGATTATGTAGATCGTTTGAATGCTAATATGTTAAAAGAATTTAATAATATGATTGGATCGTTGCGTTCTCAAATCATAAAAGACACAAAGGGTACAGTACAGGCTACTTTAAAAGCAAAGATACCTGAGGTTTTAACTCATTTGCAAGATAAGTTTTATACGAAAGCAGAGGTAGATAAATTACTTCAAAATAAATCTCCATAATGGCAAAACAGCAAATTGTTAATGAACTACACAAAGCAGCAAGAATAAATTTCCTTCGTCGTTCCGTCATTCTAAAAGGGGTCGATGACTTGTGGCAAGCTGATCTAATGGACATGCAAAACCTGAGAAAATATAATAAAGGTCATAATTACATTCTAGTGGTGATTGACTGCTTCTCAAAGTATGCTTGGGCAGAGTCATTAAAATCAAAAAATAAACTTGATGTTACTCATGCATTTAAACGAATACTGATTAACAGCAATCGCAAACCTGTTAATTTACAAACTGATAAGGGAACAGAATTTTATAACAACTCATTTCAAACGCTTATGAAGACGTATAATATTAACCATTACTCCACGTTTTCTACCAAAAAAGCTTCGATCGTGGAGCGACTGATTAAAACACTTAAAAATAAATTATATAAATATTTTAGTCTGAATGGAAACTATAAATGGTTAGGTATACCATTAGAAGTTACGTTAAAGACTTATAACGATACAAAACATCGTACTATTAAATTTAAGCCAATTGAAGTTAATAAATCTAGTGAGTCAGTTATAAAAGAAAATATTAAAAAAACCTTAAATCATGTAACCATTCGTAGAAAACCTAAGTTCAAAGTAGGTGACTTTGTTCGTATCAGTAAATACAAACACAATTTTGAGAAAGGTTACACACCTAATTGGTCAACTGAAATATTTACTATAAAAAAAATAAATTATACCATACCAGTAACATATCATATACAAGATCAGCGAAAGCAAGCCATATTGGGAACTTTTTACGAGCAAGAACTTCAAAAATCTTACTATCCGGGTATTTATTTGGTAGAAAAGGTTTTAAAAAGGAAAGGAACAAAAATGTTTGTGAAATGGTTGGGTCTAAACAACGAAGAAAACAGTTGGATCAACAAAACTGCAATAGTGGAATAAAATAATTATATAACAGTTAATTTTGCATTATTTCTTTCATTACACTTTAGACAATGCAAGGAGGTGAACTTGTTAATACCCTAATTAATAATCTGCCGTTCGAACTTCATTTACCAGGCTACAATTATTGCGGCCCGGGAACAAAACTCCAGAAACGTTTACTACGAGGTGACCGAGGTGTAAATAAGCTAGACGAAGCTTGCATGCATCACGACATTGCATATGCAAACCATACAGACTTACCCAATCGTCACAAAGCTGATTTACAACTACTTAATATGGCTAAACAAAGACTTAAATCGAACGATGCAGGGAAAGGTGAAAAACTTAGTTCGTGGTTAGTGAGCAAAGTTATGAAAGCCAAACTGAAATCTGGTACCGGCGTTAAAACGTTTAAAAGTTTCGTATCAAAAATAAGAGCGAAGATAAAGAAACTGAAACCAAAGGACAGTAAAACTTTAATTAACGCTGCTTACTCAGCAGCAATAAAAATATTTCCTAACATTCAGAAAATTCGAGTACCACGAGTGATACCCTTACCGAAGACTGGAGGTATTCTACCCTTAATCCCGATTTTTGCGGGCTTATCAGCATTAGGAACTTTAGCTGGTGGTGCGGCTGGTATTGCAAAAACTGTTAACGATTACAAAGCTGGTCAGCAAAATTTACTAGAAACACAACGTCATAATAGGACTATGGAGTCTTTAAAGTTAGGGCAGGGTTTATACATTAAGCCACATAAAAATGGAAAAGGTTTATTCGTGAAATCTTTAAAAAACTGAAAAATAAGCTACCTAATCGTCCTCTAACTAATGTAGACATCCAAAGGTATGCACGCGACATCCCTCACTTTCGAGGAGTGTACATGAGGGATCAATTACCAAGAACGCCAAATCCGATTGAATGTGGTATCGTTAACTTGGACGATTATAAGAACGAAGGGACGCATTGGGTAGCTTATGTAAAATTAGGCAATTATTGTGAATATTTTGATAGCTTTGGAAATTTGAAGCCTCCAATGGAATTAATACGATATTTTAAGAATTGTAATGTTTTTTATAATTATACAAGATATCAGAAATTCAACACTGTAAATTGTGGACACTTATGTTTAGAATATCTGTGGACTTTTTGGAATAAAAACATATAAAATTTATGATTTTCTTTTATTTCAATCATTTGCAAGATGTCACTCACATTATCGATAACTGGAAACTCGTCAACTTTATCTACTTACTATCCCAACACGTTGCAACTATATGAACAGTATGAGTGTGCCTTATTGCATTTCGCAACATTTAATTCGATTCCAAACATTGACAAAACGAATAATAAATTCTATTATGGTTCTAACGAAGTTATTGAAATACCGGAGGGCACCTATGAATTGCAAGATATTAATGATTATTTAAAATCTGAAATGAAAGATGCCTCAATCAAACTACAGTGCAATAACAATACTTTAAAAGCTGCTGTATATTGTACAAAGGACATAAATTTTAATAAAGAAGGTACTTTCAGGAATTTATTAGGGTTTAATAAACAGATCTTGAAAGCAAATAAATGGCATGAGTCACAGTTACCGGTCAACATTTTACCTACAACTGTGATCAGGATCGAATGTGATATTGTAAGCGGCTCGTACACAAACGGAGAACCGAGTCACATTATCCACGAATTTGCACTCAACGTTCCTCCCGGATATAGGATTATAGAAATTCCGAAAAACGCGATATACTTTCCAATCAACCAAAACAACATTAGCTGCATACATATCAGGCTGTTAGATATAAATAACCGCTTAATAAACTTGCGCGGTGAAGAAGTGCAGCTGTATTTGCATCTCAGAAGAAAAAAATGATCGACTACAATAAATATGTGCATCAGCAAATCAAAAATATCAGTTCCACTCAAGCTTCCAACCATATAAGAGCTCGCCCTAAGAAGAAAATAAAATTAACTAAAGACAACAAGGCATTTCTCAAAGCGATCGGTTTGCTAAAATGAATATCTTAGACGTTTTATCCGCTCCAACTTACGACAACACGGTTGAAGGAATCGAATTTCATTCTTACAAGCCCTACGTAACTAGTTTCAATAGGAACGATGAAATTCGTATACCCATTAACCAACAAGACTTGTATATACTTCCGTCAGCTAGTACCTTGTATTTGGAAGGGACTGTTATCGTAAGCAAAAAGGATATGAAAGAGAAAGCCACTAGTGTTAATTTTACGAATAATGCTCTACTTTACCTGTTCCAAGATATAAGATACGAGCTAAATGGAGTGGAAATTGATAGAATAAAAAATGCTGGCATAACTACCACCATGAAATCGTTAATATCAATGAGTGAAAGTGAATCAAAGATATCTAATGCATGGGGCTGGAATATCGATGGCATAAAAAATATAAATGGGGGTAGTTTTTCCGCGTCTATACCACTCAGTAACATCATCGGTTTCGCTGAAGATTTCAAGAAAGTCGTGATAAATTGTAGGCACGAACTGATATTGCTACGAAGTAATACTAACCTGAATGCGGTCAAACTTAACACCGGTGAATTTGTAGAAGACGTTCAAATAAATAAAATCATCTGGCGTGTACCGCATGTTAAAGTGTCCGACAAAGAGAAAATAAGTTTACTCAAACTGTTAGAAAAAGATCGACCACTCCAGATGATATTCAGAAATTGGGATCTGTACGAATATCCAGCTTTACCTAAAACTACAAAACATACCTGGTCCATCAAAACTTCCTCGCAAATAGAGAAACCTAGATACATAATTATGGGCCTACAAACAAATAGAAAAAACAATTCAAGTTCTGATATGTCTCAGTTCGATCACTGCCATGTTCGTGACGTTAGAGTATACCTAAATTCAACTTACTTCCCCTATGAAAACCTAAATGTCAGTTTCTCGAATAACAGAATCGCTTTATTATACGAGCAATACATTCGATTTCAACAGTCTTATTACGGACGTCGCCCGGAACCCTTATTAAGTGAAAAACAATTTAAAGATTTGGCGCCGCTCTTTATCATAGATTGCTCTAGACAAGCCGATAATGTAAAGACAGGTCCTATTGTGGATGTACGAGTGGAAATAGAGAGTGATTCGGACATACCAGATCAAACTTCTGCATATTGTCTTTTATTGAACGACTGTATAATTGAGTATAAGCCTCTAAGTAATACTGTGAGAAAAATATCATGAATCCGAATACTATCATATTAGATGTTCAAGGGTTTAAAGACCTGTACAATAATTTTATAATAAAAGAATTAGCTTTTGCTAGTCGTGATTATACTCAAACATTTTTAATAAAACCACCATACTTGTTTAAATACTTAACAAGTGATGAAAAGAAGCAGGTTAAATGGTTGGAAAGAAATAGGGGAATTTATTGGAATGAAGGATATATTGACTACAGAGAATTTCGACGTATAATCGTTCCATATCTAGAAAATAAGGAAATCATTGTAAATGGTTTGGAGAAGGTGAATTGGATAAAGGATCTTTGTATGAATTGTAAAGTATTAGACCTTGGTAAAGAACAATGTCCTAATTTCTCTGTTTTGCATAAAAAAATACTGTGAAGGAAGATCTAATTTTAATTGTAATACACATCTGAAGCATTGTGCGCTTAAAAATGTGCTTTGTTTAAGGAAGTATTTAGAATGGGCATAAAATGTATGCATTAATGTGTGTAATGTAGATTATTAGTTTTTAGGCTTGTTAAATAAAAATCAAAATAAGTTATACATACTTTTATTTCGCTAAACACTCCCCACACTTCTCCAAATAACTTAACACTACACGCAATTGAATAGAAATATCTTAATAAAATTATAAATATTAGTTTACACAAATGATTATTAAAAGTCAGTATCTATTAAAGATTTCGATATTTTCTTAACTAAAGACTCAGTTTCGTCCATAACACTGTCGATAGCATCTTGAACAATATATTGTGCGTTTATAATAACGTTCTCACTGTCACTATCACTGTCTATGGTTTGAGGATTGTTATTACATAGATCTACGACTGAAATTTTTATTAATTTAATCCCTCTTCGCTGTAGTCGACTCATCACGTAGGATTTGGTTGGTTTTAGTTTTTTCGACTTTTCCCTGCATCGTTGTTTTAGTTTTTTATCTTTCGTGACTGGTTTGCTGTGCTCGGGTTCGCTGCGAAACATCTCAGAGAATCCTTCGTAAGGATCCTGGGCATACTGGCTGAACATGATCTCGGATTCAGACATCTGAAACAAAATATAAAACGATTATACCACTATTCCTTTAGTATAGCGCTCTAAAGCGTTATAATGGGGTTTTCCATCGAGTTCACTATATTCCTTTATTATATTGATTATTAACACTACCGCGATCACAATTGTTAGTTACAAAAAAATTTTATACTCACCGACATGATTACTTTTGCTGAAGGTTAAAAAAATATATGAAACAGGTGTTCGCGATGAATAATATTTCGTTAATGATGGCAAAATAATTAAATACCGTGTAATAATTAATTACATGTCATCTAAGCATTTGTGTCTCCATGCTAAGGCCAATGAACTGCAACGTAGACAATAATTATACAATGAAGAATAGTGCCTTGTAAGCGTGTTACTTAATCGTAAACGTTAGTTATTCAAAAATCAACCTTACGATGCAAGGTATCTAGGTGCATAGTGCAACTGAAATCATTGCAATCGGTATTTACTTCATTTACCGATTGAAAAAAAAGAGTGTAATTATATTTTAAAATAAATAGAATTTCATAAATGAAACAAGTCAATGGTTACAATAATTCCAATTTTATTTAATTTTTGTATAATAGTTATTAACATTTATTATTTTCTAGAACTAAACTTATTACATGAGTAGCCTTAGTTAATTACGTAACACTAAACTTAAATTATGATCAGAGTAATTCATTCTTAAAAATAAACGCATGACCCCAGGCTCGAGTTGAAAGGGTTTAGCCGTCCTTCCATAGGCAAACTGCCCCCGATAGGAACCTATATCGTAACCTATGCTATATTGTAGAGGGTACTAATAGTAGTTCATCGAGTAGATATTAGCTCTATATCTTAGTTAATTGAGGAGCTAATTGAAAAAAAGTGTCCGGAGACGACTTTTTTTCAAAGTGATATATCTCTGTTGATTTTAAAGCTAGAAAAATAAAACCAATTCCAGTGTTTATGGTACACTCTACAGTTTATTTTATATAAATTTCCATGAGCCAAGCCTAAATAAAAATATTAAAAAAATGCAAATAAATTATTTTTTTATTGATTTCTATCAGATCGAATTGAATTACCACTTTGATAAAAATATATAATAATTGTCTATACCTTGCCTAACAGCATGCCAAGTTTCATTAAAATCCATAAGGTGCAACATGTTGAAAAAAAATAATGAAAGTAAGTGGACCACCTTATGACCACTTTGATGACGCTTTTAACTTTCAATTTTTCAATAATATAGTACTTAATTAAATTGTATTACATATTTGATTTTTCAATATTGGGTATGAAAGGTTCAAAAGAAAATGGAATGATCTTTTCTCAGTAATAGTTGAATCCATATTAATAAAAAATAACTTTTATTAGTCATCGTCACTATTTTCATTAATTCACGCACGCAGGCACGGAGGAGTCTCGGTATGTAAAGATGGTCACCCATCTACGGACCAACCCCGGCAAGCGTAGCTTAACCTGATGGATCGACCCGTGCGGCTGTTATTACTCAGCCACAAGCTCCTCTTTGCATTTGATAAATAATATATAATTGCCGCTACGTGGGAGCAACACCCAACTGTTCGATTTCCATTTGCACAGTTACAGCAATAACGCCGAATATCTTCGTGGCTTTTTCCATTGGGACGACCATGCACGACTATGCACTGTGATCATGTAGGAACATGCACGCGCGGGTACTTTGATAATCTACTCACTATAAAAGTAGACAAAATATTGTAATAGACTAGTGACACTACCAACCGTTAATGTACTTTATATAAACTGTCAAAACGCTATTTTGTTAAAGATTATTAAAATCTAATACAATTTGAAAGCGTCCACTGTAAATCAAAGTGTTTTTGTGATTAAAGCGTTTGAGCGTTTCAATGTTAAACTCCATAAGCAAACTATAGAACTTTAAAACGGGTACAAGTGATTAAAAATTGAGCATCAAAAATGCTATAGTTTGCTTATGGAGTTCAACATTGCAAACACTAAAGTGCTTTATTATTAAGCGTTTTTAGCATTTCGTTATTAATTACTTGAATTTACAGTGTCAACAAGGTGGTCCACTTACTTTCATTATTTTTTTTCAACATGTTGCACCTTATGGATTTTAATGAAACTTGGCATGCTGTTAGGCAAGGTATAGACAATTATTATATATTTTTATCAAAGTGGTAATTCAATTCGATCTGATAGAAATCAATAAAAAAATAATTTATTTGCATTTTTTAAATATTTTTATTTAGGCTTGGCTCATGGAAATTTATATAAAATAAACTGTAGAGTGTACCATAAACACTGGAATTGGTTTTATTTTTCTAGCTTTAAAATCAACAGAGATATATCACTTTGAAAAAAAGTCGTCTCCGGACACTTTTTTTCAAATAGCTCCTCAATTAACTAAGATATAGAGCTAATATCTACTCGATGAACTACTATTAGTACCCTCTACAATATAGCATAGGTTACGATATAGGTTCCTATCGGGGGCAGTTTGCCTATGGAAGGACGGCTAAACCCTTTGATCTACAGATATCGATCGTTTGTCATCATTTCTAGATAAAGCAACTTTGTTGACAGTACGAGTAAATATTTCGTGTTTTATCGATTTAAACATATAATTTTTTCTCCGGATTACTCCGCCATTAAATAAAATGGTTTCATAGTCTGATAAGTTTAAATCCCTGACCACGCTTGCTTTCACCCCTTTTGCTTTTTTAATAATATTATTAGGGGTTTTTATAGAGTAAAGTTTCGATCTCAAGCCAACAAAATCAGATATATATTTTCCTCCCATTTCATCTTTAAAGAGACCGGGTACCTTTTTATTTTTTAGCGGTATCTGTAAATCATTTGCGGCTTCATAGTTACTGCTGTCAAAATATTGTAAAAAATTATATTTCAAATCATGGTAAAAATCGTTAGTGTCTATTTTATAAACAAAGGAATCGGTATCTGTGTAACATAGCTGCACTCGATCTTTATAAAAAGGCTTTACAATATCGTAATGAAAGTAATACATGTGTGCTTTTGAAAGTTCCAACACAGTGAAACCTATGTAGATAGGCTTATCTAAAATAATTTGATCAGGTTTCATTTGTATTGCAACTAAGTTTTCAGATAAAATAGATGCACTGTGGAAATAGGGGTTGGCTATAAGTTTCTCAGCGGATATAAATTTCTTAGTTCGATTGGACTGATCGCACCATTGATTAACTAAATGCACGGTTACTCTATTTTCAGTATTTTCTAATGTCTTTCCAAAAACACTGTTATTTAATAACTTAAAAAAGTCTTGTTCGAAGGAACTTTTTGCTTTTTGTCTTAATTGAGTATTTAACTCTATGTATTGTTTTAAATATTGAGCCTGTCTAAAAGTAATAGCTCTATGAATTTTACGTAAAATTAAACCATGTTCCAAACATTTTTTTAAATGAACGTAATGAATCACATAGTTGTACTTATTATACAAATTTGCTATGAGTTTCTTGGTTTTACCTCCCGGGGGTACACATTTTTCAGGACAAAATGGTAAGTCATTATGATGATTATGTAAATTTTCGGGATACAATAGATCGACTTCTAATATGAAGCCCCATTTTGCGTTATCTTCTATAGCGGTAACATCAAAATTAGCTAATTCGTTATCACCTAAAAATCTGAAACTAGAGTATGGTAAATACTGACACATGCTGAAACCGTAAAGATTATTACAATCTAAGTATACTATGAAACTCTCAGGTTGTGATGGATTATATTCAGGCATGTACTTGTGATTAGCTCTAGCATGCCGATGGGAACACATGCACAAACCACCGCGTATACCGCTTTGTATCATTCTGATGATAGCTAAGTCCGACACTAGCTCTAACTGAACGCCTGTTTTTAGCAACATCGCATCGAAAGATAAACTGGGTGCAGTAATGTAAAACGCGGGGTCAAGACTGTAATATTGTTTACAGGTTTTCCGAAAATTTTGGAATATGTCTGTTAACAAAAGCACATCCGTTTTTAAGTATAGATCCGTATACTCGCCTAGGTTATTAATATTAAATTCAGCCCAAACAGCCTGCGCGTGATTATAATCTTCATCACTAATGACTTCGTTAGTCAAAGAATTATAAAAATTATCCTTAGACGGCAAAAATGTTTGATCGTAACATCCCCAAGTGGTCATATAATCATATGGATAAACACCTTTTCTTCTCAATAAATTAAACTGTCTTTCTTTGGAAAAATGAGACCGTAGATTAACGAAATCTTCTACCTGCAATGTTTTAGCGAGCTTGTCTAAACTTGTTCCCAAAAAGTTGAAGGAATCTAGAAACCTTATACAAATGTACTCGTTATCAGCAATAGGAATAAATTTGGTAAATGCTACATATTTTTCTTTAGTCTTGGGGATTATTTTAATTGAACCTGGAATTTCACCTAACTTTTTTATAAATAAATGACAATCGTATCCGGATAAATTGTGAAAAAATATTGGAATAAATTTCGGTACTTTATGCTGTAAATTACAGTGTCGATGTGCTGCACCTCGATATAGACCTGTAATATGACAATGATCTCTTACTTTATCGGTCAAGAGTAAATTGTCGCAAATATGACACTTAACGGCACGTTTAAAATCACGAGAATTTTCATCAGTGAATATCATAGGCTCGCTTTTGGATATAATTTTATGTATTTGTTTTACGTCCTCAGTAAGAAAATGTATAAATTTCGAAACACAATCATTACCCCGATAACTTCTATAGCCCTCAACGGTGACATTTTTATTTGATGACACGACATTGTAAGCGAACGCCGCTGGCACGTGGCGTTTTAAGTATGACGTGTTAGCGGTGTTGAATTCAGCGCCGGAAATTGGTTCAAGTAACGTTTCAAAGTCGGCGTATATGACGAATGGAATATTTTGTTTTCTATCATAATTTTTAAATTTTAAAAATGACCCTTTTTCCGGTAAAACAGTGACAATCCCCCCACACAAGTGGGATTCAATTTGACTAAGCGTTGGAAAAAACAATAAACATGTTTCACAGAAATATAGTTTACCATGATGTTTGGTCATCTGATTTCTAACTAAACGAGATAAATCTTTGATGAGACAGTAATGTGAATTATTATTGTTTTCTAAAAACAGTAGATGGATACTTTTATTAGACTTGTCATTCAACGTTGTATACAATGGCCCAATAATTGTTTTCTCATTTTTTAAACCATATACAAATATATTGAGAGAAGGATTATTTCTCTCAAAGATAGCTATGTCCGAGAATGTAATTGGAAATGTTAAATTATTAACATTCAAAACATCCTGAAAGTATGGATAAGACGAAGTCCTATCGGGATGTCTGTTTGTGGGGTACAATGCCGCCACAACACACCACAAAAAGCAATACTCATCATTGTTTCGAATATTCAAACAAGCTCTTTTAGCCTTTATGGATTTCGGCAAAGTTAAAAATTTAGATCCGCTGAGTGGTTGATATTTATTAATATTTAATTCTAAATGCGAATTACTTAAAAATGTCCAACCACTATCTCTTTCCTCAAATTCTTCAATTTTTTTTAGTAGTACATTAACAGCTGATTTGTAAGTAGAATCAAAATCGTAATTAATTAGTGTAATAAAATTTTTTGTTCGGAATGATTTTATTTCTTGTTGATCATTTTTAAACATAAGAAAGCATTCGACATTCGATGCAACATAAAATTTTCCTTCGTCTTCATTTTACGTACATGTATAATCCGACTATAGAAAAAGTTACTTCAACACAACAATGCTAGATTGATTGAAGTGTTTTTAACATGCTTTATTTTTAATTTGATTTTAACTTATAAGCTACAAGTATTCGGTACAAAGTATTCGCAGTCTGCAAGTGCAACGAAGTGCTCTGTTATCATCGGTATACAAACAGTCTGTGTTGTCTACAATATCAGCGACGACATTGTCGATAGCCACCCGCTGCCGCCATCACCAACCAAGTCATCAAACCGAGTGGAACTTCTGATTGAAAAATGTAAGTCTTATAAAATATTCTGTTCGTTGTCATGGCTCACACTTGTGATCCGCTTGTAATTTACAGTTATGTTTGTTTGTGGGCGCGTTACTTCACAGATCACCCGAGCTGCTCATAGTATGTCGAGCTCGATCCCTCGAAGGAATCATTATTTTTCATCCAGTCTTCTGTGCTTTGAACAGCATGTAAAGCCATCGATCCTGCACCCAATCTCTCTATGGTTTTGCTATCCCATGGGCATGTGGGAGAACCAATGTTTGCGCACACACTTGTGTTGTATAGTATGCCCTGCGCAATGGACACTACTCCATTGAGATAATTAATAATAATTGTGTGACTAAATTTTCCCTATCTTTATTTCAGGTCAGACTCTGAGTGTGATTACTCGCAAGCATCGATCACCGGGCAAAAAGTGAAGTGCAGCCGCAAACCGTCTGCAGACAGCAATGGGAAACGCAAGATGCAGTCACAATCAACAACCGTAGCTCGTGCCAGGTAAATTAATTATCTACTTACTCTAGTCACATATCTACTGACTAAATTATAATCGTGCAATTACTATTACATATTATTTTAAAACAAGTGCAGGTTCACTTGGTTATTGTTTGAATCGATGGTTTGATTTGATCGATTACAGTATTGATCAAAGCCGAGTCAGATGTTATATTTTTTTACAGCAGAAGGTTTTTCTTTGCGTATGCATCTCTCGTTCTAAACATTAACTAATTACAGTTTCTGTTATTGTTTCAGTAAAAAAGTGAATACTGGCATCGACATATTCGGCATCAGTAACAACCGCGACATCCCACACAAAGAAGATGCATCGGATCACCTAACTTCATTCTTTGTGAACCGGGTAGCCAGCGGCTGCGAGCGCCGAGCAACGAACACCGACGGAGAGTACTACATCGACTGTAAGGTGTACAAGGCTGACGACGCTCGCCTTATCGACTCCGCCGAGCTGTGGAAGAAGGCGCTCGTCCGAATCAAGTTCCAGACTGACACGGATTCTCCTCAGTGGCGAAAATTACAAGAGCTCGTGCGTGCGGCTGATATCCTGTTTCCAGGCAAACCAACATTTTATGATAATTAAACCAAATACCTTACAGTTGTTTTTTATTTACAATAATAACCCGTTAACGCTTTTTTTCACTACTTGTAATTTCGTTGGTTTGTTACAATCATCAACTCGTTCACCATTCTATGTTAACAGTAAATGCAACTCGAGTGACCGGTTAAGTGCAGTGGTAAGTAAATGGTTGATTGTTCATCGTGCTCCGAAACGCGGCATACTGACCAGCCGTATGGAAGATAGTGTTAAGGAGCAAGTTACTAGTCGTTGGTCGAGTAAATCGTTCCTAATCAAGTACACGGTACAACAAACTGTCTCGTTCGAGTTTATCGGTCGAGTGGAGAGTCGAGTCGAGTGTCGATTATTGGGCATTCTATACCACTGTCGGCAGCGAGGCGCACTCGCCGAGCTACTTGCCGATAGTGGTATAGAATGCCCAATAATATACTACTCGTGTCCTCTGGGCGATCCACACAATGGTGACACCCGGGCGTTTCCTCCCGCCTTATGTGAAACAGTGGTAACGACCCTGACTTACGAGTTGTTGTAGCTAGTAGGTTCAAACCCAGACAGGTGCTTTACTTTGTGTAAATTATTTCATCACCGCTGCTCGCAAAACGGTGAAGGAATACATCGTGAGGAATCATGTCCTACCAGCATGTTATTAAAAATTCGAAGACATAATTATGACATCTACCAGCCAACACTGCGCCCACGTGATTGATTACGTCGTACAATCGCCTTCTACGACGTAATTCTTACCACTCTGGTTTCATTGACTATTCTTTTTTTATCCACGAGGTCCTTCTTTGGAATGCGCTCAACCAATCGGTTGTATTTTAAAGTGAAAACACGTGAGCGTATACGTAAGAAGTTGGAAGAAACATCCCAACTCTGATTTTCTGGATTCATTTTCTCCTCTACTGATTGTTTATGTAGTATATAGTTATATATTGTTTGGACAGGACAACGTTTGTCAGGTCCGCTAGTATGTTATAGTTATTTTTAACCGACTTCCAAAAGGAGGAGGTTCTCAATTCGTCTGTATTTTTTTTTTTTTTTTTTTGTATGTTTGTTACGCGATTACTCAAAGACGCATGGACCGATTTAGAAAATTCTTTTTTTGTTTGATAGGGTATACTTCCGAAGTAGTCCCATATAAATTTTATTAACTTTGCTTGGGAAGTTTTTGAGTTAGCTTCAATAATGCGTATATTTCCCACTTATTTTATGTGGATGATGTGTTGGTGTTTTAATAACTTCCTATCACTGTTATTTACATGGTTATATCTACAATTATTGTGCTCAATTATGTATTCCAATTAGTGTGGGGTAGGTTCCACAACTAAAAAGTGAAAAATAAAAACTTTTTAGCAAAAAATAAAACCGACTTCCAAAAAAAACACTACAAAGTGAAAAATAACTTTAATTTCGGAAGTCGGTGGCAAAAAACGAAAATACAAAACCCAAGACACCGACTACTGAAATTAAAGTTATTTTTCACTTTGTAGTGTTTTGTTTTGGAAGTCAGTTTTATTTTTTGCTAAAAAGTTTTTTTTTGTATTATCTATCCTTTATATTGCACCTGCCATGTCTTGTCTCTGCATCACTTTTGTTGACTGATAGTAGATTGACTGGTAGAAAATGCCTCGGGCGTTAAGTCCGCCTTTGTACGGTATTTGTTTTTGTACTTGTGCATAAAGTTTTAATAAATAATTAAATTACGGCCTGCTCCTTCTCACAGAGAGGAGACCTGTATCCCAGCAGTGGGGAACATGGCTGATTATGCTAAATAGGTTATACTTCCCCTGGACGAGCTCTTGCAAAATTACTCCAGTACAACTATTTTTGAAGATTTTGCAGTTTAAAGATTAAACTTTCTCATAAAAATATTTACTTGTAATCGATTATTGCTTATATTTACATTAATTTCTTAATTGTTATAATAAAACTTGGTATCGCGATTTCTAATGCGTCGCTTTATGAGTACGTGTGTACAAGACGGATGCACATGACGTAATCGTTGCTAAATTTGGCGGCGGCGCAATAAACTACGGAGTACAGTTTTTCAATTCGGTCCCCATGAGTTTGGTGTAAGTGGGATAGTCCTGGCTTCTGACCTCATATTCAAGCTGGGGATTAAGAAACACGTCGAAGATTCACCTTTTGTGTATTGTGGTCACTGACGATGATAAGTCTGACAATTAGTCTTACCAAGGGGTATCGTATTACCCAGTAACTGGGTTGTGGAGGTCAGATCAGATCAGAGGCAGTCACTCCATGTAAAATACTGGTATTCAGCTGCATCCGGTTAGACTAGAAGCCGAGCCCAACATAGTTGAGAAAAGGCTAGGCAGATTGATTGGTTACTGACGATGATAATTATACATGTGGAAAATCAATACGTTGAAATGTGTGATGTGTGTACAAAAACCCTTTTACGTGAGCGAGTTTAGAAACTCGCTCACATATAAGTGGCGTGTGTGCGTGTAAAAAAAAATGGGCAGAATTGAGGAAACAAATCTCATTATTTCCTATGCGTATAACCTCATGGTCACCCTACATTTCTTTACTAGTGCGTGAAGCGTTGCATGCGCAACATTTACCGATTTGCTACTTGTTTATACTTCTGTTCCTCTGTTTACCCCTAAAACCTATTTGCTATATGAATATCAACCTTACACCATTGAAATAAGGACTTTCGATAAACCGTCAGGTATGAATTTTAAAACTTACTTGTCAGGGGATTTGAAACCTTCAGCATTTGTTAATAAGAGCTTAAGAAGAAAGGGTTGGATGTCATTACTACAGCATTACTGTTCGGTAAGATATTAATAATAATAATAATCTTTATTTGGAACTAAATAAAACATTTAACAATTTTTATGTAACGATGATGGCAGCAATAGTTTAAAACTGTGGCGCAGCCATCAACGCCCACCTCCAGAATCAAGAACAACACAAGTAATTCCAGAATAACAAAAAGTGTCTGTAAGAACTCAACGAAAAACTAGGATTATTTTTAAACTAAAGATTATATATTGTTATCTTTTTTTTATTATTGAGATATGGTTGCTGTTATTTACTTTTATTTTTAACTAGCTGTTCGTGGCCGGCGCTGCCCGGGTGAATTTCATGTCTCTATCTCCAGTCGTTTAGACTGTGGGTTGTCTGTTTTCATACAAAAAAGTATTCCGGTGAATTTTCCAAAAAAAAAAATACGTCATACAAGCCTAGTCCTGACAATAACAAACACAACAAAAACAGACTTAGCCAAACAGGTGCAACTGTTCTGAAGTGATGCGCGTACACACATTGCACGCTTAATAATAAACCGACCAATTACGGTTCAGGTTAAAACATAATAAAAAAACAAAATTTCTACAAAATACCATTTCTGTATCAATAATCAGTTCATCAATTATTCCTACAATACATTATTATTACTTACCTATGTTTTTTGACTGAGTTAAAAGCAATTATGAAAAAGCAATATAAGACATGTTTGCCAAAATATTAAAATTTCTCGAAAAACAGATTTTTTGTGACATTCGGCAATTGATTCTTATTTATTATATATATATATATATATATATATATATATATATATATATATATATAAGTTAAATCTAATTTGATGTGATAGTTGGATGGGGATCGGTTACATTAGTTAGTGATTTTTATTTTATTTTGCAAAGTAAGTGCCTATCTAGATTGTGCGTATTTTGATTTCGTGGCCAAAAGTCGGAGCAATTATATGTTTACGCTTACGAACTGCATATAATTTGCAGAAAAAAACAGCATTTAACATTACGTAGGCATAGTTTTTGTAATTGAGACCATGTGGACTTATAAATCATACGGTAGGTACCTGTTTAGTACTAGTAGTTCTGCGACCAGAATTATTTTCAGAATTATCTAGTTTTGTGATGAGAACCGACGACCGGTGACCCGAAATGCTCCATCAATCCCTACGAAGTAGTTAAAGGGCTGATTCGACTGTTAGAAATCTAAAAGTGAGCAATTTATTGCATTTTGAGGAGCTACGAGTATTCTGTTCATCACGCCGAAGGTCCTCATCAGATATTGACCAAATTTTTATGAGACCAATTTAAAGTTCAAATAAAGAAAAAACCATCGAAATATGATCTCATAAGGCGGTGATATCCAGTAGCCCCCTTTTTGCCCCTTTTTGGAGGAAGTACCCCCGATGACAAAAAATTCTGTATACCAATTCGTCCGGATCGGTTGCCAAATACGACCTGTAGAGGAGTAGCAACAAACTGACAGACGAAAGCAAATTTTGCAAGACTTGGAGCAGAGACGCTTCGCTTGTTCGTCAATTAGGTACGTGGCTCAGTAACTATATAAATACCATAAAATATAAAATATAAATCCCATAAAGCAAATGATACGATTTTAATGATACTATCTTAATTTTTTTTCTCCTTAACAAAAAGCGCCTTCATCCTCTCTCCTCTTAAAAATTAACTTTGCTGTGCCCGACAGGGTTCATAATTGATTCGATGTTTTAACATACCAACTGTTATATGTACACATTATGGAATGCAATAAAATTGAGTATTGCGTAACTAGCCCAGGAAAATAAGTTACATTAGAGGCAAATCTGCGAAATAAATTCTAGTTAAGCTTTTTCATCTGGATTCTGTTTTATTTCGGCATTAGAAATACTGTGTGAAAAGTCCACTACGATATATTGTGCGAAAATAAAAAAACAACGACAGACGAAAGTCCCAAAAGTGAGGTTATTAATTTTCGAAATTTTTGCAACAAACTGATTTTCGGAGCCTCTGACAGCTGATATTTTTTGTTCAAACATTTCAATGGGGTTTCCACACAGTATTTCTAATGCCAAAATACAAATTGTCCCGGTGAGAATTCGTCACTTGATATTTTTTTCGCAGAAAATCTCTTATTTTCCTGGGCTACAACTAAAATAGAGATAGAGATTTCTTTTGAGACACTTTAACATGACTGTATGACAACGTTCAAAGATTCTATCGTTTGTCTTTGGAAAAACCGAAACGAGCAAATTGTAATCACGTTCTCGAAAACGGTTCTAACGATTACGATGAAAGGTGTAATATAGGGTAAACCCCTAAAAAAAGGGCGAAAAATCGATCTAGCTAGGTCTCATTTCTGGGAAAATTTGTTTTCTCTATTTTCACCCGAGCAGAGCTCGTTCGACCAGGTACTAGCGATTAAATTGGGAGTTATTGACCAACATAAATTGATTAATATTCCCACCTAAATTGACTCACTATTTCCTTAATGGACCATTACCATTACCAGACAATTAATTCAGCAAAGTTCGGTTGTGCGAAAATAAACGAAAGAACCTTTGAACGTTGTCGTACTGTATATTTAGCGATCATTATCATCCATTCAGCCGAGAGACGGCCACTGTTGCACATAGGGCTCCAAGCGTCGCCCCATCTACTGATCCTGTGCTTCTCGCATCCAGATCCCATCCATCTATCCGGGTTCCCGCGGCCCTTTTCTAGCCATCCCTACGCCATGTGATACGCGCTTTTGTATTTACGATAATTTTGTGAAGGAATCGACGAATTTTCTTCCGGTTACTTAAAAACTTAATTAATTCATTGTCGTGAATGCATAAAGTAAATTATCAGCCGCTGTATAAAGAAAGAAAGAAAGAAAAAACAGTTTATTCACGTGTAAGTGACGCACATACATACATAAAATTGTTGTTCAAAACAGAAGCTTATAACATTTAAAAAATAATACACTAGACGGAAATATGCGTCACTACTGCGCGAAATGGCTAATGCTCAGCGTAATGTATCGGTACATAAATTGGTTTACCAAAGTCTAGTTATTTCTTGCACAGGATAACCCATTTTATTGACGAATCTATACAAATAAATAATAGGTTGGGGAAAAAGTTTCTTCGCATTTTTTAAGAAAATTCAAAACATTTTTTAATATACTTTATTTACATTTAACTAAAGTATGTAGGCACCATTTTGTTCGATAACTTTTTGCCATCTTATAGGTAGGGACATGATCCCATTGCTATAGACATTTTGGGACTTCTGGTCAAAATACCGCGACAAGTGGTTTTGGCAGTCCTCTCGTGATGTTAACCTGACACTGCCTAAAGAATTCTGAAGAGACCGAAACAGGTGGAAATCTGAAGGTGCAAGGTCAGGACTATACGGCGGATGCATTAACACCTCCCAGCCAAACTCTCTTAATTTTTGCTGAGTGGCTAAAGATATGTGAGGTCTAGCGTTATCATGATGAAAAACCACACCCCTTCTGTTGATTAATTTCGGCCGCTTTCTCTTAACTTCTTGCTTTAATCTCATCAGTTGTTCGCAGTAGAGTTCAGAATCGATGGTCCTGCCTGGTGGTGACAGCTCATAATGAATAATGCCCTTCCAATCCCACCACACACACAGCATCACCTTGTTGCGAGTTAACCCGGGTTTCGCCACAGTCTGTGAAGCCTGACCGGCCTTTGACCACGACCTTTTTCGCACGTTCTTGTCATACATGATCCACTTTTCATCACCAGTTATCAGCTTCTTAAAAAATGGTTCGGTTTCCTTACGTCGTAATAAAGAATCAGAAATGAGTACACGGTTCATTAGGTTTCTTTCAGTGAGCTCGTGAGGTACCCAAATGTCGAGCTTTTTTGTGTACCCAGTTTTTTTCAAATGCGCCAAAACTGTTTTGTGGTCAATTTCCAGTTCTTCAGCTACGTCGTAACTACTGATATGCCGATCTTGCTCCACTTTTTCAAAAATGGCATTCATTTTATCCGTAATAGGGCGACCAGAGCGACGTGCATCTTTGACATCAAAATTTCCGGATTGAAAACGCTTAAACCAAATTTGTGCTACTCTCACAGACACTACACTAGGTCCATAAACATCGCAAATTTTTTTCGCGGCTTGCGTTGCATTTTTACTTTTTTTGTAGTAAAATTTTAAAATGTATCGAATTTCTTCTTTAGATTCACTCATCTTGACGGTACGAAAAACAAATGAAAATCACACATTTTCCTAATTTGAATTTGGAATTATGTTCTTTAAAATTTAAACTTTCAATGATACCAAAACCAGCCAGATACAAATAGTATAGCCAAAGAGATTTTATTACAAGTTCATACATACTATAATGCGAAAAGACTTTTTCCCCAACCTAATAAATTAAAGTGTCTGTTTGTAATGTCAAAATAACAGCTTTTTACTAAAAGCATATACGGTACCTACTTATAAAAAAAAAATTGTGTCTGTCTGTCTGTTTGTTCCGGACGGATCGATTTTAACAGGACTTTCACTGGCAGATAGCTGATGTTTTATGGAATAACTTAGGCTACTTTTATTTTAGAAAAAAAAATTGGGTTCCGCGCAAAAAATGAAACATTCACACATACAACACAGTTTACACAGTTTTATTAAACCCAGTTTACACACAGTAGTAAGACTTTTATTATAGTGTGTCTGTTATTATAGTATATAGTGTATCTTACGACTTCCACGCGAACGAAGTCGCGGGGCACAGCTAGTCTATCTATAAAATCATGCAAACGCCTGGCAAATTGTCGTGGTGAATGCTCAAACGCGATGATCGTACAGTGAGACGCAAAAGCGCTTGAAATGTTTTCAAAGAGTAGCTATTGCCAACAGTTGAAATATGTTCGGACAGACAATGTACCGTTGTCAATTTCCTTTCAACGTAATACAGAAGGAAACCACATCAAAATCCATTGTGTAGCTAGACTGACAGATATGAAAAGCGATTTTTATGTTTATAATTGGAAGAGAGGCTAAGAAAAGCCGAACGGTTCGATCGATCAGGTTAAGCTATGCTTGCCGTGGTTGGTCCGTAGATAGGTGACCATCTTTACATACCAAGAAGTTAAGTTTTTGGTCCCGGCTGTCATTCGTGGATCTTTGACAGTCGTTACGGGTCGTCAGAAACCCGAAAGTCTGACAACTGTAACTGGGTTGTGGAGGCTAGATAAGCAGTCGCTCCATGTAAAGTACTGGTATTCAGCTGCATCCGGTTACACTGGAAGCTGGATGTATGTTTGTAATTATGTGATAAATTTAAATAGTTTTACAGATTTACAGAAAGTAAGTAAAGACTTTATCATTTACGTACTCTTAAGACTTTGTAGAATGTTGTAGGTAAAGTATGTTTTCTATTACATATTTATTGTGAGACATATACATGCAGTTTTAAGGTACAAAAACGTTTTAAAGGAAACAGGTCAGCTGGACTGCCAAATAGTCGCATGGACGTTTGAGGCTAAAAATCTGTATTTTATTTAGAATAAAGAAATGAAGAAGTTTTTATAACAAGGCTATTTACACATTGTCTTATAAAGTTATGATGGGTGTAACGGAATGCACGAGAGGGAGTATACATAGAATTAGCGTTGACAAAAGCAGGAAAAACCAGTATATTTCATGTTTTTATTTTCCAGTAAAATCGCAAAAACCGAAAAACATGAAAGAATCGGGAAACATTTCATGTTGTTTTTTTTTTCAAATACGTAGGTACTTAGTATATTAATTTACTTAGAATATCTATGCTTTAACATAATAACATTTTCCATAATAACGTTCTACACAAACTAGAAAGAGTCAACTGCACTTTTAAGAAATTCACTTTTTTACATAATTCGACTCAGAATTCTTTGTTTTTTTTTTTTATAGGACTTTTTCTGTTTAATTCTAAATTTTCACAAATATTAAGTCACGCATATAAAATTCAACTGCGGAGGCGAGCCCGTAGCGCCGGAGAAGATGCGATTCTCAACGTGTTTTATATGGAATTTTTCACTTTTTGTATGGAAAATATGAACAATTATTGTACCTACATGTAGAGTTAAAAGGGGGCTAGGGGTCTTATAAAGGAGGGCAAAATTGTCATTATTGTTGCGATAGGACACACTGAGAAATAATATGATTTTGTAGTTTCTGCATGGCCGTCGAGTAGAAAGTTTTCTACTGTCTTTAGATCTAGTTTTTTTACCTATTTGTGTTCCATATTTCAAAAATTAAAAATATTTCTGTAAAACATTTCAATAAAACTTGCTTTTTTTTTCAATTTTTCATAACATCAGGCGCAAAATTCGAAAGATTCTTGTTTCTTCCCAACGGATTGTTTCTGTTAATATTTCTATGAACATGCGAAAAAATCGGAAAATAATCCGGCGTTTTCAACGCTACATAGAATCATATTATATCTATTGTTTTCGTTAGATAGCTGATTCTATAGCGATGGTTGTGAGACGACATTCAAGGACAGATAGAATTATACCTATATATATATTTTTTTTTTACATTTCTCGGGACCCTGGGGTCGCGGACCTTTGAAACCAACTCGCAGAGGCCCCTTAGATAATTTTAAATAATGAGGAGGCACCAACCGACGATTATCCCTATCTGCACTATGCAAGTGCACTCAAGAACAACCCCCAATTGGTGCAGGACTATTGTTGTACGTGGAAACAAAACATATTGGGCTATGGGTTTGGGTGGCTAATGAGGATTGGGTAACTTGAACTACGGAAGAACTATGTCCCCTGTCTGACCAATGTTATAAATATTTACACGGATAAAATGGCAGGGGGTGACTTGCACACTCAATAATGGGCCCCCGAAAACGGCCGCTAGCACATAGTGACGTAGCGACAAGGGGGCAACACTTCCTGAGGTGCTTGAGGAGCGGAGAGGTACTCCACGGCTATCAGGACAATCCCGGAAGTACGGTCAAGATCCCTACCTAATTATAATAATTATAATGTTATTGATTCGGCCGGTTGATTATGATTTTATGATGGATACGCTTAATTATTTTAAGCCAGTAATATTCCAAAAAAGGAAGCATGAAAAGCAGGTGCCACATGCAACTCTTGTTCAAAGTTATCATCAGTCTCTTTCCCTTATCCCAATTTATTTGTAGTATCTTTCACACAATCCATTCATCGGTTTGCCTCCCCCTACGAATCATGTTCAAAGTATTCAACGGAAACAATGAAAACACTACTATCGTGGCAGCTCCCTAGCCAATAAAACAGCAGCGTGTAGATTCGGCAGATAGAATTTTGATTTCTGAACAGGACACTCGTTTATTTTTAGTAACTAAGCGGGCATGCAGACCGTCTGTGTTGCCTTTTTCCAACTATGTTGAAGTCAGTTTTCAGTTTAACCGAATGCAGCTAAATACCAGTAATTTACATGCAGCGATTGCATATCTGACCTCTACAACTAAGCTGCTGGATTACAGATTACACGATACCCTTTGGTAAGACTGGTGGCTATGCACGTGATTTGAACAGTACAACAAACTTATCAAAAAATTCAAGCCACATTTTTTTATCGCCAATCTCAAGTGTGACGACTCATCATCATCATCATCATCATTTTTAATCAAAAGTCGAAAACTGTGCGGCCTAAAAAAAAATGTTTGAGATTGTTCAAACTGCGCTCTTTCATATGATACCCCACATGTCCTAGTAGCCCCAAATCGAATTTTAAGACCCCATTTCAGTCCCAGTTGCAAAAAAAAAATATCCTATATACATTTTTATTTCTTTCTTATTTGCAAAATAGTTGGACAAACGTCACGTTCCAAATTCAAGTTGATAGCATTAGTAGTTGTTGAGATATCTAGCTGTGACAGACGGACAGACAGACAAACAGACAGAGTCACACCATAAAGATTCCTTTTTACCATTTTGTTACGGATCCCTAAAAACATGCTATGGTTCGCTTGTACCACAAATGATTAATGCCCGGTTTCTGAGGTTTTATCCTTTCGATTATTCGTTCGATATCGTGTTTCTGAACACTTCGTTAAGGAAGAATATCTGCGTAGCATTTTCCCAACTATGTTGGGGTTGGCTTCCAGTCTAACCAGAGGCAGCGGAATAGCAGTATTTTACATGGAGCGTCTGCCTATCTGACCTCAAAAACCCAGTACCTGGGTAATACGATACCTTGGTAAGACCAATTATCAGAATTTCGGACTTCTACGACTGTTAAAGATCCACGAATGACAGCAGGAACCAACGGCTTGACGTGCTTTCCGAGGTACGGAGGGGTCTTGATATGTAAAGATGGTCACCCATCCATTGGCCAACCGCAGCAAGCATAGCTTAACCTGATCGATCGACCCATGCGGCTGTTGTTACTTAGCCACAAGCCCCTCTCAAGTGTGACGACGACGACAACGTTAGCATTTTTGTTAGTGCCTCTATTCTCAGATTAGAAAGTACGTAAGCGCGCTTGTCTCGTGGATCAGCGCTCATTACCTCTACTGTTACTTTTTATAAACGATGAATTCGTGCTAACTCTTTACACTATACGACTATTCACATAGAAAAAAAAATTAAAAAGTTGGTGGCTTAAAAACTACCTACTCTAACCAGGTAGGTACAAATAACATCATGTTTATTGAGGACGTATTTACGATTTCTTCAAGTAAAATTCTAGTTAACTTTATGGTTTTCCGGTGTGTTGCACGAAACCATGATTAGTTATATCGGAGACTTTAAACTGATGCTGTCACTTTCTTTTTGATACAAAATGTAAAGGATGGCATGAATTTTAAGTTAAATTAATGTTGGTTTCTTGCATCTCAACGTTGAAGAGATTATATGCTATTATTGTGAAGACTATTAAAGCCGTACAGGATATGCTTTAGCATAGGTAACAGTGTAGAAAATTTATAATATAATTTTGTTATATTTATCCATTTTTAGGGTTCCGTACCTCAAGAGGAAAAAACGAACCAAATTGGACAGACACACACTCGTGTGTCTGTCCAATTTGCTCTGAATCTAATGGACCGATTAAGTTGCTATACGTATGAATTTTTGTGACCCAAACACGGACGTGTAATGTAAATAAACGAATTTGGAATATGGGGGTTAATTTTGGAGCAAATAAGAAATTTAAAAAAGAAAAAAATTTGCAAACTGTACCGTGTGACATATCAAATGAAATGGCTTACTGTGAGGGTCTCAAATATATTATTTTAATGATTTTAAAATGTGATCCTGAAGCCTCCCAAGTTGATGCATTCACTCTTAACTGGTCTAATTCCTTTTTTATGCATTCCCTCCATTCTCACTAATATTAAAATGTCCTCATAAAATCAAGACAGATAAAGCAACAGATATCTTAGTTTTTCCATATTGGCCATCTCAACCATGGTTCCCACTATTGGATTCATTGTTATCAAATAAATTATTAATCTTTGAACCAAATATAAAGTTATTGTCCTCTCCTTTCAGAGAAAGTCACTTCACCACCTGCCTATCCTGGCTGCAGGGCTGCTCTCAGCGAGGCATACATAAGAAGAGGCACGCCAAATTCAGCACTTGAAATTATGTTACGCTCACTGCTTTTAAAGTTATTTAAGAAAATAGACGAAAATTGACCATTACCGCTTTTCTCCGAAACGACTGCGCCTAAAATTTTGGAAAAAGTACAGGAAATGTTTGTATACCTATAAATCACACGGAAACCTATAAGAAGTCTATGGTCTTACAATAATATGGTAAATCTCTCAATATTATGCGTACAAACTTACATTTGGAATTGTTTGTGTTTTTCAACTAAAATATTAAGTTTTTTCTTGGGACAAATTCATCCCAACTACAGAACCTTTCATTGTGCATGGTCCGACACGCACTTGGCCGGTTTTTGTTATGTAAATATTATGTAGGATAAGTAAACAAGTCGATTAAAATTACTTTCTCCAAAAATTTGTATACTTACCTAAACCCAAGTGCCCTTGATCAAATGAATTTAATCGCAGAATTCCTACTTAAAATTAACAGTGTGAGCGACAAAATGCTCACCACGCGCCCACTGACGCTAAATATGGAAAAGCGCGCCCACCCTAAGGTCTCACCATTTTATTACTAGCCAAAATCCACAGTGGTGACCATTCACAAAAGCTTCATGTCTCAAGAAAATGATTTCACTGAGTGAATCCAGCAACCAGCAACGAATCAAACATGTCAATTTTACGATACGCTCTCTCATGACACAATCCTCGATAACTTCACCACTCATTATCTTAGCTAATTCTCAGTAGGGTTCTTTAAAACACACGATCAACCGACGATGTCGTCCAGTCGTATCGTACCCGTGTCCTGTAAATCAGCTGCTCAAATATTTGCAGCACTTACAGCGCTCACTGCTCGTCCAAAGTCTCCTTTCACTGGATATAATGAGATGCACTCGTACAAATTGCAGGCATTTTGCTTTATTTTACACTGTAGTCTAGGCTACCGTTAGAATAGACTGGTATTTTTGTAACGGAAACATGAGGTTCCGTTACAAGAGCTTGATTTTTCGGATAAAAGTTATTAAGCACATAACACCTTTATTTCGCAAAAGGGTAGGCAGAAGATAGGAAACACCCATTGTGGAAGATTAATACCACATTGGCAGACTCTGGAATCAAATGCAGGACCACTACAGGAGTCACTTGCAACCACTATTGTTAATTCTTTCTAATCAAAGGAGATGTTTCAAAATGGGCCAGGTCTGTACACTACCTCAAAAAATAAGAAAAATCTAGATAATTCATTTAATTGTATATTGTTGTGGTAGGGAATTGATATTTATCAATTATTTTTATTGACTTTCAACATGGCGTCTCACCGATTTATTTACTCTGTGCATATAAACAATGACAGTAAACCATAGATCGACCACTGATCATAGAAAGAGGACTGTCAGCTATCACAACAGTGTCACTTCAGCCCTCTTCTTGAGTATTAAACATGTCAAACGTCATTAATCAATCAAAATGACAGCTTACCGCCATGACGGGTTTTGGTTGTGTGTTGCAATTTTAGGCTTAATTTATTGTGGTTTACCAGCAAACAAAGCCATTTTATAGTAATTGGACAGCTGGGAACTGTTTTAAATATTTTTCCCTATTTTTATGTATAGTATACAAGTACCTGGCCCAAGGTCCATACATTTTGGAACATCTCCTTTTCTGAATACATCCTATTATCATCATAATTAATTATGTTCTGGTTATAAGACAGTTGAATTTTCCTATAGTCTGTTTATTAAACTCGGAAACTAAATTGATAAGTAAAAATGTTAAAATGACTTTTATGATAATGTAATGTGCCAGTTTGACATTTGCTCTTGTCGTCAATTTAGTGCGGATTTCACCAATGAAACTAAACGAGATCAGCACGTCTAAGCAGGGTTCATGAGCTGTCAGTGTCAATATTACAAAGAAAATAATGACAGTGACAGCTCTTAAATGCAGTTTACCTGCTGATCGCGTTCAGTTTCAATTGGTGAAATCCTCACTTAGTCTCCGAGATTATAATAAGAAAGATTGTTTAGCGCCCCTGGCGGTCAAAGAAATAATTAAAATTCGTACCATGAGCACTATAGATTTTGATAGGTAAGAAACCTGACGTAATCTATTCGATAGTCACTAACGTTTTTCAGCTGTCACCATACAAAATGGGTGCCATTTTGTATGGTGACAGCTGAAAAACGTGATGAGTCACTAATTCGGCAGAATCTATCGAAAAATACCCTTACGATAGTATCATAGTAACGTAGCTCACTAGCATTTTGAGATGTGAAACATTTGTATACATTAAAATTATATATGTTTTTGAGGTTATTAAAGTCAAAATAATGTCTGGAAGTGTTTATTTAACATGGAATATGTTAAGCTTAGCTAACTTATTTATTACACATTCAAAGTTTCAAGTGCCTTGGCTTATCTATCTGCAATGAGGGACAACTATTTGAGAATTTCGTAACTTTAAATTTCAAAATAATTTAACCTTTCTATGAGCTCCACCAACAATTGAAATTGTGACCCCATGGTCCTCATTGTATTATACCGGGTGTCTGAGAAAGGGTGTCGCCAACTTAAGGGTGTGATACAGATCATCAAACTGAACCAGTCTTTCCCAGGGACCAAGATCGTAATCGCAAAAAAAAACTGTCATCCCATACATTTGGTCAAGTAGGTAGGTATTGAAGTTTTGTATGGGACGACCGATTTTTTTTTCACGATTACAATCTTGGTGCCTGTTAAAAAGTTGTTCAATTTGATCTGTACCACACCTTTAAGTTGGCGACACCCTTTCTCAGCCACATATTCTATTTATGTTAAAACTTATCAACGAAACTACAATTTCAATCAGTGACATATTATAAGGAATAAAAATTCAACAACCACTAAATACCATAAGTAGTCCACTAATCGTCATACTTTCTATTTAGTCGTATTATTTCGTGATATTAACTGTCAACTCATAACATTTTTAGCATACCGATACCACTATATTTTGAGGTGACCAGTCAATTCACCAAACATTAATTCAAAGTTTTTACTTGACAAGCAACGATTGGCAAAAACATTATTTGTCATTTCATCATTTTACAACAACAAGTTTACCAAATATTTCACTTAGCAAAATAATTATCCGATAAACTTTTATTTAATAACGTATTATTTGACAAACAATTCATTATTATTTCATTTCATTTCATAAACAACGTTTGGAATAAAGACATTACACAAAACGTAATTTAAAAGAAATTAAACTCACATTAGCATAATTGCAAGTGGCTTGCTAAACATTTTAATAATTTAATTTCAGAATAATTTTCTTTATGCATCAATATTCTCGCGATGCGTTATCTTTCGCGATATATTTCTTTCGTTTTTTTTTTTCAGGAGGAGCACCTGACAATTTTTGTTCAATCTCGTGCGTATTGCTTATAGTTTCTTTAATTAATTCTTTAATTATAAAATATACGCCCGGGTGGTGTTTTTCAATGATTTGACTGATTTTATGGTGCCATGCTTCAGCTGAATTTGACGTCCTGGGTATTTTCATACTCTTAATTTCGTAACAACTCCAATATTGTGGTAAATACTTTGGCTGCGAGTTGGAAGTCCCGGACACGTACTTTTCTTCAAACCAATGGGCAATGGTTTTGCTATCTTCATCGGTGAGCTTTTCTAAATATTTATTAAAATATAGTGGAATTTCTGTATCTTTTAAATAACTCAGTGCCAATAGACATTTGATTACTCTATTGAATTGTGCATTTTCCGCGTATTTTTTTGTCGTTCCGCTGCAAAGTCCAGACTTTTCTAAAAAAAGAGAAAATAAATGAATTTTGTTTTCTATAAGCACAAACCCCCAAAACAAACACAGATGCTGACAGAAACCCTAACCCTAGACGATCAACGTCAGGTGCACCCCGAGGTTCAGTTAGTTAGGTTCCTTTGAACCCTGCAGACAGAAATAGGAGCCCCGCGCAGCGAGGCTCCGTCGACCTGCTGACCGAAACCCTACTAACCCTAGACGGCCGACGTCAGGGGCACCCCGAGGTTCGGTTAGTTAGGTTCCTTTGAACCCTGCAGACAGAAATAGGAGCCCCGCGCAGCGAGGCTTCGGCGACCTGCTGACGGAAACCCTATCCCTAGACGGTCGACGTCAGGGGCACCCCGAGGTTCGGTTGGTTAGGTTCCTTTAAACCACAGAACAGATGAAAGAGGTTAGAATGGCCTTGTGGGCGGGGCAGGCGCGCCGCAATTGTGAACAACGCTCTTATAGTCAACCAAAATTTGCTTCATCGGCGAACAATCGCGCTCTTGTTTTGACAGCGTACGAAGTTCCGCGAAAAAAAAAAGAATTATGCCGTCTTGCGCCATTATAACGTGTCGTAAAAGAAGCCAGGTGTGTAGTGTTGCCCGAGAAGGGATTTCTTTTAACCGGTAAGTCCAAAAACCTTAAAATACAAGTGATATTTTTAATTATTACAATAGTATTATGTAGTTTGTAGACAAAAACGATACGATCGCAAACTGATGCAAAATTATACATTGCTTGCAATACATGGGTACCATCTTGTACTACGTAAGCAATCGCGCAATGTATTGCGTTCACTGCGATGTCGCGTGCGCCGAGCCAAAGCTTGAATTCAGTGAAATCGCGTATCGATAGTGTTGTACCAAGTTGTAAACAATGTCGATATTAAAAGTATATATGCGTACAAATGATTATTATCAGTAATCGGTGATGTATAAAAAAGGGAAGATTCGGTACGCGCGTATTATAATTAAAATAGCTTTGTTTATTATCATCAATTATTGTTTATTGTAGGTTATCAATTTAGTTTCCGAGTGGGTTTTTTGTCTCAATTTTTTTATATGTTAGTTATAATGAAAACATACATTTTAAATTTTATTTTTAGATTTGCAACAGATCCAGATACAAGAAAACTGTTATTGTTATATATAAAACTGTGATTGAGGCAACTGGTAGAATTGAATGGATACCTACTAAATTTGTTCTCAAAATTTTGCAGAAAATGATTACACAACAAAAAAGTCAGGGAAAAGATACTTAAAATCAGGACCTACTCCGCACAAAAATATCGTTATGCGCCTTTCAGTAAGTAGTACGAGTATATAATTTATATTTCATAAAACTTTATTGGTGGTTTTGCGTAGTGTACCTAATTAATACCTTAAAATGTTGTCACTTAGATCATCTTTTGTGGATATTATTATATAAGGCCGTGTATATTGGGTTTATACAGCCGTAAAGCTGAAAATCCATGTTTGAAATATATACAGGAGAAGTTTTTATTCACTGCGCAAATTTTCACAGGGTGTTCTACTCATGAATATGAACAACGTCATTTATGGCACCAACTCTGAAATCAATGAAAAAAAAATCAATTAATTAAATGATAAATGATTTCTGTAAGTAGGTTTGTACAAACACTTTTACAAGTCAATCATGTTTTTTTTTTTTTTTTTTAACTAAATGAGGTCAGCGTTTCCTATCTGACTACTCTGAGAAGAAAGGCCGAAACAAACTCAGAGGACACAGTCTCTTATAAAGTCCAGACATAATCATGGTCACTTCATGTGAAGACCTTATAGATTGGTGTCTGGAATGGTCTTTTGAGAAAAGAACCACACAGATTGAGAGGACCTGTCCAGTCTGTGCACGCATTTGTCAGTAATCGCGCAGCTCAACTAAGAACTTAAGGAGCTCAACGATTCGACGAACAATACCAAAGAAAGGACATTTGGGTAGGCCGCATAAATTACTCAAGCTGCCAGACCATGATTAAAAATAATTGAGAGAAAAAATAAAACAAACAAAAAGCAATTTACATTACACGTCCGTGTTTGGGTCACAAAAATACATACGTGTACCAAATTTCAACTAAATCGGTCCATTAGATTCGGAGCAAATTAGCTGTGACAGACGGACAGACAGGCAGACAGACACATGAGTGATCCTATAAGGGTTCCGTTTTGTCCTTTTGAGGTACGGAACCCTAAAAAAGAAAATTTGAATTTTGCGGCTGCATTTGATATTCCCCTTATTTTACATTATTATTTATATGTATTTAGGAAGTCCACACTATTCGTACCCCGTCCCTTCCGAAATTAAAGCGAAAAATTGTAAAACTTAAACTAACAAAATTACAATAATTTCGAAATATCGATAAAATTATCGACCTTTTGGTCGCCGTAACATGTATGAGAAATAAATTGCTTTTGCGCGTGTGTGAGTGTACGTCAAGCGCAGTGTTTGCGTTAGTGTGACAACCAATAGCAAAATCGCGATTAAAGTGCGTGTGGCTTATTTGTGTGCGTAATGCGCGTACGTATTGGTCTCTTGCTTGTAGTGGAGTTAAAGAGTGGGAGATAACCGGCGACACGCGTTCTAATACAAATCAGGAACTATTTCCTTTCTAATCTCCTTTATCTGTTTTGTGCTTTAAACCCTGCAGACAGAAATAGGAGCTCCGCTGCGCGGGGCTCCGTCGACCTGCTGACGGAAACCCTATCCCTAGACGGTCGGCGTCAGGGGCACCCCGAGGTTCGGTTGGTTAGGTTCCTTTAAACCCTGCAGACAGAAATAGGAGCCCCGCGCAGCGGGGTTCCGTCGACCTGCTGACGGAAACCCTAACCCTAGACGGTTGACATCACGGCGAGTTAGGTTCGGATAGGTTTCTTTAAACTCTGCAGACAGAAATAGGAGAAATAAATAAATAAAAGTAATAGGAGAAATAGAAGTAGAAAGAATACCGTCATCATCACTTTGAGACTGGGTTCGAAATGTATTGTAATGAAATGATATTTAGTAGAAACGTGATTTATCCTAACGAATCTAAATGAGAAATGAAAAATGTTTAAATGATTAAATAACATCTGATGCATTTGTTAAAATAATTGTTTGCCAAATAAACGTTTGTATAACGAGTGTTTATAAAATAAAACATTTGCGGAATAAGTTGTTTTCGAAATAAATAGTATAGGAAACTTTGGTTCTAAAATGAAAATTTGACAATGGAGTTTTGGTGAAACTTTAGGAACCATATTTTGAGCATATGAGCCGTTCTCGTTTTCTTATTACTGAGGAAGAAAGAAACAAACATAAGGAGTGAAGTTAGCTATACTCTGTTTAGACACCCTGTTTTGTCCCCTTAGGAGGACAGATCGCAAAAAAGTTTAATCTGTCCCCATGTTAGCAACTTTATTCACTCCTATCTGTCCCAGATAGGAGTGAATAAAGTTCGAAGTGTCACAGATCAATTTTCTTTTCCAATATGTCCCTCTAAGGCATAGGTTCCCAAAAGGGGCGGTACCGCCTTCTAGTGGGCGCTGGAGCTTTTCGTGCGGCACGAATACAGAGAGAGAGAGAGAATTAATTGTTAATTTGTGATTATTAATAGATAACAGACAACCATATAAAATTGGTATAATTAACTATAGTATGTTGTGTGTGTAGTAGTTTTTTTTTTTATTATTAATTCACAAAACTGATGTACAATCACAAATTCAATAAAGTAGTTACATCACAATAGGTCTGATTGACATCTACTAGATGTGAATCTAGCATGCATATTTTATGTTAAGCACTTACTAATTAAAAAAAAATTATACAAAAAGTTAACGAAACTTAAAACGAGTTGTGAACTTTCCCAAAGATGATGGAAAAGTGTTAAACTATATAAAAATTATTATACAATTAAGGAAAAGAAAAATTAAATGTAAAAAAAAACTATTATGCAATTAAGACTCTGAGTTTAGTCCTAACTGAGGCTACAGAACCAGCAAAGACATCTATTTCGTCACGAACGGAGTTCGCAAGAGAAAGCATGCGGCAAATAGGTGAAAAATTACCTATATTAGTTCGACAATGCGGCAGGACGAATGTCCTTCGGTTAATTAAGCGGCTACTACTACGTGGGATGCTAAATTTCACTTTTTCTAAAAGCTCGGGAGAATCTATTAAACCATTTATTAATTTAAACAGAAACATAAAATCTAAAGATTTTCTGCGTGCGCTTAAAGATTTCATTTTATAATGACTCAGCCTAGAGTTATACGAGTTAAGACTACGGCATCTGTTATCTGAGTAACATAAGTGATACAAGAACCGTTTTTGAACGCGCTCTATCCGATCAGAGTGCACCTGATAGAACGGGTTCCATACCGTACTACAATACTCCAAAATACTCCGAATAACGCTGTTGTAAATGGAAATAGTGAGAATTGGTTCTTTAAAAATTTTCATTTCCCTGACGATGAAACCCGACAACTTAGATGCCCGACTAATCATATGGTCATAATGACTCCTAAAACTTAAACTACTATCTACTAAAACACCAAGGTCCCTAATAGTATCAACTTCTTGGAGTCGGCTATTATTAATCGAGTAATAATTTTGAGACATTTTCCTTTTTTTGCAAAATTTTATGAAGTAACATTTGTTTTGATTCAATGACATTTTATTTTGTATGCACCAATTATGTACGTTGTTTAAATCTAGCTGAAGCTGAGTAATATCGGATTCGTTGTATATAGTTCGATATATTTTTAAATCATCAGCAAACAGTTTATATTCCGAATTAATTTTGGAGCCCAAGTCATTTATGAAAATCAAGAAAAATAGAGGCCCCAAGTGTGACCCCTGAGGCACCCCTGAGTGTATGTAACATCGTTTGGAACTAAACCCCTTGAGATTTCTTAAATACGATTCACACCAACGCAGCAACGACCCATGAACACCCATACTTTCTAATTTAGCAACTAGTACGTTGTGATCAACCAAATCGAAGGCCTTTTTAAAGTCGGTATATATTGCATGAACTTCCCTACCGTCATCTAATGCAGAAGAAATAAATGAAACATACTCGACTAGATTAGACAATGTCGACTTTTTGGGGCGAAAACCATGCTGGTTATCATCCAGCACATTTTTAAAGTGAGAAAACATTTTTTTCTGAACAAGTGATTCAATAATTTTACCACAAGCGGATAGAATGGACACTGGTCTGTAATTTGCAACATCCTCAACACTACCAGATTTAAAGATTGGCGTGATGTGCGCTATTTTCCACTGATCAGGGAATACGCCCTGAGTCAAAGAATAGTTAAAAATTGTAGTCAGAGGATCAGCCAGGTTCGCTGCACATTTTCTAAGGAAGAGAGGAGGGATTGAATCAGGCCCAGGTCCTTTATCACAATCTAGGGAAGACAAGTAATCAAAAACTTCTTTTACGGCAAGTTTGCACTGGCTGAAAGTGTTATTGTTACAAGGAGTGGGTTCAACTGATGTTGAAGAGTGTATGTCACTATTTACTCTATATGTGGACTGAAAATTATCGGAAAACAATTCACTAATTTCCTGGCCTCCCCTGGCAAACCTAGTGTTATTTAAAGTCATTTTGGTGGGAATATAATTGTTTCCTATCCGTTTATTTTTTAGGTACCTCCACACATGTTTAGGATCTGTGCGCAGATGCTCAGCTATATTCTTTTTAAAATTAGCATAACAGTCTTTTATCAATTCATTGCAACGCATTCTCAAGCATTCAAACGTAATTTTATCTCTAGGATTCCCGTATTTTTTATATAGATTGTGATATTTTGCTTTTTCTTTAATGACTTTTAGTAAAGCTCGACTATACCAGACAGGATAGCGTTCATCACGCGGTTTCGTAATCGGAGTATGCAGTTTAATAATTGGCATAAGAATATCGTAGAATTTTTGCAACATTTCATTAATATTACTTATAGAATTCCATTCAACAGACCAATCAATATTCAAAAGTTCAAAGTTGACCGCTTCATAATTACAGAGATAAAAGTTTAAGTACGGGATTTTATAATAGTAGTAATAGTAAAGGGGGCGTTGGATATTTTTCTTGTAAAGGGGGTGATAGTCCATAAAAGTTTTGGAACCTATGCAGTCTAAGGAGACAAAGCAGGGTGATAGATCGGAATAACCCGTTTAGACGACACGATCTATCGAGCTTACCTTATCGCCTGTGTAATATTCCGTAAATGTCATGGTGCAAGGCATAGATATAAGAAAGAAGGTGCAAGCATTATCGAAATCTATTTGATCCAAGATGATACACTAGCGAGTTTAACTCATGGTAGACGTACTGGCTGGGCATAAGTTGCTTTGTCCGAGAATTTCACAAGTAGGTTATGTCACCTAAAAATGAAAGACGTTTCACGTCAAAGTAGCTGGCCATACCTTGGAAAACTTGAGTGCGTTATCTTGGTAGGTACCGTAAAATGCTGTAACCCGGATGTGTGCCTGGATTTTGACGTTTTTTGTTTGTTTGTCTGAACCTATTTATTATTATGGCTTTTAATGACTTTCAAATGGTAAACAGACCTTATGCCTTGCCAGGTAGAACTCAAATCTTTTTAAGTCTTGCTGTTTTGCCGAATGACAAGCACCCAAAGCCGTAGGCAAAGTTGTAGGTAAAAGTCACAACTTTGCCTAGAAGGATATCTCAATAAATATGATGTTGATATTTTCAGTTTTTTTTCCGTGCGCATGATACACCGTTCTTCTCCCCAGCAGTTACATTATTGCCACGAAGGTAGTATTTTTTTTTTCACAGCCAATGGGCAAAGCTGTAGCAGGCACCACAAACTTTCCATACAAATATATCGTTGACTCTAGGGTTGTCCAAAAAATACAGTTTATTTTTTAATACTCTTATTTACTTTTTTTCAAAAATTAAACAGAAACAATCACAAATGCAATGTTTTTTGGGAATAATGTCTTATAGTAACAAATATATTAAGCATTTTTTTTTTTATAACATGACTTCACCGTAAGTTTTATTATGAGTATATTTGATTGTGGTTTGAGTATTGTTTTAACTTACAATTCATTTTATAAGTAGGCCCTTTCCTTTGCTTACGGCTTCTTAAGTTGAAATAACTTTGTTTCAACTGAGTAATCAGCATAATATAACGAGCTCCTGGTTAACCATTTCTTCATTATAACTGCAATAGAATTAAGACTTAAGTACTTAAATACAACACAAAATCACGCCAGTAATGCCCGAATGGTTAGACAGAGCCTGCATTGTATAGTACACCATATTTCGCCAGTTATGTTGACTGAATGAAATCAAATGTAAAGTAATATATATCATTAATAAAACCCGACAAGTGACAACCCAGGCAAAGTTGTGTCACTCAAGTTTCCAAAACAGTGCATAACTAAGTTTTTTGATGAAATCAATACCTTTCTTAAAAATATCAAACCATTCGGAAATTAGACAATATTTTCTTACCTTGAGACGTTTTTCCTGCACGAAAACACCTTTTCTGTAGCTAGAACTGCAAAAGGTACAGGACCCTAATTTTCAGCAATTCCCACCGATTTTTGTCGCACAACTGACGAGAGTAATTAAATAATGGAGCTACGATTACGTATAAAAAAATGAATTTTATGTTAATTTAATATAAAATTAATACCAAATGGCAGAAAATTAGAAAAAACTAAGCAAACGCGTAATATCGTAATTTAAACGAAATAGGGCTTAGTTGGTAAAGCTGCAGCATTTTACGGTACCAAAATATGCTGACTTACGATTGAAGGGCGTTCATGTCCTTGATGCGAACCGTGAATAGCAGTACTAAACTAAGAAGGAGATACTAAACTAAAGAGAGGATAAGTTTGCGCATCCCCAATTTTTTGACAACTTGCGTGGCGATTACTGTATCAGCAAATTACTTAAATAATTTTTGTATTATAATTTATGAATATACATGCAATACAAAATAATTTGCGTAATGGTCATCATGTACTTACCTTTAATTATTGTAAGTTTAGTTTATATCGCTGTCAGTTAAAACCATAACATTTGAAAGGCGAATTGCTGGCCTCAATGGTAAGTGTTAGGTAATGAAGTTTAGGATTAGCAAAAAACATAATTGAGGATAGGTAAGTATTTTTTTCTTTCTTTTATAGGCTAGTGGACGGATTTACAAAAACCATTTCGTATATTCCTTGTGGTTTATTTACCGCAAAATATGAATATTTCAGCGAAATATGAACAAATTTTTCGTTTATTTAAATAAATTTGATTTTGATTGTCAAGACGAGTCATTCTGTCATGGCGGCTCAATTGACTTCAAGATCTTCATTCTGTCAAATCTGCGAGTTTTTTTAACAGTGTTGCTCGTACACAAAGTTTACTTCTGTCGGAATATTATGATATTCGGTTGACTGAAAGTCGGGACGTGTCGCGCTCTGATTCGCGTTCAATGTCTCGTGACCAATGGCCTTATTATTACGTAATAATTATTTTTCAAAAATATTTTGTCTAGAATTATTAACAATATTAGCTCATAACCTATCTACAATGCAAAATTCATTCTATCTATATTATACAAGATCTATACAAGATATCTATTTAATATACAAAATCAAACCTACTCAAAAGTACGATCTTTAAAAAAAAAAATCTATCAATTCAGAAGTGGGATCACTCGTGCTCATTTGTCATATAAGGGTCGGAGTGTCCGACCCTTATATGTGTGGTGGTGCAGTAACGAAACCATTCCGAGATCTAATTCAAAGCCAATCTTTCGAGCGAGCTGACAACTTTGACATCCAAAAGAAGATTTTAAAATAGGTACCTACATAATGATTATTCGGTTAAAAAAAAAACTTAAGTACATTAAAAATCAATATGAGAGATTTACATCGAAAAAAATTAAGTTAAGAACTAAAACCCAACTACGACTAAACACGCCAACTAAAAAGTGTCTACATTAAATTTTTATTTCTGTAAGTTAATACACCTTCAAAATATAAATAATTGTGTTAAAAATATAATATCCTAACTAAAACTATTAAAAAAACTAAAATATGGCGTCGTAAAATTCCTCCGCATCGCTGTCGACTGGTAATGTACCCAACATTACCAGTTTTACCATATTTTAGTTTTTTAAAAGTTTTAGTAATTATTATTATATTATATTGTTAACTTAATTATTTATTTTTAAAATACCATGCAAGAAAATGAAAAAATGTTGACCCTTTAAGTTTAATAAAAATTGTAGATTACTTTGATCCAACTGTCGCCGTCATCGGGGACGGTTATTGAAAATAGGAAGTTAAGAGAGTTATCCTTTCTACAATAGCATGCATTCATTATTGCTAGGTGTAAGCCTCGTCTGTTTGGCGTTTTCATTCGCCGTCATCCGACGCCGCGACGATGCACGCTTGGATCAAATTATTACCTACAATATTAATCGTAGAGGGCTAATACATTTACTATTTTTTTTTTACTTTTTAGATGCTTTTTTTTGTGTCGAGGGTTTTTAAATTTTATATTTTGTAATTACTAGTAGACACGCTACGATCGACACGTGCTTCGCCGAAATCCGCGCAGCTGTAGGTATTCTTCCCATAGTGAAGCTAGTTACCAATTTAACCTCATTTCTCTTTCCTACTCCATCATTAGACCCTGGTTACCTATAACCTATGTATTGAGACCATTTCAATCAACCCAAACACGATATCTGTGTTGTAAATTGGTGAAGTAGTTAGGTATCCTGCAAGTTCCAGGTGATGCTGCAGCACCTGCTCATATATTCAATATCATTAACGTAACAAAATACCAAATTTCGACTCGATCAGACCTGTAGAAGATGCTCACATCCAATTATCAACTAGAAAATAGCTGATAATCTGCAAACGGCTGAACTGATTTTCACTACACCTTCGGTCAAGTCACCAAAAAAAAAACTAAATCAGTTCAGCCCTTTAGGAGCTACGATGCCGCAGACAGACATACAGTTAAACTTATAACACCCCTCTTTTTCCATCGGAGGATAAAAATAGTCACATTTTATCCATATTCACTTAATATTCCTAGCATAAGTCACAACACGTCCCGTGTGAAAAACATTACAGCTATCATTCCGCCCACATGAACACTCCTTTCACTGTCTGTAATGAGTAATCAGAGAAGTACTTGTCCAAATTGCAACCATCTTGGGTTTATTTCGCTCATTTAAGCTGCTGTACGTCGTTAACTGCTTGATTTTTGTGAAATCACGCTTTCGGTGTTTCTTTAATGGTTTTATAAAAAAAACTGGTCAAGTGCGTGTCGGACCACACACAATGAAGGGTTCCGTAGTTGGGATGAATTTATCTCAAGAACAAACTTAACATTGTAGTTGAAAAACATGTTCTCCCATACATTTCAACACAAATGTCCATAGTTAAACGAAAAAGATCCAACCATTACACCTAATGTGTGAGATAAAGGTCAGTTTTTGTCGATTTTCTTAAATAACTTTAAAATGGTTTATTTTAAATGTATAAAAAAAATACATTTGAGTTTCTTACAATAAGCTCTTTCATTTGATATGTCACATGGTACAGTTTGCAAAACTTATTTTTTATTTTCTCATTTGCCCCCAAAGTTGACCCCCATATTCAAAATTTATTTACTTACGTTACACGTCCGTGTTTGGTTCACAGAAATACATATGTATACCAAATTTCAACATAATCGGTCTATTAGATTCGGAGCAAATTGGCTGTGACAGACGGACAGACACACGAGTGATCCTATAAGGGTTCCGTTTTTTTCTTTTGAGGTACGGAACCCTAAAAAACCACATTAGTCAAATTAATTAGTTTTACAGAATAGCAAAAAAAACTTCTTCACATCTTCATATTTAACTTTTAATATTATATTTGCTATTTATTATGATTTGCAGTATATTAGCTATCATTTTGCATGTTTCGGACTTTTTGAAATATTTAAAATCCTTTATAAATATTGAGCTAAACTTGATAAGGAAATGAGAAAGGTTACTTTTGAAGGCAAACTGTAAGTTCTTGAAGGAAACATTTAAAATTAAAGATAAGGAAATTTATATAATATTTTGTACATTCTCGGATTTTTTTAGCTCTACAGCTGGTTTTGAGGAATTTAGAAAATATGGTACTGTTGCTTTCTTGATGTCCAACAACATGCTTTGTCACTGACATAGCTGTGTTTTGTCGAAACGTGGTCCAAGCCACGTTGACAAAGGTTGTCAATGAAGAATCCGTACAACGAATGAAAGCAAATATCTCATGACTATACTTGTTTTTGAAGAAATCCTAACTACCTAACTAATATGTATTATAAATGTGAAAGTAAGTTTGTTTGTTTGTTTGTTTGTTACCGAAATTTTGCATATACGTTGTCACGTGTACAGAAACGGTCATAGGGTATCTTTCATCCCGAAAAAAAGTACTGTTCCCGAGGAAAACAACAATAACGTTTTTATGATAATAGATGGCGACACGTGTCTTTCAAAACATGATTAAATTATATTATTATATAAACTTTAGTAGTGTGTTAAGAGTTTTTTCCGACAACCATACGTGCGAAGCTGCGGGCAAAAGCTAGTATAAAATATAATCAAAAGCTAGTAAGCTGTGTGTATGTGTGTAGTACAAAAGATAGTATAAAATATAATCAGAAAGCTTACGAATTCCTTTACAAGATGGCGAACTAACTCATATCATGAAATTTTTGACAAAGGTGGTTTTGGTCTTCAATTGGCCTACCCCTATGGAAAGAAGGCGTGAGTCTTTGTATGTATGTAGGTTTATACAATAAATAAATAAATAAAAACTTTGTACATTTCAATTTTATTATCGGCCAGACAGTAAAATATAGAGATCCTTTTAACCAGCACCCTAATTGCGTAACACACAATCGATCGGAATCTGAACCATTTTGAAGTAAATTGCTAATCCATTGCTTCATATGTATGTTAGGAAACTTTGGTCTGATCAACACCGTAAATAACGCAATAAATGTTATTGAACTGTTAAAATGAAACCGATTCCGATTGATAGTGTGTTACGCAATTAGGGTACGGGTCTATGAACGTAAAAAAAGCGAAACGTATATGTAAGGATCGTAGCAGCTGCTATTCTGTAGTTTCTGCCTAACCCCATGGGAAGAAGGCGTGAGTATGTATGTATATTTCTTGTTTTCAGTTCCGCGTATGTGTGGATGGATTCCTGGGAGCTCGTGGCTAAGACAGCCACACGGGTCGGTCGATACGCTTGCCGCGGTTGGTCCGTGGGTTGTGACCACCTTTAAATACCGAGACTCCTCCGTGGATCGGAAAGCACGTTAAGCCGTTGGTCCCGGCTGTCATTCGTGGATCTTTGACAGTCGTTACGGGTCGTCAAAAGCCCGAAAGTTTGACCACCAGTCTTACCAAGGGGTATCGAATTACCCAGTTACTGGGTTGTGGTGATCAGATAGGCAGTCGCTCTATGTAAAACACTGGTATTCAGTTGCATCCGGTTAGACTGGAAGACGACCCCAACATAGTTGGGAAAAGGCTAGGCAGATTGATAGTTCTGCGTATTCGTAAACTGAGAATAATACAATAGCAAGGTTCGTCGTAAATTCTACAGTCGTGCGGCTTACTGGCCACAAACATATATCTACATTTCACCCCAAAACGTTCCGGGTGTGAAATTATTAAGCCCGTTTCCCGTGCATTCATTCGGGTACAAATGAATCCAAGAGGGGTTCTAAATTGCTTGTGGCTTTGTAGTCGCGTGCGCTTGCTGAGCCAATAGCTTTGCATGTGGGTTTGCATTGAATTTGTAATTTATTATTCTTGTGTTCGGACTAAATGGTACTGTGGAGACTTTAGCCTGCATGGCGTCTCATAACCTATAACTCACAATTCATTGATCTTGATATTTTCGCGCTATCGCAATCTAAATTTAAAAGAATGGTTTCACAATCTCTTGCAAGTCGCCCATAAGAGTCGCTCTTGTCATCCACTTCCTTCGATTCGTCGGTATATAGTGTTTTTCTTCTAAATATGTACATTATTTTTTATTAATTTTTTCTCATTTAACATGCGTTCGTTATCATACTCCCATGTCACCTCGTGGACAATAGTGTGGGTTATACGTTTTTTCGACTGTAATATAACTACATTTTGTAAATGCTGTACTGTATAACTGTTTTTTTGTCCCAAATAAATAAAATAAAATAAAATAAAATAAGTTGATGACATAATATGGTGAGATAACTGCTATTTCGTATTTACAAGATTAGAAAATATTAGACACAGTGCGCGTCATTATGTATTGTAAATCTAACTCTAGGAATAATTCGACCGTGCCTATTAACAATGTCGGTTCTGCAGGGAGACTACTGTTTAGTCCCTACTGAACAGTGGTCTTTTTCACAGAACTGAAATTGTTAATATCATAAAGATTCTGTTTTATCGTTAGGGCAAACTTTGAACTGCCCTCAGTTCAAAGATTGTTTTGACAGTGAAGAATTTTTTTTTAATTGTAATTTGATTTATGTAATAAATTGAATATTGGTAAAAATGTATATCCGACATTGTTAATAGGGACGGTCGAATTATGAATTATTTATTATAAAACTATCTGTTTACCGTGACTCCATTCGCGTGGAAGTCATGAGAAACAGAATATACTAAAATAACAGCCATATTTTAATAAACCATTTGTCTCCCGACCTCCCGTGTTGCATCGCCCGACTGCGCCATTTACTTCCTTTTCGCTTAACGCTCTTTCGACTTTTCTCTTTCTGCTCGACTTCTAATGGTTATAGCGTGATGTTAAATAGCCTGAAACCATCCCCGAGAATTGGGCTACCAAATGCAATAAGATTTTTTTAATTCCGACTTTATGTTCACAATTTCATGGGTTTTAACTTTTTGCGCGGAATCCTATTTTTACAAAATCAAAAGTGCCTAAGTTACTCCCATAACATCAGCCATCTGCCAGCGAAAATCATGTCAAAATCGGTCCAGCCGTTTCAGAGATTATTGTTTTTTTTTTGTTAGAAGTACCGTACTTTCACAAGCATTTAGTGAAAAGCTATTATTTTGATATTACCAACAGACACTTGACTTATTTATTTGTTTATACAGGGCAAAGAGAATTAAACCACTTGAGAGATGATATACCGATTTCGTGTAAGCACACGACTAACCACTGCGGGCCGGGGGACGAAGAAAATACAGCGGTTGTGATTGGCCGATGCAAACAATGTCAGGACGAATGTTCCAAACATAGTGATGCACAAGTCAGTTAAGCAACAATAATATCGATATCGATAAAATCGACGTGTATTAATTCTACATTTTTTAAAACTATACTGATAGGGTGTTAACTGGATGCAAGTAAATTATAAAGTTTTTAATTTTACATGTAACTTATTTTTTCTATAAATTAAAAATATTACACTGAAATATATATTATATATAATAAAACATAACAAAACAGGCAAAAACAGGGCCTTTGTTGCTACACTAAATAAACAGCATCGATTCATTAAAGTTTCAAAGCAATCAGCTGTGAAATGCCTTGAACAAACAACCCTATATTTTTTTGGAAACCAACTTTCCCTGTGAACTGCATTAATCCACTTTTGTTTAAGTTCCGGAATGTTTGGAAATCTAAAATGTAAGTAATATTACTTTATTATCATTAGGAAACATCGATAATTTTATCGTCAATATGGACTTTGCATTGAAGTTGTCACAACACTACAGCATTAGTACAGATAGAAAGGGACAGACTTATACAATACCCTAGTGAGAGAAAGATACTTTTCAAAAAGACATCAACGAGGTATACATTTTTACGTAAACAACCAGTTTAGCTTGAGCCCTACAATTATTCATAATATTATTAAATTTATTGAACAGGAACTCTTAATTGTTTTTATTTAGGCAGAAATGTTTTAAAAGGTGTCTAAATAACCGAGTGTGAAGAGATCCAATAACGGGTCTAAACTAAAAGGTCCACTTATTGTGTTCTAACATAAGTGCAATTTCATTTATGTGTCGTGAGCCTGAGTCGCCCATATGAGCAGTCAAGAGGCTATATAGTCATTGATACAAAGTGTAAGTGTAAACAGTGTCAACGTTTTAAGGAGTCATTGTACTCATCATTAGTAACCACTTTTACTATGGGACCAAAGTACCAACTAGCTGCGCTTGACTCGGTGGAATGCAGAGCTAAGAGGCTCATTGGCGACGTAAAACTGATGGATGCCAAGCTTCATAGCTTGACTTATCGCCGCAAGGTTGCCTGCTTGTCGGTCTTCTACATATTGTACTGCGGTGAGTGTGCTCAAGACCGAAAACCGCATTTAAATTAATTGTGTTGCTGAGAAGAACTAAGCGGTAACACAGACAGACACGAAAAGCGAATTTGTTGTATATCATTTATATATACAGGATTATTTATTGGTAATGTGCCGGCAATCCATTAAGGGGATGTAGAAGAGGTCATTTGCAACCAAATGACCTCATATGAACCTTATGCAAATGTCAACCATTATCGAGTAATTTAACTTTTTATATATTTTCAACTTTGAAAATTTATAAAAAAAAAAATGATCATAAGGCGTCATTTGGTTGCAAATGACCTCTCCTACATCCGCCTATTGGATTGCCGACATATTACCAACAGCCCTGTATATAGATATAGAACGATAGATAATATAGGTAGTAGAACCTTCAGACTTTCATAACTTTTTTTAAAATATGTTATGAAGGTTCTTTTTTTAGACAGTTTCTAGATAAAATTGTGTTTCTTTGATAATTTCGAGATGAAAGGCTAAATGTTACAGTGTGTGCAGCCAACTGGTTTCATTAGCCGTTTGGTTAACCGCCTAGCCTTAAGTGTACCTACGACCCGAATGAAAAAGCATCCAGCAGGGCGTTCAGCGTTGCGTGCAAGCGGCGAAGAGCGTTCACCGAGTGCCGCTCGGCCGTCACTCAGGACACTCGCGAGTGTTTGCATGTGTTTAAAACTAGCGTCGCATGCCCCGCCCCGCCGGACGCTCGAGTCGAGGCCGTACACTTAGAAGTAGTGTTCGACAGCCACTGTCCCGGCACCACTCGCTTCGCTCACTCGGCTCGCAAGCGGTTGGTCACAGTTCCAACCTAACCTATAATTGATTAACATTCAGGCCGCTAGTTGAACGGCCACTGTTTAGGACCGGTTTCTTAATCCGTAGTTAACTCAACCAATGGTTAAACATTTAGTTAAATTTTGGCTAATTGTGTTTGCCAAAATGCCATTAGTTACTATTTTTTAACAGGAATACATTCATGTTAGCTCGTTCATGTTTAGCCATTCACATTTAGCCAAAATTCATTACCATTAGTTACTATTTTTAACCATTGGTTGAGTTAACGGATCAAGAAACCGGCCCTGAGTTAAAAGACTAGGCAGTTAACTAAACGGCTAATTAAATCAGTTGGCTGCGACATAATAGGTTGGGGAAAAAGTTTGTTCGCATTTTTTAAGAAAATTCAAAACATTTTTTAATATAGTTTATTTACATTTAACTAAAGTATGTAGGTACCATTTTGTTCGATAAATTTTTGCCATCTTGTAGGTAGGGACATGATCCATTTTTGAAAAAGTGGAGCAAGATCGGCATATCAGTAGTTACGACGTAGCTGAAGAACTGGAAATTGACCACAAAACAGTTTTGGCGCATTTGAAAAAAACTGGGTACACAAAAAAGCTCGACATTTGGGTACCTCACGAGCTCACTGAAAGAAACCTAATGAACCGTGTACTCATTTGTGATTCTTTATTACGACGTAATGAAACCGAACCATTTTTGAAGAAGCTGATAACTGGTGATGAAAAGTGGATCACGTATTACAAGAACGTGCGAAAAAGGTCGTGGTCAAAGGCCGGTCAGGCTTCACAGACTGTGGCGAAACCCGGGTTAACTCGCAACAAGGTGATGCTGTGTGTGTGGTGGGATTGGAAGGGCATTATTCATTATGAGCTGTTACCACCAGGCAGGACCATCGATTCTGAACTCTACTGCGAACAACTGATGATATTAAAGCAAGAAGTTGAGAGAAAGCGGCCGGAATTAATCAACAGAAGGGGTGTGCTTTTTCATCATGATAACGCTAGACCTCACACATCTTTAGCCACTCAGCAAAAATTAAGAGAGTTTGGCTGGGAGGTGTTAATGCATCCGCCGTATAGTCCTGACCTTGCACCTTCAGATTTTCACCTGTTTCGGTCTCTTCAGAATTCTTTAGGCAGTGTCAGGTTAACATCACGAGAGGACTGCCAAAACCACTTGTCGCGGTATTTTGACCAGAAGTCCCAAAATTTCTATAGCAATGGGATCATGTCCCTACCTACAAGATGGCAAAAAGTTATCGAACAAAATGGTACCTACATACTTTAGTTAAATGTTAATAAACTATATTAAAAAATGTTTTAAATTTTCTTAAAAAATGCGAAGAAACTTTTTCCCCAACCTATTACATAAGAATTAATAACCAAGCAAATAATGTAAAAATTGTATTTTTATTTCATTAATCACAGTAGGTATGTACATCTTTAAAAAAACATTTTTTTATAATGTAGAAATAAACCATTTCACAGTGATACAATTATTATTATATAATTATGAGTATTGAAAGCATTGCTATTAAAATTACAATAAAATAAAAAATAAACCTTTTTTCACCACTCAGAAGCCAAAACGCTAAACTTTGATGCTGAAAAGTATCGATTTATTATAATTAAACTAGCTTTTAACCGCGGGCTCGCCCGTGTGGAGGTCGGAAATTATTCCAGGGGTACGTTTCCCGGTAGATATAAGTATCCTACATCCTAATCCAGGGCATGGTGCCCATGTGCCAAATTTTATTCAAATCCGTTCAGTTGTTTTAGCGTGAAAGCGTAACATACAAACAAACAAACTCACTTTCGCATTTTTAATTAAGATAATAAAGATAGTTCAGATTGTTCACATTAACAATTTTAATATTGTCCATTTCTTTTTTATTGGACGTTTGATCATAGTTCTCAAAGAGTAGATTCAAGATGGTGGATCACATTCAAGGTACAGTTAAGCATAGTAATTAAGAGGCCGTATACGAAATGTTGCCGATTTCGCTGATTTACGTGATTTTACAGACGTTAGTTTACAGTTAAAATACTGTATTTTTATAAGTTTTAACGCACAACATTAAAGGTCATTTAAATTATGATCTAATGAATGAGTTAGTTACTTTTTATTTTTTCACTAATTTTTACTAATCGACCTAAACCTGTTTTGTAAATTTTTGCTGCAAGAGGTTTAGAATATCACATATTTGCGAATCGTTTTGACGTCTAAAGGGTATGAAAAAATCACATTGTGTTCTTGTGAAAGTCGTCTATACAATGAATGCATATTTTTTTTACTATTTTGATAAAACTTAGTAAAATTTTAGAGAAAATGGGCCAATAATTGCTTTTGATTTCGGCTACTTAGAACGTTAAAGCTTATAAAAATAAAACAACAGAAATAAACTTCAGTTCAAAATCAATAAAATTTCTTGAAAAAAATGCAAAAAATTAAAAAAAAATTGGCAATAAAAATCTTATAAAACAACCTAAATCTCGCAATATAATACTCGTCGCAAAATAAAAAGCCGCTCATTCTATATTCATAATTAAAATGATCTTCCACGTACAAAAATGAAAAAACGTGTTCATGTGTAAAACATACAGAAATACAGTATTTTAACTGTAAAATCACGTCTATTAATAGCAGAAATCAGCGAAATCGGCAAAATTTCGTATACGGCCTCTTAACTAAACGAATCATCATCTGACACATTACAATTGTATTATTAACTATTTGCACTCACAATAGTTGTTTATAACAAAAAGTAAAAGTTTTAATTATACTTAATTGTCACTTAGTTACGTACTATAATATCTTTCTTAAGAGCGTTTATCCCACGTGGACTGGCAACGTCGCATTTCTACAGGTTTTCCGTGATTATTTTAATAAATCAAATTACTATTTTTGCAGCCAGATCGTTGGTATTTATAAATATGTATGCTATTTTTGAAAGTTAATTTGGTATTTACACATAAAATTTGACATTGTTATCTATTATGCCATTTTTATGAGTAAATACCAAAGTAACTAACTGCAAAAAAATAGTAATTTGATTTAAATTTATTAAAATAATCACGCAAAATCTGTAGAAATGCATCATTGCCAGCCAGCGCGGAATAAACGCTTTTAATGTTGAAGTGGTTGAGTTGAGGTTTAAAACTATACCTAAAATGTCACTTACGGGATAAGTCAAATTTGAAGTATCCTGTACATACGTCTGTTCCAAAAGTCTCAATCAAAAAAAAATCTGAAGAAAATGTAAACAAATGGATCAGAAAACTTACCTGTGGATGAAAATTTGTACTGCCACTCACAAAATGAGTGCTTTGATTTGAAGACCCGCACCCTAATTGCGTAACACACTATCGATCGGAATCTGAATCATTGTTAAAGCAAATTGCTAATCCATTGCTTCATATGTTCGTAAAAATTTGTCTGCTCGACAACGTAAATAACGCAATGAATTTTGTTGAACTGTCAAAATGAAAACGATTCCGATTGATAGTGTGTTACGCAATTGGGGTGCCAAAATTCTAATTTCAAATCACCATAAAGATGTTTTTCATTTAACAATTGAGTTTAATTGTACATATAAATAACCTCAATTTTCGTCGATAATTTTTCATTTATAATTTAATTTTAACGTTATTTCAATCGTTGGAGAAAAGTGGTGAGATAAAGCTGAGACCTTAGAAATTAAGGTTAATATGTTACTAATTCCCTTTAGTGAGTGATAGCGTTAAAATTAAACTTGAACATGATTTGTTTACACTGTCATCAGATACTTTTGGAACCGACTATAGGTACAGAAGCCTGCACATCAAGTTACTACCATCTGTCAAATTTCTTTAATAGATTTTCAACTTTATCGCTAAAGCATTAGGTTCAAAGATGACTGAGATAATTTGATAGTTTCGGGTAGCTTGATGTGCTGGCGTCTATACCTAGTTATAAACCGCAGTGTTTTTCTTATTATTATTTACCTTTAATATAATCACATCGTAATTTTATGACATATCAACTTCATAAACTCTATCACTGGTCACTTTTAATGTCCTATAGGCACCATGGATGCCATCATCCAGGTCGTCATATCGATGCAAAGATCTACACGAGTGTGTCCTTGTCACCGTGTCATAAGATCCGTTGCTTCCGCGCAGCATTCGAACTGCGCTTCTGTGACGCATGCGCGCTTTTGCTTCGGGTTTTAAATCTGTCTCGTAGAACTTGCGCTCCTCTCTTTGAAGCCATTTTGAGTTTGATAGAAGTTTTTTTGTCCATTCGTCTGTGAAAAAGGTGACAATCGTTGTACATTATTTGAATATTAATTGCTTCACTTGCTTGGCTGAGAATAAGCTTAGAGAATTACTTTCGCCATTTACGTAGCTCCAATGCATTGATAACTAGGGTTACTCAATTGTGTCAAACTTGGAAACCTAATTGATGTATTATGCTAACTCAAAAAGTCTATGATTCAAGATTAGAAATCGAGAATCGAAAATAGAAGACCTATAAAGAATTAGCTCAGTCCTTCATAGAATTAGTAGCCAGTCAAGCAAGGTGTGAATCAAGGCTGAATGCCCAAGATCTGATGGACCTAGTAGTTCCGTATAGTCGAGTGACTATACGGAACTACTAGGTCCATCAGATCTCTCAGAAAGAGGCTTTTTTGGTAACCTCAATCAATCTGCCAAGCCTTTTCCCAACTAAGTTGGGGTCAGCTTCCAGTCTAACTGGATCCAGCTGGATACCAGTATTTTACTTGGAGCGACTGCTTATATGACCTCCACAGCTCAGATACTGGATAACACGATACCCCTTGGTAAGACTGGTTGTCAGATTTGGGCTTCTGACTAACCGTAACGAGTGTCAAATAGCTACGAACGACAGCCGGGACCAACAGCTTAACATGCTTTCCGAGGCATAGTGGGGTCTCGATATATAATGGATGGTCATCCCACCCATGTTTTGATATACCTCAGTGAAGAACTATATCTATAAAGATATATGCCCATAAAAATATAAAATTGTTTAAAAAATCCAGTGATATCCACAATATAAATACCAGGAAAAAACACAAATTTGTTGTATCTTCAACAAGGCTCAAGAAAATATGTGGCTCATTCAGGTGTCAATGTATACGCTTTTATAATAAACTTCCAAGCCACGTTCAAGATCTAAGCCTTAAGGCGGTGCTATATGTAAATTAGGCTGGAACTGAAGAAGTTTAAAACCTTTTTTCTCCATAACCCGTACCATAATGATCTTTAAAAAAAAAAATGTTAAACTACACAATAAAACACATGTCCCCTTCACTTCGAAAAAAATAAAAAATAATTTTAAATATCATTAACATACATGAAAAGTTACCCCTGTTTTAGAAATATAAAACCTTTTTTCTTCGAAACTATTAATCGCTAGGTTTTTTTATAGTCATCATGATATTACACAATACAATACCTAGGGAATCCTCGGCTTATTTTTTTAAATAACTTTTCTAATTATTTATAGTCATTATTTTTTACATAAATCGACACTCAATCGCGTGAGCAACCCCTCTGTCGCCTATTAATTTAGTGCGGGACGAGACGCAGTGCTGAACGGACCTGTACCACTTTTTCCCGCATTTTTTCGTTGGTGACAATACCATTAGAAAGTATTGTAAACAAATACCTACCTACTTATTTTGTTGATTTTAATAGTGTTTGTGTGTGTAAATATTAGAGTAGTTTTTAGTATATAGTTAGTAATACTGCATAGGAAATATTTGTGTTAATATAAGTTTATTTATAAAATCAATATGGGTGACAAAAAAAGACGCACTGAGCGTAATTTGAAAATAAAATACAAGAGGAGAATAAAAAGAATGAAACGGTAAGTAATTTGAGTACCTATCTAACATTTTACTAGTAACCATCAATCAAGCGTTTTGATAAAAAGATATAGGTAGGTACGTATAAGTAATATGCGTACCTAAGCAGGTACCTACCTATCAGCTGCTTATACTTACCTAGGTACCTTTCGTCGCCAGAACGAGAAACTGTTTTCGTTTCGAATTTGCCAACGGAAATTCGTACGTGTTTAAAGGCAACAAGGTATAGATTCCAAACGACCGGGCGGCATTACGACACGGCGGCACAGTTACGACATAACGAGCATGCAGTGAATCTATAGCTTGTTACTATTAGACACGTACGAATTTACGTTGGCCGGAGTTTCGCTAGCTAATTTAATTTGACCCTGTATATGTGTCGCAGCTAACTAGTTTATCATATTTAGATATCGATACCCATCAGTCTGCGGAGTTTCGCTAGCTAATTTAATTTGAACCTGTATATGTGTCGCAGCTAATTAGTTCATCATGTTTAGATATCGATACCCATCACGTCTGTGGAGTTTCACTAGCTAATTTAATTTGACCCTGTATTATTACTCATCGCAATCAGATTGCTAATACAGGGTAATAATATTAGGCCAGCCACATACAGTCGGAATTCCGTCCCGGAATTCCGTTTCGAAATATCGTTTCGGAATTTCGAAAGCAGCAAACCCATACAAAGTCACGCACAGACTACCATGCGTAATTTTGAATCGGAGAAAATTTCGAACGGAGGACTACTTGTACGGTGTGATAGATCCTTGATCTTGCATGGATTTGCTGCATTCGAAAATTCCGAATCGATGTTTCGAAACGGAATTCCGACAGTATGTGGACTTTTTTTGTCCATCCTCTTTGGACCCCATGGATGTAACCTGCAGATTGCGACTCTCGGACTACAAGGGGTCGAAAAGTAACGAGGTTGGCGAGTTTCATAGGACCCTAAAGTTCTAAGCAAATCAAATGACATATTTTAAAATCGGATTAACGTAACCCTTTTATAAGTAAACGTGGATGAACGTATACAATATAAGCTACAATATTTTTTAAAGCCATCAGTATTTCAACTGAATTTTATATTTTACTTTGTTTTAGGGGACTGAAGAATTATCGATTGGTAGACGTACTGTAAACATCAGTCATTTTTTTAAATCAATCCAAGAAATATCAAGCCACGGACCATTGGACTGCGGTTTAAAGTCAATGGAAATCGTATCTGAACGTTTGACAGGTTTAATGAATAAATTAAAACTGAAATGTCTTTTATGTAACATGAGTTTTATAATAGAGGGAGACAACACCCCAGAAGAAATGAATTTAAACACATGTGCCGTAGCTGGGGCAATAGCAGCAGGATGTGGACATACGCAATTTCTGGAAATTACGTCAACTCTAGGACTTCCTGAGATCTCACAAAAATGATTCACCTTTCATATGGATATAGTTAACAAAACGTGGGAATCTGAAGCGTTAAGATCTTTGAACGAAGCTGCTGAAGAGGAAAGATGTGCTGCCGTTGAAGAGGGTAAAGTAAATGCATAGGGAATACCGATAATTGATGTCATTGCTGACGGATGTTGGGGAAAAAGATCATACAAGAAAAACTACTCCTCACTGTCAGGAGCAGCAGCCATACTTGGTAAACGTAGCAATAAAATATTGTTCATGGCTGTCAAAAATAAGTTCTGCTACATTTGTAAGTTCTGCTACGTTCTGCTAGAGCAGAAAATAAAGGAATCTCGACAAACAAATCATATTTGTTATAAAAACTATACAGGTAAATATTTTATGTGTTTTACATAAAAATCCTAGTAATATTATAAGTGGAAACGTATTGCTGTTTGTTTGTTTTATAAATTAACTAAACGTAAATGGTTCGCCTTATTATTTTGAAATCAAACTAAATATCTATTATATAAAAATGGTAGAGGTAACCCATTAGAGAACTAAAGCAGTAATATAGGTTTTGTATACTGAAAGCTACATTATTATACTTTTTGTCTTTATTTATAGGACCATCTACCGGCATGGAGTCAACGATTATTGTCGAGGGATTTAAGAAAAGCATAAAAATGCACAATTTGATATATGGCAGAATTATATCAGATTGTGACGCCAACACGTCATATTCAAAGCTTTTGCAAGAAAGGCCGTACGAAAATTTAACAATAGAAAAAATTGAATGCCGAAACCACTTACTGAGGATTTTTTGCAACAAACTGCAGAGTTTTACAACAGACACGAAATTTCTAATACGGTTCATAAAACTCCTAACAAAGAAAAGAATATTAACCATGCGAAAAGTAGTAGTAACTGCAATTGCAAAATACAAGCATACTGATAATGCAATGCAACTCCATGCTGATATAATGCTTGCTGCAGAACATGCTTTTAGCCAACATACCACGTGCAAAGGATACTTTTGTGGCAAACTAGGCGAAATAGAAGATATTGACAAAGACTTTCATACAAACACTCTGTGCCAAAAAATAAAATTAATATCATCACAGCTAGCGGCACACTCACGCATTTTTTGCACGATGTCGACAGCAACTCTGTAGAGAGATATCATAGCGTTGTTGCTAAATTCATAGGTGGCAAAAGGATAAACTTTGCTCAAAAATATCAATATCAGATGAGATGTAATACTGCGGCTCTATCATTTAACACAAGAAAACCTTTGAGCATCTTGCATAAACGTATTGTAGGTAGAAGTCCAAAAGGACAAATACATAAATTTGAAATGAACAGAATAAAGCGACAGATAAGACCTAAAAAATATACAAAGAAGAAAAGAAGAACATTGGAAAATCAAAACGCCTCTTCCATCAATTATGGACAGGATTGCGCGAAACCCGATATGTCAAAGGAAATGCTAGAGGAATCGAAAATAATATTTTTGAAAAATTTAGAGAAGAATGAAGATGAAAGAATAAGAATTGAAACAGGTACAATACTTCAAAGTGAGTCAAGTGAATGGCTTGAACTAAGAAGAAATTAACTGACGGCTTCAAATTTCGGTAACGTAATTAAAAAACGCAATGGCATCAGTTGTGCTAATATGGTGAAGAATATAATTTATAAAAACCTAATAGATCACGTCAAATCAGTCAAACATGGGCTAGAAAATTAAAGTATTGCTAAAACTCAATTAGAAAAAGAATTAATAATTGATTAGGTCTGCCACATACAGTCGTAATTCCGTTTCGAAATATCATTTCGGAATTTCGAAAGCAGCAAAGCCATACAAAATAAACGAAGAACTACTGTACGTGTGTGATACATCCTTGATTTTGTATGGATTTACTGCCTTCGAAAATTCCGAATCGATATTTCGGAACGGAATTCCGAAACGGAATTCAGTCTGTGTATGTGGCCGGCCTTATTGAACTAATAAGTTCCGGGCCCACGACCGCTTGTGACTTATAATAAATTGAACTGAGGTCACGGGTCGTATGGGGCCCACAAACCATATGGGACGCATTGTGGTTCATGGACCCCATGAACCTAATATGGCATTTGAGCTTCGTGCAAGCATATGGCCGGCAGATTTGTGTATTGCTCAGATTTTCCACTTGATTTATTTTGCGTTTTTTTTTTAATATTTGAAGTACTTAAAACAACTACTAGTAGTACTTTTAGGTACAAACTTATTCACTTTTATTTATGAGCGAAGTCGCGGGGAAAGCTAATAATAATAACTGTCTATATTCTGCCGCCCATTTTCTGTTTCAGTAATATTACAATGAGTTCTTAGTCATTAAAAATATATATTTTCTAAAAATATAATAATTTACACAAGTGTTGTATTTGTTTTTCTACAACATACATGTTTTTACCTAAAAATGTTCTGCACCACTGCTCTGAAATATGCAACAGGCTACCTATGCGTGCGTCGCGCGTCATGGCTCTGTGGCAGTCAGCGGTGCAAAATAGAATATTAGTGATCGCTTCGCGCGTAATTATAATGAGGGGGTGCGCGGGGCATTCTCGGCGTTACCGCCCATTTGAGCGAGGTCAACGGCGTAATGCCAAGCCTTAATAAATTCAAATCATTCATTTTGTTGTTGTGAAACGCAAGTTGTATCAGAAAGCCTTTTATACCGTTAAAGATTATATTGAGGACAAAAAGGCTGGGATTGAGCTGCACCAAATTTTCTTTTTTCTCTTTTTTATTTTTGCATACTGAATGTTGACATGAATATTTACTTTTTAAAAAAGTATTATATTATTTTAATTATTGTGAATGTGAAGACTATGTGTGTCACTGTTTTTTTGTTTGTATGATTTTTCTCTTAGTTATTTTTAATCATTTCAATCAATCAGTATGTACAAACCTACTTACAGAAATAAAATAATTTATCATTTAATTTACAGAAGAACATTACCATTAAGATCCTTCATCATCCCAGCTCTTCCTCCATATTCATATGGCAACCCATCTACTGGGAACCGGTCTGAACCTAGCGCCTCTTCAATGCTGTCTGATGTCCCATGCAACTGGACCACCTTACGTCTCCAGGGATACAGGCCTATGTGGAGTAGTAGGAGGGACATGGTCTTCAGACGCTGTGTGTTTATTATGTGGACTTCTGTGATACGAAGGGGGTAGGCTGTCTGAAAAATGAATGAACACATGATTAAAAGAAATACACACTTACCTATATTATTCTGGTAGGACAGGTAATATTTGTCCTTAAAACTTAAATTGCAGACAAATTACGATCACTTAGTATTTTCTGTCTTTCCATGGATGGCGTCAGTGTAATCAGAATAATTCGCATCTGGTGGATAATTTTTAGAATGTGGTCATCTCATTCACGCGTTTTCAGTTTTTAAGATAAGTTTTCTCAGTGTATCATACCGGTGTCTTAAAGTTTTGTGATATGGATACATATTCGTCGAAACATTAAAGATATGAGTTCGTATCATCATCTTCATACATCCAGTCAAATACATTCACTACTGGATATAAGCCACCAAGCGTTGCCACATACTAATGATCGAGTTTAGTAATATAACATATCACCCGTCTCTCCACAATTCCATTGCCTAATTTAGGATGCATATACGGTATGGCTCTAATAATCCATCCATATCCTAAGGGCACGTCTTCCCTATCATTATCACGCCCCCGGTCTACTCCTTGATATGCAATGGTATCTGTAGCCCCATGTAAGATGAGGCTCCAGGAGCCAGTGTAAATTTTTGGATTCGTTCGAGTAATCGAGTCAGATCAAACCACGCTGGGGTCGGTGCAATTCATTAATTCATTCATACCTTCATGCACCAAACAAAGTCTTTCCAGTAGGTGCCTCTAAAGTGATTCTTGATGTGAGCTGGTTGGAGATCGCTTACATCTATGAAGATTACCTCCTCACCAGGTGTTGGATCTTCACGGAGTCTGGAACAGGTGAACAAAAACGTTAATAAATAATAAAATGTCAAGAGGACTTTCTCTGTTTGATATACCTACCCAAAATCGTGATTAAGACCTATGACCCAAGATTTTTTTCTCAAGTAGCATATAAGTTCTAACCTGCCAGACGTTGAAGTTTGCGAAAGTAATCAGAAACGAAATAAAACTGAAAGAAACCATAAATTGATATTATTTTATTTTATTTTATTTTATCCTACTAATATTATAAATGTGATAGTTTGTATGTTTGGATGTTTGTTACTCAGTCACGCAAAAACGGCTGAACTGATTTGGATGAAAGAACAATGGTTCAATTCTTATTTGAAATAAAATTGAACGTCTAAAAATGACACTTATACAAAAGAAATTCAATTTATTAGCTATGTTCTTTCATGCTCTCATATTATCTAATTAAGGCCAAATAAAAAATTATGCTTAATGAAAAGTTTTTTGACTACTTCGTTCTAAAAGTTTAGGAAATTGTTGCTGTCAATTGACATGTTGTACAAATGTCAACGTCAAAAACGAACACCGATTATTCTGGTGAGGCGGCCATCTTGTAAAACGAGCGGGGAACTTCAGATTGCAGTAAGGTGCGCACGCAATTATGTCGTCGGTGGACGTAATACTTTAATCGCATCCCTCTTAATCTAAGCGATCTATAATTATTTTGTGAAGTGTTTGATTGAATTATCGAGAATTCGAAGTGGAGTGATTGTGACAGGTGTTATTTTTTAAATACTGCCTTTCTACCCGATAATCCACACCTACCTGAACATGGTGGGCGCCCCCGCTTTTCTAGACTGTTAATAGACTTATTGTATAAATGTCAACCTCAAAAACGAACATCGAGAACTGGTGAGGCGGCCATCTTGTAAAACGAGCAGTGAACTCGTGGTCGGGGACGTTATATTTTAGTCGCATCCCTCTTAATCTAAGCGATCTATAATTATTTTGCAAAGTGTTTGATTGAATTATGGAGAATTAGAAGTGGAGTGATTGTGACAGGTGTTATTTTATTGACCTTCCTACCCGATAATTCACGCCTAACTGAACCTGGAGAACACATTAGATGAAAGTCGAAAGACTTCAAATAAATAATGTATTTATTTTGTTAATGTTTGAGTTTAATGTGTTCTTCCTTAAATAAAAGTATTGCAGCAAAGTAGGAAATATATCAAATATTATGGTAATTCTGAACTAAAACGACTAGTATTCAAAGTCTTAAAAAAATATTTATTAACATTGACAACCGTTGACAGTTTACAACTGATGCTTGTGCTCGGTATCTCTATGTAGTCTGTGGCTTTGTCCTATGTTGTTCAAAAGTTCAACACTGATTAACTATTAATCTGACCCTTCTCTAACAAAAAATGTTGCACAAACTATCTCAGAAAATGACGCTGAGTTAAATAAGGTATTTTTCATTTCAAGACATAGTGATTTAATTTCAAATAAAACAATGTAGGTATGGGAAGCTGCCATTGTTCTTTGGTATACAGATAGTTTATAACCTGGATTAAGACATAGGATACTTTCATCCCGGTAGAAGGTACCCGTGGGATAATTTCCGACATACACGCGGGCGAAGCCGCTGGCAAAAGCTAGTAATATTATAAATGCGAAAGTAAGTTTGTTTGTTTGTTTGTTACCTTTTCACGCCTAAACCACTGAACCGATCATCCTGAAATTTTGCATATACGTTGTCAGGTGTACAGACACGGACATAACGTACCTTTCATCCCGAAAAAAAAATACAGTTCCCGAAGAAAACAACAATAACGTTCTTATGATAATAGATGGCGCCACATGTCTTTCGAATCATGATTCAATTATATTATTATAGAAACTTTAGTAGTGGTTTAAGAGTTTTTTTATTGTTTTTTATTTAAGTACCTAATACATTTTATGAGTGTAGAGTGTCGATAGAGCGGTTTTTCATCTTCCTAACTATCCTAACTAATATTATAAATTCGAAAGTGTTTGTTGATTACGCTATCACGCTAAAACAGCTGGTATACCACGACCTGGAGAAAAGACATAGGTTACTATTCATCCTGGATCGCAGACGAAGTCGCAGGCAACAACTAGTGTTTCATAATCCAACTTGAAACCCACAGAAAAAAGAGTTTTAAATATTTCAAGAGCAAAATTCGCGTAACAACTATATTATTACAAAAAGGTAACCTGAACGAATTTTCCAAAGGTTCACAATGACGAGTCGAAATGATATGCAAACAGTCTGGAGCCTAACAAAAGAGCCTATTGTAACATCCACATTCTTTGTAAGTCTAGTCATGACACTGGCGCTTTGTTTCTATAAACTGATTATACATATTCCAATATTCCGTAGAATTTATTTAACCGCATTAACTTAGTTGTGAGTTGCTTTCGATAAATTTATATGAGGCTCTTGTTTTAAAGTACGAGTAATGTTGGTAATTTTGGGATATACCTATATATTCATTAAGTCTCAATAAATTATTATTATTATTTCTGACATTTCTCGGAACCCTGGACCTGGGGTCCTCGATCTTTGGAAGGCGTACGAGGGGCCGAAGCCAACTCGCAGAAGCCCCTTAGACAATTTTAACTGAAGAAGTGGCACCAACCACTGTATGCACTATGCAAGTGCACCCAAGGACACCCCCGGTTTGTGCAGGACTATTGCAGAACATGGAAATAAAACATATTGGGCTATGGATTTGGGTGGCTATAGTGGATTGGTTGCCTAGAAGTATGGAAGGACTATGTCCCCTGCCTGATCAATGTTATGTAATACATGGATAAAATGGCTGGGGGTGACTTGCACACTCAATTTATTATTTTTATTTTTTTAATTTTTATTATTATTTTGACTTTGTTTGTGCTCGGAGTCACTGTTTAGGGCACGTTCCAGTAATGGGACACGCACCTCAATATTTTAAATTAGAAGTACGTACGTGATCTTTTTAGAACCTGGTCCTTGCAAAGAACTTTAGGCTTTTGTCACGTTTTGTTTTAAATTTTAGCTTGTGACAAATAGGTACAAACAGGTACTGACACTAACAATATTGAGGGTTTCCAAGGCAGTTAGCTCCGCTGTAGATTTGCTGACTGGCTGATTTTCGTGACCATGGTATCAGCAATTTTGATACTTGTGGCTAAGTTATAACAGCCGCACGGGTCGAACCATCAAGGTAAGCTACGCTTGCCAGGGTTGGTCACCATCATCCATCTATACATACCGAGACTCCTCCATGCCTCGGAACGTAAGTTAAGCCGTTGGTCACCACTGTCATTTGTGGATCTTTCACAGTTGTTGCGGGTAGTCAGAAGCCCGAAAGTCCGACAACCAGTCCTACCAAGGAGTATCGTTTTACCCAGTTACTAGGTTGTGGAAGTCAGATAGATAGTCGCTCCATGTAAAATACTGGTATTCAGGTGCATCCGGTTAGACTGGAAGCCGACACAAACATAGTTGAGAAAAGGCAAAGCAGATTGATTTTGGTATCATCAATTTTGATAGTAACACGTAAGACGAAGAAGAAACTGTATTTAGGGCTGCTCAACATTAGAATCCATTTAAGTACAGTCTTACGGCCGTCGAGAGAATGCGCACTTGACACCTGTCAATTTCATACTAACGAATATATGTTTTGCGAATTTGATCCTTATTACTACTAGAAATTGTCCAACTGATTGGTGCCAGAAACGCATGATCTCAACGGCCGGACTGTAGGCTTACATATTACATAGTAACAATAATATATGGGTAGATGGGTACCTAATGTCCAATATCATAAGCCATCGTGCAAGTAACGCCTTAGCGGACAAAGGTCGGTCCTGTGCTGATGGAGCTGGTAGCCGCACCAGGGTCACTCGCCTGCCTCCCATGCTGCGTGACCGAAGTGGCACGATGTATCTGGAAATTATTAATGTTTTTTGATATTAGTAAAAGATATTATCATCATCTGCCGTCATCATCTGCCAAGCCTTTTCCCAGGTTAGAATGGAAGCCGACACCAACATGGTGTCGGCTCGCAGTCTAACCGGATGCAGCTGAATATCGGTATTTTACAAGAAGCGACTGCCTGTCTGACCTCCACAATGACCACAATCCAGTTACTGGGTAATACGATACCCCTTAGTAAGACTGGTTGTCAGACTTTCGGGCTTCTGACGACCCCTAACGACTGTCAAAGATCCACGAATGACAGCCAGCACCAACGACGTAACGTGTTGGCACGGAGGGGTCTTGGTCACCCATCCACAAACTAACCGCGGTAAGCGTAGCTTAACCTGATCGTTCGACCCGTGCGGCTGTTATTACTTAGCTACAAGCCCCTCCAGATATTATGTTTAACTAGCGGCCCGATACGTGCTTCGCTACGTATAAAAATAAATATTTAAAAAAAATAATTGGAACATCAAATTCATTTATTCAAACAAAAAAATATTTTATTAATTGCTAGCTATTTTAAAACTTAATCCAAAACATTTGAATAAACAATATTTTTTGTTTTTCCATTTTGAGCATGAATAAACAAACGGTACCGACTCTGGAACAGGCAACATAAAGTTGGCCATGTGAAAAACATGATTCCTCCAAATTCACACCACAAACGTTAAGTGTTTGCCCTTGGGCCTTGTTGATGAACATCGCAAATGATATACGGACAGGTTATTGTAATCGTTTGAATTCAAATGGCATATCAGTTAGAATCATAGGGATACGCGGTATCAAACAAACTTCTCCTTTTGATTTAGCAGTAAAGATCGTAGCTTCAATCAAATTTGGCAATAACTTTTTCACTGCCAATCTGGTGCCATTACACAGTTTTGGTGGATTAATATTTCGCAATACTATAATCAAAGAACCAACTTTCAGATTCAAGCAATGCGGTGGCATACCAGCCGGTTCCAATGAATTTAAAAATTCAATTGGATAATTCATTGCCTCATCTTGATTCATAACACTGTCAATTGATTTATATGTCGTGAATACACGCTTGAATTTGAAAATTAATGGCATTGATATGAATGTTCTTCGGTGCTAAAATGGCGCGTTCTCTCAATCAATCATGATTTCTGTAATTCTGAAGAATATTCGGATAAACACATTCAATCAATTCATCTATCGATTGCGCAATTACACGAAAATTGTTCGATACAGCGATCAACCGTTGGTACTGTCGATTTGTATTTTGCCATCACCAATTTCTAAAAATTGTTTTGAAAACTCATTGGCAGCTGGCATCATTTTGTAGGTGAATACGCATATATGTTCAGTGTCAATTTTTGCACATATCTCCAAAGAACTGATGACTTCAAACAGGCATTTATTTCATCAGCAGGAGCTGATCGAGGAATGACAAGCAATGTTTGTCGAAAATCTCCTGACAGTAATATCAAAGCACCACTAAAAAGCTTTTGATTACCACGTAAATACTACATTAATAGTGGTACTCAATATGTTTTTTCAAATAAAGAAACACACATGCATACATGTTATTCACTTCAACAGTTCAAAACTTACCGTTTGTGTAAATGCGTTTGACAATTTAATTCAAATAAAGCCTGTAAACGATATGAAACACCGACGGCTCGCTAAAAAACTGAGAAAAGTACACGCACACATTATATACATAGTACATTTGAACAAAAAATATAAACACAAAGCAATAATTATCGCTGACAATGCTCGTCCAAAATGAAATGACCACATGAATGACATAACAACATGCTTTTACTGTCAACACTGAAAAAAGTTTTAATTCTGAAAAAAGGTTCACTTTGACAGCAAAATCCCCATTTACAAAATGATCCGCCATTTATTGAATTCATTTGTTACAAAAAATGTGATAAATGAAGAACCGCTCTACCGATTTTGTGCAAACTTCACATAAACCATCTACTAAATAGTCCGAACAAAGCCTAAACATTTGGTTTGAATAGGTGAGCCCGTTCTTGAGTTATAAAGTTACAACGAAAAGTGGCATTGATTTTTATAGATATAGATAAAATAGTGTATAAGAATCAATAACAATAGTCAGGAGGTCTAAATTAAGTCATTATACAATATTATCTTTGCGGTTGAAAAATTATAGGCTGATTTTGTTATAGAGGTATGAGGAACAGGCTGTAAAGTTCACTCATCCTCCGTAGAAAAGGGAGGATCCTCCAACCACTGACACGTCGGGACGTTGTAACTAGTCGCGCGGTAAACTCTGCTTGCGCGATGCAGGCTTTTGCGTGACGTCAGTGTGATGCTTAGTTCGCATGTGGCGATGTAGATGCCGCCACATTGTAAACGATATTTAGATCGTCGAGGCAATCGCGTACAGGTATTCAGTTGCATCCTGTTAGATTGGAGGCCAACCCCATCACAGTTTGAAAAAGGCTAGACAGATGATTTATAAACAGTTTCCCTCAGGTTTTTTAGGCAATATCAAATAAGAGCCAATTGTTCTATAGTTTGCTTCCATTCACAGATAAGGACAATTTTCTAGACAATAAAATTGACTACCTAATCACATCCGAGAGTTTCCTGTTCATCACGTTCGAATCGATTCCCTGAAGAATACAAATTAGTCGCGGAAACACTCAATAAATCTAATGTGAACTACGTTGTCATAACGTGTAAATATGTGATTTCCTGGTTAATCTGTAGGTACAGAGGCCGCAGGTCAAGCTCCCCGAAACTGTCAAATTTTCTCAATCAACCTTGAACCTAATGCTTTAGCGATAAAGTTGAAAATCTATTAAAGAAGTTTGACAGATTGTAGTAGCTTGATGTGCTGGCGTCTGTACATGTGCTGTACCTACATAAAACTCAGGATTCGTACGGCAAAAGGAAAATGGAACCCTTATATGATCACTTCGTTGTCCGTCTGTCAGTCTGTAAAGACCCTTTTTTCAGGAACGCGTGGAGGTATCAAGCTAAAATTATTAATATTGAATACTTTATATGGTCCCTTGGAGCTCAAAAAAAAAAATCAAGCTTCTAAGTCAATGCAATAAAAAAATACGACAATTTATGCGGCATTCGCAAGTAAACCAAAACCTACTAAGGTTTTGGTTTATTTTGATCTTTGACCTAGAATTATTAAACTTAGCAAGAAGCAAGGTCTCATAGCACAATCAAAGGAAAAATTCCGAAAATCGTTCATTTGTTATTTTATCACATATTTTTTTTTTTTGGTTTTATAAACTTCTGTTGGAGAATAGACCGTGACGTATATCATTGTTCCCATACATTACATGTTTTTAAACAACAAAGTTCATTCTGCATGGTCCGACACGCACTTTGCCGGATTTTTTTTTAAACCTGCACCATAATTGCGTAACACACTATCAATCGGAATCTGAATCATTTTGAAGCAAATTGCTAATCCATTGCTTCATATGTTCGAAAAAAAATTCTGCTCAACAATGTAAATAACGCAATGAATGTTGTTGAACTGTCAAAATAAAACCGAGTACGATAGATAGTGTGTTACGCAATTAGGGTGCAGGCATCTATTTGTTAGGTGCAACTTTGGTACATACTCATTTTTCATTTGAATTTTTCAGAGGCAAAAGCGGGTTGCAGACCGCAAACTAAGCTAAGTTAGTTTACCTTAGCTCACATAGCTGGCGTAGTTTCTCATACTTGCACCAACAACTATGCATAGTTTGCTGTCTGCACACAAATATGAAAAACAACGCCAGCTATGTGAGCTAAGCTAAACTAATTTAGCTTAGTTTGCGGTCCACTTAGGGCCGGTTTTTTGATCCGTAGTTAACCCAGCCAATGGCTAAACATAGTAACTAATGGTTGAATTTTGTCTAAATGTGAAAGGCTAAACATGAATGTATTCATTTTAGCTCATTCATATTAAAAAATAATAAATAATGACATAACTCATTAGCTTACATTTAGCCAAAATTCAACCATTAGTTACTAAGTACCTATAACCATTAGTTGAGTTTACTACGGATCAAAAAACTGTCCCTAAGAGAGCAAAAGAACACGCGCCATAAATAAAGTGAAGCAATCCTTTTCCTTAAAAGGAATAACTGAAGATTGATAGCTAATTCGCCCCATATAAGTTTACTGGATGACTAATTTCAGGGCATCTTTCGTTGTAGGTGACCAGGGGCTGCAGTCTCGAAATAGATAGCGATCGCTTTACTACCGAATTCGGTCACAATGTCCTAGTGGTCAAAATTGCTTGACAAGCATGTGATTTTTTCGTGTTTGTCATGCAATTTTGACCGTCTAGTGACCCCACTAGGACTTTGCGATCGAATTCGGTCGTATAGCAATCGCTATCTATGTCGAGACTGCAGGCCCTGATGTTACACATCACGGTTTATTTACGGTACGGCGTATAAAACGCGCCGTAGAAAAAACATGTTTGTCAACAAGCTTCCATAGTGATCCAACATTGACGACCGTGCCTACACACGGCGAATAAACCGTAGTTTTTCTCGACAAGAAAAACGTGTGTGTATTACCTTGACACTACTCACGAACATGATAATAGATAATACACCCTAAATCAAGTACCTACCAAGACAACATAAATATTAAAAATAAATACTAACACATCCTGACAGCTAGATAGAATCTCCTCGTCATCCGGATGTCTCTTGTGCCACAACTCCGTCAGTCCTCCCGGACCTCTCGCCGTATAATACCTCCTTGCTCTCTTAGCTGCTTCAGCTTCATTCCCCTCACAGGTGATGGGGAAGAGACCGAGCACCACCAGCTCCTCAGGAGATGGTTCCCTGGTCAGGTTATCACGGGCCCATCGTTGAGCGAACGACGCTGCTGGTGACATCCTTGACCTGAAATGAAGAGAAAAATGAAGTTGAAGGTATCTTACATTATATTTAGGTATTAGGTGTTATATTTAGGTATTCCAACAGAGTCGTGGCGATACATTAATAGATCAACAAGTCGTGTTAGACCGCATGACCCATCGCTCACTATTTGTCTTGTAAGTGCTTTCGCGAATTACATCCTATAGGTTCACTGTGCGCAACCCGTTATAAATAATACGTCTTCTTTCGAGCTACGATGCGCTAAAGTACTTACAAATCAAATTACTAGACAGTCACTGACAACTAATTGGAGAGTTGATAAGTCTCCCAGAAACCAGGTATTTCGGCTATGCCGTTGATTTTATTATACAGGGTGTTTGGTGCATCGTCTGCCAAATTGAAATGGTCGACTGGGGGGGTCACCTTCTATCCTTTCAGACCCCTAAACACTTCTCATGCCCTGTGGCTTTTTTTTCATCGACTTTTTATTTTTTTATAAAAAAAATACCCAAATTTTGCATTCAATTACAAAATAAAAAAAATGTGTAAGTCGTAGACTCTGAATTTTAATTTTATTTAGATGTGTATTGTATTACAGTACTTTTAAATTAAAAATTTGTGACATTAGCCATCTAGTTTTTTTTTAATTTACTCGCAAAGTTTCGGATTTCAATTAAAGCTGTCCATGTTACAGCTATTTACATGGTTATAAAAAAAAAAACCAAAAGCGACCGGGATCTTCCAACTCTCTCAAAAATTCTCTAGTCTATCTTCTTGCTAGTGATGTGCCACATGTCATAAAAATCTTTTTACAACTTTGTAAATTAGCTAGAATAATTGTGAATCGAGTCACAAAATATTAAATTCAAAAGAAAAAAGTCTTTTTGCGTAATTGTTACTTAAGTAACAGGTAAAATTTGTTTTCTCACTCTCGCGAAGTAAAATCTATCTTCTATCTCTATCTTTCTTGCATAGCGTACCTAAACTAGTTTGAACAAACGACGAACTGCCACCGACGCGGCGACGCCGTCAATCCGTCATTCGTCAGTCAGTCGAGACATCACTGCCTCTGCTACCTGACGTGTGTGTTAGTTCACCGTACTCCGCGATTTTTTCATTTTGTTACTTTGTTTTGTTGAGTTTTGTTGGTTTTTGTTACGTTTTAACTTTTGGTGTTATTGTTAAACTTTGTTGATTTTTTGTTGTTGCAATGGCGACGTTCTCTAACGAGGAATATGCTGACATCATGATGGCTTATGGAGCCGCCAATGGTGTCGCTCGTGCAGCGCAACGAATTTACCAGGAACGTTTTCCTGGTAGACGACTACCTGGCCGCAGAGTCTTCCAAGACACATACCGACGCATACGCGAGACTGGCAGTGTCACTTTTCATGAAGGGGCCATATTGTGCGACATAATGTTGAAGTGGACGAGAGAATACTGGCACTTTTTGAGGAAGACCCTACAAGAAGCATCAGAAATGTGGCAGCACATCTTGATATTTCAATATGGAAAGTGTGGAAAGTTCTTCAGCAAAACGAAAAACATCCATTCCACTACACTCCGGTGCAAGGTACGTAATTTTGAACTAACTTTAAACCCGTACACACTTTGTTTGACGATGCCTTTGTTTAGCAGGTAATGGGTATGACGTCACTACTTCCAGGTAGTGAACCAGCCCATACAAACGGTCCGACGCCGCCGGTCATTAAAAATCTCATTGTGCAATTATTTACTGCTCAACAGGAATTTAAAAGAGTTCTTTGTTTGTAGGTCTTGAGGGTGGCGACTTTGACAGACGAGTGGCATTCTGTCGGTTTATGTTACACACGGATGTGGATGATCCTAATTTCTTAAAAAGAATATTGTGGACGGATGAATCCAAATTTACCAAAGAAGGGATCCTCAATCTTCACAATCTGCATCACTGGACAAACAAAACGGAAAACCCACATGTTAAAAGGCAGAAATCTTTTCAAAGGAGGTTTAGTGTAAACGTTTGGGCAGGAGTGATTGGGAATCAGGTAGTTGGACCGCATTACCTGCCCGATAACCTCAATGGCGATAACTATTTGGAGTTCCTTCAAAATGACCTGCCCGAATTAGTGTCCGAGGTGCCCGTATTTAATGAAAATGTTCCCAAAGTATTCCAGCATGACGGCTGTCCCGCGCATTGGCGTTTGACTGTGAGGGAATATCTTGACGATGTGTTCCCCAATGCGTGGATTGGTCACGATGGCCCTATTGCATGGCCGGCACGTTCCCCAGACCTAACTCCGCTAGATTTTTATGTCTGGGGACGTGCCAAAGAGCTGGTATACGCCACGGAGGTTCCGACTAGGGAGGTACTACTTCAACGCATTGAAACGGAGTTTAATCAAATTAAGGAGGAAATACGACTTCGTACAACAACTGTGGAAATACGAAATAGATGTCGGGCCTGCATTCGCAATAGCGGCCAACAATTTGAGCAGAATATGTAAAAAATGATTAAATAAATGTTAAAAATGCAATTATTTTTTATTTCTAGTAACCGTCCCCCCCAAAAAAGAGAGATACGAGACAGATTTTACCTTACAAGAGTGAGATAACAGATTAAATGAGTTCTTGAGGTATAATTTAAGTAAAAATATTTTTTTTAATCATAATTTCAAATTTAGTATTTTGTGACTCGATTCACAATTCTAGCGAATTCACAAAGTTGTAAAAAGATTTTTATGGCATGTGGCACATCACTAGCAAGAGGATAGACTAGAGAGTTTTTGAGGGAGTTGGAAGATCCCGGTCGCTTTTGGTTTTTTTTTTATAGCCATGTAAATAGCTGTAACATGGACAGCTTTAATTGAAGTCCGAAACTTTGCGAGTAAATTAAAAAAAAACTGGATGGCTAATGTCACTAATTTTGAATTTAAAAGTACTGTAATACAATACACGTCTAAATAAAATTAAAATTCAGAGTCTACGACTTACACTTTTTTTTTATTTTGAAATTGAATGCAAAATTTGGGTATTTTTTTATAAAAAAATAAAAAGTCGATGAAAAAAAAGCCACAGGGCATGAGAAGTGTTTAGGGGTCTGAAAGGATAGAAGGTGACCCCCCCAGTCGACCATTTCAATTTGGCACACGATGCACCAAACACCCTGTATTTTATAAGAGAACTTTATTTTTTTTTTTTTTTTTTTATTAATGTTCAAAATGTATATCTCAGAGTTAATTATTGTATTTTAAAAAACCACAGAAGCCTTTGATGGCTTATATATGGCTAGTGAGTTCGGAAAATATATATCTAATATGCTACTAGAAACAATGTGTTTTTAAGTTTTACTTACAAAAAATCAAAATAGTCTTACTTATTATAAACTTATTACAATATTTTTGCGCATATAAAACGTTTAATTTCCTACGTACAATTGTCGCTCACCAACACAAATACAAAGCTCATGACTATATTCAATATTCAGGGACTTTTTCCATGTCTTTGACACAAAATAAAAATAAGTTTATTGACACTAAAATACCTTTGTATACAAAACCAATACTTTTCTTTTAGGTACATTGGAATTTTGGGAAAAGGCTGCACAAATAGTGAAAAGCCCTGCCTCCTAAACTAGGGGAACCCTGTGACCTAGGAGTCAGTGTTCTACTGTAACTTCGTGTACAAAAGAAACCTTTTTGTACGCGTGTACCCATAATGACCTGATGTAACGATGTTGGTATGTTGGTAAGTGTGTGTGTAAAGGGGGATGGCTGTGTGAGTAGGATGGGGTGTGGTATGGTGTGGTGTGGTGTGGAGTGGAGTGGTGTAATGTATGACAGGGGGTGTTTGTGGGGGTGTGTGTAGTCGTGTAAGGTGTGATCGTGTGATGATGCATCCGATGTGTTTTTGTATCCGTTTTTGTAGAACAATAGTGATTATTAAGTGCCTAAATTATTTTAGAAATAAGAAATAACAGTGATCAACTGCCTACGACACTGTCCTTGCTTTGTCATATAAAAACAATGTAAACGATTAAGTTACAGTCAATGGCAAAGTTAAAACCGCAATAAAATGGTCGAACAAAAAATATATCATTTAGGTGTACGCTCTGATGCCTTTACAAGCACATAATTGAAATTGGTGCGACTTTAAACAAATAATGTCGCTGTTTCAAAGCCATTTTATTCATTTGTTTTTATTTATCTTGTGAATTTTGTGCATATAGTCAATATAGAGATGAAAATGATTATATACAAAATTGCTGTATTTAGGTAATGCACTTTTGCTGACAAACTTTATTGCAAGAAGCTCCACAACTACATAAATTATTTATAAATTGAATATTATAGATTATTTTTATATTACATAGTGTAATTAATTTATAAAGTTATGTCTAACGCGGATAAAAAACTGAGAGTCACGCAAAAACTATCAATCGTATTTATATAAAACCTCCACAATTTTGAAGATAATTTAATTATTTATCTTTGTACACGTGTTTTATTAAAATACCTTTAGTTTTATGTACAATAAATGAATAATGCGTCTAATTTGGGGCAGCGCTCCTTGATAGGCGAGTCCTATTACTTGCTGGACATACGACGCGTTGCGTGAGCTCAGCACAGAACACGCAAGCTAACCACGCAAGGCCATTGGCACATATCTGCGTCTTAATATGTAATACAGTAGTTGCACATATTAGTTACCGAGTTTTCAATAAGCCATACAAATCGCTAACTCAATGATATAGAGGCCTTCTTTACTACAAAAGATCTTATTGTTTTCTTATGTTTTCCATAACATACATCACTTAACGGTGTTAGAACCGTGAACAATGACCGTTATATAGCTTTAAGTATATAATGAGATCATAATGAGATACATTGAAGGCACATTGACCTTATGAGTCAGAGATGGACTAAGAAAATTATTTCTTTTGAAGGACAATAGTGACAGGTTCAAAATGCATTGCTCGGTTTGTTTGGAAGATGTCACTCAAAAATGTAAGGAAGTTATCAATGAATTTCAATTATTGTGAGAATGATTCATTGTTTATGGAAGATGGTTTTCTTAGTTACTTTTATTGGCGCTAATTTAATAAAATATAGATCCGCAATTGCTACCAGAGGCTCGTTATTTTTATTTTTACCCACGACACAGGGAATCCTAGTGTCCAGGGAATTTTTAAAAACCTAGCACCTAAGGCTCGACCTATGTAATCTGTTACTATTTTTTTTTTTTTAATATTGTTCCGTGATTTTTTCTGAACTGAATAAAGTTTTTATTTATTTATTATTTATCAAAAATGCATAGTACTTTGTTTTTTCGTTTGTCAAACCGGTTTATGATCGCACTGTGTTGCTATAACAACGAAATATGCAACTATTTGGCATATTTATTTCCTTGGCCAGCTCTTACCACACAAAAGAATTACTCCGTAACCTTTTGAGCCGGAAAACTACATTAAACTTACATTCTATCCAACCTTCTTCTAAATACTTTACATTTGACCAATTCCCTTCTATTTTTAAACGTCAAAATCATCGACCATGAAACAAAATCAAATCGCAACGAAATTCCTTAATATATAAAAGTCAGCCCGAATTTCAAAATCGATATACCTCAAAGTATGTGAAACATTTAAAGAACAATAGTCTAAAATACCAGCGTATCCTATCACGTAGTTCCCTTGACATTACACGATATACTATTCGATTCGCCTCTCTAATGTCAAATTGGGCGGATGACATTCGTGACATTATTGTTTACATTGTCATTAGGTAGATGTGTCATTGTTTTTGGAACAATTAAGAAAAGTGGGTGTAGATGTGTTACTAACTTTATTAATTTTTATCGATGGCTAAAGGGTATGCACTGATTTTGGAATGGTATGAAATCATAATCTGCTTTAATCAAGCGATACACTATGTTGACGCAATTATAATACTTTCCATGTGACGGAGATCTGCGTTCCTAGCAATCCTTCAATAAACATTACGCCTGTGTCCCCAGAAGGGTTAGGCAGAGTTGCAACTATAGTACACCCACATTTCGCCAGTTATATGTAATAGAGGGCGAGCCTATAGCCATAAACCGGGCACAAATCCAGACTCCGGGCTCCCACTAAGAAAGTCCAGATTAAAAACCCAAATGTCGAGGTTGTGTGTGTGTAATTTTGGCAAAGTTGTTCTTTTATTATGTTTTGTGGGAGATAATATTAGGGATGGATTATGAGTAGGTTCAGGTCAATAGTTCAACTAGTAGGAATCAAACAACTTACGCTTTGGTCTATCGCAACATGAAACTACCTACACCCTATTTTTGTACATCATTGGAATGACATTATATAAAGCACGCTAAGCCATTGGTCCCGGTTGTCATTCGTAGATCTTTGAGAGTCATTACGGGTAGTCAGAAGCCAGAAAGTTTGACAACCAGGCTACTAGGGGTATCGTATTACCCAGTAACTGGGCTGTGAAGGTCAGATAGGCAGTAGTTCTATGTAAAACACTCATTAGACAGGAAGCCGACCCCAAAATATTTATTTATTTTATTTTATTTTAAAGTTTTTGGAAAACTTACAGCTTAACATTTTTGCACGATTAAGAATAACAAAATTAAGGCCAATTAAAAGTTTTTACATATTGTTTTAAGTAAAAACCGTATCATAAGTAAACATGTGTTTAAAACAGCGTAAATTGTAATCAATTAGTTTACGTGATCAGAAAAGAAATCCCAAAGAGTCGTTTATAATTTTGAAAATTAAAAAAATCGATGTGACGCCCCGGCTGCAGACCGCATTATACGTATGACTCGCTCTGATTAAGTATGAATTTTGTCTGTAATTCGTTCGTACCACAGGAGTATGCAATAGATAAGGATTGCGCAGAAAAGCAGAAGGAACCCGCAGTCCGATTTTGTTCAGCAATTCAGGAAGCCCGGTAGAACCATTGGCAGTTCTAATTAAAAACGCTAAGTCTGCAATTCTTCTACGTTCAGAAAGAGAAAGTAGATGTAATCTTTTACAGCGCAGAAGATAAGTGCGAAAATAAGTTTTAGACCGGAATTGAATAAACCTCAAAAATTTCCTTTGTATGCTTTCCAAATGATTAATTTACATGTTGTAATTGGGATTCCAAACTTGAGAGGCATACTCGAGATGACTGCGAACAAAAATACAGTAGAAAATTTTAATGGTTTTGATGCTCCTGAACTCAGATGAGACTCTCAATATAAACCCTAGTGATTTTAATGATTTATTAATGATTTTATCTAAGTGTTGATCAAATAAAAGTTTTGAATCAAATACAACTCCCAAGTCTTTGACCGTATTAACTCTGGCTAGACATCTGTCTGAAAATTTATATTCAAATGTGATAGGTACAGGCTTCCGAGTGAAAGAGCACACGTAACAATTGGAGACGGTTAAATGAAGCTTATTAGTGCTGCAATAGTCCTGGAACCTGAAGTGATAGAGCATCAGATAAGGAGGATATCTTTGACATAATTTTCATGTCATCCGCATATAGAAGTATTCTAGAGTGAAGAAAGCAGGAATCAATGTCGTTGATGAATTAATTGAATAAGAGCGGCCCTAATAAAGATCCTTGAGAACTCCAGATGGGATACGCATTGATCTTGATGAATACCCATTCAGCACAACCGTCTGACACCTGTCCTCTATATACGACTTAAGCCAACGGTAGAGATTAACCCTAATGCCCATCGATAGAAGTTTACTCATGAGAACGACGTGATCAATTCTGTCGAAACATTTGGCATAGTCTGTATAAATGACATCGATTTAAGACCGATTTGACATAGCCTCAGACAAGTAGTCACTACAGAGAACGAGGTTTGCAGTTGTTGACCGACCACCCAAGAATCCATGCTGGTTTTCGCTGAAACTTAGTCTGAGAGCAGAGTAAACTTACCTGTATACAATTTTTTCTAATATTTTAGAAAACACGCACAGTATGAATATCGGTCTGTAGTTTTCAACGCAATTTCACGGCCCCTTTTTGTAATTAGGGTTATATAAGCCAACTTCTATATAGCAGGCATAACCCCGGTGTTAAGAGACCGTCTGAATAAGATTGTAAGAGGAAAGGAGGAGAGGAAGGATTGAAGGAGGTTTGGACAATTCCAGTCGAAAAATATAATTGGGAAATGGGTAGATAGATTGATTTTGGAATGGCATGGTATCATAGTCTGCTTTATTCAAGCGATACACATGTTTACGCAAGTATAACACTTTCCATGTGACGGATATCTGCGTTCCGAGCAATAAATTTGTTATTTTGACATAATGAAAATCTGCACGATCCGATCCACCCTGTCCCTTGTTGCCCTCCCCCAGTGACGCCCTAAGCGGAGGTCCGTTCTAACTGGGGTTCCCTTTGCGGTTAGTCGCTTAGTTCATAAGTTTTATGACCTGGCTGGAGGCCTTAATTTATTAAGAATAGCCATAGGATACATCGGTTAAGCAGACGACAACCTCCTAGGTTGACTTGCCTTAAAGCCATACAAAAAAAAAAGGCAATCGGTTAGTTGGAAGTTTACTTAGAACATCGAGCAGTACAGTGGCTGAATCTGAATGCGGCTGGCACAGAGCCAAGAAGCTGGCGTCGAGAAAGGTCCAAACATAGAAAAGCCTATGCCTAGTAGTAGGTGAAGTTGGACTGCGGATGATGATGATGTAGGCCAAAGCATACCTAGTGGAGCAATAAAAATGATTGTACTGTCACAATGAAAGCTTATCCGATTACAAAGGCTGCAAGTGTTGCAAGATCGACTGTTTTAAAGCAGTTACCGGCAATAGAGCACCATTACAAGTTACGTTAGATTTGTCACGCACAGAATTTACGTCGTTGTTCTCACAATCATAAAACAGATTTCGTGTAAATGATACTCGTAATGAATGGTTGAAGTCATTAAAAGTTTTTATAGTGATGAAAGAAAAACACGATAGTCCCATAAAAGTCACTTATGCAAAACTAAGAAGGGAAAACTTAGTTAGAAGATAGCAGATAATACTTGCTTTATTGTTCACTTACAAAAGTTATAACACAGCGCTTATACAATATCGTTAAGGCTCCTGCAAAGGCACCGCGTGTCGCGCGACGAGCCATGCCTTTGTGTCGCGTGCGAATCGCGTCGCGTGGCGCGCCCGAGCCTTTAAGTTATAGGAGGAGATTATTAAAGAGGTCCAAGATGCTTTTGACGACGCCAACGTAGGAGTAGGTAGTATAGCGAATGACCGTAAAAAGACGGCAGAATAGTAAAATATAAAATTTTACAGGAAACGAGTGGTGTTCTTGCATCATATAAAAAATGATTGTGCTAGATGGTGTCGATTTGAACAGTTCCGGACGAAGCATATTATTAATACACAGCTTCGGTTGTAGGTACGGATTCTATTCAATAGAGTTGTATTTTCTCTCTGCCATTTTGCATGAACTAAGTTGTCTAGGACCTGGCACTATCAAACTTAAAGCATCCTACAACCTCAATGTCAATCGGATGCATATTTACCTAAAGTTGAGGTGTTGGCTATTATGGAATGGGCTTTTGTGTTGAAAAGATCCCGGGATTCCAGGATCGACAAATTTTGACTTCTGATTATAGAATCGAATGTATATTTAGGTACTCAGGTGTTGACTAATATGGAATGCACTTTTGTATCGAAAAAATCCCGGGATTCCGGGATAGACAAATTTCTTTCGAGTTCGAGAGTATATTCGATTATATTTTGAGAGTATTATAGAATCAAATATATATTTACTAACGTTCAGGTGATGGCTAATATGGGATGCACTTTTGTATCGATCGCATGAATTTAGCGATTACGGAATTGATAAATTGTGTGTTGTTTTTTTAATTGTGTGTATAAATTGTGTGCTCAACTGGCATAGCAAACGTCAGGATAAGTAATGATAAAAATTAATTTCAAGTAAACAAGCATACGAATAGTTATGTGATCCCGGTTTCCCGGTACTTTTCAAATAAATAAAACCACACATTTAAGAAGCCGTCTCCATGCCATGTATCCGATAAGTGGTGCATTCACGGATTTTCTGGAATCCCGGAATTCATATTAAAAAAAAAAATTGAAGCCGCTTCATAATTTCCTAGCCAAACATTAACATTAGATAAATATGCATCCGAATATCCGATCTCTAATCATAACCCATATAAAACCGACATATTTTATCTATTCAGGTAAAAAAAATCAAAGATGATGATGAAAGTAAGAAAGAAAGAAAAATATGTTTATTTGTCCCAGAAACACGTGCATACAAAAATATAATTAACTCGAGTTTTACAATAAGAAAATTAAAACACAAATCACGAGCACAAAACAAAAGTCGGCAGCTGCTGGCACGCCATGACTGTGACAAGAAGGCTTCCACTCAGCATGATGCTTTGCTATGGGGGGCCCACAGCACAGCGCTGTCTTTCAGTGGTCACCCGAAAAAGACGCCATTATAATGCCATTGATGATGCCGTTATAAGCAGGTTTAAGTACCAGGTACCAGGTATGCATAAAATGTAAAAGTTCACAATCACAATCTTCCGAAGGTTTCTCACGCCTACACCCTCTTTGTGCCGTTGATATTGTAATGGTTCAGGGTGCGGCCATATTGGTGTTTGAAAAGCGATCACTCAAGGAGTTTTTCATATTAGAAATGTGTAGTAGGAATTATAATAAATTTATCTTCTTCTTTCTTCTACGCTTTTGTCCTCTCATGAACAGAATATTAGGAATATTATTTTAAATAATAATGATCAAAAATGGTATCCGGTTAGACTGGAAGCCGACCCCAACATGGTTGGGAAAAGGCTTGGCAAATGATCAATCTGCCTAGCCTTTTCCCAACAATGTTGGGGTCAGTTTCCGGTCCAACCGGATGCAGCTGATTACCAAGTATTTTAGATGGTGAGACAGCCGGGACCAACAGCTTTACGTGCTTTCTGAGGCACGGAGGAGTCTCGGTATGAAAAGATGGTCACCCATCCACGGACCAACCCCGGCAAGCGTAGCTTAACCTGACGGATTGACCCGTGTGGCTGTTATTACTTAGCCATGAGCTCCTCTGGCTAGGCAAATGATGATGATGAATTATCAAAAAAGGTTTAAAAAAAATATCATAAGTAGCAGGGAAATTGAAACATTCACTAGACACTTAATTTCTCTTGCTTTGTAGTAGAGTCCTAACAAGTTATAAATTATTCACATAAGCGTACCTCGTGTTATTGAATCCGCTACCTCACATGCACCATGTTCCTACCTTATGTCTAAGTCACGGAACTTCCCATAGCGCCTCGATAAAGGTCACGCTCAAACGGTGCAAACATTTTTGTAATAGGCTTGATCTGTTCTATCCTTTAGCTAACAAGAATATTATACATAAAGCATCCTAAAGTAAAAACCCCGACAGTCTTGAGTAGTGATGTACAGACCAGTCGCCGACTACAAATATGGCCGACCAGTCGGCGACTAGTCTGTACATCACTACTCAAGACTGTTGAGGTTTTTACTTTAGGATGCTGTATGTAAAATATACGTATTCATGTTAGTTATAGGATAGAACAGATCAAGCCTATTACAAAAATGTTTGAGCGTGACCTTTATCGAGGCGCTATGGGAAGTTTCGTGACTGGTTGTCAGGCCAATATATTCAATAATTATGAAGGAATCTTTTTAATAACACCGTTACTCTGAACACAACCCCATTTTCCATAGTCATACCCATTTTCCATAATCTTTAACCTCTACCTTATATAATATTCCACATTTCTATTTATTACAATTTGCTTGTGCATACAATTTATGTTTATTTTGCATAATAAAACAGAAACAAATAATATTGCTACTTTGTGAAGTAATGTTATATTTGGACATGTGTTTTGAGGTCAAAACACGGTGTTTTACAATTCTTACATAGTAATTAGTGTAATTACACTTGTTTTAATAAAAATAACAATGCAATAATATGATTTTATATATGTATTGTGTAGATAAATCCATCACGTCTAAATTGTTGGACTGTGTTGCGAATTACATTATTATTTATGAAATCTTTAGATTTTAATAGCGATGTTAAACTACCTAGATTATTTTTCATATATTAATTTGGGTAGTGTAAAATTTGTATTATTCAAAGTAATCATTGAATACTATGTTTTTCGTAGGTCAATCAATCTGCCTAGCGTTTTCCCAACTATGTTGGGGTCGGCTTCTAGTCTTTTTATTTTATAATACCAGTATTTTACATGGAGTGACTGCTTATCTGACCTCCACAACACAGTTGTTGGGTAATACGATATCCCTTGGTAAGACTGGTTGTCAGACTTTTGGGCTTCTGACGACCCGTAACGACTGCCAAAGGTCCACAAATGACAGCCGGGACCAACGGCTTAACGTGCTTTCCGAGGCACGGAGGAGACGCGGTATGTAAAGATGGTCACCCATCTACGGACCAACCCCGGCAAGCGTAGCTTAACCTGATGGATCGACCCGTGCAGCTGTTATTACTTAGCCACGAAATCCTCTATGAACTATGTTTTTCGCAGGTGGCTGATATAAACTTTTGTTTTGTGTATTATGTACTAATTATCTGGGCTATCGTGTATGATAAATAAAGTCGACCGAGCTCTTCTCGGGTGATACAGAGAAAACGAATTTTCCCAGATAAGAGACCTAGCTAGATCGATTTTTCGCCGCCGTAAAGTTTTAGCCGACTAGAACTGGGTGTAGGTTACCGTTACAGTTAGTTAAACTTTGGTGTAAGCTGAAAGGTAGGTTAGGTTAGAACTGTGACCACACAATGCATGAGCCGAGCGAGCCAAGCGAGCGGTGCCTCGGTAGCAGCCGGCGAGTGGCAGGGTCCGAATGCAATCGGTTCTAGCCGGCTAAAACTAGGTGTAGCCGTACTTCGGGTTTTAGCCGTAACTTAATAATATATACAGGGTTATTGGTAAAACACCAACAACCTCTTCATTTCATTGTACTCATCATTATGAATAACTTTTACTATGGGACCAAACCTGAAATCGCGAAAAAAAAATCAGCTGTTCAGTACACTTTGACGGATTATGCGAACATAAAATGTACTGAACAGCTGGTTTTTTTTTCGCGATTTCAGGTTTGGTCCCATAGTAAAAGTTGTTCATAATGATGAGTACAATGACCTCTTAAGAGGTTGTTGGTGTTTTACCAATAACCCTGTATACATACAAATATTGCTCATTTAATAATATAAGATTAAGGCCTACATACAACTTATAAATTAGGGCGTCGCTAGGTGAGGGCAGCAAAGGAATGCTTGGATGGGATCAAAAACTTTTGTTAGCAGCAAGGTCACTTTATAATGATCTACTGGTGTCCATTTCACTTGAAATAAAAATAAAGAGCTTCCTTCCACAAATGAGGGGAGACTTGACCTGAAGATGAGCTAGACCTCACGGCTATCTGATTGCACAGCTAACAGGGATTTCGGGGCTAATCTAGTACATCCCTTTTAAGAGAATGATTTATTTATGTGTTTTTAATTCGGGAAGAATTGGTCAATGCAGTGATGAGCAAGACTGAGCATCAATTTGCTTGTCAGAAATGGATGGACCTATTTTTAAGCATTGGAGTGGTATTACCACTTTACTAGGCTGTTAGTACTATCGACAAAACGGATGCCTTTACACCTTAAAGTTGCTTTTTGTATAGCAGTGATTCATTGAAGAAGCCCCTATGATCTGTTCTCGTCCAATAAATAGAAATTCGGAACGGAACAAAACATTTGCAACAAAATTGTTTCAAAATTGGAACGATCCGGCGTTTGTCGATGGCACATAATAATAATAATAATAATAAATATCTTTATTTCCCGAAAATACAGATAATTGTACATTAAGTTTACAATTTTGAAAACACTGTAGAGTACATTACATAAAACATTTCCAATAAAACTTTCCAATTGAAATGTATGAGTGGACTGTGTCGATTTAACTTAAGTAGGGAAAAAAGTTATAAGTTATGAAAAAGAAAAATATAAGTTACTTTAGTTTTTAAATTATGCATGCATAGGTGAGTGCGATGGTGAGGGTGAGTGAATGTGATTATAGGTGTGTTTATGTTTGTGTGTGAGTGTGTATACGTAGGTGATGTGGTGATTGTGTGTAAGAGAGTGATAGAGTGATATGTGCGAGTGTGTATGGATCCGAGGATAAGAGTGTTTTTGGAAGCAAGGAGATGAGTGTGTGCTTATTAGGTGATGTAGGTAAGTAAAGTCTCCGTTTCGGCATAGTCCAGTGTAAGTAGCCATTCTGTCACTTTTAATTTTAGGTTGTGTTTGTTGAGGTCTAAGATATTCAGTTTTTTAGTAATCTTTTTGTAAATGTAAGCGCTAATTACATAAAACTGATGCCTTGCGAACGTGGTCCTATGTTGGGTGCCTGAGGGGAGGTTTGTGCGCTTTTTAGGGTTTGATGGGGGAATGCTGCTATGTTTCCTAAGAACGGATTGAAGCACAAAGAGCTGACGGACTGTAAGAACCTTACAGTCTGCGTACAGTTGAGTTGTTGGGTATCTTTGGGGCTTCCTAGTCATTACTTTTAGTACGGCTCTTTGTAAACATAATATCGTTAGTTAATTTTTCAATACATATATTAAAAAAATAATACAAATACAAACATAATAAAATAAAAATAATAAAACAAAAATAATATACAAATAAAACAAAAATAATTTTTGAGTCCTAATATCCGAAAATTTTGTAGTCCAATTTAGGTCTAAATTGGACTACAAAATGTTGACCCACTGAATCTATACAAACAATCAGTGAAAGGACTTAAAGGGCTTAATTGAAGGACACGACTACGTCGTAATTTGTTAAAACTCTCAACTTTACGAACGGTAAACAAATGAGGTGCAGTAAACAGCTGATGACTAATACATATTTTACAGAGATGATGTTTATGAGATTACGTATATCTATTGGCTAATCTAAATCTTTGTGATAAGACTAATCTAGGCTTTATAGCAGTGGGTCATTATTTCCGAGTGTCTTTAAAAACTGCCTAAGCCGTCACCTTGAATTTCTTATACTATTTCTTCCCCTCTTGAGACTGCGTTAGCATAATGATAATACGTGTAAAATATTCATTGAAACCCAGTTGGTTCAATAAACTTTATGAAAAACGCGAAAATAGTTGTTTTCGACATTAAACTACGAAATAGTAATTAAATGAAATTAATTAAATTTTAGCCATCCCATCTTCCTAGCATGGCGGGCTGGGCAGGGACGGCTGTTGCAGGTGCGGAAAACTTCAAACGGCGAAAATATTCCAATCTTATATGGGAAACACTAGGGCCATTGAGGTCCGAGTGCCTACTTGGTTTTTCAAGATATCGTGCAATGCTTCAAGCCTTTTGGGGACTTTTGCTATTGACAGCGATGCGGACGAATTTTTTGATGCCCTATGATTCTTTCCCCTCCTATTTTTATATAAGTACATGTACATAATTATTATTAGGTATTATTTTAAAACAGTTAGTGTATAAGTAGTATGTAAATGTTATCTTGTTTGATAATAAAAGTTATGGCATTCTTTAGTAAATTTATGACGTTATCAAATAATAGGGAGCCAACCACCACCTCTTGAAGCAGCATTATTTTAATATTACTTCAGTGTGAGAACAAGATGGATCTATACAGGACGTCTAGCTCCATCACTTAAACACTTAAATAAGATTAAAATAATACTGCTTTAAGAAGTGGTGGTTCTAGGTGCAAACATAACATAACACCATGCCTGTATTCCTGAAAGCGTTGGACAGAGGTGTGAAGTACCTACCTACACCAACATTTTTAGGGTTCCGTAACTCAAAAGTAAAAGATGGAACCCTTATAGGATCACTCGTGTGTCTGTCTGTCCGCCTGTCACAGCCAATTTTCTCCGAATCTAATGGACCGATTAAGTTGAAAGAAGATTGACCAGACCTTTTTTTTTTGGGTGACAAATCATCATATAACTTCTCCCACTCTGGGCGGAGCGTGAGGGCGTGTCAGACTCTTACTGACTAAAACCCACCCGTGTTGCTTCAGTTGCCTGTGCCAGGGCCACGGTAACTCTTTCGAACAACCCGCGACCCTAGCAGGCATCGGCCCTAGCGGATCCCATCAGTTACTGCTGACATCTCTATGAGGCGCGCGTGGAACACAAAGTGCCGTTGCCCTCGGCGTGGTCCTTATCGGACGGCGAGCTACCCATTGCTCGCCGGTGGCCGGGAATCGGTTCTCAATTCCCGACGCCCAGGGCGTCTCCTGAGCGACTAGGGGCGTGAGGGCATAAATATTGCCTTTCCCTCATGCGTTCCGCCTCCTCCTACGTGAGCATTGCTACTCCGCAGGAGGCGGTGACAGCTTCCCATGCACTCTCGCTCTGTACCATGGCCTGGACCAGGGCCGGACGTAAGAAATCGCTGCCGCGGATCGCCTTTGCGAGGACGCGGCGGTGCTCGGCCCAAGCCGGGCAGACCTCCACTGTATACTCCACCGTGTTCTCCAGGCAATCCACACAATGGTAACACCCGGGTGTGTCCTCCCGCCTTATCCGGAACAGGAACCTCCTGTAGCCAGATTGAACAGCGGGCCTAGTCAAAGTAACATTCGATTGGCGGTGACGCTAGTAGAAAAGGCAAAAATGTATGGGGTTGACATAAGCTATCGAAATGTCACGTGATCGTAGATCAGCATTTCCATAGAAATGCGCGTCGATAGCGATTGTAGAAATAGAATCCATTTGGCTAGGCCTATAGACCTGGTATTGCTATTTGTTCTGTGATGACTTAAGCTTATAATGTTGATAATTCCTGTTTTTAAATATGATGATTTTATCTAGTAATGCAAATCCTTAATTCTCCGCATAAAAAAGAAAACAGAAATATTAGTTTTTATTTTGATTTCCTATTTTACCCATGCATAGTTTATTTTCACGCAAGATTTGTCACGTCATTGGCATGGCATTCAAAGAGTATGTAAACAATAAAACCTTCATGACTTACGCAGAATAAGTTAATTACGCATCCAAAGATTAATATTATATTTGATAATTACTTACAAGAAATATTAATTACGCATCCAAAGATTAATATTATATTTGATAATTACTTACAAGAAATATTAATAACAACAATTAGTTGTTATTAATATTTCTTGTAAGTAATTATCAAATATAATATTAATCTTTGGATGCGTAATTAACTCATTCTGCGTAAGTTATTTAGTTATTATAACATTGTAGTTTTTATTACATTTTGTTAATGTGTTAAAAGTACGTAGACAAATCTTTAGGTTGTACAAAAGGCAGAATGTATTCGGCAGTTTTGTTTGTTTAATTCATCGTTTTATACTCTTTGAAAACAGAACAAACGCGTGCCATAAAGAAATGCGCGCACATCCCGAGGAAAATACCTATAAATGCTGGTGAACGAATGGAGTACTCTTTCTAGCAAGCATGTATGCATGTCTCATTCGTTTTGTTTTAAGTAGCCTCGAACGGATATTGTTATTACTTTTTACGTCTCTTGGCATTTCTCGGGACAATGAGGTCCCGGACCTTTGGAAGGCGTAAGAGATGCCGAAGTCAACTCGCAGAGGACCGTTACACGTTTTTAATGAAATGAGGCATCAACCGACTATTATAGTATCCCATATCCTAATATATCTATTTTTTTTAAAGACAGAAAATAGTTATATAGCTATAGATTACAGGGAAACCAATAAGAAGACTTGATTTTATTGTCTTAAAATAACATGGTAAATCTCTCAATATTGTGCGTACAAACTTACATTTGCAGTTGGAATGTATGGGAGAACATGTTTTTCAACTACAATGTTAAGTTTGTTCTTGGGATAAATTCATCGCAACTACGGAACCCTTTATTGTGCGTAGTCCGACACGCACTTTAATTTTAAACCGTGCCGTATTGACCTACACAACAGACTCACAGCCCTGCTGACCCCATAACACTAAACTTAAAGTCATCCATCAACACACGCGCATACATTTAAAATACAGGTCCACCTAAATCGTAATTCCGCCATATTATTGCGGAAGTAATGGCTAAAGCGAGGTGACTTCCTGTTGCTAGTGTTGGGAAAAGATTCATCGATAACTGTTATGATAATAATATAATTTTTTTATTTTGGTTAATATTATTGTGTTTGAGTTACGTGAAGATGACTATAGATAATGGATGTAGATATAATTTACAATCAATTTAATTCTTTGTTTTTATTTTAATATATTTAGTAGAAAGAAAAGTATTTAGATTGATGATAATTGGACAATATTACAGATATTCTATATTTATTCAACTGTTTAAAAATAAAGCATAATACTTACTTTCAATAGTTATTATTGTGCTGGATTGTGCAAAAGGAAATTCAAAACCATTTAAATCGTTTGACGGGTTAGTCACAGTATCTAAATGCAAGTAATTGAAACTGGGATAACGAATCTTATTACATCATGATACTTACATAGTTATCATTCGCTCCGCAAAAACTAGACCTTGATATTTCCTGATTTTAGAATGTATGTGCAGGCAACAATAGAACTAGGAATGTATAAAGTCTGAACAACCAGTCTTGCCAAAAGGTATCGTGTTACCCAGTAACTGGGCTGTGGAGGTTAGATAGGCAGTCGCTCCATGTAAAATACTGGTATTCAGTTACATTCGGTGAGACTAGACGCTGACCCTAACGTGGTTGGGAAAAGGTTAGGCTGATAAATGCGTATCACAGAATATTTTAAGCAAAAAAAAAAAATACATTTCATCAAAATCCAAACCCGAAAAACGACACCATATTTCTCACTATTTTATCATCTTCAGAAACCTAAATTTTATGCAAATATAAGTTTTCCATTCTATTCTAAAACAATGTCTAAGATTTAAAGAATTAAATGTTCAGCCTTTTATAGCACACGTTTAGGCCTTAAAAACGGCCAAGTGTGGGTCGGTCTTGTGTACAAAGGGCTCGGTGCCATCAAAACTAGCTGTTACAGAAATCATTGTAGCGTATACTTAGGTCATCTGTTTTCTGTACCTATTTCTTTGTAAGAATTAATTACTGATAGCATCATGTTAGTAAAACCTGGTATTCCTAAAGGTTACAGGGGGTAATAGCTCGTTAGAAGCCAAGAGGTGCTGACACTGATGACGCGTTTGATAGTGACTTTAAGAATGTGGATGCCAATGTGCTATTGTGCATGCAATCATTAGTTTACTAATCTATCCTAAACCAAGTATCTTGCATGTAACTGTTAAAAGTTCAATAAAAACTATTTTTTATTATTAAGAGCACTTACGTTGAAAAAGGGTTTAATCAGGTGAGATGAGAAGAACTTTACGCTTCTGTCAGCAAATTAAAAAAATGTCTACTGATGTTGTGATTGTTTCCACAAAAGAGTAAAAGGCAATAATGACTAGGAATGTTTTGGTATAGGTGCAATTGTTAATTCAATTTCAATCTAAGCAGACCCTCTTCTCTAGAAGAGATCCGAAAAGCTCTAACTCTTGGGGTCGTGGCTAATATGCAAGCTATTAGTTTATTTATTTAATTCTTATCAACTTTGTGAAAACGAGCACTTAAAACTTCATGAATTGACCTTTGGACGTATTTGTGTATATATTATGAAAAAACTGGATGTTAAAATAAAGTTATTTGAATTTTTTAATAAATTATCTATCCCTGTACGGTAATAATTTTGCCATTTTCATACTCCGGGAGCTATTTATTTACGCCCAAAGATACGTTGAAATTAGTGTTAAAATATGGAGTTTTCGACGCTCATAACTTCCAAACCTATATTTTTCCCGACTCTGCTTCCATACAAGGCTAGATAATGACGAGGAAAATGGATATAATTTTTAGTTTTGAACGTACACCGCACCGTCAAACAGACCAGTAATCACTATACTACGTTTGTATGGAAGAATGACCGACAAGCGTAACCTTAAGTACTGAAAAAAAAAGTATTCCCACACTCAACACCACCATGGTCAACCTTTACCCTACAAAGTTTCCATTGTACCATAATGGTACCAATTAAATTTGGCAAATTTGGCACCAATCAGTGAAAAACGCTCCTAAATAGGTTAGTGTTAATTAGTAAAACTGTTAAATAATATCGATCTATACTGAATACGTAATAGTTAACGTCAGTTAGCTCAAAACGGTGAAGAAAAACGTATCGTGAGGAAAGCAAACATTTGAAGACAATAATATGTGATATCCAATAACCCGCACTGGGCCCTCGTGGATTACGGACAGAGAGGAGCCCTGTGTTTCAGCAGTGGGAACATTATTGACAGATTTTGCTATACAGCGAGTATCTGGAATGTGTGGTCATATTAATTTAAGGGTGTGATACAGATCATCAAACTAAACAACTTTATCCATGACAACATCGTAGGTAATCGTGAAAAAATTATAATTATCCATACTGTCCCATACATTTGGATCGAGTTGTAGGTAGGTTGTTCTTTATTGGACAGCTGACTATTTCTTTATACACGCTATACAATATGCAACAAAAACCCCGTTGTTCCTTCTACCTACGTTTAAGGAATCGGTACATACGTAATCAAACAAGTCATTTATAAAAAAAGTGTTCAACAACAATAAATTAAATAAATATTTAATTATTAATATTTGTAATCTTTAGCTGACTTCTTACCTCTGCAATTCTGCATGAAGCGATGACGCGACATCCGTTCAAAAGTAATCTGCGCGGGAGACTAAAGCCTCCTCTACACGTCGACAGATGCATCAACAGATGTCAGCTGCGGATGCGTCCGCTGACGGGTATTTAACTTCGCCAGATGCGTCTGCTGCCGATCCGTTTGTTGTCGATTTTTCTGGCACGCAACAAAGGGTTCCAGCGCGAGCGCTCCGCGTCTGTCCACACGTCTGACAACGCATCAGTATATCGGAGTGGCGAATGAGAGTGCACGCGTGCTTCTTGTAGTTTTTTTTTCTAGTTTTTAATGTCGTTCGCTGAAATGGCTAATATGTAATTTTTATTTTTATATCTACGGTCTCAACATCCATTTTTGTTGCATGCGTGTGTGTTGCGTCTGTCGAGAATTAACACAGACTGAACGACCTACAGACTAGTACAGACGTGTGGTCAGCTCGCGGTGATCCCTTTGCTTATGCATCTGTCGACGTGTAGTGGAGGCTTAAGAAACTGATTCGCAGGGCAGTGGGCGGCGGGGAAAAGGGATAGGTAGGCACGAAGTATCGACCCGGTACCCATGCGCCCCGATGTACTTGTAAAATCAGTTATTCTAAACATTTTTTTCGATTTAATAGTTATTTGGCTTTGACTTCTCGACTAGCCAATGCTTAATTTTTTTCATTATAATTTCATCAATGTGTACTTGTAGGTAAAGAATACGCCCCTAAAAGGAACAACAGGGTTTTTGTTACATATTGTATATTATGTACCTACTTCTAACAGTTATATTATGGGCGACATTGAAAAATATGCCATTTCTGTACTTCCTTACTGAATAAAATAGGGAAACTAAAACTGGCCACTTTCAGGAAAATAATAAAATACCGGTTTGTGTTGTTGTTTTCCTCGAGTAATTGGTTGGCCATTTGGGTAGGTTTATTGCAGATACTTTTTCCAGACTTACATTTATTAACTTTTATTATTATTTTACATACTTTTGCTTTCGTTTCGCCTTAAAAACGTTTTTCCTCTCGGTTTGTAGATATTTGAGAATTAATAGTTTATTCTTATTTTTACGCTCGTTCACTGCGTTTTTCGATAAAAATCTAAACTTTACGTATATTTTTTCCGGTGCTTAAGTTAGTTTAGTTTTCTTGATAAAAACATAATATGTTTTTATCAAGAAAATTGAAGCCGCTCTATATAGGCTCTGTTCTCCAGAATCTGGCTAACTATGTAAATTGTATTTAGACATTACATTAGGGTCCCAAGTCCAGTCTAACGAAGATTTATAGTGAGTCTAAAGCTTTTACTGACGGACTAGTTGGTAATTGTTCCCAACACTATTAGTGAACCCTTCCACATCATTTAACTTAGGGTGGGGTAATGTAATCGTATGGTAACATGGTTGAACGATCCCTTATACACATATAATATGTGTAGGTAAGGAATTAATTAATTATAACAGGTGTTTTTAGAACCAATTAATTCTATGAAAATTAGCTCAACCGAAAAGCTAATATAACCCGTAACATATCATTTATGGATGGTTTTATGAATACAGTTTCTAGTATTCACAACATTTTATAACTAGGCTAAGTTACAATACGCAGGAGGCTGTGTACAGGCTGAGAGCTGCACAGAGAGCCATGGAGCGTTCCATGCTTGGCATCAGGCTAGTAGACAGAGTTCCAAACGTCGAGATCCGAAGACGTACAAAGGTCTTCGATATCGGAAAGCGTATTATGGAACTCAAATAGAGTTGGGCAGGACACCTGGCAAGGCGCAGTAATCATGGCGGAGGACATTGTTGCCATCGCGGGCAAAACCTGGATGAGGCTGGCACAGGAGCGTGGGGATTGGTACAAGAAAACCCGACTTCACTCACCGCTGGGCATAGTCCTCTAGACTATGCCCAGCGGTGAGTGAAGTCGGGTTGTGGATAATGATGATGATGAAGTATTAACAGCCGCAAGGGTCGATCGTTCAGGTTTTACGCTTGCCGCGGTTGGTATGTGGATGGGGTGACCATCTTTACACCTATGTATACCATGTTTTACGCAAATAAATAATGTTATCTTATCTTGTAAGATAAGATAAAATAATTCTTGGTATGTATACCGACTCCCCGCCGTGCCTCGGAAAGCACATTAAGCCGTTGGTCCCGGCTATCATTCGTGGAACTTTGATAGTCGTTACGGGTCGTTAGAACCCCGAAAGTCTGACAACAAGTCTTACAAAAGAGGTGTCGTATTACCCATGCAGTAACTGAGTTATGGAGGTCAGATAGGTAGTCGCTCCATGTAAAATACTGGTATTCAGTTGCAACTGGTTAGATTGGAAGCCAGCCCCAACATAGTTGGCAAAAGGTTAGGCAGATGATGATGAGTATGATACTAAATTATCGTAGGTATTCTATCGTTATCGCTACAATTTATGATGTCACTTCACTATGGCTTACTAAAGTTTGAGATGTATATAGTTTTGACAGAGCTCATTTTTTTTTTATATATAATTAAGGTTGAATTCAGAAAACAAGAAATCATTATTACATAGGACTAACTTAAATAAACATCTAAATAGCCTAAAACAAAATGGTAACATATGCCTTGAAAGTTTGTTGACCGAGATGACAACTACTAGGAAAGTATGAAAGAAAAAGAGATGTTACGCCGACCCCAAATAAATTGGGATTAGGGCAAGAGATTGATGATGCTAATAAAAAAATGCACTGGTCAGTTTGACATTGGGTTACGTCGTTACAAATAAAAATCCATACTCAATCAATAATCGATAAATAAAAAAAAAACAAAACAAAAACCACCACAATAACAAATAGTCACTCAAATAAAACAAGAAACAGCTGTCACCGATAACAGAAAAAAAAAACGAACAAGGTTGCCAGCACGTAATTAAAAAAAAGAATTTAAAAAAACAATCGTACCATGTATAGGCAGCAAGCGACTGTGGCCGTTGGCACTACACTGACTCAAACGCAGTCTTCCTTGCGATCGCCTTGACCCTTACGTTCGAATGTTTAGGTGTGTGCGCACCACATACAATCAGTAGGTTTACTTCGAACAACTCCTCATATGGAAGGCACATTAAAAATGTTACGTCGAAAGAATGCTTACTAGCCCAAATAAAGAGGTCCTCTGACGCTAACGTAATTAGTATTAAATTAACATTATATCAAATACCACACTGTAATAATTTAAGAACAGATGTTTAGTGAGAATAGACATACTTTTATAGAGAGCTAGCTTTTGCCCACGGCTTCGCTGCGTGGAGGTTATCCCGATATTCCCGTGGGATAATTATCATCCCACAGGAACGTACTACCGGTATAAAATATCCTATGTCCTAATCCAGGTCATGGTATACCCATGTGCCAAATTTCATCCAAATCCGTTCAGCCATTTTCAGCCGTCATAAGGAAAAGGACGTTTCTACAGAAATATTAAAATTGAGAAAAAAACTATTTTTGCCTTTTTAAAATACAAAAGCAGATGCGTCATAATAGTAAGAATTATTGGGTTTTCGTTAAGTTTACACCAATATAAAAATACTGGTAGATGCGTAGTTGTTTTGCTGATAAATAAGTAATTAAGTCTATTAAAAAAAAATGTTAGATATGTCAGTATTAGCGTGAAAGCGTAACTACTCACTTCATCTAAATCCTATTAGAAGCATAATACTAATGAGTCAAATATAATATTAAATTACTAGGCTTGCATGAATCAACGATAATAATTATCGTTGATTCATGCAAGCCTAGTAATTTTTGTTAGGATTACTGCTCAGTAATTGTGCACAACGGGTCGTGTACTCCTGTCTTGAATTGATATACCTACTATCTTGAACTCATGCAATCCTAGTACTTTGTGTAAGGTTACCGAGGTATTTCTTTCCGAAGCGATTTTTTCCATACAAACTTTCATCCCCTATTTCACTCCCTTAGGGGCTGAATTTAGAAAAATCCTTTCTTAATCCTTGTCTACAATATAAAGAGAACCTCTGTGCAAAATTTCAGCTATCTAGGTTCAAGGGTTTGGGCTGGGCGTTGATGAGTCAGTCAGTAAGTCAGTCAGTCAGGACTTTCATTTTTATTATATAAATAGATACTATTGAGATTCAAAATCCAGCTCTCAAAATCCCTTTTACTCTGTATAATATGTGGGAGAACCATGCGACTGTGACAGCTTGGCGAATAGACGCAACGACAGGCTGCGGCCGACAATTTCCATAAATAATTTTGTTCAGAGCTCCGCACACTTGGCGTTGGGTTTCAGAGTCGCAACGACACTCGGGGAGTCACACGCTCTTGCTACTTGACGCAGCGACTAGTCACACGGTGCACGCGCACATCCGACGACAGTCACATGCGACAGGTCAGCGTCAGTGTTCCTGTGAGCGCTGAGGAGGGTGCACGTACCGTGTGTTTGTACGGTGCCAGCAACAAGGCAAATGCAACTAGAGGCTCCATATTCACTCACAGATGAACAACACGACCGCCTTTCCCGAAAACCTACTCAAACAAAATGATCGCTGTCGAACAACGTTTGTCGTAACGTCTAGTCGCAGACGCAAAGGACTTTTGTACGTGGACGCAAAGGACACCTCGATGTCTAGCCGCTGCGACAAGAGGTAGATGCAAACGACAATTTTGCATTTTGGTGCGACTAGACGCAGCGACAAGACGCACAGTTTGCGCTGGCACTTAATGTGCGCATGCGTTTTATTGTTATGAAGTAGACCTTCTGCTGTGATTATTGTTGAGTCAGCTGGTGTCATTGACGTATCATGTACTTGTCAAAAAGTTATTAACTACTCGTAAGAACTATGACTTTTTTGTCAGTTATGCGAAGTATGGTCGAAAACTCTTTCGTAGGTACAGTAGGCCGCACGTCAATGGTAAAATACCAATATAAGCCTTTTATTTATTGAAACGCCGTACTACGCCAGGCCAGCTCTAGATAAAATAACATGGTTTGTGACTGTTTGTGTGTTTCATTACATTTTATAATCACAATGTATTGTAACTGTGTCAATAACAAAAAAAAAAAAAAAAAACAGTTTTCTGTCACTACAAATAGTTGAGTTAAGTATAGCGAATTTTAAGCTGATTAATATCATATTTTGATAGCGTAAAATAAACCGAATATTATCAATATTACGGATACCTAAAAAAACGTTATATTCCTTTTCGACTTCCTGTCAGTTTATAATATGAATCTAACTACCTAAGTATGCATAATAATTATGTATAATTTTATTTTGTGAATAATATTATCATACCAGGACTAGGGGTTACCATGTTCCTGCCAGGGACAGGGTTGTTTGAAAGAGTTACCGTGGCCCTGGCACAGCACAGGCAACTGAAGAAACACGGGTGGGTTTAAGTCAGAGTCCCGCTCCGCCCAGAGCGGAAGAAGTTATTTGATGATATCCCACCCATAATACAGGGTTCCGTGTTACCCAGTAACTTGGTTGTGGAGTTCAGATAGGCAGTCGCTCCATGTAAAATACTGGTATTCAGCTGCATCCGATTAGACTGGAAGCCGACCCCAACATAGTTGTGATAAAAGGCTAGGCAGAATACAACACAGCAACGTTGCTAGGCAGAAATGATGTTGGTAAGTATAGTATTTCCCCGGACGAACTCCTTCAGAAAGAGCTGCACTAATAAGACAGTATGATTATAACATAATAATTGCTATTGATTACTTATATTTTTACGTGTCCAAAAGATGGATAGAAAATTACTTTGATAACCTTTTCAAAGAGGATAGTATGGTTCAGATCACGTTCAGGTCGAAAGTTCGGTGGCTCTGAACATTGAGTTTGTTATATCAATCGAGGCATCCGAAAGATAACTGGAGTTACGTACACCTACATGGCTAGCTGACTTATTAACTGAAGCTGAAGCTTATTAACTTAATTGACAATTAGTTTGACGATTGGTCGTTGGAGTAGATGAGTCCTGGAGTGGAGAGCTCCCAGATAGCTTTTTTTTTTTGTGTATGCCAGCTCGCAGGTCAACCTAGGAGATGGTCGGCTGCTTAACTGGGCTATCCTGTGGATACATTAATAAATTAAGGCCTCCAGCCAGGGCATATCACTTAGAAACTAAGCGACTGCACGCTAAGCTAGCGCGCAAGGGTCAGCAGCTCCCAGCTATATGAACCAACGACATTAAAAATGTGAATAAGTCAGACAGGATACGAAAGGTGTACAACATGCTATTCAAAGTGAGAGCCAACAGGCTTCTTCTGGGTAAGCTAATTCCATCGTCGACTTTGTCTCTATCGCGTCCGACCTAGACTAGAGTCAAGAGCAAACCCATCTCAAATAAAAAAAAAATAAAATAACATGGTTCTGTATTGCTTATACTCGTAATTGTTTTGGAAGTCTAATTCCAGAAAAGAACGTTGAGCGTGTCATCCTTCTTCGCATCTCCAAAGTGTCGTAATGTCAATGAATCAATCAAAGAATGGTTGACACTTCCTCATTATTATTTTTTTTTTTTACTTCAATAAATAAACTTCAAAGTAATTAAAACTATGATTAGACCTGTGATCTTCTTTAATTAATACGATAGCCTTAAAGGCAATTAGTATTCAATTATAAGCGAGGAAAAGACCCTTGATGCAGCTGCATGTGAAATTTTTAATTGCTTCACTAACCAGTGCGTTTGCGTTTTTCCTTCTGTGTAATGCCAAAATTTGTTCAATGATTTAGTGGCTGTATTTATGCTTTCCTAGTCTCCAGGTCCGGGTTGGATAGTTTTACTGAAAACTCAGGGCGATTTTCTAAAACCTATTAATAAGCATGGAAATTCAGCCCGAGGAATATTTTGCCAAATCTGTGTGTAGTAAAGGTACAGACGCCAGCAGGTCAACCTACCCGAAACTGTCAGATTTTCCCAATCAACCTTGAACCTAATGCCTTAGCAATAAAGTCGAAAATCTATTAAAGAAATCTGACAGATTGTAGTAGCTTGATGTGCTGGCGTCTGTACAACTCTGCCTAATTCTTAAATATTTAACTCATTTGTCTTAGTTTAATTACATTTATACAGTATTGTCTCTAAAGTGTATTTGGTTGTTATCAGTAGCTGTATCTTATTTATTAATGGGTTCGAATTTAAAATAACCACCAAACAGTAATGCTGAATTATTGTTTTAATGCCTATACCTAGCTACTTATACAATAATGGGACACAAATAATTGATTAATTATCTATTGTTGTATTATGTATTGTTGCACTAGGCCTGTGGTCCACTAACTCTCACATAGAGGAGTCCTGTGTCTAAACAGTGAGTGTCTGATTAATTAATTATCTATTGTTGTATTATGTATTGTTGCACTAGGCCTGTGGTCCACTAACTCTCACATAGAGGAGTCCTGTGTCTAAGCAGTGAGTGTCTGATTAATTAATTATCTATTGTTGTATTATGTATTGTTGCACTAGGCCTGCCGGTCCACTAACTCTCACATAGAGGAGTCCTGTGTCTAAGCAGTGAGTGTCTGATTAATTAATTATCTATTGTTGTATTATGTATTGTTGCACTAGGCCTGCGGTCCACTAACTCTCACATAGAGGAGTCCTGTGTCTAAGCAGTGAGTGTCTGATTAATTAATTATCTATTGTTGTATTATGTATTGTTGCACTAGGCCTGCGGTCCACTAACTCTCACATAGAGGAGTTCTGTGTCTAAGCAGTGAGTGTCTGATTAAATAATTATCTATTGTTGTATTATGTATTGTTGCACTAGGCCTGCGGTCCACTAACTCTCACATAGAGGAGTCCTGTGTTTAAGCAGTGAGTGTCTGATTAATTAATTATTTATTGTTGTATTATGTATTGTTGCACTAGGCCTGCGGTCCACTAACTCTCACATAGAGGAGTCCTGTGTCTAAGCAGTGAGTGTCTGATTACGCTTACTTTAAAGTTACGGCCGGGGTGGCAAACGTGCAGATATCTATAGAATTTATATACTGTGCTGCCTGCTCTTCTCTTCTCTTATTTTTGCGATTGTTATGATTTGATTAACAATAATTTCCCGATTTTACGAGTAATGTTTTATAGTCCAGTTTTATTCAATAATTATATAAGTCATCCTATGCCTAGCCTTTTCCCAATGCACCTGAATACCAGTGTTTTACATGGATTGACTGTCTATCTGACCTCACAACCCCGTTACTGGGTTAAGATGGGTTGTCATACCAATATATTCCACAAATATGTAGGAATCTTTTTAATTATACCGTTACCCTGGACATAACTAGGTAATACCCATTTTCCATAGTCTGCCTGCTCTAGCTTATACAAGGTGTAACTTAACTAACGCACAACCGCTTAAGGGGTCATTGTCTCATCATTATGAACAACTTTTTTATGTTCGCATAATTCGTCAAAATGTCCTGAACAGCTGATTTTTTTTTCGTGATTTCTGGTTTGGTCCCATAATAAAAGTTGTTCATAATTTTGAGACAATGACCCCTTAAGAGGTTGTGCGTTATTTAAGTTACACCTTGTATATGGTGACTGGTAATTAGTGATCGATACTTAAACATATGATTGTACTCATGATAACGAACAACTTTTACTATGGGACCAAACCTGAAATCGCGAAAAAAAATCAGCAAACGCTGTTCCCTACATTTATGTTAGTATAAGATTTTTTCCAGGTTTTTTGGGTTCCCATAGTAAGTTGTTGGTTATCATGAGTACAATCATATGTTTAAGTATCGGTCACCAGTCATCCAAAATAAAGTCAACAATCAAAGTAAAGTCAGTCAGAATAAAGTCAACAATCAAAGTAAAGTCAGTCAAAATAAAGTCAACAATCAAAGTAAAGTCAGTCAGAATAAAGTAAACAAAATTTTCAACTTCAACCCACTAACAAAAAGAAAACTAAGATGAAACTAAACACATGGCTTCAAACACTGGATAACCCAAAGACGGAAAACTTACTTAAAAGAAACAGTACACGTGATAATTAAATAGCAATGTAAGGAAACAAACTCTCAGATCCAGGCACCAAGCACAACCACTCACATACACATAAACTCTCTCTCACACACACACAACCTCACACATAAAATACAACACACTCGCACCACTCAAAAGAATGCATGCACTAAATTCCCTAAGTTTTATCATGATGTTTTATGATTACGTATTTTGATTTTAATGCATAAATTGTTAATGTTCCAAAATCGGGTGAAGACATTGACTCCTGTAACACACCTGTGTTACAGGAGTCAATGTCTTCACCCGATACATACCTATGTACCACCTAGCTCAGAAGGTAGGGCTTCAATTGAAAATGTTACTATAACATTTTAATTTTTTTTTATTTAATGGCATGGATAGCAGTCAAAATCAAATCAAATCAAATCAATTTATTCGCTGTAAGTGTCGGTCTTAAAATAAACAATTATCAGATCCATAACACTTAGTCATAATAATGTGATGCAAACATTGTTACTTAATTATATTTTCAGTTTGCATTTACAGTTTTGACTACAGTGCGAATTTAGTTCATAACACCTAGTTTGTCTGCTACATTCCTACTTGACATGTATATGTAGGCAGTGGATCAGATTCAATTAAGTGATAGATTGAACTATTCCTTTTATTATTATAATAATTAACATTTTTTATAGCTAAGTCACTAATTGTGGCAATTACCAATTGCACTATCTTATTTTGTAATTACAAATAATCATCATTAATTGATCATAAATCATACGATGACAATTTGGTAATTGAAATGATAATTAATTCGAATCCTCAAATTAATTATCTAGAGCTAGATCAGCTAAGTATAACTTGTGCACCGTCCCACGCCAGAGCCAAGACTGACTTGTTTCCTTTTTTTTATATATATGGCATCTCGTAGTTGGCCTAGAGAGGCCATTACTACTTAACCGGACTATCCTGTGGCTTCCTTAAGCGAACTCAAAGCTTTCAGCCAGGGGCATAAAACTTACAGACTAAGCGACTACACGCTAAGGGCTCCCCCTGTGGGGAACGAACCTCGGCTTAGGGCGTCGCTGGGGGGAGGACGGCAAGATGGGACAGGCTGGATCAAATTAGAATGATTATTATTATCTGGGGAGTTTAAAAAGCTACTGGCGCAGCTACGCCACCATCTGGCACTTCATTCCCGAGCAAGGGACGGGGGGGGGGGGGGAGGACGATTACTTCGGGGTCGTCACGAGGGACCTCGGCGGCGAGGTCGGAATGTCAATTTGTTTTTGTTCCTACGCTCCTTCCTACTGCTCTCCTGGAGAAGAGTTATGGGGTCATAACTAGCTGAGGAGGGGACATAACTAGCCGCCTCGACAACCAGAGGGTTGCGATAGTTGGTGGCTGAGTCGAAGAAACGCCTGGAATTGCGTTTCAAGAACTGGGAGATGGTGGGAATGTAGAGATCTACGTGGAGGATTTCGTTCCGAACGAACCATGGGGCTCCCGTTGCCTTTCGGAGGAAACGGTTTTGGAGGACCTACATCCTATGAATAAGGTGGTTTTGCGTGCGCAAACACTGAACCCGCATAGGTCATGATGGGGCGAATACACGCTGTATAAATGCGCAATTTGCACCTAAGTGACAATTTGCTACGTGCATTCAGAACGGAGTTGAGTCTACCGAGAGCGAAAGCGGGGCGCGAACGCATCTGCTTTATGTGCTCAGCGAAGGAGAGGTGGTGGTCGAGGGTCACACCAAGGTATTTGGCTCGCGTCTCCCAAGGGATCGGCTTGCCGAACATGGTGATCGATCCCTACGTCGTCGTGAGGAAACCGGCATGTCCTAGAACCAAAATTCGAAGACAACATCTATCAACTCGCACAGGCACAATAATATATGGACAGAAACTACGTACAAACGGTCGAAAAGGCACACTCACACAGACACGCGCACCGACGAGGCCCCAAGCCATAGTCGCGGTGCTCTCAGTAGATTTTTTGTGGCTTAGGCGTCTCGTCGATCCCGCCAGGGTTGCGGGTTGTTCGAAAGAGTTACCGTGGCCTTAGCACAGGCAACTGAAGGAACACGGGTGGGTTTTAGTCAGTAGAAGTCTGGTACGCCCTCCCGCTCCACCCAGAGCGAAAGAAGTTATTTGATGATTACCCATTAAAAAAAGGGTCTCGTCGGTACGTGCTTCTGTGTGTGTGCCGTTTCGTACGTTTGTTCGTAGTTTCCGTACTGTCCGTATTTATACTATGGGCCCGCGTGGTAGATTACAGCCCACTCCCTCTCAAAGAGGTCTGTCTCCGCAGTGCAAACATTATAGGGTGATTATGCTTATGTTATGCTAGTGATAAAAAAAACAGTTTTCAAAGTCAATGTAATTTATTTATCAAAAACACGGTAATTACGTAGTGTGTTCAGACATTTATAGTCCAGTCATTATAGTAAGTTCACCTCGGAATTCGAGATACCCAGCTGTAAGTCTGTAAATACTTGTATATTGACACCCTAAAAGTTGTCTCAAAACCTACATATGGTAGGGTGTAAGCAACTATTAAATTTCAAGGTCAAAGGTCACAAAAATCGGTTTTTTGCGCTTTTTTTGGAAATATCTCATTTTCTATGGGTTTTTTGCTATTTGTATTTATTATCAATATTGTAGAATACAAAATTCTCTACAAATTTTGTTTAAAAAAAACTTTTCATGCACTTTAACAGAGGTTACTGATTTTAAATAATCAATTTTTCCGTCGTTTCGTTCGACACTTGCAGTTCGTAGAGTTTTCATACCGCGCACTACTTCAACAAGCGATTCACCTCCCTGATTTATTACATAGAAAACACAAATCAGCCATAATTCTTGAAATTGTACGTCCGTAGATACAACTCAAACTGAAGGAAAGAGAAGACGGTCGTTACTATACAATACAAGTGAACATCTGTCCCGACTGGCTATAAATAGAAAGATCCGTAGTGTATAATAGGGGCCCGTATAATTCCCAGGTATAATTTTCGACGTAGTGGAAGAATTTTAAAAGAACATGGCCAATTTCTGTATGGGCGTTGGCATAGTTATTGAATTCAATTTACACCAATGATTTTTGGTGTTTTATATTCGTGAATATTGTTACATTAAATTGCAATAAATAAAACACATAAAGAACTTGTCATTACAACAGACTAGACGAAAATAGTTTCACTAAACCTTTAGTCAGATTACTGGCCATAAGTGCACAGAATAGGATTTGCTATTAAAAACCATAAGGCGTTTTAATTATTTATTTATTTATAAAATAAAACAAAAGAATAGGTATAAATAACAATTATTTATTTATTAAAGAGAATAAATAAAATTATTTTGTTACATTGTAATATGCCTGTCCTAGATGCCTACCTAGATAACTCATACATTACAGTGATGAGTTAGTGTCAAACGAGTCACATCTCAACCAGCTTTGAGAAAACAGAATATAGAAAGAAAGAAAGAAAAACATTTATTTCGGTCGCACACAGGAAAGAAAAAAAAACAACACAGAAAGAAAAACATAAACAAATACATTATTTTATAATTGTGATTGCGGGACAAAGATTAGCAAAGATTTGTTTTTTTTTCTAATATTCTTGAATTGTTAACAATATGTTATCTAAAAATCCTGCTGGAGCTTGGATATTGTTTTGGTGTCTTTGGGCAAGACACCAAAACAGCCAATCCCTGCACGTTGTCTGAAGCTGATTCCTGCATGTTGTCCGAACCCAATTCCTGCAAGTTTCGTGATAAGTCCTGCACTGCCTGTCTATTTGCTCGCATCCAGCACACATGACAAACATAGTTGTTTCTTGAGGGCTGAAAATAAATCCCAGTTAGAATAAACACATGTTTTCAAGTTTTATGTTATTGTACAATGAGAAGTATTATGTTACAACATGCCTACTTTAAAGAAGTATATGTCAAACATGGAAAATACATAAAGATAGATATTATAATCACACATACCTACTATGAGTGCTATTTTTTTATAGATTTTTATAGACATACAAGTAGATATATAAAATAATGAATTTAAAAAAAAATGCTTACCACATTAATGGTATTTTGTGATATTAGGACAGCCAGCAATGGAGAGTCCATACTGACATTATGGTGTCTTATTTTTCTAACCGATTTTCCACAACCAAGACAAACCATGTTATGCCCCAGTAGTCTCTCATGTTCACCAGCCTCAGTATTCAATAATAAGAAGCATGGTTGACAAATGAATGTATCCAGAGGCAACTGAAAAAAAGATGCACTATTTAAAATCGCATACCATTATAAAACATAAAAAAACAGACTAAGTATTATACTATTCCGACTTCATACCTGGGTTTGAGCATTGGTTAACCAACGCGAAAGTCTTGTTTGATGGTGTGCAGAAAGCGAGGATATGAGACGCCTCTGCAGCCTTTGTATGGCTATTCCGCAGTTGATGCACCTCATCGTAATCCACAAAACAAATCCAAAACGCAAAACAGTCCAGTATTATTAGCAAGGTAATCGTGTGGTAGAAGGTATCAGTCCGTAAAGATAAGCTGGGGCCAACAATATCAGAAAACAATCGCAAAACACAATCACAATAAGACGTTGAATCTGCAATCACAGAGCGTCTGCCAAGCAATGACATTATATTGACATTTGACAGTAACAGAAACACGCTGTCAAACACGTTCCGTTCCGTTTTAAAGTTTTTTTGGGTGAATTGGATAAAAACTAATTAAAATATAATATTATTATAATACGAGTATTTTATAAAATGCAACTAATACCAATGAATACAGTTTCGTATGAATAAAATGTTCCTAATGTAATGCATTTGTCGACCATATCACACGTTATCTACGAGTGTAGTTTAGGACACGTGGTTTGGAACGTCCTTTATTATATTTATCTTTCTCTATGGACTATTATGGCGAAACTTGACAAACGATAAGTTGAATTCATGTTGCATTACTTAATATTTTGAAATAATAACTGACAGGTCTAGAGAGGCTAAAAACTACGTAATAATTCATTTTTCTATTTTTATTTTACAGTGTATTTTATTATGTATGTGTATATGGAATGTACTTTTTTGTCCAGGTCCTTTACAGATTTTAAAGAGGCACTAAATTATTTTCTATTTAAAATGTCATTAGTTTAAATGGGAATATAATTATATTATGATTTAAGTTTTTCTCTTAATTATTTTTTAATTTTAGTAAACGGTTATCAGTATTATTGAATAGATATAGATTTAATGCATGAAGAAAATGATAAAATATAATATAATAGTTAATAAAAATTGACAAATATTTATAATCATTGATTTATCGATAGTTCATCAACTATATATGGCGTTTTCGACCGGAGGCACCGGTTGACCTGAAGTGATGCTGTGACCCCGCGCTCTCCGCCCTCTATCTCGAAAACGGTTCACCGTATAAAAAAATTTTTTAACCAAAATTTGTAGAGAATTTTGTATTCTACAATATTGATAATAAATACAAATAGCAAAAAACCCATAGGAAATGAGATATTTCCAAAAAAAGCGCAAAAAACCGATTATTGTGACCTTTGACCTTGAAATTTAATAGTTGCTTATACCCTACCATATGTAGGTTTTGAGACAACTTTTAGGGTGTCAATATACAAGTATTTACAGACTTACAGCTGGGTATCTCGAATTCCGAGATTCTTACCTAATTTAAGCTTAAATGACTGGACTATTAGGAGTAGGTCTACATGTTTCACCATGAAGTTTCGATGACGGCATGATTTTGCCTAGCCTTTTCTCACTATGTTTGAGGTTGACTGAATAAAGAATGAAATGCATACAAAATTAAAACATCCATTAACAAGTCGAAAACCACATGGGGAATTATAAATCAAGCAAAACTAAATCTGCCAAAAATTTCTATTACAAGTATTAAAATTGGAAATAAAACAGAAACGTATCCGCGACATTATAGCAAAAGCTTTTAATGACTTCTTCATTGATAAAATTAAGCCTATAACTCGAGATGGCATTAAAGTAACATCAAATATTACAATATTGAATAATTCTATGTTTATGGCACCAATCACTTCCAATGACCCACAGGATATAATTAAATCCTTAAAAAATACCAATAGCGTAGGACATGATGGTATTTCGACAAAAAATATTAAATATGTTTCTGATTATATTAGTGTCCATATAAGTTACATTGTTAATTTGTGTATTACAACTGGTATTTTTCCATACCATCTCAAAACAGCTGTAGTTAAACCACTATTCAAAAAAAAAAACAACAGGGAAAACATGGGGTGCTATAGACCGATTGCGCTCATACCAATTTTTTCTAAAGTCTTTAAGAAATATATCTACGAACAACTTTACAATTTCTTTGAAATATATAACATTTTAACTGAGGAACAAAAGGCTTCAGAAAAAATAAAACCATTAACATGGCTGTCTACGATTTTTTCAATAAAGTCATTACAAATATTGACAGCAAAATACCCGTGGGCTCCGTATATTGCGATATGACCCAAGCCTTCGACTACGTGGACCATAAGATTTTGCTTAAGAAGTTAGAAGCTTATGGGATTCGAGGAACCATATTAAAATTGCTAGAATCATACTCGTATTTAATAAACAGGAATCAATACTTGTACGTGGAAATTTTGAAGATAGATCCAAAGACTAAATGCGAATTAATATTTAGATCAAATAAACGATTAATTACGTATGGTGTACCACAGGGGAGCGTGCTAGGTCCCCTGTTATTTTTAATTTATATCAATGATCTACCAAAAGTAACCATTCATCACATGTCACTATTTGCCGATGACAGCACCGTAACTATTAATTACACCAAAGATTTACAATTACAAAATGAAATTAATAAAACCATTCAATCAATAATCACATGGCTAGATAACAATAATCTTAAGATAAATATTGATAAAACAAAATTATTGTTGTTCAGTCAACGACCAAAGGCTTGTAATATGTTAATAGAACACGGTAACAAAATTATTGAAAACATAGGTACTACCAAATTTTTAGGTTTAAATATAGATCAAAGGCTGGACTGGAAAATACACACAGAGGAATTAAGCAAAAGAATAAGCAAATCTGCTTATGCTCTCTATAAACTGTCTTCGATCTTAGGTACCGACGCTCTGCTTTCTGCATATCATGGCATCGTTGGCTCAATCTTAAGATACGGCATTATTTTTTGGGGCAACTTGTTTAATAGAGAACTAATATTTAAGTTACAGAAAAGGTGTCTCAGAGCGATGTTTGGACTAAAATGTACTGATACGTGTAAGCCATATTTCATCTAAAATAAAATATTAACACTCCCATCATTATACATTTATGAGGTTACGGTATTTTTTAAAACAAACCCAAAGCTTTTTAACACGTTCTGTGCGGCCAACGCGCATGCGCGATTTTCGAACGTTCACCATATGTGCTGGCGGCGCTTATGCGCGTCCATACAATTTCCTTCGAGGGCGGCGCGCCGCACCTGTGGGTTTTTTGTGCATTTCTATTGTTCTTGGCGTAATTGTTTTATGACTCATAAAACTCGAAAATTTTCAAACACACATAAGCGTCTCGCCGCAATTGGGACTAGTTTGTATCATAAAGCAGCATTTTGGAACAAATTCGCAAATAATTCAGAAGTTAATGTGTTAATAACCTATCAGATACTAATACCCGAAGTCGACGGGATTATAATAGATTATGTGTAAGAAAGTCCAATACAGCACTGATGCATAAAAGTGTGTTCTGCATGGCGCCAATTATATTCAATCATATTCCGCCACACATTAAACAATTAAATGTAAACTTATTTAAAAAACAACTAAAGAACTTTCTATTACAAAAAAGCTATTATAATATTTCCAAGTTTTTAATGGACAAAGTATTGATATAACTTTGTATTTTTATTTACCTCTCCTATTTACATTTTATTGAATATTAAATTTTAATTTTTAGTTTCGGATTATTATTTTTTTAGTTTATTATTGACTTTATGTTTTTTCGTTTAAGTTAAATTTTACTGTTTTACTTGTAAATTTTGTGTTTGTGTACATTTAACTAAGATTTGCACACCAGATACCTGGTAGAATATGACGGAAAACTATGTATATTACTTTTTTTCAACTTTTTTTACTCGTGTTCATGCAAATAAATAATATTCTTATTCTTATTCTTAATGAAATGTGATTACCATTTTGAATTTGAAAAACAAAATGTTTGAAGTAAATTAATACGCAGTTATGACTTTAAAAATAAATTATCGCGACCCTGGAGACCTTTGGAAGGCGTACGAGGGGCCGAAGCTAACTTGCTTTTTTAATTAAATGAGACACCAACCGACGATTACCCCTGTTCGCATTATGCAAGTGCACCCAAGGACTACCTTCAGTTGGTGTAGGACTATTGCAAGATATCGAAACAAAGATATATCCTAATATATATATAATATCCTAGGACACTGTTCACACACGGTCATCTGATCCCAAACTAAGCAGAGCTTGTACTATGGAAACCAGATAACTGATATACTACATACACTACTCTTTTTTTTGTAAATACATACTTATATAGATAATTATTGGCATATGGGTTTGGGTGGCTAAAGTTAATTTGCTATAATAGATAGATGTGTATCCCTTAAACCCTTCTCCTTGCATTATGTTCCAGTCCTTTTCATAGCCTACGGGAAATACCAGGCTGTTATAATCTCGACTGTAATCAGACTAAATGGGTGACATATAAATATCCCCTCAACTCTAACAAACTTCTACCGTCCGAAATAGTTCAACAGGGTCGGTTCCTTCCTATTTTAAGAGCCATTGTCCCTACTGTTGTTAAACTATCACAGATCTTTGAAAGGGTGGGTTGAAAAATGAAAGAATCTACGTGCTGATGATGTGTGGTCACATAAGTGATGGGATGCTATATGTAGACGCCTAAATTAATTGGTTACTCTCTTTTTTGCGGGTTGGTGTTGTTTGCGAAAGGATACCCAATAAGTAGGTGGCTTATCTACATATAATTATTTTTAAACAAATATCTAAACGAGTTTATTATTATTTGTACACATAATTATCTATCTATTTTTTATTTAAATATTTACTCAAACTAGGACAGTGATTAGCGCCGGTTTTTTGAGTCGTAGTTAACTCAACCAATAGTTAAACATACTAACTAATGGTTGAATTTTCGCTAAATGTGTTTGCCGAAATGCCATCAGTTACCATTTTTAGCCTTTCACATTTAGCCAAAATTCAACCATTAGGGCCGGTTTTTTGATCCGTAATTAACTCAACCTCAGTCCTCGTCACATAATAGGTCCAATTGAAAACCAGCGTCAGGCACTAGTTGGCTGGCATTTAATTATGCTGAACTGGACCTATTTGGCACAGACGTGAGGCACACCATACATTAGAAAAAATTTATTTACTTTCACACGTCCTGGCGTCTGTCTGTCTGTAATCTAATCTTGCAGGTTAAATTAGACCCCCGTTTCCGAGTGAGCTGAAATTTTATATACACATGTAAATCGGATGACAAAGCAATGTTATTTATGACATGGAGCTGATCTGATGACGAAGCAGAAAAGTACCCATGGGAACTCAGTAATAAAGCGACGCAACCCTATCGAGTTTGGGCTCGTTTGAATCGTCTTGACAAGGACTCGAGTCCTAGATTAAATCCAGCTAGTAAAAGCTTGTTTTAAAATAATAATAATACACTTGTTTTAACTTTTATATGGTTTTTGTTTTTGTGTGAATATTGTGTGCCTTAACGTGGTTCAAATAAATTTATTTTCTTTCTTTCTTTATGTCTTTAACGTACGGTGTAAGCTGATCAGTCAGCCGTGCTACCAACCTTCTTTTTACAAACTTTTCTTAAGTTCTTTATACCGTTAGGGTGAGAATACACATGCCTGTAGCTTGTACAAAACTATTCAAGTAGCTGGCATGCCATTGTGACATTCACCAATCAGAAGTTGTTATGGACACGCATGTAAGCTACTTTCATACTTTTGTGCAAGTTGTGCTTCTCACCTTTAAAGATGAAGTTTCAAGCTCTAATAATAATATTCCTAGTCAGTAATCTGCGGCACTATAAAGGGCCTATAAAGTCACTAATACGGATAGCTCATGTAAACCAAAGATGTTCTGGAAAGACCTAAATCCCAGTGTTTGATGACTTCTTGGTGGAAGCTTTGCTTGTGATGATAATAAATTTTTATCGACCTTAAAGGAAAATGATAAAGGAAATATACTTATAAGAAATAGGGAAATATGGCTCGATAGATTTACATGAATAAATAAATGTAAGTGGGTATTCAACATTTTTATTAAGTGAGAACCTCTACCTATCTAGGTTTCTTGTTTCTTTTGCTTTTTGTCCTTAATAGGGATGATGACTAAAAAATGATTTTTTGTCCGTCATGTAGATTATTAAAATATATTGGACACGTATTTTTTCTTTTTCTACGTAATCAAAAGATTACGGCTATACATTGAGTTAAAATGTGGCATGACGTCACGTCTTTGTAGATTTTATACGTAGAAGTGACGTAGCAAGCCCCCACTCCCGAACTTTAATGCGAGTTATTTAAGTCATTTTTTATTAATATGATAAAGCAAAAAATACGTATCTAATATTTTTTTATTATCTGACTGACGGACTAAATAGAATTTCTTTTTTCTTACCCAGGCATCATCCCTATTCTCTACTAGTTAAAGCCCTTCTATTCCTTCATATCCATTATTGCCTTCTCCAATTACATCTAAGTCAGTTATTTTGATATTATCTAGGTAGCAGTTTCATGGAAAAGATTACAAGTGATGTTTGTTATGCCGCGATCCCACGGCCCGCTTTCTCACAGGCCAGAGCGCGCCAGACAAGGCCGACAGGCCGTGGGAATACTCGGCCTGTGATGGCATCGATCCGTGGAGTGCTCGGCATGGGCCGCTACAGGCCTCGACAGGCACGGGCCGCGACGGGCCTCGACGGGCCGTGGGAACGCGGCATTAGATTCTATTGAAGCCATTAAGATTTTTGATAAATTCGCAGTAAAACTAAAAATATCTTCGCACAACTATCAACTCCATCTTTCACGACTATCTACTATCTAAAAAACAGCCTCCCAATAAAAAAATACAAGGAAACAAACGCTCAACCTAATTCTAAATTTAAAGTCTGCCGCCAACCCTTCTAGACAAACTATCCAGCCAGTCCAATCTAAACGAGGTCAAAGGTTTGGCGGCATAGATAGCGAGAGATCTATTGCGATACTGAGGTCAATCTATAATAGGTAATGATGCTAGCATTACTGAGCGACGCAGATCAATAAAACTACCAAAACTCTGAGAACATCTGGCGCGAACCCGGGGAAATTACGCGCATGCGCGAGTCTGTATTGCCCGGCGGAAGGCGAGGTTTTCCCACTGTTTTGAGGAGAAATTGGTGTGAGAATAGTTTAAATTTTTTTGTTGAAGTTAAGGCACAAGGTAAGGTAATTCCCAGGTAATTCTCAGTAAGGTAAACTATTCTATAATAGGGCTACTTAGTCTTATATACCTTTAAAAATGATGTACAGTGCTACTGCCAATAGGATTGAAAATTACACCTTCTACGGTTTTGATATTCTTAAAGTAATAAGGATTATGAAACTGATTTCTTTTTATGAACAAAGTTAAAGTCTGACTGTCTACTTACACATTTAAATTGAAAAAGCCTACACTGTTTATTGCAGATTTAGATTCAATTAGTGGCAACCCAATCAAAAACGTCAAACCAAAAAATCTGGAGCGAAACTATAGTCAAATTAACGTTTTTACCAATAATAATGAATGAAAATGTGAAAATTATAAATTAAAAACGATTTGTACGGACATATTAAATGTTTATATTACATTTTTGGGGTTGAAACCCTTGTTGTTATGTGAAACAATAATGAGTGTAGAATCGTGTATGTGTTCAGATAATAAATTAAAGATAATGTTGTTGATGTTTTAGATTGTTACTGAAATAGTCTTCCTTCTAGTTGTTGTTGTTGTTGTTGTACATATCGATAGTTTGTTGTTGTTAGTTGTGGACCTGGTTGTGTTAAATAAGATTGAAGACATCACTGATACTGTCAAAGGTAAGGTTAAGATATTATATACTTACCTTGTGACTTTTCTATCCACACTTATGTACTTTCTGAGTTTATCTTGGACAATACTGACATCAGTGAAGGCGAAATATTGTGAGGAAACCTGGATTTATAGTTAACATAAGTCTGAAATCGCCAACCCGTCTTGAGCAAGTGTAGTGATCAATGCTCGTGGTTTCGCTGTGTGAGAAGAGGCCTTTTCCACGCAATGGGTCAGAAATAGGCTGGTGCTATTTCATATTATTTCGTACCTTTATTTCGAAACCGTTACTAAACAAAATTTTCAATATAAAAACGTAATTATAGAAAATATTAAATTATAAGACTACACACCTTAAAAAGAAAACAACAATAATTTAACAAATAATTACAAAAATATCTCATAGGAGTAGTTATGAGTTCATCACTTTCTTTTTTATCAAGAGGTTAATAATAATGGAAAAATCGTAAATTAATTCTCCTGTAAATTTAGTTTTTTTTTTTGTTTTGTTGTGTTTTGTTAGAAATAAAGGTGCGATTTAATGTGTATTTGACATGAATATCTCGGGACCTTAGGGTCACGGAACTTTGGAAGGCTTACGAGGGGCCGAAACAAACTCGCAGAGGCTCGTTAGACGCTTGCTACGGTAGCCCGCGAAATTCAAATTTTCTTGCGTTTTTTTGCAAATTGTAAGTCAGTATAAGGTTGTATCTTGATTAAAATATGATTCGCGACAGTAATATATTGATGATTTTTATGGTTATAATTACGTAAATGCGTCATTTTCGTAACTGTCGCGAATCATATTTTGATAAAGATACAACCTTACCCTGACCTGCAAATTGTAAAAAATGCAAGAAAAATTCGCGGACTACCACAGCGCAATCACCTTAAATGAGGCACCAACCGACGATTAATACCTGTACGCACTATGCAAGTGCACCCAAGGACAACCCCCGGTTGGGGTAGGACTATTGCAGGATATGGAAACAAAGATATTGAAATATGTGGTTGGATGGCTAAAGTGGACTGCATTGCATGCATGGTTACTTAGAACTATGAAAGGACTATGGCCATTTTATTTTTTGGGTGGGCAATTATAAAATAACTTCTCCCGCTCTAGGCGGAGCGCAAGGGCGTATCAGACTTCTACTGACTAAAACCCACCCGTTTTCCTTCAGTTGCCTGTGCCATGGCCACGGTCCAACTCTTTCAAACAACCCGCAACCCTGGCTGGCATCGGCCCTAGCGGACCCCATCAGTTAGTGCTGACATCTCTTTGAGGCGCGCGTGGAACACAACGCGCCGTCGATCAGGGCCTGGTCCTTACCGGACGGCGAGCTACCCATTGCTCGCCATCCGCAAGCACGCGCCTACGGTGGCCGGGAATCGGCTATCGATTTCCGACGCCCAGAGTGTCTCCTGCGGCGACTAGTGGTGTGAGGACTATGGCCCCTGCCTGATCAATGTTTTACTATACACGGAAAAAAAACCAGGGAGTGACTTGCACATGCACACCCCATGTATGCATGCATGCCCCCGGAAACAGTCGAATGACGTAGCGAAAAGGGGTAAAAAATTCCTGAGGTGCTTGAGGAGTGGAGAAGTATTCCACGGCTATCAGGACAATCCTAGAGCCCGGAACATGGTCAAGATCCCTACCAGTACTTACTGGAATACTTCCTCCGAGCACGTTTACTCTTGCGAAGCTCCACTCAAGCCAATAAAGCAAGAATGAGGTGGGAGCTCTGTTCCTCGTCAATGTTCACTCCAGCCGGTCAATAACAGGCAACTCAGAGATGAGGAATATGATTTCTTCCGGGAGATAGTGTCCGTGGGGTCCCTACTACCCAATAGCTCTCCACATGCTGCCCTGCGGGTTTCTGTATCTCGCTTGGTCTGGCTCTTCATCCTAGACCTGTTCCGGCAAAGTAAACTCTATCAGTACAGACATAAAGTTCGGAGAGCGCAAGCTCCACTGCGAAGTCAACATAGAGATACGGCGGATATATTATTATTATTGTATTTACATAGAATGTGGAAAGCATGTTCTCAAAGAGTTAATTGAATTGAAGGATCTTAATTTGATTTGAATGAAGTGTCCCAAGCAATTATACCAAGAGATATCAAAATAGCTGGGACATTTATAGGGCAATGTGTAGAGAGAACATTCATTTTTATTTGTTTCTAATACCTACATCATATTTGTAGGTATCAATTTTTTTTATGTATTAGGTATCATCATCATCATTCTCTTACCCTTATCCCAATTTAATTGCGGTCGGCGCAACATGTCTTTTTCTTCCATACTTCTCTATTAGTCGTCATCTCGGTAGTCACTATCTTTCTAGCCATATCATCTTTCACACAGTCAATTCATCGTTTCTTTGGTCTTCCACTACTTGTCTACTCATCCACATTGGGGTTTGAAGATTTTTGTATGGAGGGTGGCCCTAACGTCGGCCGCCATTTTGATTTTTTTTCAGAATCACGGTGCACAACTAAAGTTATATATTTAGATAGAGGACACGTATACAACCAAAAAATGTAATATAACATAATATCCTAAAGCGTTAGGTTTCGGAGTTATTCACCGAAATATGAAAACTGAACCTTAAAAAAACAAGGATTTTTTTTTTCATCCAGGGAAGCATATTTACCTATGAAAACATAATTGCATCATAATGCATGTATAATATATAAGACCTATACATGTAAACTGTGTGACTGTCCACGAGAAAATGTACCTTATGATCATTGGCACTTACGACACTGTGCTTATTATAAGCTAAGTAAACTTGTACGTTTTGTATTTCTGAACGACTTACGCGCCAATGACCATATGGTACTTTTCTTGTAGAGTGTCACATATTTCAGTTATGAGCGAAAGATACAAAAATATACGCCCCTATCTGCTATAGATTGGAGAGATGGCAACGGAAACTGGAGAATGTCGGCTTGAAAATCAGCAGAACCAAAACCGAATATATGTTCTGCAATTTCGGCGGTTTCTCCAGTTCTGGGGCCATAGCGCTTGATGGCACGCTTCTCCCGGTCTGCCCCGACTTCTGGTATCTTGGTTCACTTGAGCAAAGCGAAGGCGAGGTAGATCGGACTGTTAAGCACAGAATTAACACTGGATGGATGAAATGGCGGCAGGTCACGGGAACAATCTGCGACTCCCACTCAAGGGGAAGATTTATAAAACAATGGTTAGACCTGCTGTCTTGTATGGATCTGAATGTTGGGCCACAAAAAGAATGAATTAAAGGAAATTGCATGCAGCTGAGATGAGAATGCTAAGAGGGATGTTTGGTGTTACGCGAATGGATATAATAAGAAATGAGTATGTAAGAGGAAGTCTGAAAGTGACACCGGTGACTGAAAAGTTGTGTGGAAATCGGTTGTCATGATATGGGCATGTGATGCGGAGGAATGAGGAAAATGTCGTCAGGAAAGTTTTGAGTATAATTTTGGATGGCTATACATACGGGTAGGGAACCCGGGGGAGACCAAAGAAACGATGGATGGACTGTGTGAAAGATGATATGACCAAAAAGGGAGTGCCTACCAAGATGACGACTAATAGAGAGGTATGGAAGAAAAAGACATGTTGCGGCGATCCCAAATAAATTGGGACAAGGGCAGGAGAACTATGATGATAATACCCCCCGCCGAATGACGTGCCTCGCGACAACCCGCCCGTTGCGTCACCTTTCAGTTTGCCACGTGGACATCCATTGTGTGCACGGGTGGTGCACGCGATCTCCTGTCTATGCAGTAAATTGCAATAGATTCGATATTTGAGTTGTTCTTAATTAATGTTGTTACTGTTTTGTTTTAGTTATCTTTGTTACTGTTGTGTTTATTTTTATAACGAATATGATTAATACATCTTATGTTTTATCCACTAGGTCTTTATAATTATTTCATGTTTACCTACAAAAATATCATTGTAATTCAACACATTTATCTCATATTCTTATGTTCTGATTGTATTAAAAAAAGTTTTTAATGAACTAAATAATAATAATAATAATAATATTCCACAACTATCACACAACGCCGTCTAGCCTCAAGCTAAGCAGAGCTTGTGTTATGAGTACTAGACAACTGATAAACATACTTATATATTTCTAAATACATACATATATAGATAAATTACACCCAGACAATAAATAAATTATAAGTGTATATATTTGTTTTCTTTCTCTGTCTAATTCAGATTAACAGTAAGTAACTTAATCAACATTACAAAATAAATAAATTCGTTATAACAATAAATTGTTATTTATATCTTTGAATATCTCAGAAATGTGACGCTTTATGATGTTGTGTTATATCACATTTTATGTTTGTTTAAATGTCCCCTATCCAATGCCATTTATTGTGCACCGCGATATTGAAAAAAAAATCTAAATGGCGGCTGATTCAAACCCCTTTCCTGACGACATTTTCCTCATTCCTCCGCATCGCATGCCAATACGATGACAAACGCTTTCCACACAAAATTAGCTATATATTACCTAAAAACCTTATATCATTTTTTTTTTTGTGGCATTTATAATAGTATATTGGTGGTATACTTATAACCAGTGATCGGATAATCGGGCGCTTATATACCTAAACTTCTTCCCACAAAAGAATAATATGGACATTCCTTTCTGAATAAATAAGTAATCCCGGGTTCCTGGGATTGAACAATTTTGTAAAAACAACTATAACATTCTTAATGCAATTATAGCAGTGGTTATTTTGATTTATTGTCTTTATTTTATTCAAGACAAATGGAACGTCAATAAAAATGATAATGTGCACAATGTGGTCAAATAGTGGAAATTGATTTATCTATCTAATAGATTATTCTTTATTATTATATTCTATATTCTATATTATTCTTTCGTGGGAATAAAAGTGAAGTGTAGGTATATTAGCGCCCGATTATCCGATCACTGCTTATAACCGAGTCAAACGACATGATTTCCTGTAGGCTGGAAATCTATTTGATGATATTGACGTTTATCTATCGTTATCGAAGTTTTATACCTATTTATATAACCTATTAATGCCTAATAAGTACCTACAACTGCGCAAGAAGGCCTTAGCGACTTTGAAATTAATCAAATAAAAGTACCCCGTTCTCCACTAAGCTTTATATACCTACTAAAAATAAACATGATCATACGCTGGCGCACGAAATTTTCAACCAGAAGTTGCTGAATTTCAGTTTTCAATAATGGGCAATCTAATATTTTTCTTTTTTGTGTTTTTTTTTTATCCTATAAAATGAGTGTGGTTCCCCTGAGAGTGGTTTCTACTTGATTATAGCAAAAAGTTAGCCCATTAAACCTAAACAAAAACAAAGTTTAGTGAAGCATATCTTACCTACAATAATTCGTCTTTACTGAACTCCGAAAACCACAGCCAAAACAAAGCTAACAAGAAATAACAACCTCATTAATTTCAGCACAGTAATTTACGAGAAAAACATACCAAACATGCATTACAACTGTAACTACCCTTCAACTTGGAGATAATAAATCTGAGATGTCTCTTGTTCAGTAATGGCTTGTTGCTATGGCAACGTCTAGTTAGAGTATCTTTGAGAACTTGATGCCTCTCTCCACTCCTTTGATACTGTTTGTTCTTTGTGCTTCTGATATTGTTTTAGAAAACCATGTTTGCGTTTACATGTGCCTTGTTAAATGTTGTTGAAAGATAACGAAAAGGCAATAAATATGAGTAAGAAAATGGTTGGCCTTTTTTTGCGTGGAGAAATGCTCATGGATACTACACTACGACGAAGAGCTAGTGCAGTTCTAAAACTCCACGGTGTCCTCCTCTGACGCTTGTGGCGGGAACACACACCATTAAAAAAAACACGGGCACGCGTTAGCACTCACCGCAAACCCACTGCGGCTGTCCGTCACCAAACCGTCCTCTGTGGAGTCCCCATCACCGGCACACCAGAACACATTGCACGCCGCCCGTGACCATCCCAGGGACCAAACCAGCAATGGGCGCTAGACAACCCCGTATCTAGGCACCCTTGGTCCCCCTGCGACCAGTCTGGTCAGTGGCCCGGCCGCCTACCACTTTTCAGCCGCAGAGGATAGGGAGAGCGGCCAACGAAATACCGACACTCCTCCTTCCCTGCGGCCCCACCGCGTCCACCATCAGACAGTGGCAACCCCGTCAAGGCCGCGGAAGGTAGGGAGAGCGGCGCACCGCAATACCGGCACTCCTCTCCCGCCGCGGCCTCCAAACCTCACCCGCGATGCCTCTCATACGACATCGTGGCCTACCTCAGTTGCGATGTCACCCAAGCGGCAACGAAACCTACTTATTGGCCGCTACGTCGTCGGCTTCCTGGGAAAAGCCCTGACGAGCGGCCCCTCCTCGGGTTCCTCTTCACTTCACCGTGAGTGACCAAGCCACGGCTACTATTCCCCCCCGCCTCGCCAATGCGGGAATCCACCTGAATGGCAAATACGGGTGAAAATGACAAATATGACGGCCGTTATAATATGACAGCCCAGTTCTTCTAGGAAGCCGTAGCTTTATAAAGGAAACTATGTTGCATCATTAATCAAAACCTGCTGAGAGTTAATTGGCTATCAGAAACCGGGCAGAATATTATATGAAAAAAACTATTATACGCGGTTTCTGAAAACCAGATTAGCCTATTGAGAGTTAATCCGAGGACTTCAGAAACTGGACCAAATAGTTTTGTTGTCACCAAAATCAAAATCAAAATCAAAAGTCATTTATTCAAACTAGGCTGAGAATCAGCACTTTTCGAACGTCAAAATTACATAAGGCAGTCCCCCAAAACGCCCGCCCTTCACAACTACCTAGTGCTTTAGCTGAGGAGAAGAAGTGGCGCAACAAACTCCTCAGCAGCACAGCTGTCTGTTCAGTTAAATAAAAAATAAAAAAAATATATATTCTATACAACACTGTGCAAATTACATGCAAGTACATTACGCAACACAAACATTAAATTAAATTAAATTATTTGCTATAAGTCAGCTAGCACACGCCAATATACTTGAAAAAAGGAGAAAAAAAAATCGAAAAATCGAAAACTATACTCAAGCAGAATCAAAATACAAAACTAAAAACGTAAGCAGAACTTTATACCTATATTAAAAGCCTCCAGTAATAAAGGGCGTGCCCACTTACATATAGCCGTAACTCGAAGTCACAGATGATAAACTAGGACCATCGAAGTAAAATAAACGAGTTAAATTACTAATAACAAAACAAAACCAAGGTCAGCAAGACGACCAGTCACCACAAGCAGCACCCGTTCACGAGCATAACGCAAAGATCAGCCATTACCCCCCTCGCCATATTTGAGGGAAGGAGGCAACCCGACCCCCGACGCTACCACAAGCAGTGACATCTAAGGGAGCATGACGAACCTGCTGCCGGTTGCTCAGACAAGAATAATTATGATCAGTTGTTGAGGTCACTAGCTAATATATTGCAATACCACTCATAAAAAAAACATTGTAATGAGTAGATTATGTCAATGATAAATAAAAATAAAATTAAAATAAATTGACCTTTACAGTCAAAGAAAATAAATAATTATATGAACCCATATAACCTGTCAGTAGGTAAGCTAATTCTGGAGAAAGAATATAAACATTGTCTTAAGTTAAACACAGCGACCAACTATTCTTATCGTTTAAGTAATCGTTGATAGAATAGTATGCCTTTGAACAAAGGTTAGATTTTACTTTGGCTTTAAACGCATTGTAAGGCAAATCTAGCAAAGAAGAGGGTAGCTTGTTATAAAAGGATATACCAAGCCCAACAAATGAGTTATGAACCTTATGAAGCCGGTGAAATGGAGCACGTAATTTGTCCTTATTTTGTGAATATCACTGTTTTTAGTGTATAAATGTATATTTTGTCTAATATACCTATAACATGTTGGCGAAGATGAATTGTGATATTTGTTATGGCTATTTTCAGGATGTAGGTTTTTGTCTAACTGCAAAGGCCTCCTCTCAAACAGCTACGCTCGCTCACAGTGTAATTGTTAGCAATGGTCAACACTTTATTTGGAAACCCATACAAGCACTTCGGCACACCTTTTGCCCCACCAATCGAAGTAAATCTGGTGTATTCTTTGGATATATCGTTGTGTTTTGATTTCATAATGATAGCTCACAACATCTGGAAATATCAATAGCCAGCAAAAAAGTTGACATTTCATCATCATCATCAACATTGGCAGCATTGTTTCACCCACTGCTCATTATAATTGTCGTTTATATTCTGCCATGCTTCCCTTGTCTGTGCAAATAAATCTCATCTAGGCCTTCCCCGCGATCTTCTGTTGGTCTTCGTCGTTAATTATTATTATTATCTCCTTTATTCAATGTTTTTACATATAAGTTATATTTTTAAATATTAGAATTAAAAAAAAAACATTTAAAAACATAAAAAATAGAAATCCACCGGCATGGGGAACAGGGTCCAAGCTACCGGTGGTTAGGACCCCAGAAACAGAAACCTCCTCACAATACGCGCCGTATCAAGGAGGACTGCCTTCTGAATCAAGCCCTTCACCCAGCCACCCAACGAGAGCCTCTTGAGATGTTGGTCGAGGCTCTTAGCGATAAGGCCATTGACTGTAACGACTATCGGCACAATGATTGCCGAGTCCACATTCCACATAGCGACAACCTCGTGGGCTAAGTCGAGATACTTCAATTGTTTCTCCTTCTCAGCCTTCACGAGGTTCTCGTCATGCGGGATAGTGACATCGATTATCATTGTGCGGCGCACTGATCGATCTATTACCACTATATCAGGCTTATTGGCTACAATAGTCCTGTCAGTGTTAATAGATCGATCCTAGTATAACGTGAATGGTCATTCTCGAGAACTGGGTCGGGCACATACCTGTAATACGGTACCTCAGAGTCCACAAGGCCGTATTTCAGAGCAAGTTGCTGATGGATAATCCTGGCCACTTGGTTATGCCTGTGCAAATACTCGCCGTTAGCAAAAGGAGAACACCCAGAAGTAATATGTATGATAGACTCACCGGGACAATGGCATGCCCGACATATGTCGATCGTCCCGTCTTTCATTATATACTTCCGGTAGTTATTCGTTAGCATAACTTCATCCATAATCGCACAGACTGAACCTTCGGTTTCCCCAAAGAGGTCACCGAAGCGTAGCCAGGCCACGGACGCTAAGAAATCTACGTCGGGCCCATGAAGGGCCCGGAAAAAGCGTCCGTGAAGCTCCTTGCTTTGCCATACTTCCTTGCGGTCGTTGGTACTAAGCACCACAGGTTTGCGCCAGTTCTCTTTAGCCCAGGATAACGGGGTGAGTCCCTTGTCCACTGCAACCACATCTCGGTGCATACCCACGTTAGCCTTGAGAAAATATTCTCTGAGACTGCACACCTCGCGGTTGTGGAGGGTCTTAGCATTTAAAAAACCTCGACCCCCACACTTCCGCGGGATGTACAGCCTCATGACAGACAAACGTGGGTGATGCATCCGGATTGCAGTCAGCAGTGACCGGACTCTCCTATCTAGGGCATCTAGTTCCGTCTGGGTCCACTTTAGTATGCCAAAGGAGTACATCAGGACCGGCATGACCCAACCGTTAAAGGCGCGCATCTTGTTGCCGCCTGACAAAGAACTATTAAGTACCTTTTTCAGGCGACCGAAGAAGCGCTCCTGCAACGATTGTTTCATGTCAGCCCCGTTAATGCCTAACCCCTCTGACATACCCAGGTATTTGTAGGTATCAGTTGCGGAGAGTGATCTCAGGTTTATAGAATCAGAGAGTTGTAGTCCCTCAGATTCCACAATCCCGCCCCGCCTTACATGCATGACTGCACATTTATCTACACCAAATTCCATCCTGATGGAATCACTAAAAGTTTTAGTTACTTTTAGTGACTCCAGCAGTTGCAATTTGTTGGTGGCAAACAGTTTCAAATCATCCATATAAAGCAGGTGGGATATTACCTGACCCCCTCTCCGCAAAGGACAGCCCAGCCCTGTACCCTCCAGCAGAGTGCTAAGAGGGTTCAAGGCTAAACAAAACCACAGTGGACTCAGACTGTCGCCCTGGAATATTCCCCGCTTAATCCTAATAGGTTCGACGAAGGTCCCCCGAATTTGTCGACATCCTGGATAACGAAGGACCGTCTTCCACTGCCCCATACATGTCGTTAGGAAGGTGCTCAGAGTTGTATCAATTTTGTACAACTCTAACACCCTCAAGAGCCATGTATGGGGCACCGAATCAAAGGCCTTCTTATAGTCTATCCAACATGTCGATAAATGCTTTCGGGATCGACGGACCTGTTGGCTTATGGCCATGTCAATGAGGAGTAGCTCCTTGGTGCCGCGGGACCCATTCCTACATCCATTTTGAGAGGCAGACATGATAGAATTAATTTTCACTCTCAAAATGGATGTAAGAAGTTTATAGACCGTCGGCAAACAAGTGATCGGCCTATAATTTTTGGGTTCCGTGGCATCACCTGACTTATGGAGCAGGTGGGTAACTCCTGTTGTAAAGAGCTGTGGCAGCGACCCAGACTCTAAGGCCGACTGGAATTGCGATGCTAAGCACGCGTGTGAACTTTGCAGCCATTTAAGCCAAAAATTGTGTAGTCCGTCCGGTCCCGGCGATTTCCAATTCGGTATCGGACGGGCTGCACTGGCTACATCGGAGGAAGTAATTATTACTTCCTCCATCTGCGCTATGGCGTCACACACGCGCTCAACATCGCGCATCCATTTAGCCTCATTATGGCAGACGGGCACCGACCAGATGTTGCGCCAGAATGTGCTAGTGGCATCATCATCCGGGCGGCATACGTCTGCCATATTTTGCTCAGGTCGCTCCCATGCTCTATACACCCACCTTTGATCACGCTGGAATATGCCATTCTGGGTATATCGTTCAACCCGACGCTTATACCTACGGATACGGCTTGCCCATGCATAGACCTTCTGCTTCAGGAAGTCAATGCGCTCTGTGACATGGGACATATATTCTTGAGGGCTGATTCCAGTCCCCGAGAACGCCCGCCTCACAAAGCGCATCACTCTAGGGCGAGTATTGCCGATGAGCACCCTGGTCCCCTCGATACGCCGCTCGATCCTGCACTGCCAGGCTGGAACGGCGGGTTTTGGTCGTGTAGCTATGTCACAATTTGCAAATGTGACATTGGCTACACGACACGCCGCAATAGCCGCGCAATACAAGATCGAGTGCGTATCTACGAGATCTTCGCTGCTTTCAAAATAAGAAACGAGATCTTCGCTGCTTTTAAAATAAGAAACAAGCAGCGAATCCAAGGCACACACCAACGCCCTATTCGTTCTGTGCATAGGCAAGCGAGGTGAACGAGGTCTAAGTTGGACGGGGGCAGTTCTAAACTCCCGAATCGCATCCTCCAGCGCGCTCCTCAATTGGTCGTTACACTGGCTACTTACCGTAACAACCTCATCGCCCCCCTCCTCATCATTAACATAAGACCGCGGTTGGATTATGTTTAGAGGTTGCACCGCGGTCTGTGACGGGACAGGGGCGACACGGTTGCTCAGTACCTCTGAGCGCAGCCTATCAAGCGCGGCGTCGTCCAATCTTTGATTCCGTTGGATAACCCGCACCTGATCCGACAGTCGTTGGGCCGAGACGTTGAAGGCTGGTTGAAGCGCCTGAAACAGAGACAGCATCCTATCGCGGTACGCAGTGAGGCTAGTTCCCCCCTCTGTTGCCCCGTAATATGCGCGCATGACGTTCTCATTCATTTGTTGAGTCCATTTCATGCGCTGCACACAACCACCGGGAGCGGGGACCCGGCTCGGGGCCGGTTGGCCCCTAGATCCCATGCCGTTCGGTGGCCGGCCTCTTCCCGGCCGACGTGCAGGTGGTGGCGACGTCGGTGGAGAGAAGTACTCGTCGCTCGAGCTCGACGCGGCTGCAGCCGCCCGTGTGACTGGTGATCCGAGTTCCGGCGGCGGCGAGGCGGAGCTGAGCGACGAGTCCAGGGGTAGTAGACGTGCGCGACGTACAGCTGCTCTGGTCAGCATCTATTCACATCAGTGATTTTCCTCGCATTGTATGTTTATGACATATGTCTATACTTTTGTGTTTATTTCTTATCGGTTTTTTATTATTTTTCATTTTCACTTTTATCTGTTATTTTTCTGGATAGTTGTACGTGTTTTTAACTGTTTATATGTTGAATTTAAAATAAAATAAAATGCGAAATACGAAATACGAGACGAAAAAAATTGACGTTATGGACGTATCAGTGTTGCCAGGCCTATTATTATTATTATTATTCATTTATTTACTCAAGTTAAATGACTCATACATTTATAAGTTATATATACGTTGTGTTTACGTTAATAACGACGTCTTAGGCAATAATGTGACAGAGTGTTAAAGATTATTTGTATGCAATTACATCTAAATGCGACAGAGTTCTTAGAAACGCCTTGAAGGATTACTGCAGTATGCAATCATTAGTTGTTAGTTACTTACCTCTAAACTCGGAAATGAAATTCGAGATCAGAAACGTAAACAAAGGTGTTGCCAATGTAAAAAAATAACCACAATTGTGCAGTTTGTCGAAAAGTACTATCCACCTCCACAACCCAGTTATTGGGTTAATACGATACCCCTTGGTAAGACTAGTTGTCAGACTTTCGGGTTTCTGACGACCCGTAACGACTGTCAAAGGTCTAAGAATGACAGCCGGGACCAACGGCTTAACGTGCTTTCCGAGGCACGGTGGTATGTAAAGATGGTCACCCATCCACCGACCAACCCCGGCAAGCGTAGCTTAACCTGATTGATTGACCTGTGCGGCTTTTATTACTTAGCCACGAGCTCCTCCATACTATGTTGGTATCATACGTGCACTGATGTACCTACCTGACGTACTTGATGCAACATTGTGCACTCGCAAAATTTTATCGAATCTCGTTTGAACGGTGCATAAAATTTTACTGTTATTCTTTACGTCTTACTAAAGGTCGAATTTGTGTCTCAATAGAAATGTTATTGTTGAAGTTTGGAGTCGAATTTCAATATCGAAACTTTCAAGGCAAATAGAATTTTACAAGAATTCGTTCTATTTGGAAATTGGTAGACGAATTTGGTTTTACATAGAAAACAATTTTACATGACATAACATCATAATTACCTTGTTTCCACGAAGAGTTGGGCAGAGGTATACCTATATCTAGTACACCCACATTTCGCCAGTTATGTGAAAGTCCCATGTAAAAGGCGGCGAGCATAAACAAACAAAACCCATTTTATTAAGGTTTATTCTTCTACATTATTCTAAAGTTATCTCGGAAGTATTTTATTGATTTCCTTTATTTAATTTTCAATACTATTGTTATTACAAATGTAAATTTTACATTTCTAAATATTTTTATAAACACATCAATAAATCTGCCTAGCCTTTTCCCAACTATGTTGGGGTCGGCTTCCAGTGTAACCGGATGCAGCTGAATACCAGTATTTTACATGGAGCGACTGCCTATCTGACCTCCATAACCCAGTTACTGGGTAATACGATACCCCTTGGTAAGACTGGTTGTCAGACTTTCGGGCTTCTGACGACCCGTAACGACTGTCAAAGATCCACAAATGACAGCCGGGACCAACGGCTTAACGTGCTTTCCGAGGCACGGAGGAGTCTCGGTATGAAAGATGGTCACCCATCCACAGACCAACCTCGGCAAGCGTAGCTTAACCTGATGGATCGACCCGTGCGGCTGTTATTACTTAGCCACAAGCTCCTCGAAAATTTTTATAAACACATTAAAAAAAATATTCCAATAGATTCGGAGCTAATTGGCTGTGACAGACGGACAGACAGTTCCATTTTTTCCTTTTGATGTACGGAACCCTAAAAACATAAAAAAGAATAATACTTAAAAAAAACGCGCGTGCGTTGAAAAATAGTGATGTCCCCACCCAATAAGTTAGATACATGTGCAGGGCAGGAAGATGACGCTGATAGTGAGGCGTAATCGACTCTGTAGGTAATGAGCACGATATAACCCATCCTCAAGAACCCACTACGTAACAAATTTAACCAAAGTGGTGTAGGCCTAGTCAGTCTATAGATTTCAATAAACTGTAGGGATTATCACAAGTGAAATCAAAAAAGATGTTGACATTTTTTCAGGATCATTTATGTTCTGTCAATTTAAGTTATGCTTCGTTATGAGGTCGTTAGATAAACTTACTCTCAATAGCTTTGAGCAGTGATCTGTAGGCGAATTTCTTCCTTAACCTTAACCATTCAGAAACAAGATATCGTACCAATAATAACTATTTTCTTAACTTCAGAATCCAGGTATTATAATAGGTTGGGGAAAAAGTTTCTTCGCATTTTTTAAGAAAATTCAAAACATTTTTTAATATAGTTTATTTACATTTAACTAAAGTATGTAGGTACCATTTTGTTCGATAACTTATTGCCATCTTGCAGGTAGGGACATGATCCCATTGCTATAGAAATTTTGGGACTTCTGGTCAAAATACCGCGACAAGTGGTTTTGGCAGTCCTCTCGTGATGTTAACCTGACACTGCCTAAAGAATTCTGAAGAGACCGAAACAGGTGGAAATCTGAAGGTGCAAGGTCAGGACTATACGGCGGATGCATTAACACCTCCCAGCTATACTCTCTTAATTTTTGCTGAGTGGCTAAAGATGTGTGAGGTCTAGCGTTATCATGATGAAAAACCACACCCTTTCTGTTGATTAATTCCGGCCGCTTTCTCTCAACTTCTTGCTTTAATCTCATCAGTTGTTCGCAGTAGAGTTCAGAATCGATGGTCCTGCCTGGTGGTAACAGCTCATAATGAATAATGCCCTTCCAATCCCACCACACACACAGCATCACCTTGTTGCGAGTTAACCCGGGTTTCGCCACAGTCTGTGAAGCGTCAGGCTTCACAGACTGTGGCGAAACCCGGCCTTTGACCTTTTTCGCACGTTCTTGTCATACGTGATCCACTTTTCATCACCAGTTATCAGCTTCTTCAAAAATGGTTCGGTTTCATTACGTCGTAATAAAGAATCACAAATGAGTACACGGTTCATTAGGTTTCTTTCAGTGAGCTCGTGAGGTACCCAAATGTCGAGCTTTTTTGTGTACCCAGTTTTTTTCAAATGCGCCAAAACTGTTTTGTGGTCAATTTCCAGTTCTTCAACTACGTCGTAACTACTGATATGCCGATCTTGCACCACTTTTTCAAAAATGGCATCCATTTTATCCGTAACAGGGCGACCAGAGCGACGCGCATCTTTGACATCAAAATTTCCGGATTGAAAACGCTTAAACCAAATTTGTGCTACTCTCACAGACACTACACTAGGTCCATAAACATCGCAATTTTTTTTCGCGGCTTGCGTTGCATTTTTACCTTTTTTGTAGTAAAATTTTAAAATGTATCGAATTTCTTCATTAGATTCACTCATCTTGACGGTACGAAAAACAAATGAAAATCACACATTTTCCTAATTTGAATTTGGAATTATGTTCTTTAAAATTTAAACTTTCAATGATACCAAAACCAGCCAGATACAAATAGTATAGCCAAAGAGATTTTATTACAAGTTCATACATACTATAATGCGAAAAGACTTTTTCCCCAACCTAATTTTTTTTTTTGCAACAGGTTGCATAATGCGCTACAAGAGGCGTACGTCACAAACCACGAGGACTTCCCGCCATTCTGACAAGAAATATACTATACGTAAGTACCTATTACCTAAGCCTATTATTATTAGCTCGTAAGTTCGTCATGCAAGCTTTTTCACATATTTTTTACATCAAGTTTATTCCAATTTCCGAATCAAATTAGATGTGATTCAAAAATGAAAGTTATCGGGAACTCGGGAGTTTATCGATCGTAAAAGAACAATAAATTAATTAAAGAACATTATCCAGGACTTAAAATTGGACGTAGTTGTGCTATAACGTTCCAATCCACAAGGTGGTCAAAATTGAGTTTTTGAGCCCAAGCTAGGTATTTTGACAAGTATATAATAAAATAATGTTTACTCGCTACCAAAAAAAGCGTACCACAAAATTAAAAAAACGCGATTTACTCAGTTCGACCTGCGTGTGGATTGGAACGTTATAGCATAACTACGTCCAATTACAACAGGAATGAAGAACGCTGTTGTGCGTAAAACCTTTTTTTTTCTGCTCATTTATTACGTTTACCCTTCGGGATTTGAAATACCTAAGCCACAGTGTAAATTAATGTAGGTAACAGTGAAACCGCCTGCCAGAAAATCCTCTCATATTAATGTTACTCTAGTAATTACAGCTTGAGTATTGCGTGTTCTAAAAATAGAAAATCTATTTAGACTAGACATGCTTAGCCTTTTCTTTCTAGAAATAGTATAAGGTACGTTTGCACAATATTTCTGTTAGTAAGTGAAGGAAAAAGGAAAAGAGTTCTCTTTGTGAACGTTAAATTGAATCCAACAAACAAATCCCCAGATATTTCTTAGTGCTGAACTCACTTCGATAAAGTGAGTGCTTGTACGGTTTCTAGCTACAAAATGAAGTTCTAAAAGCCTTTTGAAATGACTTGGTTTGTTTATTATTAGGTTGTTTGTTTCGTTATTTGGTTTTCTCATATATAATTTCTCAGGAGCAACCTGGAGTCTGGGTTTGTGCCTGGTTAATGGAAATAAGCTTGGGCCCTATAACATGGGACTTATCCGGCGAAATGTGGGTGTACTATGAATACCTTCCCACCCCTTCGAGAAATGCAGAATATTATGCTATGCTATATTTAGAATATAATAGAATACTCTTTATTACTTTATCTATACAGGGTGACTTTGAAAACATGCGACAAAATTTAAAGGGGTGTTCTACCCATCAATATGAATAACTTTTTCTATGGGACCAACTAAGAATTCGTGAAAAAAATCGATCTTAAAAATCGACCTAAAGGTACATACCCGAATGGATCATTTTTAAACGACTTCAAAAAAGAAGGAGGTTCTCAGTTCGTCGGAATCTTTTTTTTTTAATTATTATTATTTTGTATATAAAGGTCGATTTTTGTTGCGAATTGCAAGTTGATCTCCCATACTGAAAGTTATACATATTGATGGATAGAACACTCCCTTAAATTTTGTCGCATGTTTTCAAAGTCTCCCTGTATAGTGAAAATGAAATGCTGTTTGTTGGTAAGCGCATAACTTGAGAACGGATGGGCCGATTTGGTTAATTTTGAAACGTTGCCGGGGATAAATCGGAAAATTCGGAAAAACTAAAAAGGTATTTTCCATGGGAATGTTGTATGAACTGAAGACCATACTGAATTTTTACAAGACAACGACTGCCGAGTCAATAGTTTATTATAATTTTAAAACACAACGTCTCACTATGTCACTGAGTTACTGCGTATTGTAATAATTAAGTACTCGACCACAGATTAAGTATTTATGTGTATTGCCTTTATTATTGATCCAATAGTAATGTTCTATGGATAGATTTTAGAATTTTCCTTAATTATGAGCACTTCTATTTTTAACACGTTCACTGTCCGTGACCCACATGTGGGTCATTTTGGGTTGGAACGAGACCTCCGTGCCATACATGTGGTTTACTGTACTTTTCATACATAATGGGTTCTTACTTCGTGGATATAAAAGAAACATACTAGTATAATGAACGTATGAGCAATTATATAGGTAAAATAAAAAAAGCAATGAGCCATTGATTTTTTAAAATTTATTTAGGACTTACAAAGCTTTGAAAATTGAACTTAAAAATAAATTTAAAAGACTTCCTTCAACTTTTATGGCCTCTAAGGACCTAAGTGGTGTAAAGGCAAGTACCTACCTCAGTAAATAAGAACGAAAAGTAAATTGGACGTGAGAGCTAATTTAGAAATTTTGGCTGGACAGTGAACGTGTTAATACATACCTCGTCATAATTTTAGCAACAGAACTTTAAAATTATCTACGTAACTTTATCCTTCAACTCCCATATTCGTAGCTTAGGATTCTCAAGACAATTGAAAAGCCGTGAGTAAATTGAAGCGTAAGACTGCAACTTTGACAAACTTCCGTGGAACGATGCAAATACGAGTCAACCTATGGTATTGAAGAGTCAAAGAAAGTTAGTACAGATTGGTAAGGCTTCGCTCAAAGTTCTTTGCTTCTGTATTGAAACTTTTGTATTTCTAGAAAACTTGGAGTTGGAATTTTCCAGGTGAAAAACAAATACCTGATCGCGTTAGACTTCTTGTTATAACTGGAGCTTCTCGTAAATATAAGTAGGCTTACAGGCAGGTTACCCGCGGTTTTTCGTGTTTTTTTTTTGACTTTACAAATCAATGTAGACATGTAGTTATAGTACATTCAGAAATAAAGAAAATACCTTATTCATGATCACTTTCGGGTCTTGGGAATTAAAAATCAGAAAAGTCGTTTTTCTGAATGGGAGTAAGGAACCACTCAAAATATTGTATAATATTGCTTCATCACTGTTGTTGGAAGAACAGCAGAACCTGATATATAAAAAAGTTCGCATTTCGTAATCATTGGTCACCATTTTTCTGTCAGGCTTGGTGATTACAACAATATTGGCCAATCAACCTATTGTTGCTGTTGGCGGAGCAATTAGTTACCTGGTGTGTGGTTCACAAATATTGGTTAGGACGTGTGTTTGATTATTCATTTGTGTATGTTCACCACACACAACATTGGGTGCATCAAAATAAAAGCGAACAGTGTTCAAACGGAATTATTTATTTGTCATTTACATGTGTTTATTCTAACTTTACAACATATTTTTTTAAGTTTTATTTTATCAGAGTTTCTTGATAAAATTGGAAGAGTAGAATCGTGCGTATGTACTTACCTAGTGCATAATATTTGGCAAAATTCACGAATTCGACGAGTATCATTACGTATGTATAAATTGGCAAAAGTAAGCTAATGCTACGGTGTCCACGATGAGTCATATTCTGCAAAGTTCGCAAAAATCTATGGAATTCACGGAAAATCCGAGAAAATAGTCTCAGGGGAAATCATTTACATTTACCACGATTTCCCTTTGGTAACTTTCATGACTTATTACGTAGCCAATAAATCTATCGGCGACTGGCTGAAACGATTTTATTCAAGAATCGAATGAAACCTCTTCAGAAAAAGTACAAGAAAGAACGTAGATTCAAATAAATTAAATGTTGTAGCTGAAGTTTTATTTCTTTGAAACTTAAATGGCTTTTATGAACCAACCTTATTTGATAATATTCAGAAACGAATCATCAGGCTTGGGTATATATAGTTCTAGGTTTAGGAATTTTGCGTAAGCAGACTCCGCTTAAGTGACCAGATTGGCTCGAGGATCATCTGAACTTTAGGTTACCCTACATTAAACTAAAATCCAGGACAGATTGTCTCATGTCTCTCATTACTAATATTATATATATTATGTAGGTTTAGATGCAAAAAGATATTTTGAAATCATTAATTTAATATTTACTCTTTAATCGAAACCGTACTTAGTAGGTATTCTTTTGAAGATGGATGAGAATGATGTTCTTTATTCAAATTATATTTTCAAAGCGTACCTAGTAGTAACATCATCATGTTTGACCGTCACCACCGTCAGAGGCCCTGGCATGAGCGCGCAAATTATACCTGCGTTACGTAGTTCGATTTTGGAATCTAAAATATAACTATCCTAAAGCATTTTGGTTTTAAATGTGGCAAGCACAATTAATATTACCCATTCAAATGAATACAGTCTTAAAACTAAATAAAAATGATGTGCAAAACTAGGTATACTCCACTGGTTATGTTAAATAAATAAAGGTAAACAAATCGTAAAAAAGAGTTTTTATAGAAAGAGTAATTAAAGTATACAAGGGGTACTGGTAACTCGACGTATTCCTTGCAGGACGTCATAGTAGGGTTAAACTGCAACAAATTAAGCCACCAAATGTTCTACCGAAATTCAGTAGTTTTTGAGTTTTTAGGGTTCCGTACCTCAAAAGGGAAAAACGGAACGAAAGTTTGGATAGAGTTAAACTTAAAACCAAATTTTTATTTTCAATTTGTACGTAAGTTTCCTCTTTTATTACCTAATGTAAAACTTTATCATTTATTCTTAAACCACACTTCGTAGATGTAACCTGCTTGAATACAATCTTTTAGTTAGATTTTCTAATAATAATAATATAATATTTTGTAATGTCATTTGTAAAGAGCCCAAAAAGACAGATACAACGAATTATAAGTGTACGACCCGAGTGAAAAAGCGTCCAGCGGGGCGTTCAGCGTTGCGTGCAAGTTCACCGAGCGCCGCCCGGCCGTCACTGTGTTTGTTCACATGTGTTTAACACGAACGTCGCACGCCCCGCCCCGCCGGACGCTCGAGTCGAGCGTGCACTCAGGCCGTACACTAACGTTGCTAAATTGCAGAGTACAACTGTGACGTAGCATGACAACTGAAATGACAGGTATTACGAGTCGGTTAACCAGACGTCTTTCACAGTTTTTTTTTTTTTTTTTTTGTTAACATTTAATTAACTACCTAAACCAACCAAGTATAGTAGTATCAATTTAGAAATCGCTCGAACTAATACTATAAATTTACTCTACGCTTTCGTGCCAGGCTCATAGAGACCTACATACGAGTAGTTACTGTTGCTCTGTGGGCTTAGCATGACCACTTGTCTATCTCTACGAAGAGTAGACAACCTTTTCTATACAAAGTGACATTTCGTTTCTCCGTTTTTGACATCGCACCGTAGAAATCTTTCTACAATTTGTCATTTTGTCTTTCGGTTCTAGCTATCTTTGCCTAGGTCCGTTTTTGTGTAGACTATTTCGGAAGAAAGTTGTCTAGGGTATAGTGAAGACAATTTGCTTTTGTAATCGGCACGCTAAAGACAGTAGAAAACGTTCTACTCGACGGCCGCAAAGTATATACGGTTATCTACAAAATCATTTCTTTTTTCTCTTCTTTTGCTTATATCTCGAAAACGGTATGTCCTATCACAAAAATAATGAAAATTTTGCCCCCTTTACAAGACTCGTAAACCCCTAGAGCTTTACATGTAGGTAAAGCTCTAGGACTTGAATTATGTAAAAAAAGTGAATTTCGTAAAAGTGCAGTTGACTCTTTCTACTTTGTTGTCGTCGTACTGTCTACACGGTAACGTCATTTTTTGTCTACTCTTCCGTCGACAAGACGCTTCTCTATGGTTCTCGTGCTAAGCCTTTTTTTTTTTTTTTTGTGGATGGGAAATCATCAAATAACTTCTCCCGCTCTGGGTGGAGCGGAAGGGCGTGTCAGACTTTTACTGACTAAAACCCACCCGTGTTCCTTCAGTTGCCTATGCCAGGGCCACGGTATCTTTTTCAAACAACCCGCGACCCCAGCGGCATCGGCCCTATTGGACCCCATCTCTTGCTGACATCTCTTTGAGGCGCGCGTGGAACACAACGCGCCGTCGACCCGGGCCTGGTCCTCACCGGACGGCGAGCTACCCACTACTCACCGTCCGCAAGCCCGCGCCTACGGTGGCCGGGAATCGGCTATTGATTCCCGCCGCCCAGGGCGTCTCCTGCGGCGACTGAGGGCGTGAGGTTGCCTCTCCCTCACGCGTTCCGCCTCCTCCTTTGCGAGCATTACCGCTTCGCAGAAGGAGGTGACGGCCTCCCATGCACTCTCGCTCCGCACCATGGCCTGGACCAAGCTCGGACGCGAGAGATCGCCGCCGCCGATCGCCTCCGTGAGAACACGGCGGTGCTCTGCCCAAGCCGGGCAGACCTCCACTGTATGCTCCACCGTGTCCTCTGGGCGATCCACACAATGGTGACACCCGGGCGTTTCCTCCCGCCTTATGCGAAACAGGAACCTCCCGAAACAACCGTGTCCGGTGAGGACCTGCGTCAGGCGGAAGGTGAGGACGCCGTGGCGCCTCTCTAACCACTCCTCAAAGAGGGGACTTATCGCCGCAATTGTGGCGTGCCCAGCGCTGGGCTGCGACAGTCGCACTCTCCATGTCGCCATGAGATCCCGCCGGAGCTCTGTCCACTGTACCGTGATTTCTCGCGGCAGCGGAGTTACGCCCCGGCGTTTCGCCTCCTCGCGCCACTCCCACACGTGCGCGAGGACTTTCGCCTCCAGATCCCACGGCGGCAATCCGGCAAGGAGGCTCGCCGCCTCACCGGAGACCGTGCGGTAACCCCGGACTAGCCGAATGGCCATGACCCTCTGGGACGCGTTCAACCGGCGGACTGGCCGCAGCCTCAGGGAACGCGCCCACACCGGTGCCCCGTAAAGGGCCATGGACCGCACGACCCCCGCGTAAAGCCTCCGGCAGGAGGCGTTTGGACCACCTAGATTGGGCAGGAGCCGCTTCAAGGCAGCCCCAGCCCGCTCCAGTCTGGGAGCCAAACGTCGGAAATGCTCCACGAAGTTCCACCGGCTGTCGAGGACGAGTCCCAGGTACTTCATCGTCGACTCGACTCCGATGTGGACCCCTCCTACCGTTATTTGGGAACCCGACGGTGGCGCATTCCGAGGACCATGAAAACACATGGCCTCGGACTTGTGCAGGGCCACCACGAGTCCCAACTGCCGGATCCTCTCAACGACTATCGCAACCCCGCGTGTCGCTAATTCAGCCGCCGCCTGGTGCGACCTCCCCTTTCGTGCTAAGCCTGCTGGTAATATTAAGGGTTAAAATCCCTTAATTTTTGTATTGGTTCGTCAAGGTAAGGCAAGTTTTAACGCTTGCTGCTCCCTGATCAGTCAAATCATGGGGCACCAATTTTTCAAGCTTTTTTATCTTACTGATTTGATACAAATCGGTCAATATAGTGGGTATGCTAACATCAAACCATGCCACTAATTCCTTGGTAGTTTGATATGGATTGGCTTCCACCGTCGCATTCAATTCATCGTTATTTACCTTAGTGGCTGGTCTTCCTCGGGTTCATTCATCAAGTCGAAGTTTCCATATGAAAGAGATTAAAACAACGCACGGTGCGTTCATAATGGCACGTTCCCACGGCCGCAAGTGCCGAGCATTTCACGGATCATCCCATACATTCGATCGGACGGGCGACGACAAGCCACCGACTGTTCTCACGACCAGTCAGCCTGGTCTGGCGCGGTCTGGCCTATGAGAACATAGAATCTTCCCTCCAAACATAGAATTGATATTACGAGCTGTTTCTGCTGCGTTAAGGGCCACACACATTACGCGATTTCTCGGGTCCTACCCGCAGGAACAGGGTAGTGTAATAAGAAACAGGGAGTCTGGGTCCTTAAACAGGGCGACCAAAAGCGGCGCCCTGCCTACAAGGCACCCTGCCTACGATAAATTGTACCCGAGAAATCGTGTAATGTATTAGGCCCCTTAGTTCCACATCGGAACTCGTATACAAAAATTACTCTAAATTCTAATGTATCCACGATTAATTTAAAATATGAATGAAAAACAATTGAAAATCAAACAATCGAATGTTGTACATTTTTTCAAATTTAGAATGTTATCGTGTGAAAAAAGTTTCATTCTGGAATCATGCAGATGTAGTTATAATTCAAAGTGGCCAGTACCTACGTTAAAACGGCAAATTTATATTTAAATCCCTATTATTTTAGATGATGGGTATTATTTTCTTACTCTACTTGGCAATAATTAAAATACAATCACGTTTTCCGATAGAAATGAATAAAATTAAAACCGTTATTAGGTTGGAAATCTTGTGTAAGACAACCTTGATTTCCACTAGACAGGTAGAACGTAAGGTTTTATAATTTCGTAACATCAATGTTTTATAATCAAAATACAATGTTAATTAGTGACTAAGGAATGAATGATGATTATTGCTACATTATCCTAATAATGACGGAACACCTTGTCGGAATGTTTCGTAATGCAAGGTGGACTATATACGACAATAAATTCATCTGCGTATACATATACAGAGTTATTGGCAAAACACCAACAACCTCTTAAGGGATCATTGTTCTCATCATTATGAACAACTTTTACGATGGGACCAAACCTGAAATCGCGAAAAAAAAATCAGCTGTTCAGTACATTTATGTTCGCATAATTCGTCAAAATGTACTGAACAGTTGATTGTTTTTTTTGCGATTTCAGGTTTGTTCCCATAGTAAAAATTCTTTGTTATCATGAGTACAATCATGTGTTTAAGTATCGGTCACTAAATACCAGTCACCCTTTATATAAAAGAGTACTCTGTGGGAGTTGCATAATGAAATTTAGTACAACATTATAACACTCGTTTGGATGATATTATGGTTATCATGACACTGGTTGTTTAAATGTTGGTAATAAGCTATCTTTTATAGAGGATTTATTTATAGCATGGCTGTAGATAAAAATATGTAAAATGTAGTGAAAAGGGTGAAAAGCGTGGATGGTTTTCAGGCCATTATGCGGAAGCGTAGTGCGTCTCTTATGAAGCGCATGCGGGCCAGCTCGAACAGCCTTCTGAGCGTGTTCGTGGCGCGCTGGGACTCGCTGATGTGGCGGCACTGGATGCGACTACACACTGTGGGTGGTCGCGTCCAGGGCTTGGCTTAAACTGGCACTCCTGGGCGGTGCCACTTTGTGATTTTTATTTTTATTTCTTTCTGTGGTTTGGTTTTTGTATGCACTAACAATAGCTTTGTAAGGTTTTTTTTGGTGTTACTAACATTATATGGTCTACGTCTGAAATAAATGTCTTATTATTATTTTTATAGTCATTTCGGTTACTTAACTGTAGAAACCTTCCCCATTAAGTATCCTGTTTATTTATCTATCCGCTGAACCAATTTCTGTAGCAAACTCACCCATTTGTACTCATACTTCAAAGCAAACCAACTGCTAGTATAAAAGATAATATACAAATAGATTTTAACCCATATATGCCCCATTGATTCGAAAACGAGACAAGAAGTAGTACTTTCATAAAAGCATCGTAAATCGTTTGTTAGCGCAGTAAAATGTAAAAAAACGCCATCTATCGCAAGGCTATGTAAGTAGGGTCCATTTGCAATAAAGATTTTTGAGCAGCGTTGACATTTGATTCATATAGTAACCAGTGCAATTTGTGTGGCGTTTTACGTCGCGCAAGAATCATGTCATCTGCCAGAAAAAAAGTAAGAACTTACTGTTAAATTGAGTAAAGCTTTGTACTTATCACAGGTTTTTAGTAAATTTGGCTAAATTATAAACTTATTCGTGTATTTAGAATGAGTAAATAATAGTTTATAAATAAAATATTTATAAATTATAATTTATAATAAATAAAGTAGTTCTGGGTGAACTATACATAACACGAATTATTACGAACATACCAACATTGTATTATGACATTCATAAGCATAGTCAGTCTTTAACGTTTCCACTGCTGGGACAAAGGCCTCCTCTCTGTAAGAGCAAGTGAAAGAAAGAAAGAAAGAAAGAAAGAAAAATATTTTATTTGGGACACGCACAGGAAATACAAACAGTAAAAAAAGAGCAAACTAACAAATTAGAAAACTAACAAATAGGAAACTGACAAATTTAACTTTAAAAAACAAACTAAATACAAAGTTACCAATATAAAAAAGACCTGTGCGAGGCCAAAAAGGCTCCTATCTCAGCATAAAGCTGCAATATTTAAATAAATACCGCAGCGCTGGTATTCTGATAGGGCACATGTGATGCCACGGACACACCTGCGGACATCTACAAATCCATAGAGGAATAAAATAACACAAATAAGAAAATCAAATACACACAATAGAATACCTGTAATTTAGAGAAATAAAAAGTAAACTAAAAACTGTAAATAGTATTATAGTCGAGTCACTCCCGACGCCCGACGCTCCAACCTCGCTTGTCTATGCTATAGACTATTGTTTATAGATGGGACGCGGTGTGGGCCGTAATCCACCACGAAGGTCCAGTGCGGGTTGGTGGTTGTCACATCTCTTCGAATTTGTGGTTCTAGGTCACGTATCCTCACGATGTTTTCCTGCACCATTTTGAGAGCAGTGGTGATGAAATAAATTACAATAAGGGCCGATTTTCAATCGTCAGATAAGGCTGCATAGTGTTTTGGCTGCTTTTGTATAGAAAATATGTCAAACCGATATATTTATTCAGATCAAATCAAATCAAAAGTCATTTATTCAAACTAGGCTGAGAATCAGCACTTTTTGAACGTCAAAATTACATAAGCCAGTCCCCCAAAAAGCCCGCCCTTCACCACTTCTTAGTGCTTTAGCTGGGGAGAAGAAGTGGCGCAACAAACTTCCCAGCATCACAGCTGTCTGTTTAGTTAAAAAAAAAATTGAATCTATATAACACTGCGCATAATAATTTAGGTACATTACGCAACACAAAACATTAAAAAAAAATTGAAAACTATACTCAAGCAGAAACAAAATACAAAACTAAAAACGTAAGCAGAACTTTATACCTAAATAAAAGCCTCCAGTAATAAAGGGCGTGCCCACTTGCATATAGCCGTACATGTAGTCGTAACTCGAAGTCACAGATGATGATAAACTAGGACCATCGAAGTAAAAATAAACAACGAGTTAAATTACTAATAACAAAACAAAACCAAGGTCAGCAAGGCGACCAGTCACCACAAGCAGCACCCGTTCACGAGCATAACGCAAAGATCAGCCATTACCCCCCTCGCCATATTTGAGGGAAGGAGACAACCCGACCCCCGACGCTACCGCAAGCAGTGACATCTAAGGGAGCATGACGAACTTGCTGCCGGTTGCACAGGCAAGAATAACTATGATCAATTGTCGAAGTCAGTAGCTAACCACATATTGCAATACCACTCATAAAAAAATAAACATTGAAATGAGTAGATTATGTCAATAATAAATAAAAATAAAATTAAAATAAATTAACCTTGACAGTCAAAGAAAATAAATAATTATATGAACTGATATAACCTGTCAGTAGGTAAACTAATTCTGAAGAAAGAACATAAACATTGACTTAATAACTTAAGTTGACGCAATGGGTGCTTAATAACTTAAGTTGGTCGCTATGTTAACACACAGCGACCAACTATTCTTATCGTTTAAGTAATCGTTGATAGAATAGTACGCTTTGAACATAGGTTAGATTTTACGCTTTAAACGCATTGAACGGCAAATCTAGCAAAGAAGAGGGTAGCTTGTTATAAAAAGATATACCAAGCCCAACAAATGAGTTATGAACCTTATGAAGCCGGTGAAATGACCTTAAACCTTGTATTGGCTGATATTCTACTACTTGCTCCAGTATAAAGCTATATCTTTTGAATTATTTAAAAAGAGATATTTCGGATGTGTTTGCCTGATGGCACTTCGATTGTAGGTAGGAGTCGGGATAATTCTAAGAAGTGTGCTATTGTATTCGCCTGATTGTATTAAATATACCTCTCGTTGTGCTTCGCCCGGGTATCATTTATCATCTGTAGAAACTCAGAGCTTCCACATAATTGGACTCTGACCTTCTCCATTACCTACATACAAAACTATTTCTAACTGAACACATAAACGGTTTTAACTGCGAGTCATAAAACAGGTTGCATTCGGTAGCCTTTGATGCAGCGCGGCCATTACATGCTTTTATTGCACTTTAAAGTTTTATTCATAACAGTTTCACGTAGAATTGTATTACAGAACAAACTTGCTAAATACTTACTATGTTAAAGTTTTGTATTGTCTGCTATTCTTGTCATCTCCTGGAGTTGTATGTATGTTTTCCGCTAAACAAAATTAAGTGACTTTACAGAATTATTAATTTGGTATGTATTATGTAGAAATCGGCGAATTGGGATAATCGGTTGCATATTTTATCTTTTGAGGTGTTGGCTAATATGAAATGCGCTTTTGTATCGAGAAAATATACCAAAATTCCGGGATCTACCAGTTTACAGTTATAATTATAGAATCGAAAGTATATTTCGGTATGTACTTGCGTTCAGTCAGGTGTCGGCTAATATGGATTGTTTTTTTTTATCTAAAATCTCCCGGGATTCCGGGATCGACAAATTTAGACTTCTGATTATAGAATCGAAGGTATAACTTACGTTCAGGTTTTGGCTAATATGGAATGCACTTTTGTATGATTGGAAAAATCTCGCGATGATAAATTTAGTAGTACTTATCTACATTTTTACTATGGAATCGAATACTACCTAATGTTGTAAAGTAGGTTGCCAAATTGGTATAGCAAACGTCTATAGGATAAGTAATGTTAAAATTAATTTCAAAAATGAATAAACAAACATTCTGTTGCGGCGCAGCGTCTCACAGTTGTCAAATAGTTAATTCACACGTCGTCTACGCACTATGTTGGTTTTAGTAGGCGTTTGTTACTTAGCTTAATTCGCTTAACATTTTGATGTGTCATCCCCGTCTACCGACAACTTTCTTACTGTACGCTAAACTTTTTATTTGTAGTTGGACTTTAATTAGCACCCGTGTATAGTCAAGAAGAATTAATTCGGGAATGGACAGCTAATCGGATACATGGTATGGAAACGACTTCTTAAATATGTGGTAAAAAATACCGGAACACCGGGATTACATAAATATTCGTATGTGTATATCTTGACTATACACGGTGGCTAAACTTAAGCTTTCCGAGGCACGGAGGGGTCTTGGTATGTAAAGATGGTCAACCATCCACGGACCAACTGCGGCAAGCGTAGCTTAAACTGATCCATCGACCCATGCGGCTGTTATTACTTAGCCACAAGCCCTTCTATCCGTAGTACATAAAGATTTATAATACATAAAGCTTTAAAGTACTTATGCCTTTGACATATTTAAATAGCTTATTTTATTATATCCCAATCCCTAATGGCTTTGATCGTTAGACGATAGCGAAGCTTTCAAAACCAACACGGGAAGGGCGGGAACACGTCCCTTTAGGCCGTATTCTATCAAAAAATGTCAGTGACAGCCCTGATTTGAACTTAATGATAAATTGAATATAAATATATCGCGGTATTTTTTAGTTATCCGTTTCAAAATTGCCAAAAAAGACACTTATGTTGCTTAGGTTCTTTATTTTGGCGCATTTTTCAATGGGACACATTGATAAAGGAGCTTATTTTAGAATACTTTATTCAGCTGAACGACAATACCCACTCACTTGATTACCAGGTGGTACAAAACCTCCATCCTCCATTCTGCTGATCTTTACTCTACGTATTCTTCGAGTGTAAACTTGCACAGTAACCTCAGGCTAATCGTAGTTGGTCACGACACAATTGCGACAATAAGTCCCCTCTTTGAGGAGTGGTTGATGGAGAGGCGCCACGGCGTCCTCACCTTCCACCTGACGCAGGTCCTCACCGGACACGGTTGCTTCGGGAGGTTCCTGTTCCAGACAAGGCGGGAGGAAACGCCCGGGTGTTAACCATTGCGTGGATCCCCCGGGGGACACGGTGGAGCATACGGTGGAGGTCTGCCCGACTTGGGCGGAACACCGCCGCGTCCTCGCGGAGGCGATTGGCGGCCGCGATCTCTTGCGTCCGGCCCTGGTCCAGGCCATAGTATGGAGCGAGAGTGCATGGGAAGCCGTCACCTCCTTCTGCGAAGCAGTAATGCTCGCGAAGGAGGAAGCGGATCGCGTGAGGGAGAGGCAATCATTGCGCCCTCACGCCCATAGCCGCTGCAGGAGACGCCCTGGGCATCGGGAACTGATAGCAGATTCCCGGCCACCGTAGGCGCGGGCTTGCGGATGGTGAGCAATGGGTAGTATTCGTGCTAATAATAATATACGTACCGCGAATTATTCACCGTGTGAGTTATAACCTACGCGCTAAGTCGATCTTAGACTTTTTATCTGAAAACTCTCAAGTTCCTGAAATTACAGCAGCATCTCTAATATTTGACAAGACGGCGAGGCCGCGGCTACAGCTAGCCTTAACAACCTCAGCGCCAGAACCGATTCCCAGACCATTTATATCGAAAAAATGCGACAGGCTAGGGCTTTAATTTTTATGTATACGTACGTACATCTATATCTATACAAATAAATAAAATTGGAGTGTCTGTTTGTATTGTCAAAGTAACAGCTTTTTACTAAATGCATATGAAAGTATATACGGTACTTATAACAAAAAATTAATTTTAAACATTTTTGTCTGTCTGTCTGTTTGTTCCGGCTTATCCCTGAAACGGCTGGATCGATTCACTGGCAGATAGCTTTTATTTTAGAAAAAGAATTAGGGTTCCGCGCAAAAATATTAAAACCCATGAAATTGTGAACAAATAGCGCGAGCGGGCGATGCAATGTGGCGGGTCGGGGGACGAGGGAGTTCTATTAAAAAATGTGGCTGTTATTTAAGTGTATCTTACACACGAACGAAGTAGCGAGGCACAGCTAGTCTATAATAAATGTATAGAAAACCTTTGCCTAAAAGGTACACAGCGCTTTTACGTAGTAGAAAGATGTCGTACTTTTGGATACACAATGTCCAGACAATGTGTGACAAAAAATATACAATATGGCGCCGAAGGTGTTAATAAACACTTAAATACCACCGTATCTTTAGCTACAGGGACACAGCTTAGTCCGTACATAATTAATCAACAACCCAACACAGGTGCTCATCCATATTTAGCTCCGTGATTTATGATCATACTCTAGTTCTGTTTAATCTGTATTCACAATACAGATTCAACATACAATACGGAGATGTATGAACTTTTAAAATTCAGCAATTCGGCATGTTTTGTGTGGGGCTTATCGGATTTGGTACTGTGTGTGAAAAATTTGAGTCGTGGAAATATGGAAATGGGTTTTTTACAATTTAGTTTCCTGGAATGTTAAGTGGCCAATATCCTTTTTTAGGTTGCAAAACAGGCCTACCAGCTTCCTTGCCTGGTTAAATTTTAGCAGGTTGCGTGTGTTTTCGGTTCCTTATGTGAGGTGTGTAATTATTACAAACTGCAGGGTAATTACGTAACACACAATTACAATTCAACAACATTAATTGCGTTATTTACGTTACAGACGGATTTTTCGGAGTATTCCCGTTTGAGCACCTATTTTTGGAGCACCTATGCATTGAGCACCAAAGGTATTCTCAAATGGGAATACCTACCTTTGGTTGTCAATACATAGGTGCTCCAAAAATACGTGCTCAAACGGGAATACTCCAACTTTTCTAACATGAAGCAATGGGTTAGTTTCCTTCAAAGTCGTTAGAAGTCCGATCCTGCATGGAGTATTGCAGTCACCTTTGGGATGGATCAGCTAAGTACCAACTAGCCGCGCTTGACTAGGTGGAACGCAGAGCTAAGAGGCTCATTGGCGACGTAAAACTGGTGGATGCCAAGCTTCATAGCTTAGCTCATCGCCGCAAGGTTGCCTGCTTGTCGGTCTTCTACAGATTGTACTTCGGAGAGTGTGCCCGAGAACTCCACGACCTCATTCCACCGGCCCCCTTCTACCACCGGACATCTAGACGCACTGCCAGTTACCATCCCTACCTGGTTGCTATTCCACCAATTCGCACTAAGCGCTTCCAAATGTCTTTTATAATGCGCACAGCAAAAGAGTGGAACTCACTACCTGCGTCTGTGTTTCCGAACGTATACAACCCTAATCTCTTCAAAGTGAAAGTGAACAGGCTTCTTCTGGGTAAGCTCACTCCATCGTCGACTTTGTCTCTGTCACCTCTGACCTAGACTAGAGTCAAGAGCAAACCCATCACAAATAAAAAAAAAAAAATTAAAAAAAAATATGATTAAAAGTGTGTTACGCAATTGGCCATAGTTAAACGAAAAGAATCCAACCTACATTACACCTAATGTGGGTTGGATCCTTTTCGTTTAACTATGGATAATTGGGATGCTGGATACGTTTTCAGTAAAGCTAGCTGAATTTGGTACATATTTGGTAGATAAGTGAATTTCGATGAATACACTCTCAATAACCGCTATCTATCTCAGTTTTTCGAAAAGATGAAATCCATAGGATTAAACAATATCCGTCTTTGTACTATTTTCTGCAGTCATGTCCAGCGGATCCAAAACGTCCACTTAACCAATTGCTCAATACCTGGAACGTCCAATACTCTGTCCAATAGATTATTCCTAGAACGGGAATCCGCTCTGGGAGTCGGTAATTCTGAGAACTGAGTATTCTGAAACCACTTGAAATGGGAATATGATATTCTGAATACTAGGAAGCCATGAAGGATAGGTATTACGGAACCTTTCAGCCTACACCTAAATTTAATCACTCTAGCATTACCTGAGTCGATCTGTATTATTTTTATTATTAGTAGACCTGTATTATTTTGTAATTATTAAGAAAGGTAGGTTAGGTTAGAACTGTGACCACACAACGCACGCGATTATTCGGACTTTACCCAAAATGCTTGGGTAAACCTAGGTTTACTCAATCATCTAACATTACCCGTAACATATATAATAATACGTATTCTGGAAATGTATGGCTTGATGTGAGATTGTTTTTCATTTTATTTACCTAATGGATTTATTTATACAGGTAAAGAATGGATAACCTTGAAATAGCATATAATAGACCTTATGGCCATTGTAAAAGAAATACCAAAAAAAAAAAAATATACAGGGCTATTTTTAAATCATTAACTAAACTTTCACAGGGTGTTCTACCCATGAATATGAACAACTTTCACTATGGGACCAACTCTGAAATCACAAAAAAAAAATCTGCTGTTTCATACTTTTTGGTAGAGTAGGTATTGAACTTTTGTATGAAACAGCTGATTTTTTTTTTGTGATTTCAGAGTTGGTCTCATAGTGAAAGTTGTTCATATTCATGGGTAGAACACCCTGTTAAAGTTTAGTTAATGATTTAAAAATAGCTCTGTATATCCAGTAAAGTAGTTCTGATTTTTTTTTTTTACTTTTAAAATTCTTCTTCACCACGACCACAAATGAATGAATTCCATCGGTTATTTGTTGTTATAATATTGTACGTTAATTATGGCTCACAGGAGACAGTAAATAGTGTGACTAGAAATTGCACAGTATTTACAAAAAAAAAAAACGTATCTTAGGTACTCTTGGGTTATATTTTTTTTGTTTTTTTTTTTTTTTAGAACAGTCATAAGGTCTATTATATGCTATTTCAAGGTTATCTATTCTTTACCGGACACCCTGTATGTATATCCGTAGGTACATCCGTGGCATCCTAGACCTGTCAAAAGACCCAGCGCTGCGGATTTTATGTTTTAAATAATTAAACATCATTACGCATTTTTTTGCCTCGCACGGCTCTGTGTTTATGTTCCTTTTTTATTGTGTGTATTTCCTGTGCATGTCCCAAATAATACCATCCTACTTCTTACTAATAATATAAACACGAAAGTTTGTGAGGATGGATGGATGTTTGGTACTCTCACGCAAAAACTACTGAACGGATTTTAATGAAATTTTACACACATATAGTTTTAACACATATAATGCTTTTTATCTCGATATTCTTACGCGAGTGAATCCACGGGGCGCTGCTGGTCAAGTAGTACTTACTCATTAACATTAACTTATAATTTTTCTCACGAACTTATTCATTATTACCCGACTGCTGGGCACTCGACTAAGAAATGCCCAAGACACTCCAGATCAGGATAAATCCCAAAGTCTCAGTTCAAGTTCCTCAAAGCATTCCAATGTTTGTCACGTCCAGACAATTGGCGACTTCAGAGATAGTTGATTCCTACTGGACAGGATCCAAACTGCTGTCTGCAGACTGCGAGACGCCGGATTATAGAGGTCCTGTGAGATGTCGCTACGGTAATTTATTGTTATTAGTTTGTTATCGTTGGTAGTAACGGGTTTAGTGCTGTGTCTATGGATGTCCAGCCAAGTAATGGATTAGACTGAATTCAGGGAAATAATGTAGATGCGTAATTTGGGAATACGAATACTGATTTGGTCAGATAAAACAATTTACAAGCGTACGCGCGTAGCGGCGGTTACAAGAAAAATACATGAACGCGTTTGCCGCGCGGAATACGCGCGTGATCCAATACATAAAAATACATAGGCTGGGGCTTTGATGAGAGATACGATATCGTCGGTCTGGGGCAATCATTTTATGAAAACAAAACACAATCTTCTTCTCGTACACACTCAAAAAGTGTGTGTCATCTCCGATGCACGACTGATGTTTACTCCTTATGTACGATTGTCTTTGAATATAATGTATAGATTGACCGCTACAATGAAGACTGGCCGAAAATAAACAAAACAAAAACGTGACAACGCTTCGCTTGTATCCTTACATTTTTTCCATACCGGAGGCCTTATATGAAAATCGATTCTTAAGGAATAAACTCCAAAAAAACAAAGGCTTTTGCAATAAAGTAGGTAATAACAACAGAATCGTTGTTTTCCTCTGTCGTTCAAACAGCTGTAAGTGACACTCACAAAGTTAATTTAGTAAATGTCCCGATGTCACAAGCCTCTACGTTTCATGGTACCTACTAAAGTTAATTAAAGAGGCCATGTTCCTTTCATTTGCATTTGCTGTAAACAAATGAATAAAATATTTTCGCACGAAAAGAGGAAAATTTGTGCGCATCCCGTTGATTTTCCCTTATGTCGCTCCTAATGACACCCACTTTTACTAGTGGTAGCGAAAAGGTCTTTTTTTTTTTTTGTTAAAAATATTACATTAAATACTTAGGTATGTAATGTAATATTCTTCTCGTAATAAAATTTGTTGGATTATTGTACATCTGTAATCTGTATTACCTAACTTCATCACACAACCTACTTTCGCTGGCAGAGGAATTTTTCGGGTTACAAAAGCCCCGTTAATCGGGCTACTAAGCAAATATCAACAATGGCGCTGATTCCCTTGTTCACAAACTAAACTAAATTTAAATTCAGTGCATCTTTTTCTTTCTATTTCATTAAGAAAAGGACAGACGATAAATATTAGTTTAGTCCTGTCAAATTAAGATACTCCTTATACAAGTTTAGACGTGATAAAAAAATTGGCTACTAAAAATACGTCAATTTACGTCAGGCGCTGCCTAATTTGACAGGACTAAACTGATATTTATCTTCTGTCCTTTTCTTAATGAAATAGAAAGAAAAAGATGCACTGAACTTAAATTTAGTTTAGTTTGTGAACAAGGGAATCGGCGCCATTGCGCGCTCCTCTGTCCGTTTTCATACGATCTCGTACTAAATTAATTTTATCTATTTTCAATTTTATATGTACACGCGCAAGGTCGATATTTGTTTGGCAGTAAAAACGACGCTGCACTGCGATCGTTTTTTTGCAGGTCTGCACCGGCCCTTATTAATAGTGTGGAGGATACCTACTCTTGTGCTGAAATACAATCATAAAACAATGAAAATTAAAACAAATGTTCATTTTAAGTAACGCTGAATACTATCCTCTCACCATTATCTGAAATTACTCCTCCTAGAGTTACATAAACTAAACAGTAATGAAATCACAGTAACAAACATAATTAAACTATCCAAACTCTTTATTATAGCACTAGTGCTATAATAAAGAGAACTTCTGCCCGCGACTTCGTCCGCGTGAAATTTCTTGTTCCCCTGACCCACCCCGTCGCCTGCCGCGCTATTAATAACTGCGGTTTCGCTTAACGTTATTTGTTTTTTTCTTTCTTTTTATTCGGCTCCTAAGAGCTCTAGCGTGATGTTAAATAGCCTATAGCCTTTCTCAAGAAATGGGCTATCAAATGAAAAAGAATTTTTCAAATCTGACGGGTAATCCCAGAGTAGTACCTGCTGTAGTTCTAATGGGCGTTCAAACAAACAAACAAAAAACAAACTCTTTAGCATTATTATTAGTATAGATGAGACCAATTACCGCTAAATAACGACAGTTAGTGTGTAATATTGTTGAAATTTCTGCACTTTATAGTTATTTTTTTTAATGTAAATGGTAAGTAGATTACATTGCTTTGTATTTTGCGTGAAATGACGAAAGGGGGTCACCCTTTATTTGTTTTTTTTTCTTTTTATTCGGCTCCTAAGAGCTCTAGCGTGATGTTAAATAGCCTATAGCCTTTCTCAAGAAATGGGCTATCAAATGAAAAAGAATTTTTCAAATCTGACGGGTAATCCCAGAGTAGTACCTGCCGTAGTTCTAATGAGCGTTCAAACAAACAAACAAAAAACAAACTCTTTAGCATTATTATTAGTATAGATGAGACCAATTACGGCTAAATAACGACAGTTAGTGTGTAATATTGTTGAAATTTCTGCACTTTATAGTTATTTTTTTTATGTAAATGGTAAGTTGCTTTGTATTTTGCGTGAAATGACGAAAGGGTGACCTTATTTAATTTAGTCTAATGTTTTATTAAATGGAGATGGAGTACGTCTGGTATAATGTATCTTCATTATACCACACGTCTCAAACAGTAGGTAAGTACCTATCTACTTCGGTTATAACAGCGTTAACTGCCTATATAGCTTTTACGATCACGTTTACGTATTCATTTTAGTGTAGAAGCAAGAAAATGGAAACAGAAGGCTCAATGCACGACATATAATTGTTAAACAATCTGCCCTGCAGGCTTTTCCATACTATGTTGAGGTTAGCTTTCCGTGTAACCGGATGCAGCTGACTACCAGTATTTTACATGGAGTGACTGCCTATCTGACTTCCACAACCCATTTACTGGGTAACACGATACCCCTTAATAAGACTGGTTGTCAGACTTTTATACGTCTGACTACACGTAACGACTGTCAAAGATATACAAATGACAGACGGGACCAACGGTTTTGTGCGTCGGAAAGCACAGACGATATGTAATGGATAGTCACCCATCCACAAACCAACCGCAACTAGCGCAGCTTAACCTTCGATCGACTCGTGCGGCTGTTATCATATAACCATAAGTAATTAGAAAAACACGGTTGTTTTATATGTGTATTGCGAGCCAAAATCTTATAATCGGTACACACAGGATAAAATCACGCTAAGTTAGGAAAATAAAGGGCGACGCATTGGCGCACAGGCACTAGTGTTAGACTCCAGGCTACTTTTGACCTTCCTCAAAATCTATTTGACCTTCACACTTGAAATGTCGTGTCCATTACGGTTATGTACAGACAGGGTATTTGTTGAGCAGATCGACACACTACGTCATTTTACCGTGTTATAGCCATTTCACTGAATGACATTGAATGACAGTTGTAATTTAACAGTATTGTTATTATGAGCCAGGCAGAAACTGCATTGCCAAGTGATTTTAGCGGACAAACCTTCTGTATAGCTTTGTATCTTATGATGATTCTATGTGACAATCGTCTATACGAGTATTGGGGGAATTTCGCGAACATTATATCTATTGGATTCACGCCAGAATGGACTAGTCTCTATGGCGCCTGGAGGCAACATTTAAGCAATGTTATGTAGTGCCGATACGTTGCTCTGCGCATTTGGGCAGGAAATGGGTTTGAACTCGCAGAAATGAAAAGGTTGGAGAATTTTTTTTTTTTTTATCTTATTTTCTGACTTCAGAAAAAGGAGGAGGTTTTCAGTTCGTCCGAATCATTTTTTTATGTGTTCCCCGATTACCCGAAGACGGCTGGACCAATAAGGATTTTTTTTAATGGTATAACTTCTAAGGTGGTCCCTTTGACATGAACTCAGGATCTGACGATGGGCTCTTAAAGAAATCGAGGGAACTCTTCAAATATTATTGGCACACCTACCGATAGCGATTTGGGTATTTTTTATAGTGATGATGAAGACCACAGATTCTGATGGTTACCGGAACTACTCAATAATAAGTATTTCAAGGGTTGCGATTCGATTACTTTAATTTATTCTCGTCACAATACATAATGTGAAGTGGAACTAATGGTGAAGTACCAGGACTCCTTAATAATTAACGTCCCTACGTACCTACAACGGGAAAAGCAACATTTTTTAAAAGGTGATAAGCAAAATAACTTTAATTTCAGAAGTCGGCAAAAAACTAAAATACAGATCCAAAGACACCGACTTCCAAAATTAAAGTTATTATTCACTTTGTAGGGTTTTTTTTTGGAAGCCGGTTGCTTTTTTTTTGTAAAAACGTTTTACTACACTATTTTTGCAACACTGTTGTTTTTGGCAGCACAATAAAGGCTGGAGTTATTTTTGTTAAATAACTCTCGTTCTGTTTTAATTGACAAAAAGCTTCACAAAAAATTTAAAGCGCAGTTTTGGTTGTCCCCAAAATGAAGCTGATAACTGCTGTTACCATTTTGCTCTGCAGGCTGTAAAAAGACACATCACAAAGCCGTCAACTATGCATACTGTACATCTAAGGAGCTTTGCGCAAAAACATTATTTATATTTCTGGGAAATGACTTTTATTTTTCGGTGAGGAGCTCGTGGCTAAGTAATTACAGCCGCTCGGGTCGATCCATCAGGTTAAGCTACGCTTGCCGGGGTTGGTCTGTGGATGGGTGACCATCTTTTCATACCGAGACTCCTCTGTGCCTCGGAAAGCACGTTAAGCCGTTGGTCCCGGCTGTCATTCGTGGATCTTTGACGGTCGTTACGGGTTGTCACAAGCCCGAAAGTCTGACAACCAGTTTTACCAAGGGGTATCATATTACCCAGTAACTGGGTTGTGGAGGTCAGATAGGCAGTCGCTCCATGTAAAATACTGGTATTCAGCTGCATCCGGTTAGACTGGAAGCCGACCCCAACATAGTTGGGAAAAGGCTAGGCAGATTGATTGACTTTTATTTTTAGGTATAAGCAACAGCTATTTTTACAGCGCGCAATGTAACGCGAACCCAGGCAAACGGCCTCGCGTACGCGTACTTGTGGTAATGTGCGTTTGATATTCATTGCCTTTTTGTAACTTTAAATGCGTAATTTGTTAAGAAACATCAAAAAAGGTAATGTTTGTTTGGAAAAAAGTTCAGTAATAAGAATAACACTTGGAATTCGTTTTCGTAAAAAAGTAAAAAAATAAATTGCGACTGACCTTCAATATTTCCAGTTCTCCAGAACCAGTGGATTCCCAGGTGAAAAAACTAATAATAGGTAGGATATGTGGCTTTCGGCTGCGGAAAGTGTCTTTTCACACCCGATATTAATACTTCTCATAGTCACCGATTTCGCCCAGTTCCATTTTAAAACCTCACTTATTGCGTTGTAAACCTGAGCAGAAAATGATTACTGATTATAATAAAATATGCTGAGCCCTAGTCAACCAATCAAAAATTCACTCAAACTTTGAAGGACGAGAGCAGGAAAATCGTCCACCCAATATTTATCTCCGAACGAAAATTAAATAAAAAAAGTTCATAAAAAAGAACTGTATTTTCTTCTTCACGCACAAGTCAAAGTTTTGGAGTAGGTAGGTAAGTTTAGTAACAATTAGGTTTGTTTACTTGTTCCTGATTTATTACAGTTGTTGCAAAGTTATGAAAACACGCCCTCAGCAATTTACACATCCGTTCCGATATTGTTTGAAGTTCCGTTTTTGTTTTACAAAGTAAAGAGGCTTTTGTGTTTTTTTTGTGCTTTTCTAATGATTTATGTTTTTCTAATGATTTATGTTTTTCTAATGATTTATGTTTTTCTAATGATTTGTGTTTTACATACACATAAAAAAAAAATAGTAGGCGCAGTTCGAGTCTGCGCCGTTTGTTTTCCTGAAAACAGATTGACTACGGTTTCCGATACTGCTGTAGCCATTGTATTTGCTCGATACTAGACTTACCATTGCATTCCATACAACGTAAGCTTTCACCGGTTATAAAATTTTTCTGTTCTGAGCACGGCCGATATGATACGACATACTAAACTTTTTGCTATTTGCAATAATAGAATTTCTTACGGTTCCTGACACTGCGGTAGTTATTGTGTTTGCTCAGCAATAGACATTTTAGACTCATTGCATTCCTTTTGATGCATGTTTTCTTCGATTGAGGTTTTTTCAGTTCTGAGCAGATCTACGGCCGATATGAGACGACATCTGACAATATTTTGGTATTGTGAACTTCTCATTAATGTTCAACCCTGTTTTGGCCAATATTTCTATTGTTTCTCTTTAGGTCCTGGTAGTGTCTTTGTCAACTCTTGACAAAGACACTACGTAGAATAAATTGATCTGACTAAACACGTTTTTGCGCTATACGAATTGATATTTCGACATAGTGAAAAGTATCGCGCTCATGCGCGTGCAATTGCAGTGTGACGTCATTGGAAAATTATAACCGGCCTCAAAATTGTTATAAATATGACCTATCATTTGAATGTTCAACTATTAGTATCATTAAAAGTTTTGTTGTTATTGGTGGTTGAAATCTCACATGTTTTTGTCGGTCAGAAATATTGAAATATTGAACCCGTACCTCGAGCAAAAAGACGTTTTCACGTCAAAAATATATACAGTCGTGGGATAAAAATTTTAAGCAACTTTGTGCTCTTGCTGCTACCGACGACATAGGTACGATTACCTGCCGTCAATATTATAAAATGAGAAAATGACAGTTCGAAAAGGTGACATAATAAATTTATGTGATGGAGAAGATATTACCTGTACCTACTACTTTATGTAGGTAGGTACTTCACTAACATAATAATCACAGATACTGTAGCAGAATAATTATGGTCTAGTTCGTAGTTTCATTTTATAAATAAGCAGAAATGCTTACTTAAGGGGGAAGCGTCAGGGTAGTCCGCGAAATTCAAATTTTCTTACGTTTTTTGCAATTTGCAAGTCAGTATTAAGTTGTATGTTAAATAAAGTATGATTTGCGGCCGTTACATATATGTATTTACAGTTAGTAGGTATAATCCTCAAATGTCAAGATTTCATGAAATTGTCATTCATTAGGATTACCTGGTCTTAAAGAGTTGTATTGATCACTTTAATGATTTTAATTATGTAAACAGATGCTTGTTACGGCCGCATATTTTATTTTGATCAACGTACAATCTAATGATGATACCCTGATGAATAATGATGACTTGTAAATTGCAAAATACGTAAGAAAATTTAAATTTCGCGGGGTACATTCGCCTTAACATGTATTTGACTACTAAGAAAAATGAAGGATAAAATCCAGCTATTTTAAATTATAAAACATACGAGTACCAGGAATGCAGAGCAAAGAGGAGCTTTTTGCAAAAGTTTTCCTGGCAGAAATATAACAGTTGAGTTTTATTTTTACCGTTGCGTTACAGAGCTTTGCTCTTTAAACCTAGTCTTCGGAGTACGATACCGACATTACGCTTCAGGAGTTGGAAAAGATCTTGAAAATAAAGTATTCGAACTAAGTATCCGTGTAGTCGTAGAGAAAGAAGGACGTATGGAAACTGATATTATAGTTTCTCATGCTTATTTTTAATAACAAAGTAATTTATTTTACACTAGCTTTTCCCCGCGGCTTTTCCCGCGTGGAGGTCGGTAATTATCCCACGGGAACGTACTACCGGGATAAAAAGTATCCTATGTGTTAATCTGGTTTATAAACTATTTATGTGCCAAATTTCATTCAGATCTGTTCAGCCGTTTTTGCGTGATTGTGTAACAAACACCCAAACTTTCTCATTTATAGTATAGTAGGAAGTTGGATAGGATAATGATGGAAATTGAGGGAAATTCATAAATCCAAGGTTCGCTTTCAAAATTTTGTTAAAAGTTAATTTTGTACTATTAAATGAGCAATGATTATTATATACATATTTGTAACCAGGTTCTCGAAAACTGCTCTAAAGATTTCGATGAAAGTTGCAATAAGGGTTTACGTAGGCGAAAAATCGATTTAGCAAGGTCTTTTATCTAGAAAAGTTTGTTTTCTCTATATTCACCTGAGCAGAGCTCGACCGACCAGGTACTAATAATAAAATGAGCAAGTTTTCATTTAAAAACTCTATTGAAATATGAACTGGCTGTTGTTAACCGAATTCTCTCGCTGACGATACATGAGTGGTTTCACTGTCTCAAATTATTTGACCTTTCCGTCAAACCTCATCTTTGTAAAACTCGTCTGTTACAACCATCCAAAGAGTGTCCAACTTATTTGAAGTTCCGCCAAGTAATCTTGAAAACTTTCATCCCAATGTTCTTATGATCAAAAGTTTCTATTTTCCCGGTTTTCCACAAAATCTGACAAATAAACAGTAAGGCCAAAATGTTGCCAAGAAACTACAATTAATTTCCGATTGTTTACGAACTTGGGTAGGTAGTCTGTGGGAGACGTGGGAGTTGAGTTGAGTAGAGCTAGCCAAGTCGATAACAAGTACGGACGCAGAAATATTGGTGGTGCTATTATGGTTTTAGAAAGATAAATGATTGTTTTCTTGTTCGGTGACTTGAACAGAGACCTTAGGGCGTAGGCAAAAGGGCAAAGTGATAAGTGACAACGTTGATGGAGAAGTCAAAACTCGATTGGATTGACATAACTAAGCGACTAAGCTACGGAAAAACTTACGTCAATCCTGTTGAAAGTCTTTGTACGAAACGCTTTGTAAGCGATTCTTACTTGTCTAGGCCCTCGTGACCACTTAGTTATTTTTGGCGTCTCTATTGTTGAGCTGCTCAGATGGAAACCATCTAGGAAAAATAAAACATTGATTCGAATAATGATAGACAAACTTGAAACTACTAAAGATACTTTTCTGCCACTTTTCTGATACTTTTCAGCCAATTTGCTCCGAATTTAATATACCGATTAAATTGAAATTTGGTACACATATGTATTTCTGTGACCCAAACACGGACGTGTAATGTAAATAAATAAGTTTTGAATATGAGGGTCAACTTTGGGGACAGATAAAAAAATAAAAACAAAAGTTTTGCAAACTGTACCGTATGACATATCAAATGAAAGGGCTCGCTGTGATGGTCTCAAATATATATATATTTTTTTTATAATTTTAAAATAAACCATTTTAAAGTTATTTAAGAAAATAGACGAAAATTGACCCTTTATCTCCGTAAGTATTGAGCCTAAAATTTTGAAAAAAATATAGAAAATAGTTCAATACCTATTGATTACAGGAAACCTATAAGACGTTGATGGTCTTAAAACAACATGGTAAATCTCTCAATATTGTGCGTACCTACAAACTTATATTTGTCCATAGTTAAACAACAAGGATCCAACCCACATTAGGTGTAATGTGGATTGAATCCTTTTCGTTTACCTATGGACATTTGTAGTTGGAATGTATGGGAGAACATGTTTTTTGACTACAATGTTAAGTTTTCTTGGGATAAATTCATCCCAACTACGGAACCCTTCATTGTGCGTGGTCCGACACGCTCTTGACCGGTTTTTTTTCAGAGCATGCTCCTAATCCCTAAATAAGCCTCCTATGTAATTCTTTGTGAAAAGCAAATTTTAATGAAAGGAACAGTACAGTCAAGGATTAAATACATATTACCTTAGGGTTAAATTTCACTTGCAGCTTATTATTTTTCCGAATAAAAAGGACAGTTCTAAAGCTGACAAGCGCACGTTATGTGGGAAAGGAATTTGTTTGAAAATTGCTTAACATTCTGACTCCTTGACCGTGCCTCCAGTAGGTAGTGAAAATAAAGTAAGAAAATGTGATTCATCCTTCTTTTTATAATGTTCCCACTGCTAAGACATACATAAGTCTTCTCTCGGTAAGAGGGAATGGGCCGTAATCCGGAGTAAGGACGGAGGGTTGGTAGATGTCACATGTCTTCGTTTTTAGGGTTCCGTACCTATATGGTAAAAAGGAACCCTTATTGTGCGACTCAGTCTGTCTGTCTGTCCGTCTGTCACAGCTGGATATCTCAAGAACTACGAATGCTATCAACTTGAATTTTGTAAAAAAATGTAAAAAAATACCGTAAAGGTAAAACATTCCTGTAAAAATACGAAGAGTGGAATTATCGGTTTCGGAGCTCCTCCAATAAAAAACGAACAATACAATGAAGCATGCGCAAAACTACACATCGCTCTGTGAATACCTACACGCTCACATGCACACATTTACAGCAAACTACAACTAAACTATACCTCACTAAGTGCACACAATGTTTACTAAACCGGCCTCACGTCATTGTTGACAGCGCTATGTCTTGGTTTTAATTTATTTATTTATTTTACCATTTATGTACACACAGAAAAATACATAATAAAATACATAATTATAATTAGGAGTACAAAGGTACTGCTTATTTCTTAAGAAATTTCTTCCAGCAGACCTGCTAAAAGAGAAATGAAATAGAAATGTAGACAACAGTGTGTGATAACAAGAAGAGAAAAATATGAATATGTGAAGACTTAAACTAAAATATTACCTATATCTACACGTATAACATAAACTTAAATAAATACTTAAAGCTAAAATATATAAACATACATCTACTATACTTATATAAATACTCACAGTTGAGAGGAAAAGTAATGCTCTTTTACTCTATATTTGAAAAGAGACACAGTTTTTAAATCGCGAATGCTAGGCGGAAGTAAGTTCCACAGTCTCACAGCATGGATAGAGAAGGAATAAGAATAGTAGCTAGTTTTATGAGGATGAGATTTAAGGAGGGATCTAAGGTGTGATCTACACGGTGCGTCACTAGGGCGAGCAAAGGAAAAACGCTCACGCAGGTAGGAAGGATAAGACGGGTTGTGTAAAATGTTGAAGAGGAGACATAAAATCCGAGTGTTCCTGCGAAGGCGGATTGGGAGCCACTTGAGTTCCTTGCGAAAGTGAGAAACATGATCATACTTTCGAAGACCAAAAACAAAGCGAATGCACAAGTTTTGCAAGCGCTCAAGCTTGTTTAATAGCTCCTCAGTATATCGGCTATAATCGGCTGAATAAGCGTTTGTGCCAAAGAAATTTTAGTCTTCAAGGGCAGGAGACTTTGAAGGCTTTTCAGCGAATGAAACGAGAAATGTACCTTTCGACTGATCTCATTGACCTGAGCACGCCGCGAAAGATTAGAATCAATAATTACACCCAGATCTTTGGCGGTTTCGGTATAGTCAATGCGCACACCATCGAGATATAAAGGCATCAGAGATGTAACATCAGCCGCACTGCGAACGAATCTGCTGCCTATGATCATGGCCTGAGATTTTTTTTTTTTATTTGGTCTGAGTCTAAGTAGGACATGCTGGTTCCTCATGAGGTTTTTAAAAATTAATATAAATAAGCGAGTGCATCCTTTGTGAAAAAAAAACATACTCTATAAGAGAATAAAATAAGAAGTGGTAAAGTTAACTAATTACCAAGATTGACTTAGACAGTTCAGACGCTTTGAAGACGCAGCGTAAAGTTTCAAACAACTAACTTTCTTAGAACTAGTTTTAGAAAGATGGAATCGTTGTTCGAAGCTTTTACCTGTTTCATATTTTAGAATGAATTTCTGTATTTTTATTTTTAGCAGTTTGTTTGATATTTTATCAAAATGGCTATTGCCTGTTACAGCTCATAGGTAGCTCATAAGTTCCGATGAACTGATCTGGCGGATATTTCATGCAAATGTAAATAATACAATATCCTGGATAGGATACGTCATCACGCCGCGCCGCCGTCAGTAGGAGACTGGTCTTCTCTTAGCTGCCACGAGTGCACGAGTTATTTTTTTGGACGATTTTAACGAAAACGACGTCTTTCTACATTGTTCTCGCATTATAATTTCAACATCATTTATGTTGAAATGTAACCAATATTTTGATTTAAAAGTGATTGGACACTCTTTTAATTTAAATCAAAAATATAAGGTGACGGGTAATTATTGACCGATACTTAAACACATGATTGTACTTATAACAAACAACTTTTACCGCGGGACCAAATCTGAAATCGCGAAAAAAAAATCAGCTGTCGCATACATTCATGTTCGCATAACTCGTCAAAATGTAGGAAGCATCTGAATTTTTGGTTTAGTGCCATAGTAAAAGGTATTGGTTATCATGAGTAAAATCATGTGTATCGGTCACTAATTACCAGTCACCATGTACATAATGTTCTTACAAGACATTGGTTAAGTAAATCATTCATGCTGAAATAGGGAGTTTCTTGCCCTTTCTCCTCAAAAGGAACCTATTACGCTTTGGAATGGGCAACTAGCTTCATCTTTTTGACTGACCGAGTCCTTGATAACTTAAAAGTGCCTGTAATGGGTTTATTAGTAATAAATAGTTTGAGCACAGATTAACACTTCGCAAAGTCATTTAAATAAAAAGCGACTTTTGCTACGGTACAATAAAGTGCAATTCAGGTCGCACAACGCTTATTACCTATGTACAGTTATATTCACCTACAAGTTGCCTCTTTTTCTAATGCGTAACTCTTATACCTTCTGACCGCGGCAGTCCTACTGAATTAGCCCAGTGAGATAGGCCCGCCGCGTGACTTGTAGCTTCATACCTAAACTGCGGAGTGTCCCATCTGTATTAATCTGTGGTTTGAGTTAGTAGGCACTGTCACCTGACAGTTTTATATGCGAGAATCGCAAAATCTTTTAATTTTTTTTTTGGTTAACTAGACTAAAGCTCCATTTACACGCTACAAGTTCATTGCCTGTGGCATACAATAAAATTGAAAGGCAATGAAATAGCACCGTCTAAACAAGACGTACAATTAAGTCGTAAGCGATTTTATTAAATGGCAAAACTTGCATTCAATTAATCTGTATGCCATTTTATGGAATCGCACACCTTTAAACACTTGCATGCAATTCTTGAATGGCAATAACATAGAACGTGCTTTATGGCCATGCGATTATTGCTCGTGAACGTTCCAAAAACTTGCATCGTGTAAACAGAGCTTAAATGGATTAATTGATTCCGTCTGGAGCCGATAAATAGGTCAGGTTTTTAATTTGAGAATGCCACTGCAAACCGCCAATTATGAGCCGAGTTTCGTTTTAAAATATTTTCACATAAAAATCTTCAGTAGAATTTTTCTTGCAAATTGCCAATTCATAAAATGTTTATTTGCCAGAAGCCTGTAGGTTGTAACTCTTGTAACTAGCAAAAATAAATGTATGAAACGTTTTCGTCTAGGCAATAGATTGCTAGCCTGGCTACGTGTAGACCAATCTAGAGAAGTGCCCGAGATTCGGGTACGTTGCCAACTTTCAAATTCAGCAAATTGAAATTTTCTTGCCAGCAATGTGTTTTTAATTTTTGTTGGTATGCTTCCATTCATTTTTGAGAATGTTTTTAAAGGAAAATACGAACGAAATACGGGAAGTTATGTATACAAGATGCTTTCTGAAAGATTACTATTATTTCGAATTTCGAGGACAAGTTTTTAAAGGAAAATACGAACGAAATACGGGAAGTTATGTATACAAGATGCTTTCTGAAAGATTACTATGATTTCGAATTTCGAGGACAAGTTTTTAAAGGAAAATACGAACGAAATACGGGAAGTTATGTATACAAGATGCTTTCTGAAAGATTACTATGATTTCGAATTTCGAGGACAAGTTTTTAAAGGAAAATACGAACGAAATACGGGAAGTTATGTATACAAGATGCATTCTGAAAGACTATTATGATTTCGAATTTCGAGGACAAGTTTTTAAAGGAAAATACGAACGAAATACGGGAAGTTATGTATACAAGATGCATTCTGAAAGACTACTATGATTTCGGATTTCGAGGACAAGTTTTTAAAGGAAAATACGAACGAAATACGGGAAGTTATGTATACAAGATGCTTTCTGAAAGACTACTATGATTTCGAATTTCGAGGACAAGTTTTTAAAGGAAAATACGAACGAAATACGGGAAGTTATGTAAACAAGATGCTTTCTGAAAGACTACTATTATTTCGGATTAACCTAACTTCACAAACTCTACACCTTAGTCAAAATATGTGGCTTGGCCGTTTCGCTACCGTCACATGGACGTAACCGTAAGGTGAAAAATTTATTCACTATTCATTTCTTTTCTGTTATCCAATAGTTCTTGCAATAAGGAAACGGCCAAGCCTCATATTTTGACTAAGGTCTAAGGCGTTATTATTTTTATTTTATTTTTATTTTTTATTGACAGGCCAGATGGCATGGTTGGTTAAGATACCACCTGCCATGCCACAGGTCGTGGGTTCGATTCCCATCCAGGACCAACATTTGTGTGCATGAACATGTCTGTTTGTCCTGAGTCTGGGTGTAATTATCTATATAAGTATGTATTTACAAAAAAAAAAGTAGTGTATGTAGTTTATCAGTTATCTGGTTTCCATAGTACAAGCTCTGCTTAGTTTGGGATCAGATGACCGTGTGTGAACAATGTCCTAGGATATTATTATTATCTCCTTTATTTATTTTTTAAACTTATTTTATTACATTTTTAAATATTTTTATAAAAACATTTAAAAAAAACATTTAAAAATATAAAAAATAGTGATCCGCCGGTAGCGGGTGCAGGGTCCAAGCTACCGGTGGTTAGGGCCCCAGAGACAGGAACCTCCTCACAATACGCGCCGTATCAAGGAGGACTGCCTTCTGAATCAGGCCCTTCACCCAGCCACCCAACGAGAGCCTCTTGAGATGTTGGTCGAGGCTCTTAGCGATAAGGCCATTGACCGTAACGACTATCGGCACAATGATTGCCGAGTCCACATTCCACATAGCGACAACCTCGTGGGCTAAGTCGAGATACTTCAATTGTTTCTCCTTCTCAGCCTTCACGAGGTTCTCGTCATGCGGGATAGTGACATCGATTATCATTGTGCGGCGCACTGATCGATCTATTACCACTATATCAGGCTTATTGGCTACAATAGTCCTGTCAGTGATAATAGATCGATCCCAGTATAACGTGACATGGTCATTCTCGAGAACTGGGTCGGGCACATACCTGTAATACGGTACCTCAGAGTCCACAAGGCCGTATTTCAGAGCAAGTTGCTGATGGATAATCCTGGCTACTTGATTATGCCTGTTCAAATACTCGCCGTTAGCTAAACGAGAACACCCAGAAGTAATATGTCTGATAGACTCACCGGGACAATGGCATGCCCGACATATGTCGATCGTCCCGTCTTTCATTATATACTTCCGGTAGTTATTCGTTAGCATAACTTCATCCATAATCGCACAGACTGAACCTTCGGTTTCCCCAAAGAGGTCACCGAAGCGTAGCCAGGCCACGGACGCTAAGAAATCTACGTCGGGCCCATGAAGGGCCCGGAAAAAGCGTCCGTTTATTATTATTATTATATCCTTTATTCATTTTAAATAACTTATTAAATACATTTTTAAATATTTTTTATAAAAAACATTAAAAAAAAAACATTTAAAAATATAAAAAATAGTGATCCGCCAGTAGCGGGAGCAAAGTCCAAGCTACCGGTGGTTAGGGCTGCAGAGACAGGAACCTCCTCACAATGCGAGCCGTATCAAGAAGTACTGCCTTCTGAATCTGGCCCTTGATCCAACCGCCTAACGAGAGCCTCGAAAGATGTTGATCGAGACTTTCGGCCATCAGGCCATTGGCCGTTACGACAATCGGCACAATGACAGCCGAGCTCACATTCCATATGTCAACAACCTCGTGTGCTAAGTCGAGATATTTTATTTGTTTCTCTTTCTCAGCTTTCACGAGGTTCTCGTCATGTGGAATGGTAACATCGACTATCATTGCGCGGCGCGCTAATCTATCTATCACTACTATGTCAGGCTTATTGGCGACAATAGTCCTGTCAGTAATGATAGACCGATCCCAGTACAACGTCACATGGTCATTTTCGAGAACTGGGTCGGGCACATACTTGTAATATGGTACCTCAGATTCCACAAGTTTATATTTCAAAGCAAGTTCCTGGTGAATAATCCTGGCGACTTGGTTATGCCTGTGCAAGTACTCGCCGTTAGCCAGACGAGAACAACCAGAGATAATATGTCTGATGGACTCACCCGGACGGTGACATGCCCGACACACGTCCACCGTCCCGTCCCTCATAATATGTTTCCGGTAGTTATTCGTTAAGATAACTTCGTCCATAATTGCACAGACGAAACCTTCAGTTTCCCCGAAAAGGTCACCAAAACGTAGCCAGGATACGGACGCTAAGAAATTTACACCGGGCTCATGAAGAGCCCGATAGAAGCGCCCGTGAAGTTCCTTGCTTTGCCATATCCCCTTGCGGTCATCGGTAGTAAGTACTACAGGTTTGCGCCAGTTCTCTTTAGCCATGGAGAGCGGGGTGAGTCCCTTGTCTACTGCGACCACATCACGGTGCATACCCACTTCGGCTTTTAAAAAATATTCCCTGAGGCTGCACATTTCGCGGTTGTGTAGGGTCTTCGCATTTAAAAAGCCTCGACCCCCGCACTTCCGCGGAATGTACAGTCTCATTACCGATGATCGTGGGTGATGCATCCGGTTTGCGGTCAGCAGTGTACGGACCCTCCTATCCAGGGCGTCGAGTTCGGTCTGAGTCCATTTGAGTATGCCGAAAGAGTACATCAAGACCGGCATGACCCAACCGTTGAAGGCGCGTACCTTGTTTCCACCTGAAAGAAGACTACCTAATACCTTCTTCAGGCGGCCAAAGAAGCGCTCCTTCAACGATTGTTTCATGTCAGCAACGTTGATACCTAACGCTTCCGACATACCCAAATACTTATAGCTTTCCGATGAAGAGAGGGATCTAAGGTTTATGGAATCCGAGAGTTGAATTCCCTCGGATTCCATAATCTCCCCTCGCTTTACATGCATGACTGCACACTTGTCCACACCAAATTCCATACTGATAGCGCTACTGAAAGTTTCAGTTACCTTCAGTAGCTCCATCAGTCGCAATTTGTTGGGGGCAAAGAGTTTCAAGTCATCCATGTAGAGGAGATGAGATATGACCTGACCGCCTCTCCTCAACCGATAGCCTAGACCTGAATCCTCTAGCAGTGTACTTAGAGGATTCAGGGCTAAGCAGAACCAGAGTGGACTCAAACTGTCGCCCTGAAATATTCCCCGTTTAATCCATACAGGCTCATCATTCCCCTGGATCTGTCGACACCCAGGATAGCGAAGGACTGTCCTCCATTGCCCCATACACGACTCAAGGAAGGTGCGTAGAGTTGCATCTATCTTGTACAACTCCAGTACCCTCATTAGCCATGTATGTGGCACCGAGTCGTAGGCCTTCTTATAATCTATCCAGCATGTCGACAGATCCTTGCGGGATCGACGAACCTGTTGGCTTATGGCCATGTCGATGAGGAGTAGCTCCTTAGTACCACGGGACCCGTTCCTACATCCATTTTGAGAGGCAGACATAATCAAGTTACTCTCAATGTGAGTATTAATTTTCGCTCTCAAAATGGATGTAAGAAGTTTATAGATCGTCGACAAACATGTGATCGGTCTATAATTCTTGGGTTCCGCGGGACTACCTGACTTATGGAGCAGGTGGGTAACGCCTGTTGTTAGAAACTGCGGTAGCGACCCAGACTCTAAGGATGACTGGAATTGAGATGCCAGGCAAGTGTGTGAACTAATTAGCCATTTCAACCAAAAGTTGTGTAGTCCGTCCGGTCCCGGTGATTTCCAATTCGGTAACGGACGGACTGCTCTGGCTACGTCTAATGGCGTAATGAAAACTGCTTCCATTTCTGGTATAGTTCCACACACTCGCTCGATATCCTGCATCCAGCCAGCCTCGGCGTGACAGACGGGTACCGACCAGATGCTGCGCCAGAATGCACTCGTGGTGGCATCATCCGGGCGGCGCACGTCCGTCACATTTTGTTCAGGTCGCTCCCAAGCTCTATATACCCCCCTTTCATCGCTCTGGAACATGCGATTCTGCGTGTATCGATCAACCCGCCGCTTATACCGCCGAATACGGCTCGCCCATGCACAAACTTTCTGCTTCAGGAAGTCGATGCGCTCTGTGACACGGGACATATATTCTGGAGGACTGATTCCAGTCCCCGAGAATGCCCGCCTTACAAAGCGCATCACTCGTGGTCGTGTATTGCCCTCCCTGAAGCAGTATAGTTTGCCGATGAGTACCCTGGCCCCATCGATACGACGCTCGATCCTGCATTGCCAGGCTGGTACGGCTGGTTTTGGTCGAGTAGCTTCGTTACAGTTTGGAAACTTGACGTTAGCTAAACGACATGCCGCAACAGCCGCGCAATACAGGATCGAGTGTGTATCAACGAGATCCTCGCTGCTTTCGAAAAAATTCTTAAGTTGCGAGTCCAGGGCACACACCAGCGCCCTATTTTTTTTGTGCATAGGTAGGCGTGGTAATCGGGGTCTAAGTTCGGTCGGAGTGGACCTATACTCGCGAAACGCATCCTCCAGTGCGCCCCTCAAACGGACGTTGCAGTGGCTACTTACTGTGGCAACCGTATCATCCTCCTCTTCAACAACATGATTGGACCGCGGCGGGATTACATCAATTGTTGAAGTTTGTACCGCGGTTTGTGTCGAAGTTGGGCCGATATGGTTGTTCAGTACCTCTGAGCGCAGCCTATCAAGTGCGGCATCGTCCAACCTACGATTGCGTTGGATGACCCGCACCTGATCCGATAGTCGTTGGGCCGAGACGTTGACGGTTGGCTCTAGTTCCTGAAACAGAGACAGCATCCTAACACGGTACGCAGTGAGGTTAGTTCCCCCCTCTGTAGACCCGTAATATGCGCGCATGACGTTCTCGTTCATAGACTGAGTCCATCTCATGCGCTGCACACAACCACCGATAGCGGGGACCCGGCTCGGGGCCGGATGGCCCCTAAGTCCCAAGCTCCTCGGTGGCCGGCCTCTCCCCTGCCGACGTACAGGTGTTGGCGACGTCGGCGGGGAAAAATACTCGTCGCTCGAGCTCGACGCAACTACCGCGGCCGGTGTCGTCACAGCACTCACAGTGGGGCTGGGTACCGGCGGCAGCGAGGCGGAGCTGAGCGAAGAGTCCGGAGGTGGTGGGCGTGCTCGTGAAGCTGCTCTTGTCAACATTGTTTTGTTTTCATTTCATTTCCTTGTATCTTGATTTTATCGGAGGTGACATGACAGATGTCACCTCCGATTCGGTATTTTCAGGTTATTGCGTCGCTGGTTTATTACTTGCATTTTGGTATTTTTTAGATTGTAATTTTGCTTCAAAAGGTATTACGTTTATTTTAATTACTGAACTAATAAAACACTGCGTCTAAAATTAATAAAATGTATGAAAATGATGAGAACAAATTTTTGATGTGTTGACATTAGTGTTGTCAGCCTTATTATTATTATTATTATTTTTTTATTTTATTTGCTGTTTGTGTTTCAGAAACCGTGTCCAAATAAACTTTATTCTTTTTTTCTTCTTTCCAATTCTTCACACAAAGTGCGGTGTGGTACACCGCGGTTTTGTCAATATGCTTTTGTTTTGGCATTGGACGCAGTGCGGCGCAATCGCACCTCGATTTTCGTTTCAATTTATTTGAAACGCAGCACAAGGAATAAAACAAAAAAGCACACTGAAAGCTCTGCGCCGTAAACAAACCACGTCGGGTGTTTGGAAGTTGTCAGGTTTTGCATAGCCATCTGCAATTTTCTTGTGAGTCTTACAAGAACAGGGTTTTAAAGTACATGATTATAATTGTTGTCTTATTTACAACGAAGTTTCTATATATTACCATCGCAAAAAGCATTTAATTCTGATCACAAGAATATCCTAGCAAAAATTGCTTCATCATTTCACATTTTTTGTTTTTTAGGTGAACTATTTCTCAGTCGGCTAAAATTTTGATTGGGTTTCAACACAAAACACGTCTGAATTCCCCTATGGGAAATTGAAAATACTCGTTTATTTTCTTTGGGTTCACCACTAGAAAAATGTGAATGTTTTTTTAGGGTTCCGTACCTCAAAAGGAATGAATGGAACCCTTATAGGATCACTTCTTTATCCTTCGGTCTGTCTGTCAGTCTGTCAAGACTCTTTTTTTAGGAACGGGTGGAGATATGAAGTTGAAAAATACGTAGGTCTACGGTCCTTTAGAATCAAGCTTTTAAGTCAACACGATAAAAAATACGGCCATTTATGCGATATATTTTGATACTCGCAAATAAATCAAAACCTATAGGGTACTTCCCGTTGACCTAGAATCATGAAAGGGGAATGCCCATTAGCCACTCAAAAAAAAATGCTTGAAATGAACAACAATGAAATATACGCCAAATTGCACTACAAATCGTAGGGGTCCCATTACAAATTCAATAATTATCAAAGAACTATGTGGAAGCTAACTCCAACATTTTTCTAAAATATAGGTTCAGTCAGGGTTAAGGATTAATTTGCAACAATTAAACAACAAATAAAAACATTGAAATGTTTTAATCATCATTAAAAACTATAATTAGTTACGATGGATCTCATTTGAGGAACTTCTTCCTTCATGTAGAGGTATATTCAAACTATCAGCGTGACTGGGTACTTGGCTCGCACTTGGTGAAGGAGGAGTAGAGGTAGCCCGGTAGCATCGTTGCCAACATGGGTGACAGATCAATTCTTAATAACGTAGCTACAAGAAAAGTAAAAGCTTGGTTTTACTAAAACTTGGGCATGAAGCCCAGAAATGAACAATTTATTATGTAAGCAGGGATCTTACCCGTCGTGCTTGAATTCTGTGTGTTACTACTACATTCAGTAGTGTTATTTCTTAAACCATGTGATTGTTGTCGTAGAACAAACAGACTGTCCACAGCAAACGAAGACATGGTGGTGGCCTACTAGTCTCACTGGTCGACTGGTTCCTGCCGGTCTATTCTGTAAAAATCTCAACGTGAAAACTTGGGTGAAGTGAGCTAGAAATTAGCTGTCATTCCACCAGATGCTAGGGATTGACACTTTTGACAGCTCACTCCACGCTCACTTCACTAAAGTTTTGACGGTGAGATTTGTACAGAATAGCACTGCAGGTGTCTCGGTGACTGCTCCGGAAGTGACCGAGGTAGAGTTGAGAGCGGCGGTACGTAGGCTGAGTGCCAAAAATGCCGCCCCAGGACCCGACGGCTTACCTGGAAGAGCCTGGGTTCTGGCCTTTGGGGCTCTCGGGCCTCGACTAGGGGGACTCCTAAGCGCATGCTTGGAGAGGGGCCAGTTCCCACTTCGTTGGAAGACGGGGAAACTGGTCCTCATTAAGAAGCCGGGGCGCCCTGCGGACTCTCCGTCCGCTTACCGACCCATCGTGCTGCTCGACGAGGTGGGCAAGCTCTTTGAAAGAGTTATTGCAGACCGCCTCGTCGGGTGGCTGGTGCAGGAGGGGCCGGATTTGGCGGAGAGCCAGTTTGGTTTCCGCAGGGGGCGCTCTACGGTGGACGCCATCATGCGCGTGCGAGCCCTCACGACGGGGGATGCTGTGGCCCGGGGTGGGGTCGTCTTGGCGGTGTCTCTAGACATCGCCAACGCCTTCAATACCCTGCCCTGGAGTTGCATCAGGGAGGCACTCCGGTATCACCGGATGCCGACCTACCTCTGTCGAGTGGTTGAGGCCTATTTGACGGATAGGGCCGTCATCTACCCCGGTCATCAGGGAGAGTGGAACCGGCGAGAGATGTCGTGCGGTGTCCCACAGGGATCGGTCCTGGGGCCGCATTTGTGGGACATCGGGTACGACTGGGTGCTGCGCGCCGACCTCCCTAGCGGCGTCAGCGTGGTATGTTACGCTGACGACACGCTGGTCCTGGCGCAGGGGAGGTCGCACCAGGCGGCGGCTGAATTAGCGACACGCGGGGTTGCGATAGTCGTTGCGAGGATCCGGCAGTTGGGACTCGAGGTGGCCCTGCACAAGTCCGAGGCCATGTGTTTTCATGGTCCTCGGAATGCGCCACCGTCGGGTTCCCAAATAACGGTAGGAGGGGTTCGCATTGGAGTCGAGTCGACGATGAAGTACCCGGGACTCGTCCTCGACAGCCGGTGGAACTTCGTGGAGCATTTCCGACGTTTGGCTCCCAGACTGGAGCGGGCTGGGGCTGCCTTGAAGCGGCTCCTGCCCAATCTAGGTGGTCCAAACGCCTCCTGCCGGAGGCTTTACGCGGGGGTCGTGCGGTCCATGGCCCTTTACGGGGCACCGGTGTGGGCGCGTTCCCTGAGGCTGCGGCCAGTCCGCCGGTTGAACGCGTCCCAGAGGGTCATGGCCATTCGGCTAGTCCGGGGTTACCGCACGGTCTCCGGTGAGGCGGCGAGCCTCCTTGCCGGATTGCCGCCGTGGGATCTGGAGGCGAAAGTCCTCGCGCACGTGTGGGAGTGGCGCGAGGAGGCGAAACGCCGGGGCGTAACTCCGCTGCCGCGAGAAATCACGGTACAGCGGACAGAGCTCCGGCGGGATCTCATGGTGACATGGAGAGTGCGACTGTCGCAGCCCAGCGCTGGGCACGCCACAATTGCGGCGATAAGTCCCCTCTTTGAGGAGTGGTTAGAGAGGCGCCACGGCGTCCTCACCTTCCGCCTGACGCAGGTCCTCACCGGACACGGTTGTTTCGGGAGGTTCCTGTTTCGCATAAGGCGGGAGGAAACGCCCGGGTGTCACCATTGTGTGGATCGCCCAGAGGACACGGTGGAGCATACAGTGGAGGTCTGCCCGGCTTGGGCAGAGCACCGCCGTGTTCTCACGGAGGCGATCGGCGGCGGCGATCTCTCGCGTCCGAGCCTGGTCCAGGCCATGGTGCGGAGCGAGAGTGCATGGGAGGCCGTCACCTCCTTCTGCGAAGCGGTAATGCTCGCGAAGGAGGAGGCGGAACGCGTGAGGGAGAGGCAACCTCACGCCCTCAGTCGCCGCAGGAGACGCCCTGGGCGGCGGGAATCGATAGCCGATTCCCGGCCACCGTAGGCGCGGGCTTGCGGACGGTGAGTAGTGGGTAGCTCGCCGTCCGGTGAGGACCAGGCCCGGGTCGACGGCGCGTTGTGTTCCACGCGCGCCTCAAAGAGATGTCAGCAAAAGATGGGGTCCAATAGGGCCGATGCCGCTGGGGTCGCGGGTTGTTTGAAAAAGATACCGTGGCCCTGGCATAGGCAACTGAAGGAACACGGGTGGGTTTTAGTCAGTAAAAGTCTGACACGCCCTTCCGCTCCACCCAGAGCGGGAGAAGTTATTTGATGATTTCCCATCCAAAAAAAAAAAAAAAAAAAAGGTGCCTCGGTGATAGTTTGAATTGTTAATGTTCGATATGCATCACAAAAAATAATGTAATTGTTGTATGTCAGTGCGTTCAATATAAATAGACAAGAAAACCAGGGAATCTCAACACTTGTATACAGCTTGTGGTGTTTATTATATATTTAGCCTGTTTTAAACAACGTACTTCATCATTCCAACGAACTGCTTCAATACATTGATAATAATATGGTCTCAAGAAGTGGCATAATCACTACGTTTGGCATACAGTTTAAAGGCTTCCGCAGACAGGCGCGACGCGACGTTGCGATGCGACTCTCGTAGAATAATTTCCATAAGGTTTTCATAGAAACTGTTCTGCTAGGAGCCTAAACGATGTATCCATCTTACGACAGCTACAAGATTTTTATTACGAGACAATTCCCAAACTCTTAGCTTCAGGTTTCTGGACAAACAACAATATTCGTTTATATAGAAATGTTAAACCAACTACGTATATACATATTTTCAATTGGTTTTACTTTAAAAAACAAAGTTTGCTCTCGCCTGCGCAAAATTGAAAAATGGTCGTGGTGTTTGCTTTGCGGCTTGTCCGCAAAACATATTTTTATTAATTGATTGAGCGTCCCGATTCCCTCCAATGTGTCGCGCTTTCGCTGCTATTTCGTTTCCATTGCGATGTGCAATGTGTTTGAGTTCGACTATTTTTTATTTAAGATGAAGTGTTGATTTTTAAAGCGTTGATTAGAGTGCTCGACTGTTGACTAAATTGTTTTGTTATTGTCCTATTTGGTTTTGAATGGCCATAGTTGTATTTTTTTATGTTCCAAGCTCGCTTCTTATTTTATTGAAACTCCGTATGTTTTTGAAGAAACCATAGTAGTAATTATTGTGAAGTTTTTAAAGTTTGATGTCAAGCTCGATAGATGGCGCTGGCGTCGAAATAGATAGCGCTATCGTTTCCTTGTACGACGATTTGGTTTGGGCACGGTAATAATACCTATAGGGTCTCGAAATTTTAATCAAATAAATAGCTTAGATCAGGACACAAATTCTGGTTTTATTTTCAACTTTATTAGTGTTCACATAAGTTTAATTATAGTTTGACCATAACCGCTGTACCGCGCCGTAGGTATGTGCGCGGCGAGACGGGGGGCAGTGCAGGCCGCTCATTTGTCAACGCTCACGGCGTCCCACCGCTCATTCGCCAGCGCTGCACCCCGCCTCGCCGCGCATTCCTAAGGCGCGGTACAGCGGTCTTGGTCAAACTATAATTATAGTTTAAAATATTACCAGCTCGGTAATAAACACTGTACTACGCTAGACCACCTCAATGTCAAACTGTAAATACCGAATTACCGACGTGCAATAGGCTGTGTTAACTAAAGTGACATAAAATAAACTAAAATTCATCTTTTAGCAAAACCAAAGTTCGCAACCTAATCTAATCGAATGAAATATCGTCTATATAATATCAAAACTTAATTAAACTTCCATCAATTCCCTTCAGGTTGACTAACTTTTTAATAAAACTTGAAAAGGCCAGGCATATGAACCAGGGTACCATAAGTTAGTGGAGGCTAGATTGCCTTATCGTACACCTGGTGCCGAGAGGAAAGGAATATTTTGTGAGCACCCTTTTCAAAATTCAAGGCTAGCGACTGATTTGGGTAGCTTAGCAGTTTAGTTTTGACTAGACTTTTCCAATTTTTGTTGAGGTCGGCTCTCAGACGTACCAGATGTGACTGAATATCAATATTTTATGTCTATTTATTCCACAGACAACTAAATTCAATTACAAAAATTCTTAACATACCAGATATTAGTAAACAATTTAATTTATTTGCTATGTTAGGCTGGATTCACACGGCAATTCACCACATGTTCTTTACAATATTCGATTTAAAACGTACGATTAGCAGCGGGCTGTTCACAAGATTCATTTTTCTCCGTGTGAAAACGAACACACACAGTTTTCATAATACCGACCAGTACTACCGCCGACCGAATACGTTAAAAGTTCATTCGGTTTGCTTGACAAGTCCTGGGTATTCGATAAAAGTATTTAGTTACGTACGTTTTAATGTAGTATAAAACACGTGTGAACGGTTATTATTTTTTTTATTCATTCCAAAATCGGTGTAAGCAAAAAACAAACATAATGTCTGCCAAACTGCACAGCAGTTTGTCGGCAGTAGTCTCGTCTAGCAATGTATTACATTTCAAAAATAAAATATTGTGCTAAAACTTAATTAAATACTTATTTATGCTAAGTAAACTACAAAGTAATACAGGCACCTATATTATTTTATAGTTCACTCAGCATTTCCTACAATCGAGATCAGAAATCGTACAATTGAAAAACAAGGCATTTTTTCCTACGTAAGGTTTGTTACAAATATAGAACTACAGAACTATGGACACAATAAGAGATAATGTTTTTGTAGTACTTTTTTAAGTTGCTCCTTATATTTGACATGCGTTATCAGTTCCGGGGGATTTATTCAATGTATGCGTCACTACTTATTCGGTAAGATATTTTATCCTGCAAAAAACATGCAGTACAATGCCGTGTGAACCCAGCATCAGTACATAAATTCTACTATCGAACGAGTGCTTTTTTTTTTTTTTAATGCCTCATTATGGGGCTTTCGTCAGGCCCATCAGCACTAGCTTTCAGGAGGCTGCTGTCACTGTCACGCCGTCTAGTTAGTTGTATCTTGTTTTTTTATTTAGTCTGAGTATACGAAATATTATATCAGATGCTTGAACAAAACATAGCATCTATTATACCAGGAAAGTCATTGTAACTACGTATTGCACAACAGTGCACAATATTGTATAATATTTCCATGTAAAATTACACAACTTAAATAACTGAAAAGTAAAATATTTTAATCTAAATTCACGAGTTTCTACGCTGCAAATTGCAGATTTCAGCAGTGCTTTCGTACAAATTGAAATATGTAACACATTTCTCTGCGAATATAAACTGTGAATTTTCAGTTCTCATTGAAAATAGAGCTCATTTAAACGTGCTAAATGTGGGATTCAAAACGTTGCATAAGGAATCATTAATTATAATCTCTATTTCTACATAGGTACTCGTAACATTGGCATGTTTTCTTTGCTAGTAACTGACTTCTCGTCAAGTAATTTAATTAATCACACTATATGTACACTATATATATATACACAATACATGTGTACATAATATACCTATATATATATATATATATATATAAGTATATAAAAATCATAACAATAAAAAGGTAAAGAGCTCATAGGGCATCAAAAAACAGCTTTAGCTTGTACATATAGTCTAGTTACTGTTTGAAATAAATACATAAATTAATCGCACTATTGTAAAGGCGAAAGTTTGTGAGTGTGTGTGTTTGTATGTATGTTTGTTACTCTTTCACGCAAAAACTATTGAACGGATTTTGATGAATTTTGACATTGAAATAGTTTATAACTTGGATTAACACAGACGGTACTTTTTGTCCCCATATTTCTACGGGTTCGAGACTAACGCGGGTGAAACCGTGGGGAGCTGCTAGTTAATTCCCAAGTTGAAATCATTAATTCAATTGAGTAAGTAGGTATATTCAGCTTGTAGGTAATCTTTATTTATTCATTTAAGGAAAAACAAACAGTAGCACAATAAAAAATACTCATAATAAATATTAAATATTAAATTTTAACCCACTACGTTCTCCACAGATTACAAGTTAAAGTATTTAAAACTAGCTCGGATAGTTAAATTTATAAAATAAAAAATAATAATAAACAATAAAAAAGTAAATTTTTGTGCGTACATTATTAAACATTACATTATGTGTGTGTTTGTATGTATGTTTGTTACTCTTTCACGCAAAAACTATTGAACGGATTTTGATGAATTTTGACATAGAAATAGTTTATAACTTGGATTAACATAGACGATAATTTTTGTCCCTATATTTCTACGGGTTCGAGACTAACGCGGGTGAAACCGCGGGGAGGTGCTAGTTCATTCCTAAGTTGAATTCATTAATTCAAATGAGTAAGTAGGTATACTTAAGTTCAGCTTGTAGGAAATCTTTATTTATTCATTTAAGGAAAAACAAACAGTAGCACAATAAGATATACTCGTAAATATCGTATATATCGTATCTTAAATATTACATTTTAACCCACTACGTTCTCCACAGATTACAAGTTAAAGTATTTAAAACTAGCTCGGATAATTAAATTTATAAAATAAAAAATAATAATAAACAATAAAAAAAGTAAATTTTTGTGCGTACACATTATTATAAATGTATTACTTTGCTGATGCTTAAGGTTTTCTTATCAAGATTTTTCATTCATCAGATTACTATCATCTGTATATTTTCATATTTTCTACCTACGTATATAAAAGCTAAAAGAGGTCAATTCAGGCCTTGACAAGAAATAATTACTTACAAGCTGAAGTTAGTACCTATACCTTAGCATAAGCATAATCAGCTCGTTTTTTTTGAAGTCGGTTAAAAATAACGAAAATAGTTCTATACCTATAGATTACAGGAAAACCTATAAGAAGTCTATGGTCTTAAAATAACATGGTAAATCTCTCAAAATAGTGCGTACAAACTTACGTTTGCAGTTGGAATGTATGGGAGAACATGTTTATCAACTACTATGTTAAGTTTGTTCTGAGGATAACTTCATCCCACCTACAGAACCCTTCATTGTGCGTAGTCAGACACGCACTTCGCCGTTTTTTTTCAGATGGTGCCACTGTGCAACAACGGTTATGATACTTTTTATCTTGTAACATCATAATATAAGTATCGGAACTATTTCTCGGCTAGTTTGATCATAAAACAGCATTCGGTTGCATGCATCATAAATAATAAAATGGCGGATAAAACTTAAACATTACTTATACGAGTAGGTAAAAGGAGTATGTAAGGATTGTAGTAGGAGGTGGCGTTCTGTAGTTTCTGCCTACCCCCATGGGTAGAAGGCGTGAATTTATGTAAGTATGTATTATTTATATACGATACGGTTCGATTAATAATAAAATACGTCTACATTTTGGAATACATCGAATATAGCTTAGTAAGAGGAAAAACAGGAAAATTTTGAGTAATATGGGAAATGAATTTGATGGTGAAGACAGTTTTATGAGTTGCGTTTCCTCAAAGTTATTTTTTTCGTTAGGAAAATGTCTCTTTAATAATAGGATTTCCATATTTTCCTTTCAGAGATAAGAGGGAGTTTCGAAAAATATATACGTAAATAGGACCTGTTCTGACTGGGAAAATTGATTATTCACCTTTACGTATTAAAAAAAAAACACAGGATGTAACATTTGTATAATATATAATTTGGAATCAGATGACCGTGTGTAAAATAATGTCCCAGGATAATATACTCGTATTACATTATATATGTCGGAGAAGCACCATTCGCTACGACATCGTCTTTAGTGTTCCCGTCTGGTCTAGTGGGCGTCATTGGGATATGCGAGCACAAAACACTATTTACACTTCCACACGGCTTTATTAAGGTTCTACAATTTAAATCACTAGGAAATTTTAACTAATATTTAAAAGAGCAGCAGGTTCGCGACACCGATCTCACTTCACCACTTAAGATCCACCTCGATCAACCATCGTTACAAGAATGAGCCATTGCTCCGGCAAACATTAAGATGGCGCCTCAATACAATGACTTTTAATAAATTTGTTAGGTGTTACACAATATTAAAATGTAATAAATCAAATCAAATTAAATTAAGACATAACATTTATTAATCGTACGCAAACAACAATCAACTCTCTGTTCACTTCCTCCGACATCACATATATTTTACACACGGTCATCTGATTCCAAATAAAGCAAAGCTTGTACTATGGAAACCAGATAACTGAAATACTACATACACTACTTTTTTTTGCTAATAGATAATTACACCCAGACTCAGGACAAACAGACATGTTCATGCACGCAAATGTTTGTCCTGGATGGGAATCGAACCCACGATCTGCGGCATGATAGGTGGTATCTTAACCAACCACGCCATCTGGCCTGTCAAAGTGATTGTCTACTTATCTGCGTATTTATGAGACACAAGCTGCATTTCTTCAAGTCTTTAACAGGTCACTGCAGTGCAATCACAGAACATTAATACTCTTAGAGAGCTGCAATCTTTCCAACAATTTAATTTACTTTTGACAGCTCTAGTCCTACTATCTCTATGTAGTCTGTGGTCAGTACTAATCAATTAGTGCTCTTCTGATGCTTTACCGATTTAATTTCTTATAAAGTTATAATAATCGACTTTATTTATGAAGAAGTTTTAAGCAATTTAACTCATTCATATTTTATTTTAAGGGTGATTTTAACGTTAAATGGCCAACTTTGACCTTCTTATTCTGAGAAACTGAAAGCCTACGACAAGATTGACATATTGAATGGTGAAGAATAGTTATTAGTATAGTTTATAGCGGCCTCGCTTTTTGCAAATTTTTCTTATCTATTTAGATAAAGCTAAAATTCCGAAGCAAGTTTTTCATAAAATGTGCGAATGCATTTTTTTGAGTTCGTGGATTGAATTACAAGAAAATGAAATGAATAATATCACCTAAATAGTGGTTAAGTCCATAGCGGCCTCCGAAAATTGAAATATGTGTGGGATATATATAAAAAAATCCATTTAAAATCATAAAACTACTAAAAACGCTCAGAATTAACTGTAAATTTCTCCTTATTACATTAATAATATTACGAAAAATTTATACCTGAATAAACGTTAGTTCATAAGAAACAATATATGTTATATATAACATTTAAAATAAGCGTAATTACAACTGCCAAATTGCTACATAATGCGATGCGTCGCCATGCTTCCATAGACCTAATCTGTCAAAACACAATTTTGTGATAAGCCTCTTAAATTAAGAAAAAAAAAATATAAAAAAAAACAGCGTCCATGAAGTATTGCATGTTTCGCCTATGGTTCCTTTCAATAAATATGAACTTAGGCGTGCTTATATGTCAAAAATAAAAGAAATGGCACAAAACATTATTTTAAAACTTGAATTTTCACAACTTTTAGAGGAGAAAACCCTAACACAAAACACGTTATATTTTCATACAAACATCCGTGAAAATCTCCTAAAAATGACACGTCCTTGGCCTTATTCATAAAAAAAAGGTTCATAAAACTGCTTTCACTCGTATCTTTATTACACAGCAAACTTCACAACGACCGATTCTTTTTTATCTGTGCTCTGCTCACTAGCGTCGCTGTAGGATGAATACTTAATTGTCTGTGCAACGTAATGAAACGCCATTTTTATTCTATTTCTCTATGCTTCACTTTGCAAACTGTTGATAATTAAGTTTTTAAATTGAGGTGTGGCCATCTATGAGCTTTATTTTTTACAGTTTTCACTGCAGGTATTTAATATTCATTAGATTTACCGCGTTTCCGTTTTTCGTGTATATTACAACGTATTTTTAGGGAGTTTTGTTTTTTTTTTGTAGCTGTTGTGGCATGTTCGCTATTATTTCTTAATTTTGTGCATGACGTTTTGTAGGTAGCTGACAACGTTTTCAGTAAAAAAAAAATGTGCTTTATAATAATTAAAAGTGGCTTATTCGGGTAGCCATTCATGCAACGTAAGTATTATTGTCTCAGTATCACTTTTAGTAACTGCCCAAGTTTATTAATGACAAGACTTCAGGTATTAATCACAGATCTGAGATAAATAATATTTGTCTCAACAAATGGTTGTCTTATCTACCAATATTCAGCCCACATTCGGGCTGACAAGAACGAATCACAACAATAAACCAAATCTCGCCAAATACGACATGTACCAAGATTCGCCGAGCTTTACCGATCTCTGCCGAGATTGGCCGAGGTGCCAGCGACTCTGTCACGTGATTGGATCATTAATTAGGGTTACAAGTGAGCTGTTGGTACGTGACCGCCGTGTTTGATAAGCGCGTTCGTGCTAAAGTCTTGACTAACTGATGTTGGAAAAATATGAGGGCTTTGTCTGTGAAAGGAGGTTTCGTAATTCGAATTGTAATACGAACAGGGTTCCATTACTATCTGTTCAGGAAAGTGATGTTGAATTTATTTTGTCTTTTGTCTCCGTTATGTGAAGGTAGGGAAGCGGGACATTGTGGGCTGATATAATCATTATTTATTTTTCATATATGAAGCTGTAAGCAATTTATTTCAATCCTAGTTTATGTAACATGATAATATTAGGTCTTTACCTATTGCCTAGGCGCTGAACCAGGGTCTAACTAACATGATGACCGCTTACGATTATCAAAAAGAATCAATTTGTCATCGCAAGTGACAATGCGGTTCAAAATTCCTTCGTTTCTGTGTCTGCAATGCATACCTCAACGCGTTCGTCGCGTTGGCGATCGTTCAGTTCGTGCGGCACCCACTTATCAAGTTTTTTTACCTTGCCAATTTGACGCAAATGGACCAATATTGTTTTGATGATAACGTTGAAAGCTGCTGCTAACTCAACCGTAGATTGAGAACCGTTCAGCTTCCACTATTGCCTTTAATTCGTCGTTGCTGACTTTAGTTTTTGGGTGACCACGGGGTTCATTTTTAGATAAAAAATTCCATGTTGGAAGCGTTCAAACCAATAACGAGTCGTGCGTTTATTTGTAGTGTTCACTCCGTACACGTAATTAATGTTGCGAGCTATTTGTGCCGCATTGTAGCTTGACAGAACTCGTATTCCGTAATTACTCGTATTTTTATCGTGTAATGAAAATGAAAACAAAACACTACTTAATCAATAAACGAATTATGGAATTTGAAAATAGAATTCCATATTTTTTAAATAAATTTCATTTGAATTTAGAATTTATTGCCAGCCATACATAAATTACGTTTCAAATGGCCAGTATTGTAAAACAGCAACTTCATATATAAATACCTATTATTATAGGACGAGAAGACAGAATGTTTCGGTTTGGTAAATAAATATCAATCATACAGCATTGCTCCCATACTCCAAGTTTCAAACTTCAACACTATAGTCCAAAACACAAACATTAATCACTCAAAACTTCACCGTAATAGTGCACCGCATAAACGACCTATTTTTAAAAGTAAGTACTGGCATTAAAACTATAAAAGATAATAAACATAGATTCGAATAACTCGAATAAGGCTCAAATAGTATAAGGTTAAGCCATAAAAATGAAAAATTACGTGGCTGTATTGCCAAGTTTTTGGCATAAATATTTAAGACTCAACACACGTAACGCTGGGTGACGATTAACACTGTTTTGTCCACCGCACAACGTCAAAGGGACGTCAACGAGAAACGAGATTATATCGAACCGAACGTGACGTCCCGGTGGAGGTGTGCGCCGGACATGCGGCCACATTAAATTATACGTATGTAACGCTACTTCGGCGTAGTCATCTCGTTCTCATTGTTCTCTCGTACATCCTGTTGAAAAAATATTAAATATACATTCATGCCATTTTTGTAACAAGACAGTATGAAGATAGTATGACGTTGCATATAGCCTTTTCCCAAGTACGTTAGGGTCAGCTTCCAGTCTAACCAGATACAGCTAAATAAGTACCGGTGTTTTACACGGAGCGGCTGCCTATCTGACCTCTACAACCCAGTTACTGGGTAACACGATACCCCTTGGAAAGACTGGTTGTCAGACTTTTGGGCTACCACCCGTAATGACTGTCAAAGATCTACGAATGACAACCGGGACCAACGGCTTAACCGAGTGCTTTCCGAGGCACGGAGGGGGGGGGGGGGGATATGTAATTTATAGTCACCCTACCAACATCTACCAACTGACCGTGTCAAGTGTAGTTTGACCTACAATCGACCCGTCGGCTGTTATCATTTAGCTATGAGCCCTTCTTTTAGACTATTAGACTGTACGTATTTATTACGGGTGGTTTTCAGAAATGTCCTAAAGAATAGAATAGAGAAATATTTACAAGTGCCCGTTTTCACTTACACTAGTTGGCACCTAAATGAATGCATATATGTTATATGAATGCATATAAATATATGCGCGGTTTTATTACTTAGCCGATGAGTGTTGCTACGTCTACGGCGTAGCGGGCGTTTTACACGTAGAGACGCGCTACGCAGTCGTAGCAGAAAACTTGATTATCTACGTATTATTTAAGGGGTCTACAGGACCCAAGCGCAATTTTTATAATGCTTCAAAGCATATGACCTACTGCAGTAAATAAAATCAGAAAAATATATGTTATTCTTCAGGATACATGCTAGTTAGATTGTGTGTTGAAAACATTATACAACGTATTTGATACGATAGAAAAAAAAAAAAAAAAAACACGAAGATACCTCTAAAAATTACTTTTAAGGATTAGAAACCATACTAATACACATGCAATCATTCTGATTTTTTGACAGATTATTCTACAAGCAACATTTATTTATTTTTTTTTTATTTATTTATTTGTCCAACTTACATCTATTATTACAGGGTAAACCTATTGCGATAGCGTACATATTAACGTAATAGTGTTTTAATTTTTTAGTCCAATCAATAGATATTTTGTAAATAGATAGTTGCTTCATATTTTGCAAATTACCAGCGTGACGTCACCGCGCTTTTTTTTTTCTTTTCTATGCAGTCCGACAGTGACCGCTCTTTAGGTCCTGTAGTACCCTTAAGAGCGTTCACGCCGCGCCGGCTGTCAACGTCACATTTCTAGAGGTTTTCGTGATTATTTTATTAAATTTAAATTAGGTTCTATTTTTTTTTTTCACTCAGGGAACTAGATCGTTGGTATATATATTTTTTGACAGTTATTTTGGTATTTACTCATAAAAGTTGACATTATTGTCAATTATTTTCTATTCGTAGTATTATGATGAAATATTTTTACTTACGAAATAAAAATACAAAACTAAAAACGTAAGCACAACATCATCATCTGCCTAGCCTTTTCCCAACTATGTTGGGGTCGGCTTCCAGTCTAACCGGATGCAGCTGAATACCAGTATTTTACATGGAGCGACTGCCTATCTGACCTCCACAACCCAGTTACTGGGTAATACAATACCCCTTGGTAAGACTGGTTGTCAGACTTTGACGACCCGTAACGACTGTCAAAGATCCACGAATGACAGCCGGGACCAATGGCTTAACGTGCTTTCCGAGGCTTGGAGGAGACTCGGTATGAAAAGATGGTCACCCATCCACAGATCAACCTCGGCAAGCGTAGCTTAACCTGATGGATCGACCCGTGCGGCTGTTATTACTTAGCCACAAGCTCCTCCTTACTTACTACAGAGTAAATGTTAAAAATAATGATACAATACAACGACCTAGTTATTTTACAGAAAACAAAAGTACTTTAAATTTAATAAAGTAATCACAAAAATCTTTAGAGTTGCGACGTTGCCAGCCCACGCGGTGTGAAGTCTCTTTAAGAACAAAAATGTCCAGCAATTTACTGACTTTGTTTTTCTTTTAATTTAAATAACTTAACTTTTTTTTCGCACTCCCCGACAAAGGCCTCGTCCATGTCCAGGAGCTCTTTTTCAACGCCACCTCAAACCAGTCCTCGCGAATAAATTTTGATACGAACCTTGATTATATTGTCATATTTACAGCCGAAACAAATTGTAATGGTTTTCTAATTATACGTGTCTAACAGCTGACAAATAATTTAAAATTTCTACGTATTTTCCAACCTCATTTTTATCATAACAGTTTGTAACTAAATTACCCCATAATTTCAAACCCGGAAATTCCGCAAAAGACGTGATACCAAAAGATCCTTCCAGAAAGATAGCCGTATTTTTCCACAGCATCTAAATTAGCCGCTCCTTCCTTCAACTTTCGTGACATGTTCAAGTTTACGCGGTAAAGTATTTTACTTAAAAAAAAAAGTAAAGTAAAGTAAAGTAAAAAAGACATTAAGGGCTGGTGACGAGTAAGTCACGTAGAAGCTCCGTCGAGTATACGAAATTATATTCGTTTGAAACCGAAACCTTGTTTTATACCAGTTACTTAACTTTGCCATGTTAAAAATACGTATTATACGGTTGTATGTGTTCTTCGTTTTTATTATTGGAGGAATGTATGGATTATTGTGAAATTGGAAAAACAAAATCCAATGGTAGTTTTTAAAGTCCGTTTGCTTTACTTTGTATGTTAACATAACTATGCTATGTTATGCTGTGCTATGTGTTTTAACGGTCACGTTGGTCTCGTAGTTACAAACGCGACTGCTGAGCGAGGGGTCCTGGGTTCCAAGGTCGGACAAAGTCTTATTGGGTTTTGCTGTGAGGATTTTTCAGTAACACCCCTGAGGTTGGAAGTTGGCGGTGTGATACCCCATGCCTCGGACGGCAAGCTAAGCCATTGGTTCTGCCTCCGATCATGTCAGATTTCCGTTCCATCGGATTATGAGATTGAGGGAAGAGTGAGTGGACCTGTCTCTGCGCACATACTTGCGCACTATAATATCTCCCGCGCAGATGACTGACTAGTCTCCGCTGAGATTGGCTGCCATGGCCGAAATAAAATACATATAAAATTTAATATACTAATAGCTTCTGCCCGCGACTTCGTCTGCGTGAAAACCCCAACCCACCCCTTCGCATCGCATCGCATCGCCAGTCCGTGCTATTACTTCGTTTTCGCTTAGCGTCCCTTCGGACTTTTTTTCTTTTTGCTCGGCTCCTAAAGCTTCTAGTGTAATGTTAAAGCCCATAGCCTTCCTCAAAAATGGGGCTATTAAATGCAAAAAAAAAAATTCAAATCCGACTAGAAGTTCTAGAGATTAGCGCGTTCAAACATACAAACAAACAAACAAACTGTTCAGCTTTATTATTAGTATAGATATAGAAGATAGATATGATATGAGTGTGCCCAAGAACTCCACGACCTTATTCCACCGGCCCCCTTCTACCATCGGGCATGTAGACGCACTGCCAGTTACCATCCCTACCTGGTTGATATTCCACCAATTCGCACTAAGCGCTTCCAAATGTCTTTTATAATGCGCACTGCAAAAAAGTGGAACTCACTACCTGCGTCTGTGTTTCCGAGCGCATACAACCCTAATCTCTTCAAAGTGAGAGTGAACAAGCTTCTTCTGGGTAAGCTCTCTCCATCATCGACTTTGTCTCTGTCAAGAGCAAACCCATCTCAAATAAAAAAAAATTACTATATTTATGATGTTCCCTCCTCCTATGATATATATGGTATCTTAACCAACCACGCCAGCTGTCCTGTCAAAATATTGTGTTTCTTTTTTAAATATCCTACAGGAATACGTCATAAAAATCTTTAAGCTGTTCTCTGTTATCTAAAAAAGTATGTATTTAAGCCCTATATACCTTTGTCTCGTAGTGCGACAACTGTTATTATTATTCCAACTCCAATAGGCGGAAGATTGTGACAATTTATTTAAATTAACCTTAATCAAGCGTAGCGAGGAGCGGTAAAATAGGCCCATTCTTGGATTTATAAAATGGAAATGAGACAGATTTTTAAAGTACCTATTTTATTTAGGAGAGTTAATTAAAAGATAATTAACTAAATGACTCCCTAATAGTGTTGCCCAAATGCAAGAACAAGACGAGACTTAGCCAGTCTTGGTCTTGGTCTTGCGCCAATACACCTGGTCTTGGTCTTGGTCTTGGTCTTGCGCTCCCAGTCTTGGTCTTGGTCTTGGTCTTGCAGCAAGAGTCTTGCAAGTCTTGCAATTACCTATTAGTCTATTACTATTTATTAAAGTTTACTTTAAATCTTAGAAAAACGTATTAGAATTGGAACATTGTGAGCTTGAATTAACATAGCCATAGTAAAGATCAAGCAGATTAATAAATAACTGAAGATTTGATAAGAAATTCGAAAAATCAACTGACCTATATGTCGTTTTCCATGGAAGTAACTGTTTCTTAATAAACATTTATGATTTATAAGCTTACATTTGCTAAAACATGTAAAAAAACAAATTAATTACAATAACTTGACTGTATTTTAAAGAACAATACTTATCTGTCTAGAAAGAGATTGAACCCTCAACTTATAAGAAATTTAATAAAAGAGTTTTACGATTTATCATTTATTTGAATAAAAAATAAAATACAACACAAATCAACAGCTTTATCATTAGGTTATGATACTTTATATCAATTTTTTTGACCAAGAATTAATACAAAGTAACCATCTGGCTGACTCATCACTTAACCTATTTCTATGTTTTCTAATTACTAATGATGCTTTAGAAAATAACCTCTCAGCAGGTACTGAAGTTGCAGGTATTGAGAGAAAATCACGGGCCATTTTCGATAAAATCGGATACTCTGTCTCATGCGTCCTCCACCAATCTAAAATGTCTTCCGAGCTGGCAGTTCTTGGTTTTCTCAGGTACTCCTCCAACTCGTCTATCACTAAGCCTTGAAGACAAGATCCAGGTGACGTCGAGGGACATTCATAGAGTTTATCAAAGTCTATTACGTCTTCATCTTCATCACATACTTTATTTTCTTTTTCTGGTAATTCCAGAGATTTGTTCAGTGAGTGTAGACTTTTATATTCTTCATAAAGTTCATTGAACTTGCGCAGACTTTCTGTTTTAAGTTGCTTCCCCCACATTGTCAGGTCAAAAGTCTGAGCCTTATGCCTTGGGTCTAAAATTAAAGAAGTACAATAAATCCAGTTGCTCTTCTTGTAATGTTTAAGCATTTTGTCTCGAGCTGCTTGGAAAGCTAGAATGAGCCTTTCATCCACTTCAGATCGATTAGGTTTCTCATCTAACTGTTTTACCATGGATTCAATTTTATCTAGCAAGAGATTGAATGATACAATGACTAGCGGTAATGTAACATATTTGTCTCCACCAAGTTTTGTACTTAAAAGTTTAAAGTTTATTAGAAATTTATGTAATTTTTCGAGTACCTGCCATTCATTAGCTGTGATTTGAAAATCATTTAATTCGGTGATAGAACTGCACAATATGTCAATGCCCGCTCTCACTTTTAAACCAAATCCAATCATATCATGTGTGGAATTCCATCTCGTTGGACAGTCAAGAATGGCATTTAGATTTGATGGCACGCCAGCTGCTTCACAAGCAGACTGAAACTTCTTCTTCACTATCTCACTTCTTTTTATTTTACTGGAAATACTGCGTAACTTTGTTACAGATGTACGCGAGTCAGCAATATTTGGTGCAGATTCTTCATCTTCCTCATCCTCAGTTTCGTCTGCATAGTCTTCGTACTGCTGATCTTGCGCGTTAGTGTCAGACTCACAGTGTAATGCTAAGGTCTTTAATAAATCTTGTACACCAAGGTTTAAAATGTGAGCAAAGCACCGGAAATGTTGATTGTCTGAATCAAAGTGTGGCGGCAGCTGTTTGCCCAGTTCATACATAAATTTGGTATTTGCAGTTGCGTTGTCGACCGTGATACCTTGTATTTTATCAATTATGCCATATTCCAATAAACATTCATGGAAAATCGTTGCAATATCTTCCCCAGTATGTCGACCGCGTGATGGTATAAAATCAAGAACTACAGATTGATACTTCCATTCGTTGTCTATATAATGAATAGTAACCCCGTAGTAACTCCTACCAGCAATTGACGTCCACCCATCAATGGTAAAAGACATTTTAGATGATAATTGTTGAAGTCGTTCCTTGAGATTCAATTGGAGCTCTTCAAATCGCTCTTTGACTTTCCTTCTAAGTGTAGACCTTTTAGGAAACACCATATTAGGGCAAATACGTCGAAAATATACTTGTGTAGCTTCGTCATCGAAAAATGAGAAGGGAAGATATTTTTTCACCACCCAATCAACTGTAGCTGTCGTGATGTTGTCACTGCTGTTTTCCGACTGAAACAAAACAATAAATCTTGTGTTATTATTTAAAACATACTAGGTTTGAGCGTATAAGAGGAGGAGGTTTGTTGTTGTTAAATCGAGAAAATCGTTAAATTGATATTTGTTATATTAAGGTTGCACTGTACTGTAATTTACCAAAATAAAGTACTTAGTTGTTACTGGCCGATTAAATGAAAATATGGGTGTTTATAAAAAATATTTAAGACGATAATTACATACTTAATATGTCGCACCCCTAGATGAAAACACCACTAACTCAAAAATACTTACATAAGTTAATGGTGTTTTTGAAAGTATCGCATGAATAGCTACGCAGAGTTAAAATTCTTTTAACTGTTAAAAAAATATTCTTACCTGTCCACTTCTTTCAGCGGTTACTAAAAAGCTTGTGATATCTCCACTTAATTTTGGTTTAACAGGAAGAAATATTTCTGATTCCTTTTTGTGGAAAGATATTAGATGTTTCCTTAAGCCTGAAGTGTTTCTGTTTTTCATTTTTATTTCAATCTTTTTATGTTGGCACAATTTACAGAAGGCAGTTTGGGATGCATGAATTATTTCGAAAAACTCCTCAAATTTGCTTTTGGGTCTTTTAGATCTGTGACTCAAACTCTCGTTACTCGGACTAGAATAATTTGAATCTTCGTCACTCATATTAAATTGTACACTTGATACGTTTTTAGAAAACAACGAGAATTAGTAAAAACAATTATTAAGTTAGACTCGAAGCACAGCTCAATTGGAAATGACTGGAATTAAAATAATTCCTTTATTTATAGTACGTTTCCTTGCTTTCTACCGCGCCGCCTCGCCACGTGCCGGCTCTATGAAAAGGATGCCGCCGCAAATCAAACAATGCCGCGTGCGGCGTACAAACACACACTAAATATTACCTACTTGTACAGACGCGACGCGTGAATAAAATAGAATTAGTGTCAATCACTATTCTTTACATATAAGTGAATGTTTTGGCGTACATCTATACTAATATTATAAAGCTGAAGAGTTCGTTTGTATGTTTGATGACAGAAGTTTTAAAATAAATAAATAAGTCCTGAACGTCACTATACCTCCAAAGTTACTATTCCTCGTGGACGAAGTCGCGGGCACAGCTAGTAAATACTTACTCTCATCATCTCTCTCAGAGATATTCGGGCTGGTAAGTAATACAAAACTCTTATCGCAGGCTTTTTATTTTATTAGTAGGTAAGTACCTACGCTTTTTATATTATTTTATTAGTTTTGTAGAATTTTTTTACACGTTTCAAGTATATTTAAAAGTGGCTACAATATTGATTAAACGGGTGATATTTGAACACTTTTTTGCTATTTTTTCTTGTAAAAACTTAAGAAATATAATGACTAAATGTACAATAATAGTACCTAAGTAATTAGTTTAAAACCATATAAGTAATCAATATTATAATATATACTTACTAGAATGAATTAATATGACATCTACTACCTATCCTTACCATTTTATCCTAATCATAATACTACTTGCGTGATCAGTATAATGTATTCATTTTCATTCTAAGCACTCTGAAACTTATTTATTCTTTGGAACACCTGTAGGTACTCTTAAAAAAATTCGAAATTATTTTGCATGAGTATACCTACGCCCTATGGCGGCAATCAAATAGTGTCACAAATGTTATGATTTCGGCGTGTCGGCAACGATTGTTTTAGATTTCAAAAGAAGCCGTATCATAGCGCGTGTATCATAACCATGTACTTCCGAAAAGCGGCAAATTTCTTTGAGAAGTAAGTACAAAACCTTTGATGCCGCATTATCAAAGTGCCAATGGTTAAAACATAACTATGCATGCACTCAGTTTGATTTTAATAGATATTTTTTTATTCGCTATGTTTATGGTATTAGTCGTAATGCGCATAGGTCCAGTTTTTCATATTCTTTGATACAGTTTTTTGCGTCTCATAGAATTCCTAAGCGTACCTACCTATACACCGAATTGTTACACCTAACTACTCAGTGAAATAGCGCTAAGTCCTAGCTGCAAGACGCAAGAGTCTTGCAGGCTATGTCTTGTTCTTGCTCAAGTCTTGCACGGTCAGTCTTGGTCTTGGTCTTGCTAAAAATACGCGGTCTTGTTCTTGGTCTTGGTCTTGCAAAAACGCAAGAACAAGACCAAGACTGCAAGACCAAGACTGAATTTGGGCAACACTACTCCCTAATTATATTAACGCTGTGATTTGCTGTTTGGAGTAATAAAATTCAAGGAATACGTAGGTTTTATGTCGGAAATAAACTACAAGCGAAAGTGAGAATTTAGATAAAGTATTTCTTGAAGTTATATTTCAGATATTTATTATTTGTTTGCTGGATATATATTTTTTTATATCCTGGGACATTTCACACACGGTCATCTGATCCCAAACTAAGCAGAGCTTGTACTATGGAAACCAGATAACTGATATACTACATACACTACACTACTTTTTTTTTGTAAATACATATACCTATAGATAATTACACCCAGACTCAGGACAAACAGACATGTTCATGCTTTGTCCTGGGTGGGAATCGAACCCACGACCTGCGACATGATAGGCGGTATCTTAACCAACCACGTCAGCTGGCCTGTCAAAATATTGTGTTTCTTTTTTAAATATCCTACAGGAATACGTCATAAAAATCTCTGAGCTGTTCTCTGTTATCTAAAAAAGTATACAAATAAGCCCTATTTATAATCAGAATCCTAAATGCATAACTAAGTAAAAAAAAAAAAAATGTAGCCGCAGTTCGAGGCAGCGTCGACTGTTTTCGTGAAAACATATTATTGAAATTTTACTACGGTTTCCGATACTGCTGTAGCCAATGTAGGTATTTGATTTACGGCTGATATGAGACATGTTTTTTGCTGTTTGCCACAGATTTTCTTACGCTTTTTGATACTACCGTAGCTATTGTATTCAGCTATAAAATTGTTATAAATATGATCTATGTATCTTTGTTCAACCATTACTCTAGCATTAAAAGTCTCGTAGTTATTAGCGGTTGAAATCTTACATGTTTTTGTCGGTCAGAAATATTGAATTTACCGCCAGCACACCGAGTGAAAGTCGTTTTTACGTCAAAAAAGACGTTACGCTACAAGGTTCGAGAAATTAGGCCTGTAGCTAGTAACGGGTGAAATAAACAAAATACCCCTTTATTCGAAGAACCCTTTACATGAAATTCTTCAAAATAAAACAATGTAAAGTAAGCCTGAAACCAGACGCTTCGTTCGAGTTATTTTCTTTTTTATTCTACGTTCACACGACACCGACAAAATTACGCAATAATGAACGTTCGTCTGCTCGTTTCATTTAATTATCCGGCCATTTGAAACGCGAGTGAAAAATGCCGAACGCTCCATCAACGTTGGATTGGTTGGCCAGCTGGCGTAGTTGGTTAAGATACCGCCTATCACGCCGCAGGTCGTGGGTTCGATTCCCATCCAGGACAAACATTTGTGTGCATGAACATGTCTGTTTGTCCTCGGTCTGGGTGTAATTATATATATAAGTATGTATTTACAAAAAAAAGGTAGTGTATGTAGTATATCAGTTATCTGGTTTCCATAGTACAAGCTCTGCTTAGTTTGGGATCAGATGATATTATTATTAACGAAATAATTTTTCACCTTTTATTCATTTTGTGTTGAAACGTTACACTTCGAGTGAAAGATGCCCATTGAAATATATACAAAAAAGAAAAACAAAAAGACGAAAAGAAATAAACTAAAAGTGAAGCATCTGATATCAGCTTAACGAAAGACCGGAGCTAATTTATCAAGAGGAAAGTTGAAGTCTTGGAGTAATTTATTTACAAAAGATTTTTCGTGTTATTTCAGTCTAGTCTGAGTAAAATTATCTTGTTAAGAGCCCATCTTGGGGCATAAACTCTATTACTGGCACCGTTATTATTTGTTAAAAATATGTAATTATAGCGGACATGAAAGCGGTGAAAAATATAAGGGTGCGAACATAGCAAGAGCGGGCAATGAGCTAGTTACCACATTTACTTTGCACGTGTGAAGTCGCACTGGGCCCGCGTGGTGGATTACAGCCCACTCCCTGTCACAGAGAAGTGGCCTGTCTCCCAGTGGTGGGAACATTATAGGCTGATTATGCTGTATGCTTTGCTATGCTATGTATGAAGTTGTACTCATCGTGAAAATGTTTGGCTCGTTTCCAAATACACACAGACAGACACACACACACACACTCTGCTTACATCTAAGTACTTGCCTGCCAACTGCCCGCTGCTACAGGGGTGCGTCTCATAACGTATAAACTCATTTGGTCTAATTTCATTTTATTATCGTTCATAAGATATAATCAACGTGAGATATACCAACTGTTGATATAATTTCTTTACATATATTATTATATTTACATATATTTATTTATTCTAAAACTTAATTAGTATACCGTTGTTTGATATAACGTTTATGTAATCGAAAATCATTTGGTCTAACGTTTAATATGTATATTATTTATTTAATCGAAAATCATTAGGTCTAACGTTTAATATATATCAGACTCAGAGTACGCCGACTCGGATAGGTTAGGTTAGAAGGCTAAGGCGGGAGGGAAGCGGAACGGAGCTCCCGCCTTAGCCCTCGTGGTTAGAAATAGGAGCCCCGCGAAGCGGAGCTCCGTCGACCAATCTTAACGCAGGTGGTAAATAAGTTTTATATCTTTTGAGTGGTATGTCAAACGATTTTATATTTAATGAATGTTATGTCAAACGATGTTATATTTAATGTATGTTATGCTTATAAAAAATAGTTATTTTAAAATTATATCAATCGTTCATTTTTATTAACTAATCGCTATATTAAATAAAATTATAGGTTCCGTTGTTATATGTTGTTAATATTAGAGATTTTGTTGTTATATCATCTATTACTTACCCCTGCTATAGACTGCCTTTTAACATTACAAGCATTTAAAACATTTTATCTATATATAACTTATATGGTTATCAGCACATTGAAACAACATTATAACTATTCGTATTGCACTGTTGTCAACGGACATCAGTGATTCCTTCTCATCACGCTTGTGGCCTATTTGCTAACCTAGATCTCCGCTTGTCGCGCCGCTTATGCGCCTCCTATACACACATCAGCAGCCCTACAGTCCATTTCAGACCGCCAATTTGCGGAAAAAAGAGATTTATTGTGTAAAAGTATTTTTCAGTTAATAACGTACTTTCTTTTGTTTTCTTCACATTTTTATACGACCATCTTGTTCATCCAACGAGGCAGTTGTAATAATTATATGCTCATTATTTTTATATTTTTTTTTCATTGTTTTTTTTTTTTTTAATTTATTATTTAGATTACTTACAATAATTTTTTGTTATTCCTAACTGAGGAAATCTGTGTGTACTACGGTCTGTACACCTCTGCATAACCCTTCGGGGAGCACCGCGTTATATATATTTTAATTTTTTTATTCTCCAACATACATTTTTTTTTTTTTTTGTTTTTACAATTTTACTCGCCAAACTTTCCAGTTTGATGGCGACAAGCGCTTGTTCAATAAAAATAATAAACTAACCTTAAAACTACAACCATGTACTATTTCACTCAAGGATCAGTCACCCCGGCACGGACAGACCGCGGACGAGCCGCGGACACTGACAGATACAAATAAGTACCTACCCATCTGGAGGTGTCCGTGATCGGAGCCGCGTCCGCAGTCTGCCCGAGGCGGCCCGACAAACCCTTGTAGCGTGTAAAAGTAGCTGTGTTATTTAGATTACCCATTTCACGAGTGATTTCATTATTGCCTCACCAGTGAATTTCCTAAAGATTCGGTTCCATTTCAATTTCAAGCCTTTCAATAATTCAACTTTTTCTTTTGTCTTCATAATTCTTTCCCTTTTCTTCGATTGAAATTTAATGGCAAGTAGGTACCAACTGAAATCTAATAAGACTCTTAAATTATTCATCGTCACTGGAGATATTAAATGGTGTGACAGATCATAATATTTCAGACTCAAAGTAGAAAGGTACAGAAGGTCCGCTCCATGTACAAGGTGTAAGTTAAACAACGTACAACCTCTTAAGTGGTCATTGTACTCATCATTATCAACAACTTTTCCTATGGGACCCAACCTGAAATCGCGAAAAAAAAAATCAGCTGTTCAGTACATTTTGACGAATTATGCGGACATAAATGTACTTAACAGTTGTTTTTTTCGCGATTTCAGGTTTGGTACCATAGTAAAAATTGTTCATAATGATGAGTACAATGACCCCTTAAGTGGATGTGCTCTATTTAACCTCTCGCGTGTTACCTTACTTTCTCATAGAAATGCCCCAACTGTCAAAGATATCTAAAAAAAAAATACGTTTTGGGTAGACCTTCAGAAAAACGAATATTTTGTCGTTTAATACATATGAACACAATATAAATTATACCTTCCCGGAATCCTTATGAGTTTTCCTATCTACTTATTAGTAGATAGGAAAACGTAATAAAATAAAACTGACCTGACTTCGCAGTGACGTGATATGGTTTCACTTTGATAATTTCGTACACATAACCTTGACACTTTATCACAATACATCGAATTCACACATATTTCTACAAAAACTATACAACCACACAATAACACATATGTTTACATATTCATATCATAACTCATATCACTTGTAAACATACTATTTGCACGACACAACAACTTTTTCGTGAACCGATAAAAAAATTCCGTACACACACGTCAACCGCGTGAAATGACAGATGAATTTTATTTTTTATTTTGTCCGTTCAAAACTGTGTTGTTACCATAGAGGTTTACTAAAATAGTGAGTCACTGAGTTGTTTAGTACAGATAAGCAATAGGAATTGCCATAACCATGCAATAAACGTCAAAAAACCGCGACCAATAGTGGCCGATCTGAGTTGAGCACCCATGGGTTCGAACGACACTTGAGGCATTTTTTGAGTTGAGCACCCAATGGTTCAACTTGACATTTGAGAGGTTAAGTTACACCTTGTATTGAATGAAAACGCACGCGCACGTAGACACGGCCCATGCACACTTATTCGATTTGTTGAACAAAGCCGACCCGAAGTAATTAATACAGACATTTGGCTTTTATTCGGCTTGACAAACTCCGTTCGGCGGCTACCCTCGCTGAAACTAAGAGCTTAGAAGAACTAAGAAAAAGCTTCTATTCAAAACACTAGTAAGAAGTAACTTAGAATACGCATGTACAGCGTGGAGCCCATCTTATGCTGTTCGCTCTCAACGCATTGAACGTATACAACGTATGTTCACACGCTCCTTGGCGTTTAGTACTCGTGGTATTTCTCATAGATGCCCATATAACCATCGACTTTCTTTCTTCAAAATGACTTCACTCCGTGACCGTAGAGTAATGCTTAGTATTTCATTTTTGCATAAAATTGTTAACGGAAAGATTGATTGTAGTCACCTACTAGCAGATGTTCCTCTCACAGTTCCACGTCAGAGACCCCGCGCTGTTCTAACTAACACATTTTGTCCTCCATTCTGTCGCACCAATATCGGTGCCCATGGTCCGCTAATAAGAACAATTAACCATTACAATATGCTTAACAAAAACTTAAATTCAAAACTGGACATATTTCACGACTCCTTGGGTGGTATTCGGAAAAATATTCTAGACCATTATCATGTAGTCACATAACTTTTGTTGGTAGAATTATCTATCTCAATTATTGTGTTGTATCATTAACTTGTTTGTTTTATTTTATGTTGTATACCTACAATTCAATTCGATTTTGTTAAAGTTAAATAACTTTGCTGAAATTTTAAATTTTACTTCTAGTTTACAAGCAGCTTCTGTCCAATGTCTTTTTTTATGTTATGTACACCTATAATTTGTGTATACATTAGCAGTTATACTTCTCTGTTGGTGTTCTTTAATAAATAAATAAAATAAACATCTTTGGGCCGGCTTGACACACTTCGAGATAAGCCGAGCGGCTTCTCCCGAACATATATCCGATTTTCCGAACCGTGTTCGGCTCGGCATGATGAGTATAAGATTGCTGTACGTAAGTACGACACCGTTCGAAGGTTCTATTGTTTATCTTCGGAAAAATCGAAATACAGCGAATAAAATGTGAGCATCGACCAATAGAAATAGACATAGGGCTAGGCAAGACACATTTTAATTCGGCAAAGTTCGGTTTTTCCGAAGATAAACGAAGCATCCTTTGAATGTTGTCGTACTGCATGCGTCTATGTGTGCGTGTGCCTATTTTCGCTCGTTGTGGGGTAAGTAATATATGATATAATTACAAAATCTCTAATATTTATAAGACGTAACAACTGAATCTATAATTTTATTTGGTTTAATGGTTAGTTAATACATAATAAACGATTGATATAATTTCAAAATAACTAATTTTCTTAAGCATAACATACATTGAATATAAAATCGTTTGATATACCATAAAACCTATTTAGTCTAATATGATAAAAACGCGTCGTTAAAAACTTGTAATTAAAAACACTAATTATGTCAACAGAAACCCTAGCTTCAACTCGTCACATGAACCATGCAAACAAGCATACTCCACGCATGCATGTTCAAAGCTAAAGTAAAATCTAACCTTTGTTCAAAGGCATACTATTCTATCAACGATTACTTAAACGATAAGAATAGTTGGTCGCTGTGTTTAACTTAAGACAATGTTTATGTTCTTTCTCCAGAATTAGCATACCTACTGACAGGTTATATGAGTTCATATAATTATTTATTTTGTTTGACTCTCAAGGTCAGTTTATTTTAATTTTATTTTTATTTATTATTGACATAATCTACTCATTTCAATGTTTATTTATTTTTTATGAGTGGTATTGCAATATGTGGTTAGCTAGTGACCTCGACAATTGATCATAGTTTTTCTTGCCCGAGCAACCGGCAGCAAGTTCGTCATGCTCCCCTGCGGTAGAGTCGGGGGTCGGGTTGTCTCCTTCCCTCAAATATGGCGAGGGGGGTAATGGCTGATCTTTGCGTTATACTCGTGAACGGGTGCTGCTTGTGGTGACAGGTCGTCTTGCTGACCTTGGTTTTGTTTTGTTATTAGTAACTTAACTCGTTGTTCATTTTACTTCGATGGTCCTAGTTTATCATCTGTGACTTTGAGTTACGACTACATGTACGGCTATATGTAAGTGGGCACGCCCTTTATTACTGGAGGCTTTTATTTGGGTATAAAGTTCTGCTTACGTTTTTAGTTTTGTATTTTGTTTCTGCTTGAGTAAAGTTTTCGATTTTTTGTTTTTTGGTATATTGGCGTGTGCTAGCTTACTTATAGCAAATAATTTAATTTAATGTTTTGTATTGCGTAATGTACCTAAATTATTATGCGCAGTGTTATATAGAATTTTTTTTTTTTAACTGAACAGACAGCTGTCTATTCAGTTAAAAAAAAAAAATATTCTATATAACACTGCGCATAATAATTTGCTGCTGGGGAGTTTGTTGCGCCACTTCTTCTCCCCAGCTAAAGCACTAGGAAGTGGTGAAGGGCGGGCGTTTTGGGGGACTGTCTTATGTAATTTTGACGTTCAAAAAGTGCTGATTCTCAGCCTAGTTTGAATAAATGACTTTTGATTTTTTTTTTCATGCAGCAAGCATGCAGCAAGCAAGCAGTAAGCAAGCATGCAAATTTGTGAAAAAAATATTTTAAACGATATACCTAATGATTTTCTATTAAATAAACGTAATATCCAATAACGTTACACCTACGAAATAAGTTTTAGAGTATATAAATAATATATGTAAAGAAATTATATCAACAGTTGGTATATCTCATCGTATATCTCAATAATCTTATGAACGTTATTGAAATGAAAATATACTAAATAACTTTATATGATATGAGACGCACCCCTTATTGTGTGGAGCCGGCCTTCTGTACGTACCTACAGGCTCGTCATCATTTGAATATTAAGGTATCGTGTCGCATTTAATGCTTCTATTAATTTCAGTCGAGACTTGAGTGTCAATATTAATTTTGATTTGGTACAAGCGCTAATCAAAATCAAAATCAATCAAAAGTCATTTATTCAAACTAGGCTGAGAATCAGCACTTTTTGAACGTCAAAATTACATAAGACAGTCCCCCAAAAACGCCCGCCCTTCACCACTTCCTAGTGCTTTAGCTGGGGAGAAGAAGTGGCGCAACAAACTCCCCAGCAGCACAGCTGTCTGTTCAGTTAAAAAAATGATTCTATATAATACTGCGCATAATAATTTATTTACATTACGCAACACAAAACATTAAATTAAATTATTTGCTATAAGTAAGCTAGCACACGCCAATATACCAAAAAAAAAAAAAAAACGAAAACAATACTCAAGCAGAAACAAAATACAAAACTAAAAACGTAAGCAGAACTTTATACCTAAATAAAAGCCTCCAGTAATAATGGGCGTGCCCACTTACATATAGCCGTACATGTAGTCGTAACTCACAAGTCACAGATAGGGATAAACTAGGACCATCGAAGTAAAATCAACAACGAGTTAAATTACTAATAACAAAACAAAACCAAGGTCAGCAAGACGACCTGTCACCACAAGCAGCACCCGTTCACGAGTATAACGCAAAGATCAGCCATTACCCCCCTCGCCATATTTGAGGGAAGGAGACAACCCGACCCCCGACGCTACCGCAAGCAGTGACATCTAAGGGAGCATGACGAACTTGCTGCCGGTTGCTCGGGCAAGAAAAACTATGATCAATTGTCGAGGTCACTAGCTAACCACATATTGCAATACCACTCATAAAAAAAAAATAAACATTGAAATGAGTAGATTAATTCAATAATAAATAAAAATAAAATTAAAATAAATTGACCTTGAGAGTCAAAGAAAATAAATAATTATATGAACTCATATAACCTGTCAGTAGCTATGCTAATTCTGGAGAAAGAACATAAACATTGTCTTAAGCTAAACACAGCGACCAACTATTCTTATCGTTTAAGTAATCGTTGATAGAATAGTATGCCTTTGAACAAAGGTTAGATTTTACTTTAGCTTTGAACGCATTAAAGGGCAAATCTAGCAAAGAAGAGGGTAGCTTGTTATAAAAAGTTATACCAAGCCCAACAAATGAGTTATGAACCTTATGAAGCCGGTGAAATGGAGCACGTAATTTGTCCTTATTTCTGGTGTTAACATTGTGAATATCACTGTTTTTAGTGTATAAATGTATATTTTGTCTAATATATAAGATGTTGGCGAAGATGAATTGTGATGCCACCGTGAGAATACCAATCTGTTTAAAAAAATCTCTCAAAGAAACTCTGGCACCGAGCTGGTAAATTGCTCGAACAGCTCGTTTCTGAAGAACAAATATATTTTGAATGTCAGCGGCTTTGCCCCAGAGCAGAATACCGTATGACATAACGCTATGAAAATAACTAAAATAGACTAACCGAGCTGTATCAACGTCAGTGTATTGTCTTACTTTCCTGACGGCGTAGGCGGCTGAACTGAGCCTTCCCGCTAGGCTTGATATATGTGGGCCCCACTGAAGTTTGGCATCTACTGTTATACCCAGAAAAACTGCCGAGTCTACAGTTTTAAGCATCTCTTTATCTAAAACGATGTTGGGTCCTAGATTTCTAACATTCGGTAAGGCAAACTTTATACATTTCGTTTTTTTAGCATTGAGAACTAAGTTATTTGTCGTAAACCAATCTGTAACCATTGAGAGTGCACTGTTTACGTCGTCAAAATCTTTTCTATTCCTGTCTACTTTAAAAATAAGAGAGGTGTAATGATTTCACTCGGATTGGTTATTTGAAATTTCTTTATTAAACAAGTCTATTATTGCATGGATAGGATGAAGCTTGTACAGGCTCGTCATTATTTGAATATTAAGGTATCGTGTCGCATTTAATGCTTCTATTAATTTCAGTCGAGACTTGAGTGTCAATATTAATTTTGTTTTGGTACAAGCGCTAATGATTTCGCTCGGATTGGTTATTTCAAATTTCTTTATTAAACAAGTCTATTATTGCATGGATAGGATGAAGCTTGTTCAGATTTATTATTTTACTAGCTTCTACCCGCGGCGTCGCCCACGTGGAGGTTGGAAATCATCCACAGACACTGTCTAAAATCGCCGTCTAGCAATACCACCATAATTATAATCCGTGATACTTTTGTTGCTCTTGATATCTTTGATAGTTCGACTTCGTGCTTCGATTACACTTTTGTAGGACATCGTACATTCATCCTCTCTATACAAACAGCTTACATTGCTGCAACATTCGTCCCCGCTCGCTGTTTTTACTAATGTTACAAATTGAGCTAAGTTTAATGGCTGTGCAAGTGTGCAAGTGTGCAAGTGCGGAGTGTGCCGTTCGGTCACCATTTAGCAACGTGGCGGTTATTCCAGAGGAGGCTACTGCGAAAGCAACTCCTTTATCTTGCGGGATTTGAGTTAAAATCGGATTTACAAGAAAAGTATAAAATACCTCCCAGGGCATCCAAAAAAAAAAAAAAACGGTCAAGTGCGTGTCGGACCACGCACAATGAAGGGTTCCGTAGTCGGGATGAATTTATCCCAATATTGTAGTCGAAAAAAATGTTCTCCCATACATTCCAACTGTAAATGTAAGTTTGTACGCACAATATTGAGAGATTTACCATGTTATTTTAATACCATAGACTTTTTATAATTTTTTTTTGCAATCTATTGATATAGAACTATTTTCTAATTTTTTTTCCAAATTTTAGGCTCAGTCATTTCGGAGATAAGGATTTGTGTATTGTCAATTTTAGTCTATTTTCTTAAATAATTTTAAAACAATTTATTTAAAAATTATACAAAAAATATAGTTGAGAACCTCACAGTAAGCCCTTTAATTTGATATGTCACACGGTACAGTTTGAAATACTTTTTTTTTATTTTATTATTTGCCCCCTAAAATTGATACTCATATTCAAAGTTCATTTATTTACTTTACCCGTCCGTGTTTGGGTCACAGAAATTCATACGGGTACCAAATTTCAACTTAATCAGTCTATTAGATTCGGAGGAAACTGGCTGTGACAGACGGACAGACACGAATGATACTTTATGGGCTCCGTTTTTTCCTTTTGAGGTACAGAACCCTAAAAAGAAACAAACCACCTTCACCGCTTACGATTTTTTGCACAATATTATAAAGTAAAAATAATATGAATTATTTTAATATTATCAGTATCAATTTGAAATACTCTAACGCCGCCTTTGACCACGCAAATGTATGTGAACCTGTGAATGTGTCAGTCATTTTGTGACTTTAAATTGTAATTAATATTGACCGAGTGGTCCGACTTTAATAAAACAAAGACTAAATGTTACCTCAAGATACGCACAATATGACAAAATCCCTTAAATCTCTGAAAAAAGTACACAAAAATTTCAATATTACCTATTTACTACATGTGAATTTTAGAATATATTTTACCCCCCTTAAAGGGTGACTTAACAAAAACGCTGAAACATGGAACTTTTTATTTCGTGCCAAAAGCTTAAATTTGAATTTTCATATCCCTAACTTCAGAAAACATGGGTTTCCCATACAAACTTTCATCCCCTGTATCACGCCCTGTAGGATTATTTTTAGGAAAAAATGTAGTCTATGTCCGTCCCCGGGATGCCATCTATCTCCTTGCCAAATTTTACCGAAATCCGTGCAGTGGTTTCCGCATGAAAAGGTAACATACAGACAGACAGACAGAGTTACTTTCGATTTTATAATATTAGTATTGGTTTTATTCAGATTACTAGATGTGCTCCACGACTTCTTTCGGGTGGAAGTCGTAAGATACACAATATACTGAAATAACAGCCACTCCCTCGTTCCCCCGACTTGCCGCGTTGTATTGCTCGCCCACGCTACTTATTACTTCGTTTTCGGTTAGCGTTCTTTCTGACTTTTTCTTTTTACTCAGTTCTTAAAGCTTATAGTGTGATGTTAAATTTTAGTTTTATGTATTTGTATATATTATATGTATTGACGTATAGAAGATAAGTTAGATTATTGGTTGTCAAACAAAGTTGGGTAACTGCTAAAACAATTGGCTACGCTATAGTAACTGGCCAGTGGCCAGTGGCCAGTGGCCACTCATTAAAAAGAGTAAGGTAATGCAAGCTCATGAATGAAAAGGAAGATTTAATTCATGAGCTTGCTTCTTCTCTTTTTCTACCTGTACCTCTTTTTTTATGAGTGGCCAGTTACATAAAATTGAAAGTCATCTGAGAGGAGTTTCCTTTAGATGACGCAATACATTCGGATGGATTTGATTTTTTTCCGTGGGGCCCATTGTTGAGATCAACATTTCCAGAACGGAAGCGATCAAACCAAAAACGCACCGTGTTCACTTGCGGTGCCTTGTGCACACACGTCGTTAATTTTGCGTGCTGTCTGAGCTGCGTTGGTGCCACGACGGAACTCTTAATCGAAAATAGCACGCAATTTCGATTTGTCCATGGTTACGGAAACATTGATTTCCAAGAAAAATCGAACGGCGGGAAAACAAATGAACAACCATTTTGAAAAAAAAAATCGCATGCTATGTTATAAAATTAATTTAAATTTAGAATTCTAAATAGAATGAAAGATATTGATTTTCACACTAGCCGGTATTAATAATGCGCAATTTCATAGGTAAACACCTAATATTAGGTTGGGTAAAAAGTCTTTTCGCATTATAGTATGTATGAACTTGTAATAAAATCTCTTTGACTATACTATTTGTATATGGCTGGTTTTGGTATCATTGAAAGTTTAAATTTTAAAGAACATAATTCCAAATTCAAATTAGGAAACTGTGTGATTTTCATTTGTTTTTCGTACCATCAAGGTGAGTGAATCTAATGAAGAAATTCGATACATTTTAAAATTTTACTACAAAAAAGGTAAAAATGCAACGCAAGCCGCGAAAAAAATTTGCAATGTTTATGGACCTAGTGTAGTGTATGTGAGAGTAGCACAAATTTGGTTTAAGCGTTTTCAATCCGGAAATTTTGATGTCAAAGATGCACGTCGCTCTGGTCGCCCTATTACGGATAAAATGGATACCATTTTTGAAAAAGTGGAGCAAGATCGGCATGTCAGTAGTTACGACGTAGCTGAAGAACTGGAAATTGACCACAAAACAGTTTTGGCGCATTTGAAAAAAAACTGGGTACACAAAAAAGCTCGACATTTGGGTACCTCACGAGCTCACTGAAAGAAACCTAATGAACCGTGTACTCATTTGTGATTCTTTATTACGACGTAATGAAACCGAACCATTTTTGAAGAAGCTGATAACTGGTGATGAAAAGTGGATCACGTATGACAAGAACGCGCGAAAAAGGTCGTGGTCAAAGGCCGGTCAGGCTTCACAGACTGTGGCGAAACCCGGGTTAACTCGCAACAAGGTGATGCTGTGTGTGTGGTGGGATTGGAAGGGCATTATTCATTATGAGCTGTTACCACCAGGCAGGACCATCGATTCTGAACTCTACTGCGAACAACTGATGAGATTAAAGCAAGAAGTTGAGAGAAAGCGGCCGGAATTAATCAACAGAAGGGGTGTGGTTTTTCATCATGATAACGCTAGACCTCATACTTCTTTAGCCACTCAGCAAAAATTAAGAGAGTTTGGCTGGGAGGTGTTAATGCATCCACCGTATAGTCCTGACCTTGTACCTTCAGACCTTCCACCTGTTTCGGTCTCTTCAGAATTCTTTAGGCAGTGTCAGGTTAACATCACGAGAGGACTGCCAAAACCACTTGTCGCGGTATTTTGACCAGAAGTACCAAAATTTCTGTAGCAATGGGATGGCATACCTACAAGATGGCAAAAATTATCGAACAAAATGGTATCTACATACTTTAGTTAAATGTAAATAAACTATATTAAAAAATGTTTTGAATTTTCTTAAAAAATGCGAAGAAACTTTTTCCCCAACCTATTATATTGAAAGACATTCCAAGGAAATTGAATATTGGATGTTGACTATTCCGTTCGTAAAGACTTTTTTTCTGAATAAGTATTGGCATGTTAAAGTGTTGGTCTACACAGTCAGACATTTGACATGCAAAATTTACAAGCATTTAATACTAGAGTATAATTTGTCCAATGGCATTTATATTTATACCTATTAATATTACGCCTGAAAAAAATTACATTAACTTAAATACTAACATCAATAATCATTTGATTAGAAGTTAACCATATAGGCTAAGTTTGTTAGCAAACATATAATATATTTTGACGCATACGTATATTTACCACTATCCAAATCAGTCATTGACATGAAAAAATAGATAGAAAAGGATGCCATTATAAAATGGAAAGTGAAACATGGTAGGCATTTTCTAGGATATGTAATCCTTCGAAAAAGATTCTTATCCTGCTTTCAAAGATAAATGCTTGAATTAGAAAGGTGAATCAGGCTGGATTCATCGTAAATTTCAGCCTATTCAGCTCACAGTTCATTAAGTATAGGTATTTTTTGCACCTCAATGTTTTAGGTTCTATAAATCAATTCGTAATTTTATTCCTAGAGAGTATTACGCAACCGAAGAGACGAAAATGAAGGTCAGAGACGACTCATAAATTTTATGCAATCAAAAGAAAAATAAATGGAAGTAAATATTTCTAAGCAGGGCACTGATATAATAAAAGAGAAAATATTGTAATGATTACTCAAAAAGAAATAAAATGGGCAAAACAATATAATTCTTCCGAATGAATTCTCCTCTCTTTTGGCAAAATAAAATGCTTCGTTAGAAATAGGTTCTTGTAATATTAAAATTTGATATTGTTTTCTATCTTGATTTCTTGGTAATGTGTTTAATATTTTATCACTTATACTGTCAAAAATATAGATCTGAAATATACTGACGAAGAAATTCAATATGTGAAAATAATATTATAAACTTATACTTACCTAAAAAAAAAAAACAAAAACACTGCAAATTGAAAAATAACTTTAATTTTGGAAGTCGGTGTCTTTGAAATGTTTTCTTTTAGAAGTCGGTTGTTCGTTCTTTTTTAAGGTTTTTATTTTTCACTTTTTAGTGGGTCAGTTTATAATTTATCTAACTTACAAAAGCCTAATGTCAACTGGTCATCACTTTTTACAAAATATTGCTTTTGCCAGTGAAGAGGCATTAATTGTTGAGGAGTTCTCCTAGTAAGAACTAGGAGAGCTGGAGCTGATGGTGAAGTTACCATCACCATATGCATTGTGACGAGCAAAAATTGCTTAGCAACCATATTGAAGTAATCGAATCGCAACCCGTGAAATACTTAGATATAATATTGAGTGGTTCCGATGGCCATCTGTGGTCTTCATTATCAGTTCCACTTCACCAAATGGTGCTTTTCGAGAGCAAATGCCTCGTGCATTACTATAAAAATATCCAAATCGCTATAGGTGTGCCTATAAAAGTTGAGGGTTTCCCTCGATTTCCATGGGATCCCCTCATCAGCTTCTGACTTGGTGCCAATGGGACCACCTCAAGAGCGTAGGTACCCTTTCAAATAATAAAAAAAAAAGAATTTTGCAAATCCGTTTATATATTTATGACGGAGTTATGCCCGAACATACATAAAAAAATATATATATATAAACATCTGAATTGAGAACCTCCTCCTTTTTGGAAGTCGGTTAGTAAAAATTATGCTATTCAAAATCAAAATCAAAATCAAAAGTCATTTATTCAAACTAGGCTGAGAATCAGCACTTTTCGAACGTCAAAATTACATAAGACAGTCCCCCAAAACGCCCGCCCTTCACCACTTCCTAGTGCTTTAGCTGAGGAGAAGAAGTGGCGCAACAAACTCCTCAGCAGCACAGCTGTCTGTTCAGTTAAATAAAAAATTTAAAAAAATATATATATTCTATACAACACTGTGCAAATTACATGCAAGTACATTACGCAACACAAACATTAAATTAAATTTAATTATTTGCTATAAGTCAGCTAGCACACGCCAATATACTTAAAAAAAGAAGAAAAAAATCGAAAAATCGAAAACTATACTCAAGCAGAATCAAAATACCTATATTAAAAGCCTCCAGTAATAAAGGGCGTGCCCACTTACATATAGCCGCAACTCGGAAGTCACAGATGATAAACTAGGACCATCGAAGTAAAAAAAACGAGTTAAATTACTAATAACAAAACAAATTACAAAAATATTCACAAGTTAGTTACAGAATTTCGTGAAGCAAGTGCCTACAGCGACAGGATTTGGCAGTAGGAAGCAAAACTGATTACTTTTATAATACCTAGCCTGTAATATTCCACATAGCTTCGGCTTTGTGGTTTCCTTATTGGTCTACAGTCTACAGTATACAAGGTGAATTTTTCAAGTGGGCCTGGATGGCAAATTCTATATTGAAATCCATAATACTGTAATGCTGAAAAGAAGCAAACCTTTTTTTTTTTTTTTTTTGTGGATGGGAAATCATCAAATAACTTCTCCCGCTCTGGGTGGAGCGGGAGGGCGTGTCAGACTTCTACTGACTAAAGCCCACCCGTGTTCCTTCAGTTGCCTGTGCCAGGGCCACGGTAACTCTTTCGAACAACCCGCAACCCCGGCGGCCATCGGCCCTAGCGGACCCCTTCAGCTAGTGCTGACATCTCTTTGAGGCGCGCGTGGAACACAACGCGCCGTCGACCCGAGCCTGGTCCTTACCGGACGGCGAGCTACCCGTTGCTCGCCATCCGCAAGCCCGCGCCTACGGTGGCCGGGAGTCGGCTATCGATTCCCGACGCCCAGGGCGTCTCCTGCGGCGACTAGCGGCGTGAGGGCGCAAAGATTGCCTCTCCCTCACGCGTTCAGCCTCCTCCTTCGCGAGCATTACAGCTTCGCAGAAGGAGGTGACGGCTTCCCATGCACTCTCGCTCCGTACCATGGCCTGTACCAGGGCCGGACGCGAGAGATCGCCGCCGCCGATCGCCTCCGCGAGGACGCGGCGGTGCTCTGCCCAAGCCGGGCAGACCTCCACCGTATGCTCCACCGTGTCCTCCGGGCGATCCACACAGTGGTAACACCCGGGCGTTTCCTCCCGCCTTATCCGGAACAGGAACCTCCCGAAGCAACCGTGCCCGGTGAGGACCTGCGTCGGGCGGAAGGTGAGGGTGCCATGACGCCTCTCCAACCACTCCTCAAAGAGGGGACTTATCGCCGCAATTGTGGCGTGCCCAAAAAGAAGCAAACCTAAGCACTCGTTGTCGCACAGGTCGATCGAAGGTTAAGCTACGCTTGCCAAGGTTATCCATGGATAGGTGACCATACATTACATATCAAGAGAGTTACATGTGGAGCTCAGATAGGCAGACACAGCTCCACGTAAAATACTGGTATTCAGCTGCACCTGGTCTCCTGGTCGTCCTCTAGTCTTAACTGGAGGCCGACACCAACAAGGTTGGGAAAAGGCTGGGCTGATGATGATCAAAATAACTTACGGCACCCTATCCTATGTTATTGTTGCGTAATGTACTGACGCCAGCATATTAAGCTACTCGTACTATAATCTGTCAAATTACTTTAATAAATTTTCAATTTTATCGCTAAAGCATTAGGTTCTAGGTTGATTGGGAAAATTTGACAGTTTCGGGTAGCTTGACCTGCTGGCGTCTGTAGCTATTGTATTAGTTAATGCGCAGTGTTAATAGAATTAATTTTTTTTAACTGAACAGACAGCTGTGCTGCTGGGGAGTTTGTTGCGCCACTTTTTCTCCCCAGCTAAAGCACTAGGAAGTGGTGAAGGGCGGGCGTTTTGGGGGACTTTCTTATGTAGTTTTGACGTTCGAAAAGTGCTGTTTCTCAGCCTAGTTTGAATAAATGACTTCTGATATTGATTTGATTTATCACCACAATGAGCAGCGATTAAGATGAATCGCTCATGTATATCTTGCATGTGTGTATGAACGTGTGTGTGTATGTGTACGTGTTACATAGTCGTGTAGTAATAGTGGGTATGATAGACCCCCGCACAAGTGGATGCCACTGAGGCGGACTGACACTATGAATGGTACAAGTTTGATGGAGATTTTGTGTCCACGGATGATGCCAACATTGTGGTCATGGTGTTTCTTTTCTTCTGGTGAAATAAAATACCTAAATATTAACGAAATTCTAAACGTGAAGCATGATATCGACGGTGAAATTAAACTAACTGAGGGTACTACAAAGACGTAGAAACTTAGTTACTTGAAATTTAAATGAGGTCAGATTTTTTTTTTTTGTTTTATTATCTTTACTAAATGTCGATAATACATTTATAACGTTTAGCCAGCTAATTTAATTTGATCCTGTATCTGTTATTGTAAATCTAACAAAAAAGAAATCTGGCTTTAAACGTCTATCTGTAATGATCACGTTTCTGACGTAAAAACAACTAGACTAATTGGGCATTTTAGATTGTGACTAAGTAATAACAGCCGCACGGGTCCTTCCATCGGGTTAAGCTACGCTTGCCGGGGTTGGTCTGTGGATGGGTGACAATATTTACATACCGAGACTCCTCCGTGCCTCGGAAAGCACGTTAAGCCGTTTGGTCCTGGCTGTCATTCGTGGATTTTTGACAGTCGTTCTTTTTATTCTCTACTGTGCAGATATAATAAAGTGCCTTCAGAAATGCAAATATCATATTCATACCGATGATGTCCAACTGTATTTATCTTTCAGTCCAGATGATTATGAGTCGGCCATTAGTGACCTAAACGACGACTTAGAAAGAATTGCCACCTGGTCAGATGAGAATTGCTTGGCATTAAACCCACTGAAAACCAAGTATATGTTGTTTGGTACGAGGCAGCAGTTGAGGAAGATACCTTTAAGCCTTAATCTAACTCTAATGGGTGAGCCTATTGATCGTGTAAATGAGGCGCGGAACCTTGGCTTATATATGGACAACAGCCTTAGATTTGAGAAACACGTTGCTAACTCCGTAAGAAACTGCTTCTATCGCCTGAAACTGCTCTACAAAATGAGGCCGTTCTTGTCCGAAAAGCTTCGCGAACAGCTAGTCAAAACCCTTGTTCTGTGTAAATTAAACTATGCTGATACGGTTTACGGCCCACGCTTGCTGGCTCGTACCGATCGACTAATAGGTACAAAGAGTACAAAATGCATGTGCGCGCTTTTCCATTCCTTAACAAACACTTTATTCTCAAGATGAAGTCGAGACGGAAGTTAGACCTAGCGTGCCTGCTTTTTAGTGTCGTTAAGTCCAAAAAACCGAAGTATTTGTACGATAAGCTTAGTTGGATGGCTAGTAGACGAGATTGCGCGCCCAGACAATGTGCACAACAACTGGCAACACAGTCTCATAGGACAGCGGCTTTCAGAGGCACTTTCCGATACGCTGCATCTAAGGTGTGGAATAATACCCCACCACCATTAAGGGCACTGGACACTATCCACACTTTCAGAACACGTTTACGGCAGTATCTAATAGATTCACAACAGAAACTTGATATGGTCGCCCTTAATGTATCACTTATATCAACATGTAATATCGTGGCAGACTGGTGCCTAAACTAAGCTCTAGGCCTCTATTCCAGGACACCAAAACTAAACTATTTATTATTGTTTTGTATCTTAGTTTTTATCATCAAATTATTATAATACATTACATTTTTTTTCAAACAACCCACTTCGTTTATTTATTTAACACATTAACTGCTGAATTATTTGCGAATTTGTTCCAAAATGCTGCTTTATGATACAAACTTGTCCCAAGTGCGGCGAGACGCTTATGTGTGTTTGAAAATTTTCGAGTTTTATGAGTCATAAAACAATTACGCCAAGAACAAAATGATGAGATGAGAGATGCACAAAAAACCCACAGGTGCGGCGCGCCGCACTCGAAGGAAATTGTATGGACGCGCATAAGCGCCGCCAGCACATGGTGAACGTTCGAAAATCGCGCATGCGCGTTGGCCGCACAGAATGTGTTAAATATAAATATTATGTAGGTAATAGGTAATACGGGCTGGTATCCGCAAACACGACAATGCGTGAATCTAGCGTATTAAAAATATTATGTATTAGGTATGCTGAAACTGTGTGTGCTCCCCGTCACTTGTCCCTAAAGGTTCATTAGAAAACCAGCGTCAGACAGCATCTGTCTGGCATTAATGCTGAAGTGAACCTTTTGACGCAGCCGTGAGGCACACACTACTGGTGATTAAACATTTTTTTTATTTTCTTATTTGTATTTTGTGCTTCACGATCTGTGTCAAATAAATGTTATTCTTTCTTTCTTTCGTTACGGGTCGTCAGAAGCCAGAAAGTCTGACAACCAGACAACCAGACTGGAAGCCGACCCGAACATAGTTGGGAAAAGGATAGGCAGATTGAAACAGCAAACAAAACACAAAATGACCTCTAAAGTAATATCAGTAAAAGCTCTCTCAAGTTAACAAATATCATAAGAAAACAGCTAAAGCAGAAAATATCAGTTCTCCAAAGTGAACGGCATTATTTAATATCAAAGTAAATACTTACGATGGCAGAGCGAATGAGAAATCCATGTTGCTTGAAATATTTCTGAAAAATTAGCACGGAACCAAAATCTGCTTGAAAGATCAAGCTGATTTTGGTACCGTGCTAATTTTCTCAGATAAACTAAGAACTTTACCCCACTTTCATACAAAGTAAAATATACAAGCTTGTACAATCTTTTCTTATATTCATGTTTATGATTTCGGGATTTTTGAGGAGGTATTTACTATCCACTTTATGTTACTTCCTTTCTACACCTATTCCGACCTCTGATTATTATTTTTGCTTGATGTACAGACGCCAGCACATCAAGCTACTACAATCTGTCAGATTTCTTTAATAGATTTCCAACTTTATTGCTAAAGCATTAGGTTCAAAGTTGATTGGGAAAATCTGACAGTTTCGGGTAGGTCGACCTGCTGGCGTCTGTACATGCTTGCGTGTGAGGACTGTCGTTGGTTGCGTTTGTTTCAACCATATGTTTTATATAGATCACATGATCGCGACAGCCGTAAAACGCAACTGCAAACTTAAGTGCGTGTGCACGGAACTTCATTTTTGCATACAATCTATGCCTGGCCACATTTTTGCTGCTGCGGTGTTATTGTTGTCGAACGTCTAACCTTATAGGTAGTTGGAATTTCACCTTGACTATACACACTTTTTTATTGGTTTTGTCTCTCATGGAAGGCTTTCCGCGTATTGCTTAGGAAATTTATCTAAATAAACAGGAAAACTTTTGTTACTCAGAGTCAAGTCGAAGACGGTCTGTTTGTGTTTCGAATATTTTCTGCCCAGAAAACGATATTGGGATATTGTCATGAGTTCTTTTATCATCGGAAGCGTACAATTATACGTTTCGGGTGCATTGTTTGACAGTAGACCTTTATTAGAAAACATTGCCTAAAAGTCTCATCAAGCAAACAAATAAACCTACTCTTCGGAGAGTTGCATCTGGGATTGTGTTTCAGCTTTGTTTTTAGGGTTCCACACGCAGGGTGCCAAACGGAACCCTTTTTCCTCCATACTTTTCTATTAGTCGTCATATCGATAGTCCCTCTTCCTAGCCATTTTGTTAAAATATGGGCGATTTTGTGCAACTGCAAAAAATAACTTTGTAATTCACAGTATAATTTTGAAACACAAAGTTATCCTTGCAATTGTTAAAATTTCAGATAAAAATACTCATCATTTAGCATTTTCATGAAAATAAAATAAATTTACTCAATAAGAAACGTGTTTATTTTAAACTGAAGTAGTTTTGAAAATATGTAGTGTTAAATATTGTACTATGGATCCCTTCTTGGGCGAGTCCGACTCGCACTTGGTCGGTTTTTATTTTTTCTGTTCTGGTCATAATATTACATGGAACTTGGAACATAAGTGGCCAAAATGGGAGTGTAGTTACTGCGTAACTATCTCAACAAATCTGCCTGCCCCCTTTGAGGAATTGAGGCGTCATATTTTCATGTTTTGGTACGAATTTTTCCTATTTCAATTTTAATATGCTTTACTACAACATACAGTCTAATATCGTACTATAAATAAATAAATAAAATTCATTTATTTCAGATTACTTGATCCATACAGTCTGATTTAAGGAGGAAGCGTCTGATTTAAGAGGTAGCCCGCGAAATTAAAATTTGATTACGTTTTTTGCAATTTGCAAGTCAGTAGGTATTAGGTTGTATGTTGCATAAGTATGATTCGCGCTTGTAACAAATATGTGTTTATAATCACTAAAATCAGTAATACAACTCCTTAAGTTAGTATAATCCTCAAATGTCATGATTTCATGAAATAGTCATTCATTAGGATTATCTGATCTTAAAGAATTGTATTATAATAATGTAATACATACTTGTTACGGTAGCGAATCAAATTTTGATCAACGTACAACCTAAAACTGACTTATAAATTGCAAAAAACGTAAGAAAATTTAAATTTCGCGGGCTACCCTGAGGCTTTCACCTTAAATTAAAATACATTCAAATTATCTTCTAATATCTACATATCGGAGAAGAGATCCTATCTGCTACAGTCTTCAGAATTCCGTTGCAGCTGCCACGCATTCTGCAGATCAGGGATACAGTTTTCTTGCGGATGACGACATGAAACCCATCAGTGCGATACAGCGCAAACTATAACGTCTTCAACATCACAAGCAATTTCACCTAAAAACAATCTCCGTGTGAAGAGTCACATTTTATTACGAAGCACAAAGAACTCGTGTAAGAAGCTGCGGTGAGTTTCTAATTTACTTTTAATGCCGCCCTTTAAGAGCTAGATGAGAAAATAATGGAACTAGCTTAGAATGCTTATATATACTGTACCACTGCGGTTGTAACCTATTTAATTTATTTTTTCTGGTTCTTTCAACTAGTCATCAATTTTTATTCTTAGGGCCGGTTTTTTGATCCGTAGTTAACTGAACTAATTGGTAAACATCGTAAGTAATGGTTGAATTTTGGCTAAATGTTACAGGCTTAACATGAATGATGAATGATCATTAATGACATTAAAAAATAGTAATGAATGACATTTCGGCAAACACATTTAGCAAAAATTTAACCATTAGTTACTATGTTTAACCATTGGTTGAGTTAACTACGGCTAAAAAACCAGCCCTTAATTTCTTAAAATTTTCAAAATTACAGAGATGCTGACAAGGCGGACAATTTTTTTCTTTTTTTGAAAAATTCTGGTGCATAAAAATTGGAATTGAAGTCAGTCTATTTTTATAAATTTTCGCCTTTTAAGCCAAATAAATGTTGCCCCTTGTTGCTACGTCACTAAGTGCTAGCGACAGTTTCCAGGAGCCCATTATGGAGTGTGCAAGTCACTGCCTGCCATTTTTTCCGTGTATAATAAAACATTGATTAGGCAGGGGCCATAGTGCTTTCATAGTCCAATTTAGCCATCCAAACACATATTCCAATATCTTTGTTTCCATTTCCTGCAATAGTCGCATACCAACCGGGGGTTATCCTTGCGTGCACTTGCATAGCGCGTACAGGTATACTCGTTGGGTAGTGCCTCATATTCATTTTTCATTTTCACCTTCTAAAGGTATGGGGACCCCAGGTCGAAGAAGCAATAAAAATAGTAATACACATGATAATCAATTATTTGCAATAGTTATTGGTACAGTGTTGGTTTTAAAGTCGGTAATTAAATTTTCAGATACATAATCAGACATTTGACATGCAAAATACAATATAATTTAATGCCTTTAAGAGTATATTTACGTCCAACAGCATGCTTTAAATACTACTTTCTATCACTCATTAGTTTTTAGGTACATTCAATCTTGAGGAGGCTTTTTAATATCACGCTAGGGCCCTTAGGAGCCAAACAAAATTTAAAAAAAAAAGTCAGAAAGAACGCTAAGCGTAAACAAAGTAGTAGCGCGAGCAGGCGATGCGATGCAATGCGACGGGGTGGGTCGGGGGAGGGGGAGGACAAGAAATTTCACGCGAATGAAGTCGAGGGCAAAAGCTAGTTTATAGAATAAAATCGTTTTACCAGCAGCCATAATTTTAACTGTATAAAAAATAAATTACATGTTTAAAGTTATTTGGTATTTTATTATAGATAAGTCCACTCATATGATAGCATTTATTTTATATATAGAAGTCCTTGGTACCCTGGGCAGAACTATTCTATCTGGATCTCTTGCTTATTGAAGGCAACGGTCTTGTGCCTTTTTAAATAAGTCATAGTGCTAGCAAATTCTAAAATATACATACTGGGTAATGTAAGGAGTTTCAACTTTAGAAACAACGCTTTACAGAATTCCCATGGTGGAATGCCACAAATGGCTCGATGCATTTTTCTATACTCTAAAGGTTTTATCCGCGTCTGTTGAGTTACCCCATAGCTTAAGGGCGTATTGCAAAGTCGACGCAATGCAGCCGTGATACGCAGTCAACATCTTACTCTTCAACAAGGTCTTTCGCAGAGTGTAGAGAACATAAACGTATTTGTTTAATTCGTTGCATGCTTTTTCTACGTGTGGTTTCCAGGAGAAGTAGCCGTCCAATGCTACTCCCAGAAAAGTAGTTTCGTCTGCCTCTAATAGAGCTTGTCCGTTATAATTAATTAAAACCTTTATTATCAGACCACAGATATCCATACAGTAATATTAAAAAAAAACTTAAAACTGATGTTAGTATCTCACGCCATCTACGTAACTTGTAGTACGTACTATTTGTAGACGTATGAAGTCCGATCCAGTGGCGCAGCATCGGGCAACCCCACCAATACAACACAACGTGCTCAGGAAGCTGTGGGAGCTGGCACGCATTCTGCGAAGCTTCGAGGCACACCGGTTTCGGATGATGGCATGAAATCCATCGATCCTCGCCTCAGCGAACATCCCCGAAGCACTACAAAAACGCGAGAGCCGTTCTAGCATCCTGAACGCTTTGTTATACTGCACACGCTGAACGTTGTATACCTTTGCGTATACCTGACCCACAGACTGCAAGTGGCGAATTTTGACGTTTTATGCGAACATAAATGTATCTACTGAATAGTTGATTTTTTTCGCGATTTCGGGTTTGGTCCCATAGTAAAAGTTGTTCATAATGGTTAGTACAACGACCCCATATAATATTGCTACTGTTTACACTTACATCCTGTATAATAGAAGTAAAGGGGGACCCAAAACGCAGGGAGCGTTCTGGGTCCCCCTTTACACCCAAATTGTTAGATTTTGATAAATATCTAATTCCCTCCAGTTCTCTTTTCTCATTCATACTTAGAATCTCAACACATTGCTTACTACCCATAAATGCTAAAAGGCAGTATTGCATAGCTTTTTCATATACTTTAGAAATTATTTGTATGAGACTAATAGGTCTGTAATGATCTGCTTGCCTTCATAAACTATAACAACGCTGGGCAGCAAAAAAACCCTCTGACCTTCCACCCTTCCTTCTTTCTCATCTCTTCTTCCTTCCTTTCTCTGGCCTTCTCAAAATGACAAAATTAGGAGTTTTTCGCTTAAGCAAACCTTTAGAATTTCTGTCGAAATCTCATCATACCCGACCGCTTCATAAATTCTTCGAATTCGGTATGTACATACTTTCCCTTATTTTCTCTCTCAGCGGAAGTTTTAGCCTTTTCTCTGGTGTTATACCCTATTTTATTTGTCGTAGGTGTAGAACCAGTTAAAAAGGTCTGCATCCGGGCTGATTAAAAAAAATGAACTTAAACGTTTCACAGAAATGAACGTTCGTCTGCTCATTTCATTTAATTATCCAAGCAAGAGACCAGACGGCATGACGTTGTTGCCTTGTAAGGTGGGTAGGGCTCTGGTGTGAGACGCAACCTGTGTCGACACCCTTGTGCCATCTGATGTTCCAAGCTCAGCGTGCTGTGCTGGCGCCGTTGCTACGGCTGCTGAGCTCTCAAGCGGCGCAAATATTGTAACTACAGCTTTGAGCCGTTTGGGGTCAAAACTCACGGGTCATGGGGCCCGAGTGCGCGTCTTCTATTTAAGGTTTCTCGCCGACTGTCGAGACTTCACGTGACCAGAGGGCTGGCTCGTTCTTTGGCCAAAGAATTAACATTGCCATTCAACGTGGCATGCCAGTCTTCTGGGCACGTTTCCAGATGATAGCGATGCGGACGAGTATAGTTAGTTAATTAGTCATTATCTGGTCATTTGAAACGCGAGTGAAAGATGCCGAACGATTAAATCCATCATCGTAATGACGCGGTCCCACGGCCCGCTTTCTCACAGGCCAGAGCGCGCCAGGCCAGGCCGACAGGGCGTGGGAACAGTCCGATCGAATGTATGGGGTGATCCGTAGAACGCTCGGCACGGACCGCGACAGGCCTCGACGGTCACGGTCCGCGACGGGCCTCAATGGGCCGTGGGAACGCAGCATTAGATTGGTACACTAACGAATTAATTAATCACTTTTTATTCATTTTGTGTTGAAACGTTTCACTTCGAGAGAAAGATGCCGAATGAATGATAAAAATAATTATAAATAAACAAAAAGTGAAGCGTCCGATATCAGCTTAACGAAAGACCGAGGCTAATTTTTCAGAAGGAAACAGCTGAAGTCTCGGGTATAATTTATTTACAAAAGATTTTTCGTATTATTCAGTCTAGTCTGAGTAAAAAAATCTTTTTAAGAGCCCATCTTGGAGCCCAAACTATGTTACCAGCACTATTAATATTTGCAAAAATATGTAATTACGACGGAAATGAAAGCGGTGGAAAAATATAAGGGTGCAGACATAGCAAGAGCGGGCAATGAGCTAGTTACCACATTTATTTGCATTTTTCAATTCGAACTCATCGTCAGAACATAAATATTATTTCGCTCTTTTCCAAATGGGTGCCTCAATTCGAAAAACCCTAAGTCCTCTACTTACGTATGATAAGCCCGAAACTTTATTTTTTCAATTATAGGTGTTAAAATAACTTTATGTGTTTTGTTTTTATACAAAAATAAAGAGTTTACTTTTTACTATAACTTGATGGTATTTTCATTTTTATACGCCATGCGTATACTTTTCAAAAAATAAATTTTGTGCTTTACGCACAGACTGCCTTTTAACATTACAAGCACAATAAGACATTTCACCATCATTTTTAGGTTATCAACACATTGAAACAACATTACCTATTCGTATTGCACTATTCGCCATTGACATCAGTAACTCCTTTACGTCACACGGGCTTCTGGCAACCTAGATCTTAAAAACTTGCGCCACTCCGGTTGTCGCGCCGCTTATGACCTTCTCGCGCATAATCACATCAGTAGCCTGTTTCAGACCACCAATTTGCGGGAAAAAGAGATTTTTTGCGATAAAGTATTTTTCAGTTAATAACGTATTTTTTTTGTAAATTACAAGGTTTTCGAAGCTTTACATTGTTATACCGCCATCTTGTTCAGTTATACAGTATGTTAGGTTAAACGAGGAACATATTGAGGGAAGGTATTCAGTATTCGATTCTCGTCCCAAATATGTAAAAAAACCTAAAGCCTCAATTTGTGACGTAATTGTCCAATAAAATACATTATTCATGAACACTGAGCGCGCACGAAGTGAACTTGTAAACAGTATAGTAGTCGCGCGGCAAAACACGTACCAATCCTGCCGAAAAGGAAACCAGCCCGTGCGCAAGCCGCACCCCTTTCCTTTGTGTTGTCTCTGGCACCGACAGGACACTCCCGCGCTGACCGCAGTCTATGAGAGTGCGCCGCTATTTCCTCATGTATAATTGCGCTTCCCCGCATCGCTTAAACAACCTCGCTTATTTCGTGATAAATATGTCCTGTAAACGTGTTGTTGAATAAACAAAAATAACGTGTTATCAATATTCCAATGAAGAATATTGGGACATAGTTCGCGCCTACGCGTTATCTAATGATAGTGTGCGAGGAGCCATTAATTTGTACCGAGGGATGTTTCCCAACCGCCAGATTCCGTCGTACAATCTTATGTTAGGTGTCAACCAACGATTGCGAACATTCGGTCAGCATTGGACTGTGTGGAAGCTGGTGCATGAAGAAGGAATGCACCCATACCATTTTAGATCTGTTCAAGAACTCGGGGTCAACGACCATAAACCACGTGAGAATTTTTGCCGCTGGCTTTTGTCAAATTCAGACAAAAACATTTTATTTACTAATGAAGTCACATTTACACGAATTGGGATATTTAATGTGCATAATGAACATTGGTGGAGTAATGATATTTCATTACTCCACCAATGTTTCCTAGTTCTGCGATCGCTAGCGCAAGGGTGCGTACACTTTGCAAGACTTTTGGTATGGTTCTGTCTGTTATTTATCAGTGTTTTTTTTTTTGTTGATATTTTTATTAGTATCATGTAAGCATGAACTATTGTGGGTTCGAATACGTCCCTCGTTTAAACTAACATACTGTATAATTCAATGGATTCCGGGAGAGTGAGCTCGTTGACTCTTTCTGACTGAATTATGAAAGGATTGAAAAGCTCGAGTCGTTTTTGAGGGCATAAAGTAGGAATGAGCATAAAAGGGTATTGTGGAAGCGTGCATGAGTGGCATGAAAAGGCGTTCTATTTTACAAGCTTTCATTTAGTTTCACCTGGCCCGGTGTCTGTCTCTCTGTCTGTAATCTAAACCTGCAAGTTAAATTTGACCCAATTCCCGGTTTCCGATTGAGCTTAAATTGTACATGCATTTGTGAATCGGATGACAATGCAATATTATTCTGACATAGAGCTGATCTGATGATGAAGCCAAAAGGTGGCCATGGGAACTCAGTAATAAAACGACGCAACTTTATCGAGTTTGAGCTCGTTAGATTCGTCTTGACAAGGACTCTGGTCCTTGACGATTTCCAGATTAATAAAAGCTTTAAAAAAATATACTTGTTTGTAGTATTACAGATCTGAATATTTTTTTAGCAAAGGTAGATTATAAAATGTCGTCTCTTTTAATATTTTATTTTGCTATGGCAACTTCGTGAGTGGCTCTAATACAGAGAACACTTTGGGCAAGGCTTGAGTGCTTAATGGTTTGAGTGCTTAGTGGTTTATGTAAGTTACTTAACGTTATTTAACAAGATGGCTGCCTCGTTGGTCTAGTGGTAGCAAGCGCTACTGCTGAGCATGAGGTTCTGGGTTGGTCGGCAGTTGAGTTTTTTCATTAGAAATTGCTCAGGAGAAGCCAGGAATGTGGATTAATGCCTGGTTGATGGCAATAGGCTCACTCCCCATTACATGAGACTTAAGCATCACTGTCTAAGTATGGATGAAATATAAGTATACCTCTGCCTAACCCTTCTACAGAGTAAAGTACTACATTCTGCCTAGCCTTTTCCCAAGTATGTTGGGGTCGGCTTCCAGTCTAACCGGATGCAGCTGAATACCAGTATTTTACATGGAACGACTGCCTATCTGACCTCCACAACCCAGTTACTGGGTAATACGATACCCCTTGGTAAGACTGGTTGTCAGACTTTCGGGCTTCTGACGACCCGTAACGACTGTCAAAGATCCTCGAATGACAGCCGGGACCAACGGCTTAACGTGCTTTCCGAGGCACGGAGGAGTCTCGGTATGTAAAGATGGTCACCCATCCACAGACCAACCCCGGCAAGCGTAGCTTAACCTGATGGATCGACCCGTGCGGCTGTTATTACTTAGCCACGAGCTCCTCACAGAGTAAAGTACTACGACACTAAAAATACAATAGAATTTTCTTATACATTTAATTGATTGAAGATACAAGATCAAAAAAAGAAACTTTACTGCAGAAACATGCTTGAAGGCACATGCACACGGGCGCAACGCGAATCTGGTGGAACAATTTCTATAAAAACTTCATGGAAATTGTTCTACTGGAGTCGCGTCGTGCCTGTCTGTGGGAACCATGAAGATATTTTTACTGCAGAGCACGCTTGAAGATTTTTTTAGTTATCTGGCTCTTCTCTCTCTTTTTTTCTTTCTTGTGATGATTTTTCATGGTATCTTCAATCCATTGTTTCACGACGGATATCTTGGTGTAGACTCCAGGAACTACTCCACAACCAGCACCGAAGGAGGTGATTCCAACTTGCACGTTGTTCCAAGTGAGGGGACCTCCACTGTCACCCTGTAAATAAAACGTATTCAATCTCAAGGAATTTTTAACCATAGTTCCTTAAGGCTTATCTTCCGTAAAATACGGTGAAATTAAGTAACTTTGTGTACATCTTTTACACTAATTAAAGCATCCTTTTAATAGGAAACAATACACGATAATCTACAATACATAAGAAGTGATTTCATTTGTGCTGAAATATATTTTAGTTTATAGAACTAAAGAAAAAAAACTTTTTTTTATTTTTAGCATATTACTCCAACAATTGTTATTAAAAGTGTTCATAAATTTATGCAGTTCGCTACAAAATAATAGGAATGATTTAATGTCATTACTTATTTAGTCCAATCAATAGATTAAAAAAAAAAAAGATAATTTCTTCATATTTTGCAATACATTACCAGCGTTGTGTCATCGCGCTTCTCTTTCTTTTCTAAGCAGTCTGACAGTGACAGCGATTTTACGGGAGGACAAGCCTTAACTATATGGTGCAAAATTTTACGTTTCCAGACCCAGGCGGTTGATGCTATGCGTCGTCTGTCAGTGAATAAATGAATTCGATATGTAAAGTAAAAATGTCCTACGCTGATTCCAAAAACGCTGATTTCTTAAGAGCATGCGTAGTTCATACAAACGAAATACTAAACTAATTTGTAAATCAAACATATTCTTAAGGCAGAGTGTATTTATTCCGATCGGACTACAGAATATCTAGGTTTCCAAATATAATAAATAAGAACATTGATTTAAACAGGAAATATGAGAAAAATAAGTTGTCTATAGAAACTTTAAATACCTCATATCTCTTCTTCAAATCAGTGTCCTGTCAAAAATATATGTTTGAGAACCTAGATATTCTGTAATCCAATCGGATTAAATAAACACTACCTTAAGAATATGTTTGATTTAGAAATTATTTTGGTATTTCGTTTGTATGAACTACGCATGCATCGTGGGCCTCTTAACCTTATTTTTCTATTTTTAGCGCTTAAAACATTGGAACTAGTTATGAAGAAAGCAGCCATATGGCACTTTTTCCAAAAATGAGTTGTAAACACTGCCATACTAATTTCGACATACAAGATTTATTGCAAAAATAGCCATGTCGATATCTCTATTTATCACGGAGATATGAGCCATCAAATGCAGCCATGTCTATAAATGTTTATTGTAAAAAAACAGTCACCTTCATGTATAATGCAGCCAATTTTAACAAAAATTAAAATACCTATTTTGCAGAAGTCGGCCTAACTGGCTGTTTTTTACAAATTTCAAAATGTTAGGAGGTCTTAGAGTTACGTAAAAGACAGCCATTCTATGATGGAAAATAACAAAGCCAGACCAATATCATATTTATGTGAAGTCTGACTTTGACCAAGAATATTACGACTGTTTGGATATTACTCGTAAAATATCTTATAGACGTCACAGCACTGACAATCCAGAAAGAGAAGGTGTTTTTAAGAGTCAGTTAATTAAATTAATGGCCAAATGGAAAACCTATAACAGAGCCCAAGCTATGTGGAATAGTATCAATAATACATCTAATACAGAATTTGACATGTAAATTATTGAAGATGACGTTGATGGAATTAATACTGAGCTAGTTTTTAATTTGGATGATGAATGAGTACTAACATTTGTATTTTACTGATAATAGTTTGTGACGTTTTAATTTTTTTTTTGATAAATACTTCTAATTCTTTTGCCAAGTTTTGACTGAAATCTTTAATTTTATTTATTTGATTTTTTATAAAACCTAAAAGAAAGTATACCTAGTTAAAGTAAAAAACAGTATGCATACATTATACAACAGTCGGATTATTTAAGTGAACGTAGTAAATATTTTAGTCAATAGCTGGTACACTTATGTACTTTCTTGTCTGGTTTTTATTTATATAATAGTTACAGATCACATTTTAAAACATACCAACTTACATGGCTGGTTATGCTTTATTGTGATTTCTGCAAAATATGCTATTTTGTATAAAACAGCCACGTCTAAAATCGCAATTATTAATATTAATAGCCACATTTCGAAATTCTAGATAGGATACAAAAATTTACAATTTGGTATAACAACCAATACGTCTCAAATATAAAATAATCAGAAAATTAATATACAACCGAAGTGCAACCATCGATAGAAAAATGCTTATAACTTTGGTTGTAGTTTTCCCGACATGGCTGCTTTCTGCATAACACGGTCCAATTATAAGATTGAGTTTATTTTAACATAAACACATGAAAACCACTTGACTTTCATTTGACCTGCAATTGACGTCAAATATAATAGTTTCACCTATAGCAATAGTAATCATATTTTTTATAGTAACTCGTGCATTTACTCTCGGAAAGCACCATTTGGTGAAGTGGAACTGATGATGAAGACCACAGATAGCCATCGGATCTACTCAACAATAAGTATTTCATGGGTTGCGATTCGTTTAAGTACCTACATTAATAGGAGCTAATGGTGACTTCACTACTAGGAGAACTCCTCAACAATTAACGTCCCTACATCGAGAAAAGCAATATTTTGTAAAAGGTGATGAGCAGTTGACATTAGGCTATTGTAACTTAGATAAATTACATACCGTCCCACTAAAAAGGGGAAGAAAGAATCCAAAAAATACCACCGACTTCCAAAAACAACACTACAAAGTGAATAATAACTTTAATTTCAAAAGTCGGTGGTAAAAACTAAAATGCAGATCCAGACACCAACTTCTGAAATTAAAGTTATTTTTCATTTTGTAGATTTGTTTTTGGAATCCGGTGATTAATATTTTTGTAAAAAATTTTGTAACTTGGTGTTAGAAACTTGCAATTATAACTGCTAATTCTTGATTGGTTTGCTGTTAGTTTAGAAATAATTCATTCACCACATGGTAGATAGCAGATACCTAGTTACTATCCATTTTCACTTGACAAGACTAAGATACTCGTATTTCTAACGACTAGTAAGGACATATTAGTAATCCAAATTTAGTAACTATAATCGATTAACTGTAATCAAGTTACTAATTTCATAACTGAATATGTAAATGTTCGATTATGTCGATCATTCCCACCTCTAATTTCATTTCTCCAACTGTCAAGATTCATGCTTGAAATTTCTGATGTCAAGCAAAAAATGACAAAGGAATTTTATTATTGTGCTATACCTGGCAAAGATATCCAACTCTTCAACCTACTTTTCGAAGTTGAATTTAGAAAACTGATTTAAAATATTAATTTTGACTGCTTGAAAAACTAAAAATATTTGCTTAAAATAACTAAATCTATAAATAAAAAAATACCTGAAAAATGCTTTACATACCGAATTTAAGATGTTTATAAGTAGACTGGATAGGCACTATACGCAGTATAAAAATGGAATACGTATAAGTAATATTAAAATGGTCCTTACCAAACAAGAATCCTTCCCAGGTTGCCCAGCACACAGCATCCTGGATGTGATCTTTCTCTGTATACCGTAAGACCGCTGACAAATATGCCTCAGCACTACCGGCACTGTTGTTTGTAGAAGGTTGTCGGAGATATGACCGTTAGGCTGGAAAAACATAAAATCATAGATGACAAATTACACGGACAATAATCTATAATCTAGAAGGACGGTAATTTGATAAAACCTTCGTTTAATTTTTTTTTCTCGCTTGGTTATCTTACGATCCCAATAACCTATTTGCAGTTAAAGACACATCGCTATTGATGACAGACAGTATAATTCTATCTGTCCTTGAATGTTGTGTGTTGATGTGTTTTAAAGGCTATCTATCTAACAAAAACAGTAGACATATGGTTCTATACTTTCTCTCCCATAATCTAAAAAAAAAAAACGTATAAAAACCACGTGCCTTATTATAAAAACTTCTTTATATCTTCATTCTAAATAAATGACTGGATTAAGTTACAACTTATATTATTAAAAATTTTACTGCGTTTTGATGAACAAATAGTTAACGATGGAGAGGAGTAATGAAACGTATTTGACAGTTTGACATAAGAAACACCATACCTTGCAATGGTTACTTTTACACGTCGACATATTTCGGTGATTAAATTACTCACTGCTGTTTTATTTACATTTATGACACCTTAATTTGCTGATATTGTCGATGTGGCATTTATAGGTAAGTTTTTTGTCAACTAAATGATTGGACCCCAAAAACACTTTCAGAGATAACTTCTGACAGCTTTTTAAAATCACTTCCGGTTAACGTACTTTCACTTGAATCAGATATGTTTAATAAGATGATTTATAAAGTGTTTTTTTTTTTTTTAAGTTAACAATGGTTTGATAGATACCCCTGAAATTCGATAAGCAGACCAATTCGTCGTCTTTAGTAACTATCCTGTCAAACAAAAGCTGTCAACACGTTATTGGGACGTATACTTTGGCTTTTTCATACAAATATCTATCCGTAGTAAGCGATTGACCTTCCCATCAATACGTGTAGATAGCGTGGGCCGGTAAGATTCCTTAATCTCTGATAGATTATTGGGACATTAAAACCATAGATAGATAGGTTTTTACATCTCCAGTATGCCAAAATTGTTTATAGATGGGTTATTGTGTTAGGCCGTTAATGGACCTTCATCTGGGGAGAATGGAGTGATATGTCGGACTCTTCCCGACTGAAACCCTACGGTGTTCTTCTCCTACTACCGCGAGTTGGGAGCGCAGGATTTACAGCGATCAAAAAGAAATTATTATAAAAATTAAAACACGACTGCCAAAAACGAAATAAAATGTAAAAAAACAAGTTGTATAAGTTAATTTGTTATACAAAACGAAAGGTTTTTACTCCCTGACTAAACAGATAAATAAAATTATTATTGCAGTCGGTTTTTTAATCTACGAGGTCTAACTGCAATGAGGATTTTATTTATCTGTTGTTTTACATAACAGCCCCTTTATAAACAACTGAACAAAGTTCAGCTGGATTTTCATTGCGCTACGTTTTATAATACTGCTAGCCACGTTTAGACGTATTGCAGAATGGCTTATCTGCAGTCATTTCTCCGGCCACCCTGTATAGAAACTGTGAAATAAGACTAATATTTATTTTCTACACTTACATAATGCGTGTATCCCCAGCCGGTCATATTAAGCGGTGTCCCTTTCTTCAACTTTACAATATTACTCGTGGTACCAGCCAATAGAACTTTCTCAACTGAAGGCCCAAAAGTCAAGGATTCATTCAATTTGAGGATGCAAACATCGTAGTCATTGGTTTTATTTGAATACATTTCATGTATTATAATTTTTTCAACATCGTATAGCTTTCCCCCTTCGTCAACCTTATCAGTGCCAACAAGAACTTTAAACTCTATGCCCCTGGAAACAAAGTTAAAAATCCTTGGTACGATATTTCTTTTAGATGGCGCAATACAATCGTAAATACAGAAGGGAATAATAAATATATTGAAAGACTTTCCAAGGAAATTGAATATTGGATGTTGAATATACTGTTCGTAGAGATATTTTTATGAATAAGTATTTGAAGCTTAAAACAATGCTGATATGTATTGCAAATCATAATCATAATCAAATTAATTCATTAAAGTCAGTAATTAAGTAAGTGTGTATTAGACACAGACGTTTGACATGCAACATTTACAATGTATTTAATGATAGAGTATAATGTCCAACATCATTTAAATGTGTACCTATTAATAATACGCTTGAAGAAAATTTCATTACCTAAAATACTAAATTCAATAATCATTTGAATAGAAGCTAATATATAGGCTAAACTAGTTAGCTAATATGTATAAATTATAACAAATTATTAATTATGTTTGCTTTTCGTAATTTCTTTTCAATCGAAAACATTTACTTATCCAAATCAGCCATTGACATTCGAAAATAGATAGATAAGTATGTTATTATAAAATGGATAGAAGGGTACTGGTAAACGATTCAAGAAACGTAATACGCATTTTCTAGGATAGATAATCCTTTGAAAAAGATTTTGAGCCTGCTTTCAAAGATAAATGCTTGAATTGGAAAGGTAAATCAGGCTGGATTCATCGTAAATTTCAGCCGATTCAAGTCTCAATTAATTGAGGCCTATTTTGCACCTCAATAATTTAGGTGCTATAAAATTAATTCGGATTTTTATTCTTCGAGAATAGTACGCAAAGGAAGAGATGAAAATGAAGGTCAGAGACGACTCCTAAATTGTACGTAATCAAAATAAAAATAAATGGAAGTAAATATTTGTAAGCAGGACACTGATATAACAAAAGAGAAAATATTGTAATGATTACTCAAAGAGAAATAAAATGGGCAAAACAATATAATTTTTCGGAATGAATTCTTTTGTCTTCTGGGAAAATAAAATGCTTCTTTAGAATGTTCTTGTGATATTTGATATTGTTTTCTGTTTTGATTTCTTGGTAATATGTCTGATATTTTATCACTTTTATTATAAAATATAGGTTATAGATAAGACTGACAAAGAAAATACAATAATTGAAAATAATGTTATAAGGAAACTTATACTTAACTAATAAAAAATCATGCTATTAGTCCAAGATCTCAGAGACGCCAGACGTTACTTATTTTCTGATAAACAAAATGTATGGGATATAGTGGTGTACTTTGAACGTACGCATACCTGCTAGCTTGGGCCGACGGCCAATTTTCTGGTAAGTAAGTAAATATATTACTCTTTTTTCTTAAAGTCTGCTGATCTTTATGTAAGTTTTACAGAATACTATTAATAATTAATAATCTATGTGATTTTGGCGATCTCTCCAGTCCTGTGCCCATATCTCTCGCCGGAACGCCCTTATCGATCTACTCCGACTTTCGGTACCTCGGGTCGCTTGTCCAAGGAGAGGGCGAAGTAGACCGAGACGTCACGCACCAGATCAACTCAGGATGGATGAAATGGCGACAGGTCACAGGAACAACTTGCGACCCACGGATGCCCCTCAAGTTAAAGGAGAAAATTTATAAGTCCGTGATAAGGCCTGTCGTACTTTATGGGTCTGAATGCTGGGCCGTGAAGAAGTCGGATGAAAAAAGATTGCATGCAGCGGAGATGAGAATGTTGAGATGGATGTGTGGAGTGACGAGAATGGATAAAGTAATAAATGAGTATATAAGAGGAAGTTTGAAAGTGGCGCCAGTGACAGAAAAGTTGAAAGGAAATCGTTTGGCTTGGTATGGGCATGTAATGAGAAGGGACGAAACGCATGCGACTAAAAGAGTGATGAATATACATGTTGATGGATGGAGAGGGAGAGGAAGGCCGAAGGAAAGATGGCTGGATTGTGTGAGGAATGATATGAAAGAGAAGGGAGTGTGTGATAGCGTGACGGTTGACAGGGGAGAATGGAAGAAGAAAACGTGTTGCGCCGACTCCAAGTAACATGGGATAAGGGCAGGAAGATGACTGCCAGACAGTTCCCGTCGGCGGATTTTTTCGCCAGACGCTTTAAATTTCGCAAAATATGATGTCATCTTACTTATAGTTCGAGTCCTAATTTTTATATAATGATACTCGGGGAACTATTTTAATACTATTTCTAAGCAGCCAGGCCAATCGTAGCTGTTAAACATCCCCCAGACACAAATACATGGCCGTTGTTAGTATGAGCGCGAGCGTGATAATTAGATGATTTGTGTGGATACAATGCCAACCTAAGCACATAGCTTAGTCGCTGACAGCAACGGAACTCTACTTATAAGCTACTTAAGTCTCTTTACCATCTAAATGTTTAAATACCAGTATCAAAATAACTTACACTCGGGCTCGTGGCTCAGTAATCACAGCCGCACGGGTCGTTCGAAGGTGAAGTTACGCTTGTCAAAGTCGGTCCATTGATAGATGACTATATATATATATTGGAAACCCTCCATGTCTCGAAAAGCGCGTAAAGTCGTTAGTTTGGCTGTCATTTCTAGATCTTAAACAGCCGTCACGGGTAGTCAGAAGACCAAAAGCCTGACAAAAAGTTTTACCAAGAAGTATCGTGTTACCCAGTAACTGTGTTTGGAAGCCGACCCCAACAAAGTCGGGAAAAGGCTAGGTAGATACTCGTAATGATCAAAATAACTTACGGCACAATACAATGAGCAGCACTCAAGATAAATCGCTCATGTATGATAGATCCCCCACACCAGTGGAAGGTACTATTGGGGCGGAGTGACACAATGAATGGTACTTCGTTGATGGAGATCTTGTGTCCTCCGATGATGCCAACATTGTGGTCATGGTGTTTCTTGTCATCTAGGAAAAAACAATAATTAAGGCCAAATAGATCATGGACCTTGAGCTTGAATTACAAACATAACTTAATATACTTGTGTTAGTAGTAACGTTAAGTTCACCTGTTTCCCAGTATAAGTAGATAGTTAATTGATACACCTCCCGGAATAAATTCTCAAGATGAACAAAATTATCAAAAAAAAAATGTCATAATTTTGAAATGTGTACTTTAGAAGAACTAAGCGGTCACACAGATGGACACGAAAGGAGAACTAAAAATGTATCGTAAAAAAACTTAATTACAAAAAAAAAACAACCGACTTCCAGAAGTAATTCTACAAAGTGAAAAATAACTTTAATTTCGGAAGTGGGTGTCTTTGGATCAGTGTTTTAAGTTTTTGCCACCGACTTCCGAAATTAAAGTTAATTTTCACTTTGTATTTTTTGGAAGTCGGTACTTATGGTACGTACCCCACAAACAATTCGTATACCACTACTTGCTATGTAAACAAAAGTAACAGGAAGATTATAGCATCGTCAAGATACTCAAAGTTGATAAAATAGGTACGTATTAACGAAACCCAAAAAATTTGGTGTACCGAAGGAAAGCTAACAAAATTTATATGGGACCACCACGCAAGCATCTTCTACGACATGAAAAAATAATTTTCTAAATCGGTCCACAATTTACGAAAATATCTATGAACATTTAAAAGTAAATCTGTAATTAGCATGTTTCTGGCAGAACGATACGTAAGGTAATAAAATTAAGCTTGTAAGATATAAAACAACGAGAAAACTTAAAATTCCTTAAAGAAAATGTCACAAAATGCTCTGTTGATTTTTATTTTCGATTAATAACATATTTATTACTGTAGTTATAGGAATTATTTTCATAATTTAAAAGCTAACAGCCTTAATAATATGTACAAGTATATAAAAAAGGAGGGAAAATAATCATAAGGCATCAAAAAAGTCGACCTAACAAATATCATAACAAAACAGCTAAAGCAGAAAATAACACTTCCTCAAATGGAACTGCATTACATAATATCAAAATGAATGCTTCCAATCGCAGAGCGAATGAGAAATCCGAGTTGCTTGAAATATCTCTTAAAAATTGGCACGGACCCAAAACCTGCTTGATCTTAGTTTACCCCACTTTCATACAAAGTAGAATATACAACCTTGAACAATTGCTTTTTTAAGCTAAAAGCAACTAACTATATTGTAACAAACAACAATGATTGTGTGTCTATTTTCTTTACAATGTACTCCAGATAAAGGAAATAATACTGGGATTACCTCAGCGCTGAGTTAGTTTGAATCAGAGGAGACAAAGTAACATTCGATTAGCGATGACGCTCGTGCTAAGAGAAAAGCCAAAAAATGTATGGGGTTGACATATCGAAATATCACGTGATCATGTCAATGTCACTTTGAAGCTATAGCGATTGTAGAAATAGATTCGCTCCGAAGCGAATGCCATTTGTCTAGACTCTCAGACGAAATTGAAAGACGTTTTTTATCAAGATCCTTCATAATTAGCTTACTTAATTGATTATATCATTTAATTACCTGCTTTGCTTATATTAAGGTAATTTTATGAACAAAAAGCTAAGTATTTTTTAATTTATTGAATTCGTTTTTGCTATGAGTATTTAAGACAAACTTTTTTGTCGAATGTTTTTTTTTTTTTTGCTTTGCTTGTTAAAAAGTAATCAAATTAATAATAAACACTTACTTTTGACCTTTTTATGACCATATGCACAACTTATAAGTATTAGAAGCAACAGAACTCGTGTAGGACGCATGACGAAAAAATTAAAATGATCAGCATGAAAGTAATTGGACCGGTATAAATATAAATGTTTTATCTAAAAGGAAAACTAGTTACTACTGTTACTGAAAAGTACAGTCAGATGAACAAATACGTAACAGGACTTCAACGAGTAAAAAAGTAAGTTTAAATACTAAAATCCGACTACTGAAAAATCACGGTCTAAAAAGTATGAAACAAGAAAATATTCTCTTCTGAAATTTGAAAAAAAAAAACAGACAATTTTAAAATCCACAGTCATACGGTGTGACTACGTTACGGCGTTACTTTTTATTTAAATTATTATTTCAGTTATAATTTCATGATAAAATATTTCAATTCAATTCAAAATAATAATAATAATTTTTATCCGTGTACATATATTTATATAACATTGCTCTAGCATGGGACATAGTTCTTCCATATTTCAAGTTACCCAATCCACTTTAGCCACCCAAACCCATAGCCCAATATGATTTGTTTCCACGTTCTGCAATAGTCCTGCACCAACCGGGGGTTGTCCTTGGGAGCACTTGCATAGTTCATATAGGGATAGTCGTCAGTTGGTGCCAAAATTATTTAAGAGGCCTCTGCGAGTTGGCTTCAGCCACTCGTACGCCTTCCAAAGGTCCGGGATCCCAGTGTCCCGAGATATGTCATAAAATGTAAAATAATAGTAATTTTTCAATTTATTTGCAGAGCCACTTTACATTTTTTAAAGAAAAATAATTATTATAAAAATGTATTTTGGGTAGGTTGGAGAGAAAATAATATGTTTGGCTCACATATGAGACGTGGTTTTAGAAATTATTCCTTATTATCGGGTGCATGCAAGTAAAGCCGCGAGCAACAGCTAAATATATATATATATTTGAAATGTGCTTATAAAATGTTCCCAACACGGCATCATTAAGAATGTTTTCTCTAGTTCATGACTTTGAGTTTTATAGGGTGCCATATTCAATTTAATGTGACGTCACATAGCCATTTTGTGACCAGCGGACAATTAAGACACTTCCAACGATACCTTATTTGTCAAATTCAAATTATGATAAGAAGTTTAGAAGTTAAGAGAGAACAGATGAACATACATACATACCGGCCAACCTCATAACCCTCCTTTTAGCTTCGCCGTAGCTGGGTAAAAAGCGAAAGTGACTTCGAAGAATGCGAATCTGATGGGAATGATGAAGTATCAGCAAATACCATAACAATCATCAACATCATAATTTCAGCTGAAAAATTTCCACTGCTGGACATAGAACTCCTGAAGCGTCAACAAATCGATACCTTAGTTCAGAAATGTACTAACTACAAAATTTTCAATTCTCACTTTTTTAGTGCCAAATACACTAAATGTTATGCTCTTTCGTTAGCACGTATTGAAATACCGTTAATCCTTCTCTTTCTACCAAAACGTAGGTCACAGTTGTATGAAAATAAGTTCCGAAACGTTTTCATTAATGTTATATTATAAATTATAATATTATCTGATTTAAAATTTCTCAACTGCAGAAAATTTGAAGACACAAACTACTAATATACATTTGCAATATCGGCGCATACTTTTTAGCAGCACTAAAAGTATGAGCATACATATAAAAATCCTCCTTCTTGGACCAGCCTGGTAAAGCTGAATATTTTTCTGTCAACATAATCAACCTTACTGCAAAAATGTATTAAATGGTGGTTGTATGATTATTTCGCAACTTTTTAAATATTACAGTTATGCTAACATTACAATATTGAGATATGGTGGAGTTAAAGGACTAGTTCTTATGAATAAATACACAATTGTTTTATTATTTTACTTTGTGTTCGTACTGTTCATGTCTAAAATTGAAGAAACTTTAAAACTCTCTCCTCAAAATTACTACTAACAGTATCAACTAAAATAAGGTTGATGGACAAGAGAGAACTTGTAGGTGGTAAAGAAGGAGATACAAGTAACTGATTCTTACGATGTAACGTAAAGTCCACCTGTTTTCAGTAAGAAATTATTCACATAAATTTCAATTCTCATAACAGTGAAAATTTACCAACCATACCGAGGCAATATACAATTAACATAGATTTTGTTAATGAGGTCATTTGAATAGCGAATACCGATAAACGATTTTAATGAGCACACAATTTGGAGGTTTATCATGGAAAGTAATTATTATCAGGTTTAATAATAGTAACAATGATTTTAATCACTGGTTCTGTGAAACTAGAAACAAATGTTTTATATTGGGTTTGACCCTTGGAGTCCTTGTCAGCAATTAATGTGGTTCCTAACCCAAAGATTTTGTGATAATGTCCCAAAGAGAACTCCCAAAAGCGATATATAGGCAAAGAGGAAAACTGCCTGCTTATAAAGATGGCCTCGAAAGAAAGTCTCAAAAATCTTTACGATGCAGTCGTCGCCAAACTAGAAGAGGACAGAAACTACAAATTGTTTGTCAAATTGGAGAAGGCTTGTGTGAGTTGTTGCCGCTACAGCTGCTTGAAGTGGCGTTATGGCAAATAAAAATTGTCAGTGGTCACGATGTGCTCAGATAATAATATTTATAATTCATCTCATTGTTTGTGTGTTATTCCTTTATTTCAGTTACATACATGTCGTTTACATTTTAAAATATTTTTATGAAAACATAATACCTCACAGGCACAATTAACCGGCCACCGTGTAGCTCTACGGTACTGTGGGAGCAATTGTGGGGCGTGAGCTGGACGAAAGCTCTCAGATTTATTTTTACCAGTCTTCTTCTCATCGTACGTTCGCTCACACTGACATTTCTCACCTCAAAAAGCCGCGTACGAGCTTTAGTAGCGGTGCAAAAGCGATTATTCAACACGTTGCTGACAACGAAGCGGTCTCTCGGGTTGAAGTGCATCGATGTCGGCTTTGACCTGGGCTCCGGGTATATGGACCAGTCTCCCGAAATCGTCTGGTGGCATCCCGTACCGTAGTTCGAGGTACACAGAGTGTACGAGCAATGCGACGTTGGCTGTACCCAGCGTCAGCTAAATCCACTGACCTAGCTGTACCAGTTGCATCAAGTGGCATTTTTAGAGTCACAAACAATAAACGAATATTACAAAGTCAATTTAAACAATATTCACACACTATGGCAGAAAAGAACAGGAAATGTTAAGAAGTCCAAAAACGACTAAATTCCAAAAACGCTTCGGAGACACGATTGTACAAAACGAATTATGGATATAAGTGTTTAACTTATTGCTAAAGTGCCCACTTGACACAACATAAAACAGTGGATAAGCCATAGTTACCGTAAACAAACAGGGTGACGAAAGATATAGGTGGCCGGTTAATTGTGCCTGTGAGTGTATAAGAAAAAAACATTTAAAAATATTAAAAAATAGTAGCTCACTGGTTGGGGAACAGGGTCCAAGCTACCGGTGGTCCAGGCTCTAGAAAGAGGAATCTCCTCTCTATGCGTGCCGTATCCAGGAGTACTGCTTTTTGAACCAAGCTCTTGACCCAGCTGCGCGCAATGCCTCCTGAGATGTTCATCGAGGCTCTTCGCTATTAGACAATTAACTGTAACTATTATTATTACGCTTGTTTGATGTACATGCTTGCGTGTGAGGACTGTCGGTGGTTGCGTTTGTTTCCACCATATAGATCACATGTTCGCGACAGCCGTTGAACGCAACTGCAAATTGTAGTGCGTGTGCACGGAACTTCACTTTTGCATACAATTTGTGTCTGGCCACATTTTTGCTGCTGCGGTGTTATTGTTGTGGAACATCTAAAAGGACCCTTATAGTTGGAATTTCACCTTGACTATACACACTTTTTCATTTGTTTTGTCTCCCATCGAAGGCTTTCCGCGTATTGCTTAGGAAATTTATGTAAATAGAGAACAGGAAAACTTTTGTTACTCAGAGTCGAGTCGAAGACGGTTTGTGTGTTTCGATTGTTTCTGCCCAGAAAGGGATATTGGGATATCGATATGAGTTCTTTTTATCATCGAAAGTCTCAAAAATAACTACATCAATCTTACAAATACCTATTATACCTACTCTTCGGAGAGTTGAATCTGGCATTGAATTTCAGCTTTGTTTTTGTTTATGTTCTCGACATGTTACATGGAACTTAGAACATAACTGGCCAAATGTCAGAGTAGTTACTATGTAACTATCCCGGCACAACTGCCAGCCCTTTGGGGAATTGAGGCGTCATATGTTCATGTTTTGATACGAATCTTTCCTATTTCAATTATAATATACTTACTTTACTATAACATACAGTCTTGTAAAGAATCTGATGAATGTGCTTTGCTACATCTTTAACATCACAAGCAATTTCACCTAAAAACAATCTCCGTTTCAGAGTCACATTTTATTACGAAGCACAAAGAACTCGTGTAAGAAGCTGCGGTGAGTTTCTAATCTACTTTTAATGCCACCCTTTGAGAGCTAGATGAGAATATAATGGAACAAGCTGAGAATGCTTTTATACGTAACAACAGACAAGCGTGAAATACTTCATTTTTAAAGAGCATTATGTGATCGATGGTTTTGAAAATGAATACCTCTGTTATGAGTCCTGACGGTTCATGTAGGTCCCAGATAAACTGAAAATCTAAAAAATGCTCAGTTATTATTTAAAACAAGGCATATTCACAAGTAGTGTTTGTTAATTGACGTCACTATTTGGCATTGTCAGTTATTTTCGAAACAACTTGGCATCATTTTCCTGCCCTTTATCCCAATTTATTTGGGTTGGCGTGACATGTCTTCTTCATCCATACTACTTTATTACTCACCATCTCAACAAAATCTTAATCTTAAATACCTCTCCAAATCAAGTTACAAGTTCTCCCTCCCATTCGTTTTACACATCTTAATCATTAATCCAATCCGTTCCTTTACCTACTGTGTCCCTTTATTGGTAACATCGATTTGTGTTGGTGACAAATCTGGGACGTTTTATGTCCCGGACTTCCGGTTGCTGCAACAAAAGCGGTTAATTGGCTCGGGACCTGGGGTTTATGGCACAAGGAGTTTTCTCGCTGATGAAGTGACACAAAAATAGAGATTGAAAATACAGAGAAAGAAAGTGTAATTTTGGATGTGTTTGAGAACTGAAGACATAGCCTATTTAAGAGGACTATTACAAAATTGCGTTTTGACAGATTAGGACGCATCACATTCTGTAGCAATTTGACTGTTGTAATTAAGTTTATTTTGAGTCTTATATATATATGCAATATATATAAGATATATATTTGATTAAGGTATGAAATTTTGATTTCTTATTGATTTCTTCGTTTATTCTGTTATATAACTTACGTAACTATATGAATGTAGTAAGGAGAAATTTATTGTTAATTCTGAGCGTTTTTAGTAGTTTTAAGGCTTTAAATGAGATTTTTTTAATGGATATTCCATATATTATATTTAAAAACTCTGAAGCCACTATAGACTAAACCACTATTTAAATAAATAAATAAATAATAAATAGTAAATATTATTAAAAAAAAATTTATGTCATTTTCTTAGTAAGTAGTTCAGTCCACGAGCTCAAAAAAGGCCGTCGCGCATTTTATGAAAAACTTGCTTCGGAATTTTGGCTATAGATAAATAAGATAAGAAAAAATTGCAAAAAATCGAGGCCACTATGAACTATACTAAAGTTGTCGAAGTCTTTCAGTTTCTCAGAATAAGAATGCCACAGTTAATCACGGTCAAAATGTATTATGACTTTTGTGACATTTTTACCGTCTTGAAAAAAATAGGGTATAATATAATGGCGTAGAAGGCTATGGCATACCTGTTTTTTTTTTTAATAATACTGAAATTCAAATCATACACACTACGCACCCTGCGTAGTGCATAGGATTTGAATTTCGATATTTTTTAAACCATCTATAAAGTTTTTTCAATATATCTGTTTTTTATTGTTCTAATTTACTTAAAATGTGTAGTGTTTATTGATAGAGCAATTTCTGTCTAAGCTATTAAAAAAACAAAAAAAAAATAGGTATGCCACAGGATTTTACTCCGTTCACCAATTGTACCATATTTTATTCAAGACGGTAAAAAAAATCAGCCAATATATACCTTAAGTACCGTTAATGAGACATTCTGTGTTCCGTTCTTCTTCTTCTTACATTAGTTGAGCTTAGTACACCTACTAAGCTCAACTACCAGGTCATCAGTCCACCGACTGATGACCTGGTGAAGGCCGCAGGAATCCGCGGGATGCGGGAAGCACAGAACCAGTCGAAGTGGCTGTGCTAGGGGGAGGCCTATGTTCAGCAGTGGTTTGGCTGAAATGATCATGATGATGATGAGTAGGTGGCCACGCCAATCGCGGCATCAGTGGCGTGTTTTAGGTCCTCAGAAGTAAAGTGTGTTCCGGTTTTAAGGGTAATATGATGACAGATATAAGAGACTGTCTATGATTAGTCGACTTATGTATATTCCTCGTAATATTGCAAATTACCCCGTAAGGTGGGCTGTACACTTCTTTGCCAAGTTGCCTGTACAGGGTGAAATTGAATTCATGGGTAACCCCTTAAGGGGTTATTGTACTCATCATCATGAACAGCTTTTACGAACAGCTTTTACTATGGGAACAAACCCGAAATCACGAAAAAATAAGTACCTATATGTAGGGAACAGCTGCATTATGAACAACTTTTACTTGTATAAGGATGAGCACAATGACCCCCTTAAAAGGATGCCCATGAATTCAATTTCACCTGTATACCTACTAGGTAGGTACCTATTGTGCATACAACATGATTGCCCATGAAATCATGATTAATTAGTATACGAATTCTGACGTTTTCATACCTACAATCTGTGTAGGTACCTAATTATTAAGGGATCTGACACGGCTCATTATCTTGAGAATTAGCAGAGGTAGGCTATACAACACATCAATTTATTTTATTGTGGCATTTATTTAACTCCTTTCAAAAACAGAGCATAAAACTTCTTGAGCTGAGTTCGTTACATAACATAATAGAAATGTGTTTTTAATTATTACCTATTAAATTAACATTATTTACGAGTTCGCTAATTGATCACATTTTTCAAAAAAGCATTTTTGTTTTATTTGGCCTCGTGTGGGCGAGAGAGGTGACAAAATGCGACAGCCCTCTTAAAGCTAATGGTATATTGACAATGACATTCATTTCAACTTTTTTGGTAATTATCGTAGCCAGTGTTGCCATTTATATCGTCACACAGCAGTTTAACTACTTTAATATATCTTATTTATAGACTTTCTCCAATACCTAATCTAAAATTGTACATCGTAAACTCCTATTAAATAGAAATATAAATTACATAAATGCAGTTTTGAAACGTCCAAACGGTAGTAATAAAATGGTATGTTTGTGTAACTTGAATTTTAAATATGGCACTTCGTAACTCAATCTGCCTAGCCTTTTCCAACTATGTTGGAGTCGCCTTCCAGTCTAACCTGATGCAGCTGAATACCAGTATTTCACAAGGAGCGACTGCCTATCTGACCTCTATAACTTACTGGGTTATAGAGGTCAGATAGGCAGTCGCTAAAAACGCAATACACCTTCATCTCACCATAATCTGCCTAGCCTTTTCCCAACTATGTTGGGGTCGGCTTCCAGTCTAACCGGATGCAGCTGAATACCAGTATTTTACATGGAGCGACTGCCTATCTGACCCCCACAACCTAGTTACTGGGTAATGCGATACCCCTTGGTAAGACTGGTAGTCGAGAGTTTCGGGCTTCTGATGACCCGTAACGATGTCAAAGATCCACGAATGACAGCCGGGAACCAACGGCTTAACGTAACTAAAAATTAAAAATCTATATCCGTAGATCCGTAGTAACGTCAGACCATTGTCAAATTGAATCTCGCCCATTTATCACGTAACACAGACTAACTGGGAACTTGTCCGAACTCATGGATTGAGTTACGGATGTTAATGACTTTTATTTTCTTTTGTTTTTCAATGCTGACGCTTTTGCTCTGATGTCGTGGACGCTTTGGTGCTGCGATGCTTATTTGTTTGGCATCTTTTTTTTACGGCGTTGCACGTTATTGAAAAATATGTTATAGTGAAATATTTTCAAAAATTAAAGAGATAAGTGCCTGTGTACTAAAAATCGATCGGTGCAACACAAAAAAGATCTAATCTTTTGTCCCCGTCTATGAAAACCATACCATTAGTTTATTTTTCAGACATTAATTTTAATGGAATGTTACCAAAACAATCTTGACATATTATATAGGTACAGAAGCTGTTGGTGTACCTTGATAAATAAAATAAAAACTTCAACATTTCAAAAGACAATTTTGTCACACAGTATTGACATCTTTGTTTCTCGTGCCGCTGCTTTCAAAAGACATGTATGTATGTATATTCTTTCTTTTTAATCTTGTGTTTTCTTTTAATAATGTTCTCTCTCTCCCTCTGTAGACGGTCCCACGTGCCCGATCGGTCTATCGATTGTCTATAGTTGGTGAACGATCGCACGATCCTTTGCCTTCGGTGTTCCCAACCATAATCAGTTTTTTTTTTGCTCTGCGTACTATGTGGCCGAAATAGGAGAGAATGCGTTGTTGACATAAATGGTCGACAAGCGGGCTTTTATTCGAAGCTGGGTTAAGATCGATGCATTGGTGCGTTTGGCGGTCGACGGTATTCACAACATTCGTTTCCACATCCACATCTCAAATGCATCAACCCTTTCCCTATCACGGGTCAAAATCATCCACGTTTCTACTCTATACAGGAAATTATGTATGTTACTTTGTTTCTATTTTGTAATTTACCTGGGGTGTATTGGTCTCGTACACATTCCCTGCCTAAGTAAAGGTTTACTGAAGGACAGATGCACATACCTCGTGGCTGTAATTTTATGAACTAAGATTATTAGTGTAGTTGTCATAACCGCTGTGCTGAAATGCTGTGCTCACCCGCGCGCGGGGAAAAGTGTTAAGCGCCTCACCCCATTCAGCCCCGCGGTAATCTTGTAAACAAAACCGATTTGCATCGTAGCTTCTTGGAATTTTGTGACCGTTGAATGTTTCTTAGAATGCTAGTGAGTAGGGCTTTACAGTAATGTACGTTTTGTTTGAAAGTATGACTTGTTTTCATTTTCAAAATTGGTTGTAAAAAATAACAAAACAATTTTTAGTTATACTTTCAAAGAAATTACTCTAGTAAGAAAAAACAAGCGATGACTTATATGTTTTATGGTTTAAAATGCATGGTGTGTTTATTCTTAGCAGGAAACATAAATAAAACCACTTACCTTAATATAATAAAAACCTTTTGTTTACAAAAAGATTCGCAACTACAGACTAAAAATTATCTTTCCATAGACGAATGACTAGTCGCATAGAGGGTTGGCGTACCTCAAATTCCTCGGAAATAGATAGTGCATCAAACTAAATGTATGGAATTAGAAAGACCTCCTTAATAGTGGTGGAACAAGGTTCAAAAGCAGATTTGCGTGGGATTACTTTACTCCCATTAACCACTACTTAACAAAAAAAAGTGGGATGATTTCATCCCATGTGTAATTAGCGGATAATTATTATTGTTGTTGCTGGTCATGTTGTGCGATTAGGGCTTTGGGTGATAATCAGGTTGAAACCTATAATGTGAATTTAGTGATATATTGTGATTGTTACCTGTTGTAGTTGCCTTGTGAATAAATTAATAAAAACTGAAATAAAACATGTGCGGTTCGGGGATCCCCGTCAGGAACTATTGTTCCTTACGTGATACTCGCACGCACACACAAACTCGTGTAAGAGACAGAGAGAGATAAAGTCGCATGGAAGGGGGAAAATTAATGTCACTATTAGAAGTGTTGCGAAAAAAAAACTAATAATTATATATAATTCCCTAGTAAAATCAAACCTTAAATATCTAAATGAAATATGGGGATCAGCAGCAAAATTATATCTAAACCCACTACAAAGATTATAGAACAAAATTATCAAGTATTATTTCATTATAACTGTCTATATCCAACAAAAAAATTATATGAAAACTCTAACCTACAAAATCTCACATAACTTTACACGTCCTACACCTGCATTCTTATAAAAAAAAATCACCACAAATTCTGTACAATCAAACATACAACTACACAAAAAAGAATAACATACAACACAAGAAGTAAATATAAGTTTCAACTAATGACTGCACGAGCACGGACTAATTACGGCAAAAAACAATATTGGTTGAGGGAGCACAGCTGTTCAATAATTTACCGAAATATTTAAAAAAGTGTTATAGTACGAGTATAAGCGTATTTAAAATAAGACTTAACACATTGTCTGCTTAATTCTTTATGCAAACGCTTCTTTATGCTACACCCTTACCGACCCTTATTTTACGATGTTTTCGAAACAATAGAGATGCACAACGAATGCACAGGTGCGGCGCGCCGCACTCGAAGAAAGTTATGAAAACGCGCATGTGCGTCTGCCGCGCCTAATGTATTAAGAGACATGTATGTACCCTCCCATATAACGCTTTTTGGTAGCCGTTACGAAACAATTCGACACTATCGCGTCGACACTGATTTGTTCTAGAAACATTTTTCGGTCGATGAGTCGACTTAGTTCCGTCGCTACGAATAAAAATGGGGAACAGTCGACACAGTAACATTCGGTTTTAAAGTTACGTTGCTGCGTGGTAACGTTGTTCTTAGTCTACAACCACTTCTTAGAAATCATTCGTTCGTTCATTCGATCGCTTTTTGTTCTGCGACGTGAAGTTTCAAAATAAAAAAATAATAATAAGAAGAAAACATCAGCTATCACTGTTTTGTCAACGTTTTAAGGTTTTATTTCTATATTGATTTTTATTGTTCAAATATAAATGGGAAAAGAATTTCATCGTGTAATTTGTTTAAATAGTTTGAAATTTATCAATGCACCACCATATAATTGTAATTTAACCTGTAAAGTACAATGTAAACAATAGTTTTTACTAACAAGTCTTTACATTCCCAGAGCTTGGAAGCTTTTGCTGTAATAGATTTAATACTAATTGTATGTTATGGAACCAAAAATTAACCATAAAATTGGTAAATAATTAAAAAATGTATTTTTATTTAAAGACAGTGATCTAGTCACAACTGGTGAGGAAGTTACTAGATTGTGTCGACATATTATGTCGACATGAAACCAGAAGTAGTTATAAAGTTACCGAATTCACAAAACGGTTTATTGTTTCCAGCGATTCTCAAACGTTTGCACTCGGAGGTCTTAGATCAAAATATTTTCAATAGTACTAACTAAAGAGGGCTCGTCCCACCTTATTTCAGTTGTGCCTAGTACATGGGTCAACAAAGAGACAATCCTGTTTTGGCCAACGACGATAAAAAACAGCGAATTTGGTTGCGAAGCTGAATTTGGTCTCTTATATTTATAGAATGTATTACGTCACATTCTTCAGCTTCTGCTGCTAAACTGCTGGTATCCAGCCCCTCACTGACATCACATCATCACATATATTAAGAGAGGTCACAACTGCATCTAATTGCATGTTTGACACTTCGGAACTTGGTTCAGAACTCTTTTCTTGATTAAAAATCAAGAAAAGAGTTCTGAACCAAGTTGAAAATGATGAACACGATGTATTTGGTGTGTGGCCTGGACGATATTAATTCTGAATTTTAATGCTGAACTAAACATAAGTTATTAATTAAAATACCCACCAAAATTTTATTTCAATCAATTAAATTTTAAAACAAATTGTGTATATGCGCTCTATTAATTGGGTTCTATTATTTTTGTATAATGATTATAATATTATGATAATTAGACAAACATATACCTCTAGGATACGACCTATTTTTGATCATAGAGGCTGCGTTTAAAAATTTATTTCAGATGGATAACCACTCAGTTTAGCACTTTCTTACATGAAAAAATAATGGAAATAGTTAATTTTAATAAAATCTCAGGTTAAACAAAAGATTTCGTACATCAAACACAATTTATACTAAATAAATTTAAATTCTGTTAATTATCTGAAAAATTTTGTACTTGGAGATATATTTTGTGAAACCAATAATTTGTTTATTTTTCTGTAGAAAGTCGATGTGAGACGGAATCGTTTCGGTTTTTACTCATTTTCAGCTGCAATCGTTTGATAACTTGTCGAAACAGTTTGAGAAACAGTGTCTTATGATGATTTTTTTATTCACATTTTGCAATATATTGTTCAGTAACAATGACGTAACAGTACGACACCTCGTGTAAATATAAATTTTAAGTTATTATTCTAGTAACATGGTGACCACTCCGCTACTACTTACACATTTTTACTCGATTGTACGAATGTTACAAACTGAACACTAAGTGTTTAAAAATAAGTCTACACAAATGATTACGTATCGTGTGAACACAAATACTACATATAGTTACTAAAATGATTTCCGGTCAAATTGTGTGCGAACTATTACCACAAATAGAGACCAAACCCCACACAGTCACCATGTTTCGTAGCAGTTACGAAACTGCGACAACTTGTAACTGCTTTGAAGATTCTCTTGTGATCGAAAAGAGCTGTATGGGCTATAGCGTCACCAACACCTAAGAGGCAAATATGATATTTTAACTTAGGTGTAAGTACTTTGTATCTCATTTTAAGTGAACTGTTATGTAAGTTCTTATGAGAAATAAAATTCTTTAAACCTATAACGGTTTTTCCCTACGTGACTTTTTCCAACAGGCAACTCCAACCGCAAACCGCGTTAAAGAATTTCGTTCCAAAAACCTAACATCAAAATTAGTTACGAAGTCTGAAAAAAAAAAAACACTTCTTACAACAATTAAACACTGACTAAATCTTACCAGACAACAAAATTTATATCAACCAACTTAAACTTAAGTAAATACTTTGTTAAGCTTTCCTGGAAAACGAAAACTTACGTTGGCAACAATGCAACATCATTACTTAGTTTTGTTTTTCCAACAGAAACAAGGAAAGACTCCTTTGAGTACTTTTCGCTATTCCTCATAGTTTCGGATTCGGCCATCCACGCCCACTTGAAAAATTCACCCTGTATACATAAATGGCGAACTGTAGGTTTATATTGTGTGTTTATCCTGTCAAACCCTTCGGGAAATACAGGCGCCATGAATCCCCATAATTACAGGGGTACCATCAAATATAAGGCTTCCACATAAAAATCCCTTTACGAAACATTCAGGCATTTGGCAGCGATCCAAAATATCATGTTCTCACTGAAGCAGCACTGACCTGATTTAGTTCAGTCGCTATTTCAGCGGTTTTTCAACCAGTTAACGTATGCGAAAAACAAAGGCTATGCGGATGGAAATTACAATATTGTAGGCCTTTTGTATTGATAGTAAATTTTTTGACTGGAATATTAAGAGGGCTGTTTCGTTTTGTCACCTCTCTCGCTCACACGTGACCAAATTTTTAAGAATGTTAAATGAAAAGATGCTTTTTTGAAAAATGAAATCAATTAGCGCTTTAGTTGCGATGTCGCCGCTCGTCAGGACTTTTCCCAGGAATCCAACGACGTAGCGGAGTAGGTTTTGTTGCCGCTTGGGTGACATCGCAACTGAGGCGGGCCGCGATGTCGTATGGGAGGGATCGCGGCTGAGGGTTGGAGACCGCGGCGGGAGTTACTCTCCCTACCTTCCGCAGCCATGACGGGGTTGCCACCGTCTGATGACGGACGCAGTGGGGCTGCAGTGGAGGAGGAGTGTCAGTATAGCGTTAGCTGCTCTCCCTGTGCCCGTGTTCCCGCCACAAGCGGCAGAGGAGGACACCGTGGAGTTTTAGTGGGTTGGAGTCCCACATAACTGCACTATCTCCCCGTGGTAGTTCAGTATGCATGAGCAATTCTCCACGCAAAAGGGATAGGGAGTTGAACATAATATATTTTTTGTTAATATATTTTAAATAGTGGTCACGAAAAAAAAATGTGTAAGATTTTGTGGAACATATATTTTGTTATTTTGGGACGGGTTGACTAAAGCTATCACCACCTACAGTATGTCGGTCGATTTCTGGGTTACCCTATATAAGTACTTTAAGTGCCTCTGCGTAACGCTTTGGATTACAGGCATGATTTTATGTTTGTTAAGTAAATGATTTGTCACACATGCTCTTTGAATACACCTTATTTAAGATGATCAAGGGAATTACGTAGGTCCTACATACAAAACATTTATTTGTCTCACAGCTAATTCGTGTACTACCGTCATGGTGGGTGGGTTACTTTGGCCCAAATCAAGAAAAATATTTGAACTACCCGCTTTGTCGCAACTAGAGATGGGCGGGTGGGTATAAAATGGGTAGGTAAAAATGAGAATGAAAGGGAAGAAATGGAAGGTGCAAACCGTGTTCTCGAGATTTAATTTCCATGTTGTAATTTAGAAGTTGCCGCGATTTAGTAAAATAAAATTAAGAATAATATGTACATGTTATAATTTAGTTTTTATTTATACAATATATTTTTGATAAAACTGTATTTTATTGTGAGATGGTCCAGAATATTTGTATAAATGTCAATCCTGCAGGCAGACGTCAAAATAATAAAGTAATTTGGTTAATTTACTTTTTTAAATTTTTACCCGGTATACATTAAAATTGGGAATGTAAAAATGGATATTAATGAGGATTTACCAAAAGTTCAGGTTTTTACCGGGTAGGACCCATCACTATTGTGTGGATTTAATGGCATTAAACATTTATCTAGATTCGAGCCAAAGTTACGCCCTAGAGTAAAAGTAACCCGCCATTATCAGTGATTATACATGTAAACGCTACTCCGTTACAGGAAAAATCATAGACTAATCTTGGATTTTTTATATCTTATTCAAAAAAGAAAAGTTATCAGATTATTTCTAGCAAACAATCTGCGTAGCCTTTTCCCAAATATGTTGGGGTCGGCTTCCAGTCTAACCGGATGCAGCTGAATACCAGTATTTTACATGGGGCGACTGCCTATCTGACCTCCACAATCCAGTTACAGGGTAATACGATACTCGTACCCCTTGATAAGACCGGTTGTCAGACTTACGAGCTTCTGTCGACCCGTAACGACTGTCAAAGATCCACGAAAGACAGCCGGGACCAACGGCTTAACGTGCTTTCCGAAGCACGGAGGAGTCTCGGTATGAAAAGATGGTCACCCATCCGCAGACCAACCTCGGCAAGTATAGCTTAACCTAATGGATCGAAACGTGCAGCTGTTATTACTTAGCCACGAGCTCCTCCTCCAGAATATTTCTAGCAACGAACAGAAATATTCTATCGCCCCTCAATTACGTAAGAAGCACAAAGAGTTCGGGGCAACAGGGATAATTAGTAGATGTTCTACAGAAAGTACACAAGGTATCTTTCGGGTTTATTATTAAAGGAACAAAGGCGTCTTGGACCATTTTCATTTACCTACGTACATAATTACAGGGACCTGTGTGGAAGAGTATTTAGTTCTATTATAGGGTTTTCTGTAGACATTTAGGAGAAGGGTTGGTATTTATTTAGCGTCAGTTGTATGATATAATTAATTTTGAACAGTAGGTATTAATTACATAACATAACATCACGCCTGTAATCCCTGAAGGGTTAGGCAGACGTGTGTCTATAGTACATGTTGAAGTCCCATGTAACAGGGGGCGAGCCTATTGCCATCAACCGGGCACAAATCCAGACTCCAGGCTGCTACTGAGAAATTACAGATGGAAAAACCCAATAACATTTGTTCCGTCCCGGGAATCGAACCCAGGATCTCAGCAGTAGCGCTTGCAACCACTAGACCAAAGAGACAGTCAAAGTAATTACTTCTGTGGATAAGAATATTATGAAGATTTATCTTAAGTAATGTACCTCGGAAATCTCGCTAAGCCGTTGGTCCCGGCTTATCATTCGTGGATCTTTGACAGTCGTTACGGGTTGCCAGAAGCCCGAAAGTCTGACAACCAGTCTTACAATCTAAAAATACTGGTATTCAGCTGCATCTGGTTAGACTGGAAGCTGACCCGAACATAGTTGGGAAAAGGCTAGGCAGATGATGTATCTTAAGTAGTTTATAGTAATAAATAGTAATCTACAGTATTTTCGTGGCCCTCACCGCGAGAAGTCGCTTCTAAACGTACCTAAAGTTAATTTAAAAAGAAAGTCCAGTTATTCTCAAACTTTTTATTTATATTTTTTTGTTTTGTTTTTTAATAGTATTTATTATCATTCATACTCATATCCGATATGAATACATACAAGTGTGGTGTCTGTAGTGAACTGTTATCAGATGGAATTCATTGCACAGTGTGCTCACAAGAGCTACACTTCCACTGTGCAGGAATAACAGAAGCTAAATTCCGCAAGCTTAGCGACAGAAAACTTACATGGCGATGCATGAAGTGTAAGCAGCCTGGACCTATTCAACCTCCTACATCACCCACCCCCAAGGTAGAGTCAGAATCACTTATATTAAAAGAGATCAGGGCACTCTCTGCGAAATTAGCGCCGCTAGAATGTCTTAGGGACGAGGTTATGGCACTGAGACAGGAATTTGCCGATTTAAAATTATCGGTCAATGAGGCCAACAAGGAGCTTAAAGAATTTAATGTCAAAGTCAAAACCCTGGAACATCGTATTGCACAAGTAGAAAAAGTCCAATCTCAAGTAGAGTTATTACACACTCGGCTCGATAAACTTGAACAAGAAGCAAACTCTAAGGAACAATGGTCAAGAATGAACAACATTGAAATTAAAGGTGTTACTCAAACAAACAACGAGAACCTGTATCAAATATTATCTACTATTGGGTCTAAGATACAATATCCTATCGCAAAGAATCAGGTTAATTTTGTCGCAAGAGTACCAAGTCGTGAAAAGGAAAACACGAAACCCATTATAGTCTGCTTCTGTAATCGTTACGTGAAGGAAGACTTCATAGCAGCAGCCAGATACGCGACTAAATCTTCCACCATAACTACTGGACACTTAGGACTACCCGGCAACCATAAGATTTACGTGAATGACCACCTAACTATACAGAACAAGGTTCTCCTATCCAAGACTAAAAAAGCCGCCGCAGAGATGGATTTTCGATACGTCTGGATCAAGCATGCCAAGATACACACCAAAAAAACCGACACCTCTCCTACTATAGTGATAAAAACCGAAAAGGATCTCTCAAAGGTGAAATAGTGATACTAGTTGTCTCAAAAAGTAACATCTTATTTGAAATGACACTAAAGATTGAGAACCGCAAGGTAAAATGGTTTTTTACAACTCGCGGATTCCGAGAAATGCCTAACTCATGCACGTGTTCGACGCACCTGCATATTTTTTTAGAATATTATTTTTGTTTTATAATTTGTTTTTATTTTGCTAAATGCGATCTTATTGTGTTCTTTTCAATATTTAATTTGTATTGCGCTTTACTGCTGCTTGTTACTAACTGGTACTGGTCAACATTCGATAAATTTTTTGTTGGTTTTGCAGTTTGTTGTCATACTGCTAGCTACTTAAAGATGAATGTCCTATGCGTTTTACTAACACCTGTGAGTTATTGTTGCTACCGATGGCTATTTTTATTTACAATAATTCTTGTAAGGTGTTTGAAGGCTATCCGTTGGGCATTGCTGTGTTTGTTAGATTCTGTTAAGGGTTCGATAAGACATAATTATTCAACCTGCTCTTATTGTTATTTTATCAACATAGATATTGGTGAAGGACTCATCAATGGCTCCGCTTAATATTTATTACCAAAACGTACGTGGTCTCCGTACAAAAACAAACAACGTATTCCGAAATGTATGTCTTAAATCCTACGATGTTATAGTATTTACAGAAACTTGGTTAGTAGATGGTTTTTTCAGCAGTGAATTATTTGATTCGCGGTATGTGGTGTGGAGGCGCGACCGCGACTACAGCCGCACCTCGCAAACTCGAGGAGGCGGTGTGTTGATTGCCGTGCGGAATGACTTGACCGTTGTCGAGAGATTTAACTGGCGTAGTTCCGCTGAAGATATCTGGGTAACTATAACCTTAAAGAGATCTAGACCTCAAGTTACATACAACATACATATCTGTGCCCTTTACCTTTGTAATGAACATACCGGTAATTCTTATACTACTCAGCTCCAGAATTTTACAAATAATTTAAATAACTTAATTTTGACCAACCCATTAGATAAATTCATTGTCCTAGGCGACTTTAACTTTGGAAATGACGTAGAATGGTGTCATACGAATAACAGCGCTGAATTATTACTACCACAAAACTATTCAAACCGATATCTTGTTGACTTCTTCGATACTATAAATGTATGTAACTTATCGCAGTTTAGTAATGTACGGAACGCGAATAACAGATTGTTAGACCTCGCATTTTCTAATGGGTCCCTGGACATACACGAATGTCTTGACCCATTAGCAGTACCTATTGACACGCATCACAAACCCTTTACTATTCAGGCTGATTTTGTTCAAATACACTCACTATCAGAAAAAACTAACACTAAATATCAGTTCTATAAAGGAGACTACACTTCTATCATGTCCGCTCTTGATGACGTTGACTGGGACGAGTTGCTGAGTGCTGAGCCACTAGACAATGCTGTTAATCTTTTTTATAACAAACTCTATGAAATCAGAGATCAGTATATTCCAAAAAAGTCTGTTAAAAATTCATCACACCCTCCCTGGTATACTGCTGCACTAATTAAGATCCTAAAAGAAAAATATAAATATCACCGGAAATTTAAAACTTATGGAAATATGTCAGACTACCAAAGCTTTTCTTTATTGCGTCATAGAGCTGCACAAGTAGAGAAATCTTGTTACCGAACGTATATGGATAAAGTCGAGTCATCAATTATCAAAAACCCAAAATTTTTTTGGTCCTATATTAAAAGCACGAGAAGTAATAGTAACTTCCCTAATATACTTAAATACCAAGATACAACTGCAGACACTGGAGAAGAAATCAGTAACCTGTTCGCTACATACTTTCAGTCAACATTTCAAGAGCCAGACAAAGACGACCAGGATCAAGCCACAACATTATCGACGAGCACAGCGAGCATCAGCTCCATAGAGGTATGCCACGAAAAAGTACTAAAGTTACTTCAAATGCTCGATCTTTCTAAATCAGGAGGCCCGGACTTAATACCGCCTATATTTATAGTCAACTGTGCGAAAAGTCTAGCCAAACCTGTCTGTATTATATTCCAGCGATCGTTAATAGAAGGCACTGTTCCTAAAATCTGGAAATCTGCATTCGTTACGCCAGTTTTTAAAAAAGGTGATAAGTCTGTCGTAGATAACTATCGCCCAATTTCGAAGCTGTGCCTGTTCTCCAAAGTGCTCGAGCGCGTTGTTTACTCCGCAGTTTATTCAGCTTTAAAATGTGACTTTGGTGATGAGCAGCATGGTTTTCTTCGTAAGCGATCCACTACCACAAACCTTATTCTTTCCAATGAATTTATCACTAATGGTATGGAGCAACGTGCACAAGTTGATGTAATTTACACGGATTACAGTAAATGTTTTGACCGCATTGACCACAGGTTACTTTTACGCAAACTTTTCTTAGCTGGAATTCACGGCGACCTATATCGATGGTTTTCCTCCTACATTGAAAACAGATCACAAGCAGTAGTACTACAAGGTTTCACCTCCAGTTGGAATCTGATACCATCTGGAGTTCCTCAGGGATCGATTTTAGGACCTCTTCTATTTAATTTATTTATAGCAGATATTAAGAAATGTTTTATTAATTCGTACATTCTATTATACGCCGATGACATGAAAATACTTAAAACAGTACGTTCTTCATCTGACATATCACTACTCCAGGAGGATCTCAATAAGTTTGTAGATTACTGTAGACTAAACAAACTTCAATTAAATGTATCCAAATGCTTCCATATGACTTATACACGGCAAAAGAAGACAATTGGTTCAAGGTACGCATTGGATAACCAAACAATCACTAAGGTGAACAGTATAAGGGACTTGGGCGTTATCCATGACAGTAAACTCATATTCGAAATGCATATTGATGAAATCGTAAAGAAAGCGTCCAAGTCTCTTGGTTTCATAATAAGATCTTCTACTTGCTTCAGCTCTCTAAAACCACTCAAAGTTTTATACTGTTCGTACGTACGCAGCCACCTTGAATACGCATCTCAAGTGTGGAACCCAAAATATGACGTGTATAAGTCAAGAATAGAAAGCATTCAGAAAAAGTTTTTAAGATACTTAGATTATAAGACAAAGCAATGCTCAACGGATTACACTCATCGTTGCAAAAGATACCATTTTCTACCACTTGAAAACAGACGCCATGCTAATGATATTACTTTTCTGTTAAATATTGCCAATAGTTCCATCGACTGTTCCCAACTTCTATCCAAAATATCACTCCACACCCATCACGTTGGCATCAGACAGCGGCCACTTCTTCATATTCCATTCGCATCAACAAACTACCGACAGAATGCCTTCTTATTACGTAGCGCAGCAAGCTTCAATAATCTTCCCTCTCACTTAGATGTTGATCTATTTAGAACCAGCCCTAACGCATTAAGACGATCTATAAATAAACATTACTTTGTAACAGACCGCAATGATTAACATTATTATGATTTAATAACATGTAAAACAAAATGTATATTTTCTTTTTTACTGTTTTTAGCATAACTGTCACGAGATAATAATAAGATTTTTATGTTTTGTTTTTAAATAATATTTTATTTCATTTTGTTTCAAGAAATACTTGATAGGTTATATTTAAGGAGATTTTATTTTCATTTTTGTGTTTCTTTCTTTTATTAATTTTAGGTACATAGTTATTAATTTGTGGAAGCTTGTAAATGGCAATTGTAAGCGCTACTGTACATAACTTACCTGTAAAGATGTTAGACTGTAAGCTTTCTGAATAATAAATAAATAATAAATAAATAAATAAATAATTTAAAATGAATTTGCTAGATTGAGTAATAAAGTATTATCAAACACAATACTTCGTATAAATGCCAACTCGTATAACGATTTCAAATCTTACTTTGTGAAGTCAGTTAAAAATAAAAACCGGCCAACTGAGTGTCGGACCACGCACAAAGAAGGGTTCCGTAGTTGCGATGAATTTATCCCAAGAATACACCAAACTTTGTTGTTGAAAGAATTGTTTTCCCATACATCGATTTACGATTATATCACGGTCAATTCTCCAACTTCGACTTTGTCTCTGTCACCTCTGACCTACAAGAGTCAAGAGCAACCCTATCTCCAATAATAATAAAAAAACTGCAATGTGATGCAAATGTGATAAAACTACAAATTAACGATTTTTAGACTTTTTACTTTACTTGTTCTGTGAGGACTTGCTTCTTGGTAAATTTCATGACTCTAGGTCAACGGGAGTTTATAGGTTTTGATTTATTTGCGAGTATCAAAGTAAGTCGCATAAATGGCCGTATTTTTTATTGCGTTGACTTAGAAGCAGCCGACAGGCTAGCTGGCGTGGTTGGTTATGATACCGCCTATCATGTCGCAGGTCGTGGGTTCGATTCCCATCCAGGACATGTGTAGTGTATGTAGTATATCAGTTATCTGGTTTCCATAGTACAAGCTCTGCTTAGTTTGGGATCAGATGACCGTGTGTGAAATGTCCCGGGAAATTATTATTATTATAGAAGCTTGGCCTTTTTAGAACTCTAAGGTAACGTAGACCTATGTATTTGATATTAATTTCAAATTGATACCACCATGCGTACCTGAGAAAAAGGGTCTTGACAGAAAGACAGACGGATGGACAACCGCGAAGTGATCCTTTATGGATTCCGTTGTTTCCTTTTGAGATAAGGAACCCAAATTATCAAGATTTCAGAATCACATTTCCGTAACTCATACCCGTACTCAATGAATACAATATAACTTCCAATAAAATCATATCGTAAATTAATTTATGACGGGAAACGGGATGTTGTCGATAAATATTTTCCGTAAAAATTGATTTGCCTCAAGGGATGTCTACTCACTTACCGCTCTATCGGAAATTTGTTTTTGGTATCAATAAAATGCTGTGAGAGAGTACTTTATGTAAACCTTTAACGTAGATGTCGTTGTCTTATTTTTTGTAGTAATTTAAATAATATAATGTAAAAAAAGTAGGCGCAGTGTGAGTCCGCGCCTTTTGTTTTCAGTTTCCGATACTGCCGTAGCCATTGTATTTGCTCGACACTAGACTTAGTAGGCTTACTGCATTCCTTATAAACTTTCACCGATTATGATATTTTTCAGTTCTGAGTAGATTGACGGCCGATATCTTAAACTTTTTGCTATTGTTACCTTCATATTAATTTTTAACCGACTTCCAAAAGGAGGAGGTTCTCAATTCGTCTGTATGTTTTTTTTTTTTTTTTGTATGTTTGTTACGCGATTACTCAAAGACGGGTGGACCGATTTAGAAAATTCTTTTTTTGTATGATAGGGTATACTTCCGAGGTGGTCCCATATAAATTTTATTAACTTTGCTTGGGGAGTTTTTGAGTTAGCTTCAATAATGCGTATATTTCCCACTTATTTTATGTGGATGATGTGATGGTGTTTTAATAACTTCCTATCACTGTTATTTACATGGCTATATCTACAATTATTGTGCTCAATTAAGTATTCGAATTAGCGTGAGGTAGGTTCCACAACTAAAAAGTGAAAAATAAAAACTTTTTAGCAAAAAATAAAACCGACTTCCTAAACAAAACACTACAAAGTGAAAAATAACTTTAATTTCGGAAGTCGGTGGCAAAAAACGAAAATACAAAACCCAAGACACCGACTACCGAAATTAAAGTTATTTTTCACTTTGAAGTGTTTTGTTTTGGAAGTCAGTTTTATTTTTTGCTAAAAAGTTTTTTGACGTGAAAACGTCTTTTCGCTCGGTGTACTGGTGGTAACTTCAATAATTCTGACCGACAAAAACATGTAAGTTTTCAACCGCTAATAACTATGACTCTTTTAATGCTAGAGTAATAATAATAATATATCTTTATTTCAGACATACGTCCATACATTTTTACCAAAAGAATAGTTAGTAAGGTTGTTAGTAGAACACATAAAAATACAAAAATACAAATAACAGGGTGTTCGTAATTTGTTAGTACAGAATCGAGATCAGTATATTACATTATATTGCAGTCTATTTCCTGTTTCTGAGTAAGTGAACACTCGCCCAGTAAACAGTAAACGGACCGTTTATTTTGCACGCTAACGTTCTGAATGGTTGAAGATTAAAAAGATAGGTCATATTTGTAACAATTTTAAGGCTGGATATAATTTGCGCGTGACGTCACACTGCAAGTTCACGCGCATGTGCGCAACCCTCTACTTTTATGTAGAAATAAGAATTCGTATAGCGCAAAAACGAGTTTAGCTAGATCAGTTATTCTGGTGTCTTTGTCAAGAGTTGATAAACCACTACCAGGATCTAAAGAGCACAGTACACAATACAGTAGTATGGTATAGTGTGTTACGCAATTAGGGTGCCCTAATTGCGTAACACGCTATTAATCGGAATCTGAATCGTTTTGAAGCAAATTGCAAATCCATTGCTTCATATGTTCGAAAATTTTTGCCTGCTTGAAACGTAAATATTTAATGAAAGTTGTTGAACTGTCAAAATGAAACCGATTCCGATTGATATTATGTTACGCAATTAGGTTAAGCTACGCTTGGCGGGGTTGGTCCGTAGATGGGTGACCATCTTTACATACCGAGACTCCTCCGTGCCTCGGAAAGCACGTTAAGCAGTTGGTCCCGGCTGTCATTCGTGGATCTTTGGCAGTCGTTACGGGTCGTCAGAAGCCCGAAAGTCTGACAACCAGTCTTACCAAGGGGTATCGTATTACCAAATAACTAGGTTGTGAAGGTCAAATAGGCAGTCGCTCCATGTAAAATACTGGTATTCAGCTGCATCCGGTTAGACTAGAAGCCGACCCCAACTAGTTGGGAAAAGGCTAGGCAGATTGATTATGTTACGCAATTGCCCCGTGGGCGATTCTTTTTTCACGATTTCAGGTTTGGTCGCTGTAAAAGTTGTTCATAATGATGAGTACAATGACCCCTTAAGTGCTTAACGGTGATTAAAATAACACCCCGTATTCTGTGGCAGGAACTAGGGACAGTATTTAGTGGAACAAAAGACTTCCTCGGTTACATTATCTTCAGACAATAGGGCCATAATTAGAGGAGGAAAGAATGCGATGCGGTCTGCGGTTTAACTACCTATGAGAACAATTATCTATGGTTTTCTTAGATGGTTACGGTTTCAATTTTATTAGTTTCGTGTTGGAAAATGGTTTTTGAAGTAAAAACTTCTTCAAAAGCGCAAAGTGCACTTACTTTGCGCTCTTTCTGAACAGTGAACGAAACGGAACCGTCACGCTCGGGTTGGTGACGCTGAATCGGGTATACTCGGCTCAAGTCGGTTGGTGACGCTGAATCGGGTATACTCGGCTCAAGTCGGTTGGTGACGCTGAATCGGGTTTACTCGGCTCAAGTCGGTTGGTGACGCTGAATCGCGTGTCCTCGGCGCTGAATCGTATATATTCGGCTCCAATCGTAAGTTTTTACTTTTATGCACACACCCTTTTTTTAAACGACTTCAAAAAAGGAGGAGGTTCTCAATTGGTCACGTATACAAGCTCGTCATAGTGCATATGGTGAAGTGGAGTTAATGGTGACTTCACCATTAGCTCTAGTTCTCCTGGTTTTTACTAGGAGAACTCAACCATTAAAGTCCCTACATCGGGAAAACCAATATTTTGCAAAAGGTGATTAGCAGTTGACATAAGGCTATTGTAACTTAGATACATTACAAACTAACCCACTAAAAAGTGAAAATTAAAAAACATTTTCACAAAATAAAAACCAGTGACATACACACAAAAACACTATGAAAAGAAAAATAACTTTAATTTCAGAAGTCGGTCGCAAAAAACTACTTCCGAGATTAAAGTTGTTTTTCACTTTACAGTGTTTTTTTTTTTTGGAAGTCAGTTTTTTTTTTTTTGTAAAAAGTTTTTTTTTTTTGTAGAACGATATAATGCTGTGCATTACTCGTATAAATTATGTTAGTTTTAAACAGATTTTGGATTTTCTTTTAGTTACAGCTCAAAATACTCTAATGAATAATTAGATTTTTAATTTTATTAGACCCTATATAAATTATTGTCATTGTCATTTTTCATGTGTATAGAAACAGCAGCAATAAACAAATTGTAAGTTCCCAGTTACTTTAACTATAAAAAAACAAATACACCTCCTATTTCATATCCCAATAAAGGAAAAAAGGAAATAAAACTCGCTGACCTGCAAGGACTCCAAATATCGAAGGATCGTAATAAAATGTCAGTTTCCTCCGTAGCATCGTAAATATAAAGTCGGCGCTCCACATCAGCCCACGGCTAAGCTATGTACGTGGTCTTAGCTTTGCTTTGTATGAAAAAACAAGCGACTTCCAAAACAAACACTACAAAGTGAAAAATAACTTTAATTTTGGAAGTCGGTGTCTTTGGATCTGTATTTCAGTTTTTTAAAGTTAAATTAATTTATTAAAGTTATTTTTCACATTGTAGTGTTTGTTTTATGAAGTGAAAACTTCTTTAGGCGCATTAAACGATTTTTGGTAGGGGGAATCTGACGCGTTCACGTCACCGCGTCACTGCGACATGCAATGCATAGATTTACGTTTTCTGTCGGCAGTCCCCATGAGTGCCTTTTTTTGTAAAAAGTTGTTTATTTTTCACTTTATACTTAACCTACCCCACACCAATTCGTATACCACTACTTGCTATGTAAATAACAGTGACAGGAAGTTTTATAACATCATCAAGCTAAACAAAGTGAATTAAATACGTATTATCGCAAGTAACTCAAAAACTACCCCAGCAAAATTAATGGGACCACCGCAAAAGCATCCAATACCAAATGAAAAAAAAAAATAACACGGATTATTATTTTGATAATAAAATTTTCAAAATTGGTCCACAATTGACGAAAATAATCGATGAACATACACAAAAAAGGAGAAAAAGCAAACATACAGCTACACATAATAACCTCTTCATTTTAGGAAGTCGGTTAAAAAGTAGGCGAGATCGTCCACTGCGACCACGGCCTCGCTACGCATGGATGCGTGGCTAGCATAAAAATGATTCGCGTAGACCTCTCCGTGTACATTCTACGTAGCGGTGTACGGTCGGCTTTAGGTGAAAGGGTCCCGCCGGCCTAAGACATAAAAATGTCTATTAAATCTGTCAAAAAATACCTTTATATTTTGATGGTGGCAACTGCTATTTAAGAAGTCAATTAAGAAATTTTTATGTCTAACTTTTGAGAGTTAATTTAGTTTGTGATTAAAGGAAGTCGAAAACTGAATGTTTATTCCGTAGCAAATTTCGAAATAATTTCGGTTTAATACATTGTGTGCTGAGTTAGCTTTGCTGACATTCTATTTTGATAATTGTTCTACTTTCCGAACCCACAAAGATCCTTTAATTATTAGAACATCTAGCTTTAAACCACTTTAATGATCCTGCATTCTGTCCAAATATAGGCATACATACTCGTACATATTTGTTAAAGAATTTTAATCTAATTTCAAAACATCATTGAGTTTCCCATCAATTAATCTGTCTAGCATTTTCCCAACTATGTTGGCGTCGGCTTCCAGTCTAACCGGATGCAGCTGAATACCACTATTTTACATAGAGTGACATGCCTATCTGATCTCCACAACCCAGTAACTGGGTGATTCGATACCCCTTGGTACGACTGGTTGTCAGACTTTCGGGCTTCTGACGACCCACAACGATTGTCAAAGATCTACGAATGACAGCTGGGACCAACGGCTTAACGTGCTTTCCGAGGCACGGAGGAGTCTCGGTATGTAAAGATGGTCACCCATCCACGGACCAACCGCGGCAAGCGTAGCTTAACCTAATCGATCGACTCATGTGGCTGTTATTACTTAGCCACGAGCTCCTTATCATGTGATAAGTAAACAACATTTTATTTTCAACTAGCAACCCGCCCTGCTTCGCGCGATTTACGACCTAACAAAACAGCGATATTTCTTTATTATGTAAAGGTTAATGAATGTTCCCATTCATAATCAGTCTTCCGGAACAAATACTCTTTTTGATGGTGAAAACCGCATCAAAATCCGTTGCGTAGTTTCGAAGAACAACGCGGTCACACGATATCAACATTTGAGATTTTCAATTTCATGCCATCCCATATATTTTGCATCAAAAAGAAAGTGACAGCTTCAATTTAAAGTCTCCGTTAAACTAATATCGCGTTTCGTGCAACTCACCGTGTAATTTATAATAATTATTTAATATAATAGGTTGGGGAAAAAGTTTCTTCGCATTTTTTAAGAAAATTCAAAACATTTTTTAATATAGTTTATTTACATTTAACTAAAGTATGTAGGTACCATTTTGTTCGATAACTTTTTGCCATCTTGTAGGTAGGGACATGATCCCATTGCTATAGAAATTTTGGGACTTCTGGTCAAAATACCGCGACAAGTGGTTTTGGCAGTCCTCTCGTGATGTTAACCTGACACTGCCTAAAGAATTCTGAAGAGACCGAAACAGGTGGAAATCTGAAGGTGCAAGGTTAGGACTATACGGCGGATGCATTAACACCTCCCAGCCAAACTCTCTTAATTTTTGCTGAGTGGCTAAAGATGTGTAAGGTCTAGCGTTATCATGATGAAAAACCACACCCCTTCTGTTGATTAATTCCGGCCGCTTTCTCTCAACTTCTTGCTTTAATCTCATCAGTTGTTCGCAGTAGAGTTCAGAATCGATGGTCCTGCCTGGTGGTAACAGCTCATAATGAATAATGCCCTTCCAATCCCACCACACACACAGCATCACCTTGTTGCGAGTAACCCGGGTTTCGCCACAGTCTGTGAAGCCTGACCACGACCTTTTTCGCACGTTCTTGTCATACGTGATCCACTTTTCATCACCAGTTATCAGTTTCTTCAAAAATGGTTCGGTTTCATTACGTCGTAATAAAGAATCACAAATGAGTACACGGTTCATTAGGTTTCTTTCAGTGAGCTCATGAGGTACCTAAATGTCGAGCTTTTTTGTGTACCCAATTTTTTTCAAATGCGCCAAAACTGTTTTGTGGTCTATTTCCAGTTCTTCAGCTACGTCGTAACTACTGATATGCCGATCTTGCTCCACTATTTCAAAAATGGCATCCATTTTATCCGTAATAGGGCGACCCGAGCGACGTGCATCTTGACATCAAAATTTCCGGATTGAAAACGCTTAAACCAAATTTGTGCTACTCTCACAGACACTACACTAGGTCCATAAACATCTCAATTTTTTTTCGCGGCTTGCGTTGCATTTTTACATTTTTTGTAGTAAAATTTTAAAATGTATCGAATTTCTTCATTAGATTCACTCATCTTGACGGTACGAAAAACAAATAAAAATCACACATTTTCCTAATCTGAATTTGGAATTATGTTCTTTAAAATTTAAACTTTCAATGATACCAAAACCAGCCAGATACAAATAGTATAGCCAAAGAGATTTTATTACAAGTTCATACATACTATAATGCGAAAACATTTTTTCCCCAACCTAATAGATGATATGATAAAATACGTACTTTTAATTACAAACAGTACATTTCAAAGTGGTACCACTGTACCACAGACTTCAACTAACAACCTAACGAGCACTCACAAGAGAGCATTTAATTAATTAAAATTCACCTCTTTGCACTGCACTTACTACAAGTTCAGGACATACTCTCTAGCAAACAGTCTCTTATATAAAGTGCACTGGCGTTTCACACGACACTTGCTTGAATAAACTTGCACTGTTATTTGTTTGAAGTAAACAGGTTCAAGAGTCGAGTTATGGGTTCTAATCTGGGCAAGTAACAATGTGACATTTTCAATTCATATGTCTTTTCTGAGTGTATCTAGGATATTAGTGACATCGGTGAAGGAAAAACATCGTGAGGAAACCTAGACTTATATAGTTAATAGTCCAAGATCCAGGAGCCACCAGACTTACTATGGGATAGCGTAGATTTGTATGTACTTTGAATGTACGCATACAGACCTGCTGCCTGCCTACTTTTCTGAAAGCCTGACTGTTGATTTTTCCAGACACTTCCTCCCGTCGGCGGTTTTTTCCGCCAGACGCTTTAAAGCTTGCTAAAAATTATATTATCTTACTTATAGTTTTAATTTTAATTTATTAATACTCGAGGAACTATTTCAATAATATTTGTAAGCAGCCATACCAATTGTAGTTCTAGTAGCAAAGTGTCTGACAATATTGATTAATTGTTAACAATATTCTACATAAAACATACATAAAAATCAGCAGTCAGACTTTAAGAAAAGAGAGTAATATTTTTACGTAACCTTAAAAAATATAAAAAAAAAGATATTTTTTTTTTTACATTTCTCGGAACCTTGGGGTCCCGGACCTTTGGAAGGCGTACGAGGAGCCGAAGCCAACTCGCAGAGGCCTCTTAAATAATTTTAAATGATAAGGAGGCACCAACCGACGATTATCCCTGTATGCACTATGCAAGTGCACCCAAGGACAACCCTCGGTTGGTGCAGTACTATTGTTGTACGTGGAAACAAAACATATTGGGCTATGGGTCTGGGTGGCTAAAGTAGATTGGGTAACTTGAACTATGGAAGAACTATGTCCCCTGCCTGACCAATGTTATATATTATACACCACTCATTCCCAAAGTGGGCGATAACGCCCCCTTGTGGGCGCTAGATCTTTTCGTGAGGCACGATTACACAGAGAGAGACAGAGAGAATTGATTTTTAATTTGTGATTATTAATAGATAATAGACAGACATATAAAATTGGTATAATTAACTATTAGGTAAAGGTAGTAGTAGCATGACGTTCTCATTCATTTGTTGAGTCCATTTCATGCGCTGCACACAACCACCGGCAGCGGGGACCCGGCTCGGGGCCGGTTGGCCCCTAGGTCCCATGCCGTTCGGTGGCCGGCCTCTTCCCGGCCGACGTACAGGTGTTGGCGACGTCGGCGGAGAAAAATACTCGTCGCTCGAGCGCGGCGCAACTACCGCAGCCGGTGTCGTCACAGCGCTCACAGTGGGGCTGGATACCAGTGGCGGCGAGGCGGAGCCGAGCGAAGAGTCCGGAGGTGGTAGGCGTGCTCGTCTTGCAGCTGCTCTAGTCAACATTTTTTCATTTTCATTTCAGTTTTTCATTGTTTTATCGGAGGTGACATGACAGATGTCACCTCCGATTCGGCAGTTTTGGTTATTATATTCTGTACATTGGTAAATGCTGTTTTTAAATTATTGTTATTATTTTTCTTTCGGTGGCGTGTGGGGTTTCTCATGAAATAAAATTAAAAAAAAAACTGTGATTAAAATTGATATTATAAAACTGAAAATATATGAAAATAAATTTTGACGTGTTGACGTTGTAGTCCATTAAGTTTGGGAACCTATACACGGATAAAATGATAGTGGGTGACTTACACACTCAATTATTATAAAATTATATTTATTGTAAAATTGGCCGTCGGCCCAAGCTAGCAGGTATGTGTACATTCATAGTACACTACTCTATCCCATACATTTTGTTTATCAGAATATAAGTAATGCCTGGTGGCCCTGGGATCTTGCTCTATAATATAAGTCTGAAATCGAACCCGTCTTCAGCAAGCGTAGTGATCAATGCTCGTGCCTTCTCTGTATGAGAAGAGGGCTTTGCCCTGCAACGGGACAATAATAGGCTGCTATTATTATAAACATAACACCTGTGATTAAATAAATGAAATAGATGGTTATATATAGGGTGTTTGGAAGCTGGGTACAAAGCCTTAAGGGGGTGATAGTTGACACAATTGAGAGCATTTTGAGCCATATAAGGCCACCTTAAAACTAAGATCAGTAACCGAGCTTATTTTGAAATAGGTTTGGTTTGTGTAGCTAATTAGCTATTTTATTTTTTTAATGCCATAAACTACGTAGCTTTTTTAATTTTAAAGTTTTCTACATTTTTGCATTAACACAGATACTTGAAACTTATTTTATTAGATAAGATACACATCAGAAAACCCACAAAAAAAAATCTACCAACTTCAACCGGTGCACTGTTGGAAATTAACTGAATTAACTGTCAGAAATTGGGTTATTAAAAAAAAAAAACTAGAAACAGCAGTTTAAAAAAAACAGACTTCGTCTAAGACATGTACATATAGCTCAAATTGTTCTAAATGGTGTCAACTATCACCTACTTAAGGCTTTGCACCTAGCTTCCAAACATCCTGTATATAAAATGGATTGTTTTGTAATTTACTATGCTAAATGCTGTCAATAAAAACTTGTCGAATGTAAATCCTCTCCTTTTTTAAGTTGGTTAAAAATGTGTATACATAGTGGATTGTGTTCGATCCTTTATGACATGGCAAGGAGCCACCCCATACTTTGATTATATTTATCATCCACAACCATTGCTGAGTAGGTATAACAGACTGCCACTTTATTTATGATTATATTATATAGAATGATTATATTTATGACTTATGAAATTGAATTCAATTTTTAAAATCATTGTTGTTTGTTTTATGTGTAATTTAATTTTTAATTTAATTTATTTTCTGTATATTCAGATACAGATTGTTGTTAATGAACAAATGACTATGAATATAACCAACTACCACTTTTAAAATCAAACAGTCAGCGAAAATAATTGTTAACCAAATTGGCATCCTACGTCAAATGGCCGTGTTATTGCTACTTCATATAACTGAGTAAAGAATGAGAACTGTGATTTGAATATACCTACGGACAATATGAGTTGGTAGCACAGATATACAACGTGCCGCCACAATGGCGACATTAATTCAACACGCGGATAGGGCGAGTGGCCAGTAATCATAAATAATAATAATAATATATCCTAGGACATTATTCACACACGGTCATCTGATCCCAATCTAAGCAGAGCTTGTACTATGGAAACCAAATAACTGATATACTACATACACTACTTTTTTTTTGTAAATACATACTTATATAGATAATTACACCCAGACTCAGGACAAACAGACATGTTCATGCACACAAATGTTTGTCCTGGATGGGAATCGAACCCACGACCAGCGGCATGATAGGTGGTATCTTAACCAACCACGCCACCTGGCCTTCTATAAAAATTATAATACGATAAAATAATTCGTAAATAACGTTTATATTGAAGTTTAATGAAATTAAAATCCTAACCCTAACTTCCTAACTTAATATTATAAATGAAAAAGTAAGTTTGTTTGTTTGTTACCTTTTCACGCCTAAACCACTGAACTAATCATCCTGAAATATTGCATATACGTTGTCACGTGTACAGAAATGGATATAGGGTACCTTTCATCCCGAAAAAAGTACTGTTCCCAAGGAAAACAACAATAACGTTCTTATGATAATAGATGGCGCCACGTGTCTTTCGAATCATGATTGGATTATATTATTATAGAAACTTTAGTAGTGTGTTATCGAGTCACTTAATACATTTTGTAAGTCTAGAATGTTGATAGACCGGTTTTTTTTAAATAATATTATAAATGCGAAAGTGAGTTTGTTTGTTTATTACGCTTTCACACTAAAACCGCTGAACAGATTTGGATGAAATTTGGCACGTGGGTTAGACTATGACCTGGATTAGGACATAGGATACTTTTGATTTCGGTAGTGCGTTCCCGTGTGATAATTACCGACAACCACGCGGGCGAAGCCGCGGGAAAAAGCTAGTATCTTTATAAAACGAAAACGCGGATCCGTACACGAGTGTCAAATTAATGTCGCCATTGCAGTGGCACGTTGTAGAATTGGTAGCCAATTTGCTTAATAATTTATTTTTATGTCTTAAACAAACTTACCTATACACAAGAATCTACATCACCTGTTCACATTTCGATTTTTTTTTTATATAATTCTATACTAATACTAAAGCTGGAGTTTGTTTGTATGTTTGAACGCGCTAATCTCTGGAACTACCAGTCGGATTTGAAAAATTCTTTTTAACTTCACGCTAGGACCCTTAGGAGCTGAGCAAAAAGAAAAAAGACTTAAGGACGCTCTAAGCAAAAACGAACTAATAGCGCGGGCAGGCGATGCGATGCGACGCGGTGGGTCGGAGGAACAAGAAATTTCACGCAGACGAAGTCGCGGGCAGAAGCTAGTCTTTAAGACACAGCTGGGCCCCATCATGCATTTTTAAAGGAAAGGAAAATGCGCTATGGTTTTTACCTTACTGCAGGCCCAAAGAACCAATATTTTTTTTGTTATGTAAGAAAGTACCTACTTTAATACATTAGGCGCGGCAGACGCACATGCGCGTTTTCGGACGTTCACCAGGTGCTTGACAGCGCGTATGCGCGTCCATATAATTTACATAACTTTCTTCGAGTGCGGCGCGCCGCACCTGTGTGTTCGTTGTGCATCTCTATTGTTTCGAAAACATCGTAAAATAAGGGTCGGTAAGGGTGTAGCATAAAGAAGCGTTTGCATAAAGAATTAAGCAGATAATGTGTTAATGAAATTGGCGTTTGTTGGAGAAAATGTACCTAATGGTCTTGGTGATAAAGAACATAATTATTGATGATATTTATCGATACAAAATCGTTGAAATTAGAAAATGGAAGTTTCAAAATCAAATTCGACTAATTTGTTGCAGATAGGCACTAAAAAGGCACTTTTGAACGTCAAAATTTAGTAAATTTGTAATTGAATTAAGAGTGATTAATGGATGCCTTTACAAAATAAGGTATTGACTTGATTGATATAATCACTTCCCGAAATTACTTTAATTTAATAAAGCTGCGATAGCCATTTATTATTAAATCTAACTGTAGAGTTAACTGACTGGCTTCAAAATATATTATCAACATGTGTATCTCTAAGAGTAGCGGTAAATTATAGGTCGACTATTTTACTTTCCTATTGACTGATGCTTCAGGGAATTGTCACCCGTCACACATAGAAAATCTCGACAAGATAATGTATTTTTCTTTGATGTAAAAATTTACCTCTACCGGAATTCCTTTTATCGTAGAGCGTGTCGACGCTATATCACGTTGACAAAGAAATAACAATATCTACTGCGCAAAAATGTTTGAAGTTATATTTGTCAAAACATTCTCTTACTTGACTCGACTGCTAAATTGGCTGCGAAGAATTTAACGTCTCATTCGGCAACACCATTCGCGCAATTTTCGACGAAACATTCTTCGAAATAAAACGCCCGTTTTATGTGTTCCTCTCATTGTATATGCGAATATTGGCTAAATTTGTTACGAGGGAACGCGGTCACGTGGTCGTTAGTGTTCATTCCATACTAACGTATTTCTCTGTTTTCTCCCTGGATAATGATAGTCCAGACAATATGTTTTGTTTTTTGGCCTAATTATATATACATATATATTTTTCCACTCCAACGAACACGTGACCGCTTTCCACCAAACGACATTTCAAACAACTTTCCTCAGAAATGCAGTTTGAAGAGTTAAGGTGAGTACAGTCGTCGACCCATACAGTCGTCACACGGACCCGTTAGCGAATATTTCTAAATTTCCGCTGTTAAAGCTGCGTTTTATAAAAAAATAATTAATATTTTAAAATAAAAACGCACAGTTGTAAGATAAGTGATTTACCAATATTATCGTCGCAAAGCCGTGAAAATATAAGTTGTAGTTTAGAAGCAGTAGCGTATTGAAAGTAGAAAACAACCTCTTTTTTTTGTGTGGTATTCCCCAAGTCTCTAATAATTTATGTAAACAAAGGGGAAAACAAATCAAAATAATATGTTCATATTCATATTCATTTATTTGCATACCATAGTGTTTATAAGATGTTACTTAAGGCTTCAAGCTAAAGTACATTTGGACCCTGTTAGGGCACAGCAATATAGGTAGTATTACTTACAATTAAACATTAACATTCAAATATCCAAAAATTAAATTTATATAAAATTAAAATAACAATTCTTTTATAATTATGTAACCTTATAAATTACGTATTAGTAGTTATAATTGTAGAGATAATATCAATGTCTGTGTTAAGTACTAATAATATTGTTAAATTTAAAATAACTAAAAATAGAAGTAAGTAAATAAAAAAGATAAAGTTAGAATTAAAATGGTAAAAGTCAGAATAACGTTACAATCAAACAAATTAAACATGTATATCACATATTGTGTTCTTATGGTAATTAACAAAAAATGGCGAAAAAATAGGTTAGATTTTGTTTTAAGTACTGATTGTACTGAGCCGCTCTGCAGGTTGGTACGGAATAAACTTATGAATACGTCCACCAATACTGCTGAGCGAGCCCGCCTGTTGGCTGTGGGTGAATGGAGTCGGGTGTCTGGCTTCAGGCTCTACCGTCACCCAACATAGGTCATACAACTATGCTGAGTGACACCACATTCCGGCTCGCTACATGTTTGCGTGTGGGTGCTCCTTGTGGGGCTCCACATCGCTGTCAATGCGGTGAAGGAGTCGACTGCCTCGGACACGATGGACTATCCTGCAGCAAGAGCTCTGGTCGGATGGCACGGCATTCCAGCATTAACGACATCATCCGTCGGGCTCTTGTCACCTGCCAGCAGTTTTAGAACCCAACGCGACTATGGAAAGAGGCCAGACGGAATGACCATAATGCCTTGGAAGTTAGGTAGGCCTTTTGTGTGGGGTGCAACCTGTGTTGACACCCTCGCGCCATCCCATCTTCTTAACACGGCGGGTTGTGCTGGGGCGGCTGCTGCAGGAGCAGAAAACCTCAAACGGCGCAAATATAGCAACTTTATCAGGAGCTACATGTTTGAGCCGTTTGGGGTTGAAACTCTAGGGCTTTGGGGTCTTCACGGGACCAGAGGGCTGGCCTATTTTTAGCCCAAAGAATCAGCATTGCCATCCAACGTGGTAATGCTGCCAGCCTTTTGGGCACTTTTTCCATTGACAGCGATGCGGACGAATTTAGGTATTTTTATATAATTGTACATAGTATATATACATATGTATATATTAGTATTAGCTTATGTATATATAAGTATTAGCTTGTGCATATAGTCTAGTTTGGAATAAATAAAAAGAATCTAGTTTAAAAAAAGCCCTGATTGTAGAAATCATAATTTAATAAAATATCATACCGTAATAATTTTTATAAATTTCAGATTAAAAAAAAGTTAGTAATAAAAGGAGATTTTCTGGTATAAAATATTTTATGATACCACTCGAGGATGATAACATTGATAACACTCGAGGAGCTCCAAACATTTTCAAAATTTTCATACTGTAAAAGTAGAATATAAAATGTGCCAGCTCGACCACATAATTGACAACGTTACTGTTTAAATATATATCCGATTCCGAAAGCGATAGTTATTCAGATTCAGACACATAATGAAAAACATTTCTTAATAGCTAATCCTAATCGGAGCTACTGATTTGAAATCAGATTCATGTAATTTTAAATGACTGATGTATGTGTGGTTTAATAACTTCAATAACGTCTTTTTGTACGTTTTATGTAGCTACTTACATCTTCATCAATACACATATTACAACTCTCGTTCATAGATTTATAGGTATATTGCAAGTAACATGTCTTGTCACATTTGGATGAAAACGGCTGTAAACTGTTCCGAGTGTAAACTGATTTTGGGAAGCCTACGTCTAGCAGTGGACTTGAGAGGGCTGATTATGATAACAATAAGCTGCGTCTCCGATACACTACACAAAACATTGTTTGGCTACTGTATTTTGTTTGCATAGTTCTTATAATTTAATTAACTTTAATTTTATAGATTCACATAGTAAATTTTAATGACAAAATGTTTTTCACCGCTGTCCGGTCATTTTGACAGTGACATTTCTTGACGTTTCTTTGTTTACATAAATTATTTGAATTAGAGACTATATAGGCATAAAGTTGCTTAAAATTCTCAAATGCTTAGATTGAAATATACCTACATATCAAAGTTTCATGTATATTTTTTATGGAATTTTCTGTGGGCGCATGTAAAAGCATTAGGCTCTCAAAGACGACCATTTCACGACTATACTCGCCTTAAGATCTGTGGTAAGCATCAAGGTTTGTGTTAATACCTTCTTTGAATAAGCCTTTGGGAAAATACAATCCAAAGCGTTTAATATTTCTCAAAGTGGTAACGTAGCTCGAGACGAACAATTCCTTTTGAATTTTGAATCTATAGCAGCTTTGAATAGGGATTTGTTGAGAGGGCTTTTTGTTTATACTGAGGCTTGAATCTTTACTTCGATGTAAATAAATAAGGAAGATGTACGTAAATAACTTATTAACTTTATGAGTGATGAATCTTTTTCATCATTACAGACCTTTTTCTTTTCAAAGTAATTTGGCACGGCTATGAATATACATCAAGTCACTTCTTTATTAGTGTTAAAATGGTAATATTTCACGCCACTTTCTGCTATATACATAAACGAAATTCATGCATACAAATTGATACATTACCTAGCAACACTAAGTACTCCTTTCTTTGATCCTGTAGGATTAATAAGTTAGTACGTAGGTCGCTAATATTAATTTATTGGCATTAGCCAGCATTAAGCTTAGATTCACATTGAATTAATATTTAAGAACTGCTCACTGAACTTAATGTACAATCCACACATAAAAATCCAGTTTGAATTTGGAACACGATATTTCGAAGTCACAAATAAAAAAGAAAATTTTCCAACATTTGGCAAAGGCGGCATAAAAACCTGGGGATGACATAAAGCCTGTAATGAACGGCTCCCGCTTTCAGGTCCGCGTGGCTGCTTCAGTAGATCCCGACGCGTCATGAGGGGCGGTCGCGCTGTCCTTCACAGACTTTGCCGCCAATATTACGATAGTTGTCAATGACGTGCTTTTAGTTGGTGAAAATCTTAAAGTATTAAACTGAACTTAACCTGAATTAGAAGCAGTTGATGGATTAATTAAAGTTTGAAATATTCATATTATTATTATATTTTAGATCAGAAGTGTTCTGGGTAGTTAAATTAAACTTAATATTTATATATAAAATAACATTGTTACTCAAATGACTTCGTGAGTGTGTGTATGAAGATAATTAATAGGAATTAAACAATATGAAACTTAAGAAGACAACTTGAACTCAACCATGTTCATAAAACTACTAAAACATTTCAAAGTGAAAAACAAAGTATTAAAAGATGTTGAAAATTAGAAATGTGTAGACAAGAGTTTGTTACTGAAATGAATAGATTTGAAAATACGTTAAAACTGGATAAAGAGGACGATAACGATGCAAGAGGGAACTGCACGAAGCAAAACAAAATATTGGGTAAGTTTTTTTTTAGTAACAGTGGAAATGTAATTCGGCCAAGTCGATAGCTTTTGATGGTTCATCATGATCATTGCAGCCGAAAGACCTCCAATGCTGGACTAAAACCTCCCCCAAGCACCGTCACTTCGACCGGTGCTGTGCCTCTCGTGCTTTTGCTAAGAACGATTATCCCGCCCGGGTAGGTAACATCGCATTTCTACAGGTTATTCATGATTATTTTAATATATATATATTTTTTTCTAACAGACTTTCTAGATCGTTGGTATTTATAAGTATGTATGCAAGTAGTATGTATGTATGCAGTATATAAAAAAACTGACAAAAATATCTATAATATATTTTTTTTTAGGAGTAAATACCAAAATAACTGCAAAAAAATTGACGTTGCCAGCTCGCGCGGGATATTTGCTCTTGACGTTAAGAATATTAGAGACCCTGAATCTATGGATATATCGTTATTATCATCATCTACCTAGCCTGAATACCAGTATTTTACATGGAGCGACTGCCGATCTGACTTCCACAACCCAATTACTGAATAATATAACATCACGCCTGTAATCCACGAAGGGTTAGGCAGAGTTGCAACTATACTCCCATGTAATAGGGCCGCCTATTACATGGGACTTAAACATAACTGCCCTATTGCCATCGACCGGGCACAAATCCAGACTCCGTTACTGTTACTGTTACTCCTGACGACCCGTAACGACTGTCAAAGATCTAAGAATGACAGCCGGGACCAACGAACGGCTTAATGTGCTTTCCGAGGCACGTAAATGTAAAAATCTCTCGTAAAATGTAAAAAGCTCGGTATGTAAAAATAGTCAACCTGATCGATCGACCCGTGCGGCTGTTATTACTTAGCCAAGAGTAATATGTGCATAACGTATATTAAGCTGTATTCACAAGTTCTTGACGTTGTGCAAAAGAGTATTGTTCAGACTGCTATTAGAAAAACATTATTACAGTGTTCGAGAATACTTAGAGGATAAGACGTTAATAACATAATAAAATAAGAATAGACTTTAATCCACCACATGCAAAAGCTACATAACTACTTATTGTTATTTATCAATCATTATTATTACTACAATATGGAGGAGCTCGTGGCTAAGCAATAACAGCCGCACGGGTCGATCCATCAGGTTAAGCTGCGCTTGCCGGGGTTGGTCCGTGGATGGGTGACCTTCTTTTCATACCGAGACTCCTCCGTGCCTCGGAAAGCACGTTAAGCCGTTGGTCCCGGCTGTCATTCGAGGATCTTTGGCAGTCGTTACGGGACGTCAGAAGCCCGAAAGTCTGACAACCAGTCTTACCAAGGGGTATCGTATTACCCAGTAACTGGGTTGTGGAGGTCAGATAGGCAGTCGCTCCATGTAAAATACTGGTATTCAGCTGCATCCGGTTAGTTTGGAAGCCGACCCCAACATGGTTGGGAAAAGGCTAGACAGAATGAAATGATATTATTACCACAATATAATCTCTGTAACTGTTTTTGATTCATATATTATTATTAATATTGTCAATTCATAATTATTAATAGATTAGTAACATAAGCTTTGTAATTGTATATAGAATATTTGTACGCCATATTATGGCAAGGTATGTTGGAACCAATATTGTAATACCATACCATATACTAACAAATAAACAATTTTGACTTTGAAGTGTTCATATGAGCATGTTATGTATTTTAAGGACATGGTCTGTGTTAGGTATGTACATATATCCATGTGCCTAACCAAGCATGTAAGTTCAGTTCAGTTTCGTTGATACGTAATTGACTAATAAACAGCTTCACCGACCGATATAAAAAACTGGGTACCTATAGTATAAGTGAGAAATAATTTAAAAGACCGTATACGTTTGCCGATTTCGTTGATTTACGTGATTTTACAATTAAAACACCGTGTTTCTATAAGTTTTAATGGCCGACATAAAAGATCAAATGATCTAATGAATGAGCGACGCTTTATTTTGCTTCGAGTATTATAATGCGAGATTTAGGTTGTTTTAAAAGCTTTTTTATTGCCAATTTTTTTTATTTGTTGTGTTCTTTGTTAGGAAATCGATTTATTTTAAACTGTAGTTTATTTATGTTGTTTTAGTTTTAAATCAAGAGCAATTCTTTGCCCATTTTCTCTAAAATTTGACTAAGTTAAATATTTTTTTAACTAAAAATTTTATATGAAAGTGGTAAAAAATAATACATTGATTGTATAGAGGATTTTCACAAAAATACATTGTAATATTTTCATATGCTTTAGACATCAAAACGATTCGTAAATATGTGATATTCTAAACCTAGCAAAAATTCACAAAACAGTCGCCGGTTTTAAGTCGATTAGTCAAAATAATAAAAAAGTAGCTCATTCATTAGGTCATAATGGAAATGATCTTTCATCCTGTGCATTAAAACTAAAAAAAATCAGTATTTTAACTGTAAAATCACGTAAATCAGCGAAATCGGCAAAATCTCGTATACGGCTTCCTGAAATATCTTGTCGATTTCGTATTTTTCATCAACCAAGCAGTAGTTACAAAAAAAAAACAAAATACCCTTTATTTACTATTAATGTATCCCTTCATTTAGAAGATTACCTTTCATTTGAGGTACAAAATACAATACCTTTACAGAATTAATTACTTTTCCGGCTCGTATAGCGATCCCAAGCCTTTTGTCTATGTATAGAGCTTACACCACTTTATCCTTAATACTTAGAGATCACGTCGGTGAATCGAGAAGATTTGGCTGCACGGAATATACAAGGTGAATGGAATAGGTTTTCTCATGGACTATTTTCAGTTTTCATGATAATACAACAGTAGAGATGCTATTTTATTTCAAGATATTGCTCAAAACTTTGGTTTCGATTAGTACCTAAACTCGAAAGTGTATTTTTAAACTTTTGATGTTTAAAAAGTACTAAATCTCAGCTTAATTTAGCAGGCTACTTTAGAGCGAATTTTACCAATGAAACTGAACGCGATCAGCACTTCTAAAACGCGTTCAAGAACTGTCAGTGTCAATATTCCACAACAATTTGGATACTGACCGCTCTTGAATGCGGTTTAGATGTGCTAAACGCGTTCAGTTTCATTGGCGAAATTCGCTCTTAGAAAGCCGAAGTACCTACTAATAAACAGCAATTTTAAAACCATATTTTGTGCACACCCTATCTTAAATAGTCCAAATTATTATTTTAATCTAAACTTTTTTACCACCAAAAACAAACAACAGGTACCTGCTTTTCTGCATCCAATGAAGGTCACTCTATACATAGAACTTCATAAGTTCTTATTCTTACTGTTTCCTTTCACAAACTGTACGGAACTCTCCAGTGTCCTACAAAGTATAAATAAATAGTGAATACGTAACAAGTTACGTATTTTTTGAAATGATGTCCGTAAACGAGCACTGTTTGATAATGGGTTTTCTGTTTGTTAGTATGACGTAATCACTATGTCAGTGGGATGGATTGGTGATCCCACTACTAATATTGACCTATTGAGACCATACAAAACAGTTTCTTCCTATCATGAGGATACCTAACTGTCCATAACATAAATTATCTGAGTTCCTATTTTATCGGCTACAATAGTAACATAAGTACCTTGAATAACAGAAAACCCTTCATAAATGAGAAAACAATCAGGATCAATAACCGAAAACATACCTTCTCTAACCACATATATCTCTGAATTATCATTACTTTTCTCTCATTCTTATCTCTCAACATAATAATAGAAAATGTTAGGCCGAAGTCACACAGCTAGGAGTTTTGCTTGGTTTCATGTCTGATGAAAATCGTAGTTCGAACAAATGACAAATTAGTCGTGCAGTGTGGTACTCGTATTGGCACCACGCTGCACGACTAATTTGCAGCAGAATTTGTGTCGTGTAGTCTGCATTTACCATGCGTCGGTTCACTAGGAGCATGTTACCTAGTAATCAGTGTAGCACTAAGTACAGTCACGAACAGGGATTGTTGAGCCACTAGCTTATCATCTTAAATTTCACGGGCGGCATTCGTGTAATACCGCCCGTGAAATTTGGGATGTGACATTTCAATAACGAAAAACGGGCGGCATTCGTGTAACATAACCAAGTTAAGATGATATGCTAGTGGCTCAACAATCCTGGTTCGTGACTGTACTAAGCGTAGCTTGTAACTGTGTGCTTACGACCTTAGGTACCTACCTACTATAGAGGTTTAAGTTGGATGATTTTCTCATCGAACCTCCACGAATCCATACTATATAATTATATAATATTATAAATGTGAAAGTAAGGCTTGCCACACACGGACCACACGCTACAGCTACTCGTACTAAACGCCGCCACCTTTAGCTTGAAGCGGCTTTATGGCTTGGCGCAAACAGGCCATCGATCACAACCACCGGTGACTGTCGTGCGCTATCGCCACATTTGTAGTAGTGGCAGAAATGCGCGACAACCACCGATGTTCGGTAGCCGCCACATATTATAACCCGTGACCAGGGCCTCAAGTCTGCTATTACAATAGTGTCAGAATAGTCTGTCATCGATTTCATAATTGTTGATTTTGACAATTTTTGTAATCTAATAATATAATGGCGTCATTATGACTTTCCAATGGTCAACCACTGACACCCCACTATTGAAAGAAATAGCTTAAAATGGTTATCTCTTACATAATGTTAAAAACAATGTTACTAACCATATATGAGTTGGCTCGAAATAAAGTTTATTCTATTCTATTCTATTCTATTCTATAATGACAAATTAGTGGACTGACGTATGCGGTAATCTGCTAAAATGTTGACAGTTCCTTTGATCAGTACCACGATTTTATTACGAGACCACTGACCTACCAATGATCGACCATTATGAATTTAGCAGATTACGAACTTTTAGCAAAACGACAATGGGATCGTGTTGGAATGACGAATTAATGAAAAATAGCAGACTTGGGGCCCAGGGAGAGCAGCGCGACAGTGGCGGGTGTCGGCGTCTTGTGTGGGCCGCAGCGACTGCAAGTGGCGAGTCGCGGACACTGCTGTAGCGAGTGGCCGCCACCGGCTACACGTGTGAGGTGCGTCCATACAAAATATATGAAAAAATGTGTCGCTGTCGCTGGCCACGGTGGCTGCGGTCGGTGGCCCGTTTACGCCGAGCCTTAGTAGCGGAAGTGCGCGGCAGAGCTTGTGATCGGTGGCCCACACAAGTGGTCAGTAGCCGCTACTTTTATAACACATCTAGCGTTTAGTTTTATGGTCGATGGCGGCCACACGAAGCGGAAAGCGGCCTATCGTAGCGTGTAGCGACCACCAGCGTTATCCGTGTGCGGCGAGTTTATATAAAATGTACGAAAACTTTAGGCCGCAGCTCAGTGGCGGCATTTTGTGGCTGGAGCGTTTAGCCCGTGTTACTTACTAGGCTAACTCTCTCTGTCTGTATGTATATATGTCTGTACCTTTTCACGCTTGAACCACTGAACCGATCGTTATGAAATTTGACAGATTTGTACCCCGGGATCAGAAGAAAGACTAAGGTGCCTTTTATCCAAGATATTTGTATTTAAAAAAAAAACACCGCGCAAATGAAGTCCCGGGCGACGTATTATTTGTATGGCATATACGAGTATGTCTATGGAGATAAGCACTATTTAATATTCAGAAGAGAAAAGATACGACAATATTTAATAACATATTTTTATTTCATTTTTGCTGTGGACGTGAGATTTTGAAATCGCTGACGAATAGTACAGTAAACAAAGCATGTTGAAGGCTGTGTTAAGCTATTTACATAGCTTAACACAGCCTCCCAAAAAGCTTTGTTTCTTCCTTACTACTATCCTTTTGTACAATTCGCGAGCCCTTTGTGTCCCTATCTAATGTTGGAAATTAACTAGCGGAGAGCACTAATAGAATCTAAGGGACCCTTTCTCCATTTTGCCCTTGGATGTCCAGTAATTGAATTATTATAGTGAACTATAGTATTAGGGCTCTTTTGTCTTGTAGTGACAAGTTTGGCTTGTCGTAAATGGCTTTGAATTTGCCGCCATTTTTTTTTTTTGATATTATATGTTTACTATGTCTAAAGTTGTATTTTGGTGTTTTGGTTGTTTATTTTAATGGCGTTTGTAATTTTATCCCCTACTTCAACTCTTTTTTACCGTTTATCGCATACATTACAGTCGTTTGTAAGTCTTTTTTACCATACCGTAGCTTCATTGTTCAAAACAATAATAACTCCAACGAAGATTGAAGTGAAATTCTCAAAATCTTCAGAATTTTGTTCTACTTAAGCAGGAAAATATGTAACAAGGCTGCCAAGTCAAAACTTTTCTTTAAATTTAATGGCTTGTACTTGACTTACTTCCATGTTTTATACATTCTCATCATAATTGCAAAATAACTTTTCCAAAGAATTGTTTCCGACGTCTTTCCTTCGTATTTTGAGGATTCCATTTTAATCCACTTATTTCTTTTGAATGTAATGATCAAAAATTCTAACTCGGTATGGAAATTTTATCGGGAGTCTCAAGAAAATGCGCATCCATAACGTTAATAGGTACGAAACGTACATATGTTCGGTAGAAATGGGGTACTAGACCGGCATTTTAGATTAATATCACTGTAATGTAACCTCTTTAGATATATCTTGGAAATACGTGAAAAGGAAAATACATCTGCTGATGAATTGAAGTAGGTACTAAATAAAATAGTTTTTGCCTCTAAAGCTACGGTTTCCTAGAAGAGTGGTGGCTAGAGTGATGGCTGTCATGAAAATGATGGCAGTGGCAAAGATTTAAACCATTGGATTCGTCCTACCGCGACATAAGATAGTCGCATTTCTGATTCGTTTTGACACCTCTGACACGTAATGATGCAGTGACTACACTTGATTGTCATAGAAACGCGCCACAGTGATAGTTGTCATGAAAATGATGGCAGTGGCAAAGATTTAAACCATTGGATTCGTCCTACCGCGTCAAAAGATAGTCGCATTTCTGATTCGTTTTGACATCTCTGATACGTAAAGATGCAGTGACTACACTTGATTGTCATAGAAACGCGCCACAGTGATAGTTGTCATGAAAATGAAGACAGTGGCAAAGATTTAAACAATTGGATTCGTGCTACCGCGACATAAGATAGTCGCATTTCTGATTCGTTTTTACACCTCTGACACGTAATGATGCAGTGACTACACTTGTCATGGAAACGCTATAATTTAGTAATATGTGAGCTGGGATTATTTCCGACATCCCCGCGGGTGAAGCCAAATGTTACTATTATATGAAACTACACTAACTTTGATTGTCACATAAATATCTCTATAACAATTTATGTGAAAGCAAATATTACCAACACAAGTTTGCGGAAAAGGTTTTCAATTCTCACTGTGTCTTGCATTTACTTGTTCGCCTTACAAAGGAAAAACTGCTAGTAATCCTTTTGACAAACAACCCTGTCTTATTTACTTTCTCCTAAACCTCGGGCCAAATATGACGCAATCCGACAACACATCGTTGCGTCGGCCAAAGGTAAAACTGTCGTGAACCGAGATTTAAAGGGAAAACATCCCTGATTTATACCTGAGCTTCCCCCTAATAGGCTCGCATTTTTACTTGTTACGCATATTTCTCCACAACACGATTTAAAATATTTGCCAAAATTTTGGTGCGAAACAATCCTTGAATTATGTTTACTGTGTCCAATAAATTCACGCTGAAAATGAATTTATTGCGCATATTTTGGAAATTGAACGAAGAATGTGTTTGTGAAATGTTAATGGTTGAAATATAGATGTTTGTTGCATTTTCGTTCTGTGAGAACGAAGTTCGAAGTGGGAATAAATCAGTTGTAGTATGTAGAATAAGTTCCATTTCACTATTGGTCTGTAACTTACTCTACTGTAAGTTTCATTTTATTTTTTGTTTTCAGCTGTTAGTCTACACATATTTTCTAGAAAATATAGGTATTCTTCTAGAAAATAGCACATGTGCTATGTGCTCAGCATCATGCTGAGTGGAAGCCTTCTTGTCACAGTCATGGCGTGCCAGCAGCTGCCGACTTTTGTTTTGTGCTCGTGATTTGTGTTTTATTTTTCTTATTGTAAAACTCGATTTAATTATATTTTTGTATGCACGTGTTTCTGTGACAAATAAACATATTTTTCTTTCTTTCTTTCTTTCATTCAAAAAAATATTCTTCTTCTTCTATTCTATTCTTCTTCCTATTCTTCTTCTTCTAGAAAATATAGGTATATTTTCGTAAATGGCGACCGAAGTAGTCCAGTTAATATTCAGGCATTGCTATGTTTTTTTTAGCTTGTTTACATTTTCTCGTCTTGTGTTTCGTTCAGACTGTTCTGTGATTGACAGTGTTTTTACCAGACTGTGCGACAACAAAGATAGGATTATGTTTTTTTCTCAAGGGCGCACCGAGCGTTTGCCTTTGTCTCTGTCTTTTGTTTTACGTGTAAGTAGAAAAAAAAATGCAAAAAAAAATAACAACACTCTTCCATAAAAAACACTATAAAGTGAAAAATAACTTTAATTTCGGAGGACGGTGTCTTTGGATATGTATTTTAGTTTTTTGCCACTGATTTGTTGTTTTTCATTTCGTAGTGTTTTTTTGGAAGTCAGTTTTTTTGTATTTTATTTTTTATTTTTCTCTTTTTAGTGGGACGGTATGTAATTTATCTAAGTTACAATAGCCTAATGTCAACTGCTCATCACCTTTTACAAAATATTGCTTTTCTTAATGCAGGGACGTTAATTGTTTAGGGGTTCTCTTGGTACTTCACCATCAGCTCCACGTCACCATATGCATTGTGACGAGCATAATTGCTTAGCAATCATATTAAAGTAATCGAATCTCGAAAACGAACCTGAACCTGAACCTGAGAAATACTTATTATTGAGTAGTTCCGGTGGCCATCTGTGATCATCATCATCAGTTCCACTTCAACAAATAGTGCTTTCCGAGAGCAAATGCACGAGTTTCTAAAAAAAAATACCTAAATCGCTATAGGTGTGCCTATAATATTTGAAGAGTTCTGTCGATTTCTCCAGGATTCCATCATCAGATCCTGACCTGATGACAATGGGACCAACTATATATCCTTTCCAACAAAAATAGAATTTTAAATGAGAACCTCCTCCTTTATTAAAATCAGTAAAAAGAAGGGAAATAGAGGACAAAATAACTCGAAAAGAGGTAGCGAATTTATACTATGGATCCAACTTTATCAAATCGTGTTTCTATCGCGTATACTGCATAGAAGGTACATATATCCCCAATATACCAATATATGTCCCTAGATTATAGTTCAATTATTTAATACTTCAAAAAATGTTATAAAAACGTGTTTGTTTATATAAAAAGCTCTCAATGCGCCGTTAACGCCATTACAACGGATCTTTTCGTTCAATTTTTAATGGTATGGGGCCCAGTAAGGGATTTTTGGATTTACTCAAGCACGACAGATTACCAAACGGGGGATACCTTGCACCCTGTTGAGTACCTCCACCATATACAGGGTTATTTGTAAAACACCAGCAACCTCTTAAGGGGTCATTGTACTCATCATTATGAACAACTTTTACTATGGGACCAAAAATGAAATCGCGAAAAAAATCAGCTGTTCAGTACATTTTGACGAATTATGCGAACATAAACTTACTGAACAGCTGATTTTTTTTCGCGATTTCAGGTTTAGTCCCATAGTAAAAGTTGTTCATAATGATGAGTACAATGACCCCTTAAGAGGTTGCTGGTATTTTACAAATAACCCTGCATAACCGCTCTATATAGGTAAAATAAAAATCGATGTTATTACTCAATATCGATTTTATTTTTCATCTTCCATTCAAATGTAAATTATTCAATCATCTCTTAAGTAAATGACTCGACTAATGATTTTATGAATAAAATTGAGGCATAGATATTATGCAGCGTTTTTGGGCTTTAAAAATCAAATTTCGGTCACAACGATTGCCCCAAAATACATATTACTCCAAACCTTAATATTGGTGCAACACGTCCATGGTAAGCTGTCAGGAGAGTATTATTACATGCTTTATGCGATAAGTTCTACGGCTCATAAACTAACTTGCTCAGTTTATTACAAACGTCTTCATCATTCGGTTTCCAAGTGAGATTACTGTCAACTAAGATATCTAAGAATTTTGAAACATTTGTTGAGTCCACATTTTGTCCAATTGAACTAATCAATACGTTATTCGGGGATGTTCTCATCTTGGTAAATCATTAATATATAGCAGAAACAATGGCGGCCCCTGAATCTACCCTTTGCTACGTAACACATTTGACTTCTCTACTATCTGATGTACATTTTAATTTCGTGTTTGAAAAAGAAGTTTAAGAAGTATGGAAAAAAGGGACATGTTGCGTCGACCCCTAATAGATTGGGATAACGGCAGAGGAATGATGATGCTTTCGTCTCGTGTTTGGTCTTAGAACATATTCTAGATATTTCTGTGTACTTTTTTCGGCCACTAAGGTAAGAGGTTATAAGCTCCAGAACATTTCATGCTGCGTGACTTATGTAGTCGAACGCCTTCGTCATATTTGTCAATACAGCATATACAGGAACTTTCTTGTCAACATTCGTCATAGTATTAGATAATATAAGATTGTATATTGCCATATTCATATTTTTATTTTTTCTAAATCCCATTTGTTCATTGCTCAGTATATCATATTTATTCAGATATTTATCCAGTGCTTCGTATATAATCTTTTCAAATACCTTGGAGAACATTGGAATCAATGCGTAACATTTAAAAACTAAACTTGTGCATTTGCTCTCGGAAAGTACCATTTGGTGAAATGGAACTGATGATGAAGATGGCCATCGGAACTACTCCACTATAAGTAATTTACGGGTTGCGATTCGATTACTTTAATATGGTTGCTAAGCAATTTATGCTCGTCACAATGCATATGGTGGAAGTAGAGCCGATGGTGAAATAACAGTAGAACTCTTAAAAAATTAACATCCCTGCATCGGGAAAAGCAGTATTTTGTAAAAAGTGATGAGCAGTTGAGTAACTTGATAAATTACAAACTGACCCATTAAAAACTGAAAAATAAAAAACTTATTTACACAAAAAAAAAAAAAAAAAAACAACCGACAACTAGAAAAAAAACACTACAAAAAAAAAACAACTGACATCCAGAAAAAAACACTACAAAATGAAGAATTTAATTTAGAAAGTCGGTGGCAAAAAACTACAATACAGGTCCAAAGACACCGACTTCCGATATTAAAGTTATCACTTTGTAGTGTTTTTTTAGAAGTCGCTTGTTTTTTTTTTTGTAAATGGTTTTTTAAGCTTTTTGGTTTTTCTTTGTTTTTGATTTCCTTTTACAAAATCGTTAAATTGGTCTAGAATTGTAATTACCAGATCCAACTAACGAGCAATTAGGTCTAGTTTAATTATCCTCGGTTCAAAAGAGAGCTGATTCACTAGCGCAGCTCATGAATATTTTATCTTGGTCGTTACTGTCAGGAACTCTTCTTGTAACCGAAACCTTATTTAGGGGCTCTAAATGAAACATTATTAAGGGCGTTTATCCCACGCGGGCTGGTAACTTTGCATTTCTACAGGTTTTTCGTGATTATTTTAATACATTTCATTGATTGATTCTGTATTTTTTTTTGTTTTTTTTTTTTGTATGTTTGTTACGCGATTACTCAAGGACGGATGGACTGATTTGGAAAATTCTTTTTTTGTTTGAAAGGTTATACCTCCGAGGTGGTCCCATATAAATTTTATTAACTTTACTTGGGGAGTTTTTGAGTTAGCTTCAATAATGCGTATATTTCCCACTTATTTTATATGGATGATGTGATGATGTTTTAATAACTTCCTCTCACTGTTATTTACATGGCTATATCTAAAATTATTGTGCTCAATTATGTATTCGAATTTGTGTGGGGTAGGTTCCACAACTAAAAAGTGAAAAATAAAAACTTTTTATCAAAAAATAAAACCGACTTCTAAAACAAAACACTACAAAGTGAAAAATAACTTTAATTTCGGAAGTCGGTGGCAAAAAACGAAAATACAAAACGAAAGACACCGACTTCCGAAATTAAAGTTATTTTTCACTTTGTAGTGTTTTGTTTTAGAAGTCGGTTTTATTTTTTGCTAAAAAGTTTTTTTTTGTAATATAGTCTATTAATAAAATTACTAACGATCTAGGATCTAGATCGTTGGTAATTATATTTATTTATTTATAAGTATGTTTGCTATTTTTTTGCAGTTATTTAGGTATTTATTCATAAAAATTGAAAATATTGTCTATAATGGCAATTTTTATGTGTGAATACCAAAATAACTATAAAAAGCGGCCAAGTGCTTGTCGGACCACGTACAATGAAGGGTTCCGTAGTTGGGATGAATTTATCCCAAGAACAAACGTAACACTGTAGTTGAAAAACATGTTCTCCCATACATTCCAACTGCTAATGTATGTTTGTACGCACAATATTGAGAGATTTATCATGTTATTTTAAGACCACAGACTTCTTATAGGTTTTCCTGTGTATTGTATAGGTATAGAACTATTTTCTGTAGTTTTGGAGATAAAGGGGGAATGGTAAATTTTCGTCTATTTGCTTAAATAACTTTTAAACAATTTATTTTAAAATTATACAAAAATATATACTTGAGACCCTCACAGTAAGCCCTTTCATTTGATCTATCACACGGCACAGTTTTCAAAACTTCTTTTTTAATTTTCTTATTTGCCCTCTAAAATTGTTCTCTATATTAAAAATTCATTTATTTACGTTATACGTCCGTCTTTGGGTCACAGAAATTCATATGCGTACCAAATTTCAACTTAATCGGCAGACACGCGAGTGATACCTACTATAAGGGTTCCGGTTTTTCCTTTTGAGGTTCGGAACCCTAAAAATAGCATACATACTTATAAATACTAATGATCCAGATAGTCTATTAAAAAAAACAGTAATTTGATTTAAATGTATTAAAATAATCACGAAAACCCTGTAGAAATGCGACGTTGCCAGCTCACGCAGGATAAGCGCTCTTAATACTAAAGTCTAAAGATATTTTAAATGTTTGGACTTAATTTAAAGACACTTACAAATTCTTATTAGTCATTCTTTTTACTTGGGTATTTGATAATTAAAATTGGTTTTATTATGTGTTTTTGATACTCAAGGTAATTTAATTTCCATTATGAGTGTAAATTTTTTTTTTAAATAAAGTATTGTATTTCATCATCATCATCATCATTTCAGACGAAAGACGTCGACAGCTGGGCATAAGCCTCACCCAAGTACCGCCACTTCGACCGGTTCTGTGCTTCCCGCAGCCGATTCCTGCGGCCTTCACAAGGTCATCGGTCCACCTTGTGAGAGATTCCTTCCAACTTTATTTTTATTTAATGTTGAATATTGTTTTAAAGAATTTGGTTGTGTTAATTCAATAATAAGTAGTTACGGAATCTTGATTTATGTCCGGTTGATAGCAATAGGCTCGCCACCTATTACATGGGGCTTAAACATAACTGGCGAAAGGTGTACTATACCTCTGCCTAACCCTTCGGGGATAAGTAGTTACGAATATATTATTGGTTCACTACTTTAGCCGTTAAACAATTTTTAAAATTTTGTCAATACTATCGTCGTTAAAAAATTATTACATTGTTTATTCCTTTTAAAATAATGTAATTGTAATTGCAATTTCTTCTAATATTGTTTCGTTTTCAAAATGAGTCATATAAAATCAAACCTGGTATTCTCCATTGCGTCGAATTGTTGGGGAAACATAAAAAATTAATAAAAAATAGCATGAAGGTATTATTTCTAAATATTTACATAAACACCACTAATGTAGATTATTATTGACCATTATTTGTAGTCATTTTCTTGAAAAGCCTGTCTAATTTTGTTATTACATTTTTCTATTTCCCCAACAATTAGACGCAGTGGAGATTGCTAGGTTTGACTTTATATGACTCAAAACGCAAAACTAATCTAAAAAAAAAAGCCTTTACCTCATTACGTACAAAATCTCAAACCAAAACCAGCAACTTAACTATACTTATTAGAACTTCCACTTCCGCAAAAAGTAAACGAACTCCGTAACTCAGTTTCTTCAAACCAAACAAAATCACATTAAGTATTTCAAAGGTTTATCCTTGATAAAAACCTCGGTAAAAACTTCAGCTAACTAAAACTGCCAGGAACGTGGTTCCACTTGTTTTCTTTACAAACAACTACAGAACAGTTTTTAGCTCGAAAATCCCTCGCAAATTTGATATTAATGTTCTTGGCAAAAGTAAGGGTAGTTGGAAAGGATTAGCAGATAAATAAACAGATACACAAACCAGATTACACAATGATACATAACAGATTAGCAGATAGTGCACGAGTACAGTCGAACAAACAGATAGGTAACGGTACACCAGTGCGATTCTGTAAAAATCTCAACGTGAAAACAAGGTGAAGTGAGCTGTCAATCTTTGGAGCCAGGTGAGATGACAGTTTAATAGCCTTCCTTGAGTGGTTAGCTTACGTGTTCTGTGCTGAGCTCACGCAACGTGACGTACGTCCAGCCAGTAATAGGACTCACCCATCAAGGAGCGCTGTCCGAAATAAGACGCATTATTAATTTATTATACATAAAACAAAAGGTATTTTAATAAAACACGTATACCAAAAGATAAATAATTAAATTATCTTTAAAGAGTTGGTGAAGGTTTCATAAAAATACGCTTGATAGTTTTTACGTGATTCTCAGTTTTTTATCCGCGTTATTCCGTAGTCCCACGGCCCACTTTCTCACAGGCCAGACCGCGCCAGGGCAGGCCGACAGATCGTGGGAACAGACGGCCTGTGGTGGCCTGCCGTCATCTGTCCGATCGAATGTATGGGATGATTTGTGGGAATGCTTGGCAGGCCTCGACACGCCTGGCGCGGCCTGTCAGTTATCGGGTCGTAGGAGCGCGGCTTTAGACATAACTTTACAAATTATGTGCACTTTGTAATCTATTAAGAAAATACTCTAATTTGACATTATATTTGTTTCCAAATCGCTAACACTCCTCTTTTAGACGTGATTTCATTTTAAAATTATTTATAGTCGACTATCTTCGCCTTAAAGCTCACTTCACCTCAATTTCCACGGAGAGATATTTACAGAATAAACCGGCAGACAGCTAACTTGCAAGTACTTTTAAGCAATGTTGTGAAGTCTTGCTTGAAAAGTTATTTTACTCATAGTCCGGCCGTCGAGAGAATGCGTTCTTTACACCTGCCATTTTCATGCTAACGAATATGTATTTTGCGAATTTGATCCTTATTACTACTAGAAACACATTCTCTCGACGGCCGGACTGTAGTAGTACAAGAGTAGGTACAGTCAAACAAACAGATACCTGTGCAGGCAGATAAACTTGCAAGTACTTTTACATAAACAGAGTTGAGAGTAGGCAAGTCATGTAAAAGTTAGTACCTACACACATAATATAAAATCTAAGGCCAGATTGCGCCACAAACTACTACTTAAAATACCTTTAGCGTCTAACGTAAAACATCGTTCTGTTTCTGTCAATCGTTTAAAGATGACAGAGACAAAATGAGGTTTTAAATATTTTAGTGCTAAACGCATTTAGTGATTTGTGGTGCAAGCTTATTTATTGCCCATTCTTCTCCCTAAGAAACTGCCTTTTGGAAGGGGTGACTAGAATTAATTATATTGTTTTGTAAATTTTGACGTTCAAAAGGGTTTTTTATGTGCCTGTGGCTTGGACTTAGCGGGCCTAAAAATTAAATTAATAATGTTGAAATAAGCAGTGCCTTTTTGCTCTTAAAATACAAGAAGATAATATTTTCTTTGTAAAGTGTTTCGTATGTAAACTAATAAATTAAAATAAATAAATTGAAAATGGGAATGTACTGAAAAGTTGAATATTTTTACCTGTATACTTAACTCTTTGGTTGACTATGCAGTCACCAGCATAAATACGTTCCAGTAACGCAAGATTAAACAGCGATTTCCTCCTAAAGTGTTGATAGAAATTGTATAGTGATACGATCATAGTCATTTGTAGTTTATTGTGAATGTGAAGACCATGTAGGTCATTGCTTTTTTTGTTTGTTTTATTTTTTCTCTCAGTTATTTTTAATCATCGTCTGGCAGTTTGAGTAATTTATGCGGACTACCCCAATGTCCTTTCTTTGGTATTGTTCGTCGAATCGTTGAGCTCCTTAAGTTCTGAGTTGAGCTGCGCGATTACTGACAAATGCGTGCACTGACTGGACAGGTCCTCTCAATCTGTGTGGTTCTTTCCTCAAAAGACCATTTCAGACACCAATCTACATGGTCTTCACATGAAGTGACCAAGATTATGTCTGGACTTTATAAGAGACTGTGACCTCTGAGTTTGTTTCGGCCTTTCTTCTCAGAGTAGTCAGATAGGAAACGCCGACCTCATCTAGTTAAAAAAAAAAAAAAAAAAAAAACATGATTGACTTGTAAAAGTGTACAAACCTACTTACAGAAATAAAAATCATTTATCATTTATCATTAGTATTTCTAAACCATAATATTAGGTTGGGGAAAAAGTCTTTTCGCATTATAGTATGTATGAACTTGTAAAAAAATCTCTTTGGCTATACTATTTGTATCCGGCTGGTTTTGGTATCACTGAAAGTTTAAATTTTAAAGAACATAATTCCAAATTCAAATTAGGAAAATGTGTGATTTTCATTTGTTTTTCGTACGGTCAAGATGAGTGAATCTAATGAAGAAATTCGATACATTTTAGCTGAAGAACTGGAAATGGACCACAAAACAGTTTTGGCGCATTTGAAAAAAACTGGGTACACAAAAAAGCTCGACATTTGGGTACCTCACGAGCTCACTGAAAGAAACCTAATGAACCGTGTACTCATTTGTGATTCTTTATTACGACGTAATGAAACCGAACCATTTTTGAAGAAGCTGATAACTGGTGATGAAAAGTGGATCACGTATGACAAGAACGTGCGAAAAAGGTCATGGTCAAAGGCCGGTCAGGCTTCACAGACTGTGGCGAAACCCGGATTAACTCGCAACAAGGTGATGCTGTGTGTGTGGTGGGATTGGAAGGGCATTATTCATTATGAGCTGTTACCACCAGGCAGGACCATCGATTCTGAACTCTACTGCGAACAACTGATGAGATTAAAGCAAGAAGTTGAGAGAAAGCGGCCGGAATTAATCAACAGAAGGGGTGTGGTTTTTCATCATGATAACGCTAGACCTCACACATCTTTAGCCACTCAGCAAAAATTAAGAGAGTTTGGCTGGGAGGTGTTAATGCATCCGCCGTATAGTCCTGACCTTGCACCTTCAGATTTCCACCTGTTTCGGTCTCTTCAGAATTCTTTAGGCAGTGTCAGGTTAACATCACGAGAGGACTGCCAAAACCACTTGTCGCGGTATTTTGACCAGAAGTCCCAAAATTTCTATAGCAATGGGATCATGTCCCTACCTACAAGATGGCAAAAAGTTATCGAACAAAATGGTACCTACATACTTTAGTTAAATGTAAATAAACTATATTAAAAAATGTTTTGAATTTTCTTAAAAAATGCGAAGAAGCTTTTTCCCCAACCTATTTTTATAGACTTTACTCAAAGTTGCTATCGTTATTTCACGACAAAAACCTTTTTTAACATTTTGTGTGAGTGTAAGATGTGAATGCTCGTGAGATGTACACGAGAGAAAATAAAAGAATTTTGGATTATTCCTTGGCGTATCCTGAAAGCCATTTCACAAAGAATTTTCTTGTCGTCTTTTCATACCAAAGCTTGTGTTTCGAATGGAATTTCAATTAATACTAGATTAGAGTTGCTCCGTTGAATTCTAGCTATTTGCTTCATCATGTACAGCACTATGTGTGTATTTGCAATCCTTGTTTGCAATTGCATGATGGTTACATACTTGTGTAGGTACATTGGCATTTTTGTTATGTGTATTTAAAATACTATATTGGCAATCGTTTGGGCAGTTATTATATATAGGGTGTACCAGAAAAGTGTGGTCAAATTTAAGGCTGTGGTACGGACCATACCATCAAATTGATCAACTTTCTCCATGGGACCAATATCGTAATAGAGAAAAAAATATCAGCCGTCCCATACATTTGGGTCGAGTTGGTATTAAAGCTTTGTACGGGACAGCTGATATTTTTTCTCGAATACGATACTGGCCCCATGGAGAAAGTTGTTCAGTTTGATGGTCTGTCACACACCCTTAAATTTGACCACACTGTTCTGATATACCCTGTAGATCCTGCTTATCGTCTAGAGAAAATCCTTGATAATGCTGAATTAGCATTTGAGATTTTGCTTCAGCTCGGAGTTTATTAATTGCGAAAATATCTAATAAAAATCATTTGTAATACCACAACTTTACGAGTACCAAAGGAAATCATTTTCTTTTTAGGGTTCCGAACCCAAAAGGTAAAACGGGACCCTATTACTAAGACTCCGCTGTCCGTCTGTCTGTCCGTCTGTCACCAGGCTGTATCTCATGAACCGTGATAGTTAGACAGTTGAAATGTTCACAGATCATGTATTTCTGTTGCCGCTATAACAACAAATACTAACAATCTGAATAAATAAATATTTAAGGCGGCTCCCATACAACAAACGTGATTTTTTTTTTGCCTTTTTTATAGATAATTTTTATAGACAAATCCTTTTTTCAAATTTAGTACCAAATATTTATTTCATCACTACCTTTTTTTTTTCACTGCCGACCAAATTAATAAATTCGTGTACGGTATTCATTTTTCTCCTAAACTCCATTTTGTTTATTGCTATTGCTGTCCACATAATCCCAGTCGATTTTCAGTTCCGAAATATTTATATCTACAATAAAACGTAGATGAACCAATATTTCACAACTCATATCATACCTGCGGTTATATACATCCTTTTGACTATCTTATTCCTACATAAATTATCTGCAACTTTTAAAATAGACCTACTAAACATCCACAAAACTAGAATACACATATCCCACATATTTAAGGTTGAAACCAATATGCACCTAACATCAAACATCAATATTCGATTCTGACACTTTAAATGATATTGACTCCTTGGGTATGAGTGATTCACGTATTTGTGTACCTGAGTCATGCAGTCGTTTTATTAGTGACAAAAAAAAGTCGCTTAATATAATACACCTCAATATACGCAGTGTAAATTGTAACTTTGATAGCTTCCTGCTGCTCCTGGCTAGAATAAAAATTTCATGTGATGTTTTGATTCTATCGGAGTGTTGGCTGAGCGTGTCAACGGTACCACCTCTGGATGGATATGATTCTTATCACACAAGTAAACTTACTAATCAGAATGATGGTGTTATAATATATGTCAAATCAGAATTACCTCATATCGTCACCGAACCTTCTATATCTGGCGCTAGTTGTCTGATCTGTAATGTAAAATCTCACAATATCTTAATTTTAGCGTTATATCGCTCTCCCTCCACACGAAATCTTGACAAATTTATTGATAGCTTAGACACTATCCTTGCTCGGACGTCAGTCCAAAAAAATTTAGTGATTATGGGCGACATCAATATTGACATCACTCCGAATGCTGGCTCCCAACAAGCAGATCAGTACCTCAACCTTATTGCTTCACATGGCCTCCTTCCTACACATTTACTCCCAACCCGTATTAACTCCTGTATTGATCATGTAATGTTAAGATCTGACCTTAAAAATACGACTCTGGTTCTGGATACGTATATTACTGATCATAGGCCAACGATTATTAGCATCCAATGTGTAATGTCACTCCCTGTCCCTAAACTTAGTCGCATAGTTGTTGATTATACAGCTGTAATCACAGTCATTTTATCAATGGACTTTACTGAAATATTGGCTATTCAAGACCCAAACAACGCCGCCGAGTCTCTGGTTTCCATCATTAGCTCTGTCATCGCCAATCACTCTAAATCGGTGCACATGTCTTCGAAACGCCGAATCCTGAAACCGTGGATTACAAATGGACTGCTTCGGTGTATTCGAAATAGGGATAACATGGCTCGAACGTTACAGGCAGATCCTGAAAACTTCATTCTTGTGATTACATATAAGCGATACCGTAATTTCTGTAACAAACTTCTCAAAAACTTAAAACACGCATATGAAAGTAATGAGTTCCAAATGGCAAAGAACAACCCTAAAGCTACTTGGAAGGTCATTAAAAAGGTTACTGGAACTAATCTCAATGCTAAATCCCCCAACGAGTTACTAAGAATATCTTCGGATGACAAGTCCTCGGTCAATAAAGTCAACGAGTTTTTTGCCCATGTTGGCAAGAACTTGGCTGACAATTTCTTATCCACCTCGTATACCCCGGAATGTTCTCTCGATGCGCTACCCTCTAATTCGCTAGTGCTTTTACCCACAGATGAAGTGGAGGTCTCGAATCTCATTATTGGGTTACGAACTGATGCTGCGGCAGGTTGGGATGGCATTTCATCGAAAATGTTAAAATCCTGTATGCCCACGATTGTCCCCCCCATTACTCATATCTGCAATCGCTCTATTGCCACAGGCTGTTTTCCTAGGGTTTTCAAAAGGGCTGTTGTTCACCCAATCTTCAAAAATGGGGACAGACACAGTGTAGATAATTATAGACCGATCTCAGTCTTGCCTGCCATTTCTAAAATATTAGAAAAGATACTTAATAATCGATTGGTGCACTATCTTGAGTCATATAAATTACTAAGTAATAACCAGTATGGTTTTAGAGGTGGCAGGTCAACTGAAAATGCTGTTGCTGCTTTGGTAGACCATGTGGTATCAAAATTAGATAGTAAAATGAAATGCTTGGCTATCTTCTTAGATCTCTCTAAGGCATTCGACACTGTGTCCGTTCCCCACCTCTTATCTAAGCTGGAAGCTACTGGCATTCGAGGACATGCCTTGAAGGTCTTCCAGGATTACCTCTGTGATAGAACTCAATGCGTTAAAATAAATGATGTTGTCAGTGACACCATTTCATTGAGTTTTGGCGTTCCTCAGGGCTCAATCCTGGGCCCTACCCTATTTCTTATCTACATTAACAACTTATGCAAAATGTCTCTAATGAATTGTTCAATCTTTACTTATGCCGATGATACGGCTCTATTAATTCATGGTAATGACTGGCCTGAAACAGTAAAATACGCGGAACTTGCTCTGAACTCAGTGATGAAGTGGCTGTCTAATAATATCCTAACCTTAAATTTAAATAAAACGGTATACTTACCTTTCTCGTTACTATCCACCAACCTCCCTCCACCGCATTCAATGGTGCTCAGAGCTCACACTTGCTCACTCGGTCTATCTTCTTCACAATGTGGCTGCCCTCAACTCAAGAGGTGTGAGTCTGTCAAGTATCTCGGAGTCTATGTAGATAGTTCTCTGAGCTGGAAACCTCACCTCAGTAATCTCATATCAAGAGTCCGCAAGTGTATATTTATTTTTAAAAAGCTGAGGAATTCCGCGGACCACCTTACGATTAAAACAGTTTATTATGCACTGTGTCAGAGCATAATAAACTACTGCATCACAGTGTGGGGTGGGACTCCCAAGACAATCCTCCTACCTCTTGAGCGCGCACAGAGAGCTGTTCTCAAGGTAATGACCTCGAGGCCTTTTAGGTTTCCCACTACTACTCTCTACACCGAATGTCAGGTTCTTACTGTGAGACAGCTCTTTGTCCTTGGCACTATACTGCGCAAACACCCTTCTGTGGAATATGATCCGAATGCTAACAAAAAGCGTAGACATTTCGAAGTATGCCCAACTCACGGTTGTAGAACGGCCATTGCTCAGCGTCATTTTGGTGTACTGTCTAACCATTTATATAATAAAATAAATAAACTCTGTTCCATTGCTCCCATGTGTCTAAACGAATGCAAAACCGAAGTCACAAAGTGGCTCTTGACATTGACTTACAATAAGACTGAAGATCTACTACAGATATCGATCGCTTAACCAAATGTTATATATATATATTTTATATATAAAATAAAGAAATATGTTCAGAATTATATATATTTATACTGACTTTCATAATACACAGGTTTTCATCATAATATTATCTCTTGCTCACACACATACACAACCATTTATATAGGTAGATAAACAGGATACATCATAGTTGCATTAGCTTTGTAATATATTATTATAATTTAATCATGATGATCTGTGCTCGTCTTACTACTACTGCTGTATGTTCAAATCATAGGCGAGGACGCTGGCACCCTAAACACAAGTTAAATCTTACTTTGGGTGCCAGAGTTCATCGAAAACACTCTGTTTCCTTAGTTGTAATGCCGCATAGTGTTAAGATAAGTGTTTTTCTTGTACAACTGAAGTTAAATAAAAAAAAAATATAAAAAAAAAAAAAAAAATATATGTCCATTATTACGGGTCATATATCACTTTGGATCATCTCTTTGTTGTGTTTTTCATTCAATGGATCGTCTATATGTAGGGACTGGTGGCTCATATACAATTTTTCATGGATTGCTGATTTTTGTGAGGTCGTAAATATTTTTGATCGTCTTTATTTTGTTAACGTTAGCAAGTTCCATTGTTTGTGTGTGTCTGTGTGATAAAATTATATTACCATGTAGTACAACTTCGCCAGTAAACCTAGCTAAGATCACTTACTATCAGTCGTCAAAAACTGTATCATTTTCACGACTGGCAATACTATGTAGTTTCGTTGGTGGAGTAGTAAACCTTTATACAATAATTATACCTAGCTATATAAACCTAAGCTGAGTTTAGCTCTCTGCCTGTTTGTGTTATTTACATTTCACGGGTAAACTAATGCATACCAAGTCGATTTTAATATTATTCGAAATAGAGGTAGCCTGGTAACTGTTATAGGACATTATTTTCATCATATATCGCCTGAATCACAGGATTACCTACGAGTAGTTCAGGCATATGTGTTTTATTTACCTAGTTTGTGATTATGTATTCATAGCTGTTATCATGAAATTGTAAAACTTTGAATAAATTGATTTTGATTTTTGATTTTGATCTTTGACCTCGAGGCGCAGGCAGATAGACTACTTGAGTACTAGATTACTTTTTAGACCAGTAGGTGGCCACTCTGATTGCGGCTTTAATAGCGTTCGCTTTATGTCCTCAAATGTGCAGGAATACGAACAAAGTAAACTAGTTAACTAGACGGAATGTGGTATGATCAATTAGAGTTTTTATTTGTTTTATTTTTTCTCTCAGTTATTTTTAATCATGGTCTGGCTGTTTGAGTAATTTATGCGGCCTACCCCAATGACCTTTCCTTGGTATTGTTCGTCGAATCGTTGAGTTTCTTAAGTTCTGAGTTGCGCTGCGCGATTACTGACAAATGCGTGCACTAACTGGACAGGTCCTCTCAATCTGTGTGGTTCCTTCCTCAAAAGACCATTTCAGACACCAATCCACATGGTCTTCACATGAACTGACCAAAATTCTGATGATGATGTCTAGACTTTATAATAAACTGTGACCTCTGAGTTCGTTTCGGCCTTTCTTCTCAGAGTAGGTAGTAAGATAGGAAACGTCGACCTCATCTAGTTTAAAAAAAAATATGATTGACTTGTGAAAGTGTTTGTACAAACCCACTTACAGAAATAAAATCATTTATCATTAAAAGAAAAAGTTATCTATATGGAATTCAATGTTGTTACATTTTAAGCGACTTCAAAAAGGGAGGTTATATCTTCGTCTGTTCATAAATTTTTTTTATATGTTTGTTCATCGATATTTTCGTCAATTGTGGACCGATTATGAGAATTATGTTTACATTTGGTAGAAGAAACTTGCGCGGTTGTCTCATATCATCATCATCGTTTCAGCCAAAAGACGGACACTGCTGGACGTAAGCCTCTCCCAAGCTCCAAATCTTCGACCGGATTCCATACAAATTTTATTAATTAATTAGTATTGAGTAAGCTTCGATAATACGTATTTAATCAACTTTGTGTATCTTGATGTTATTATACTTCCTGTCATTATTGTTTGCATAGCAAGTAGTGGTATACGAATTGGTGTGAGGTACTATAACTCAAATGTGAAAAATAAAAAACTCTTTTACAAAAAAAAAAACAACGGACATCCAAAAACAAAAACACTATAGTGAAAAGTAAATACAGATCCAAAGACACAGAGTTGCGAAACTAAAGGCTTCTTCAAACAGGCGCGACACATGACGCGAATCGCACGCGACTCATAGGCGCGTGTCGCGCCAGTGTGTAGGAGCCTTAAAGTTATTTTTCACTTTTTAGTGTTTCGTTTTGGAAGTCGGTTTTTTGTTTTTTTTTTTTTTTGTATTTTCTAAGGACAAAATAACGCAGTCATAAATTATTATAATATTGGTTGACTCAAAGAGTTTTGCAACATAGGTTGCGTGAGCTGCATCAAACCTATGAAACTGAATGCAACGTAATTTCGTATGTAGTTTGCTTGATCACAAACTGTTCTCAAAATGGCGAAAGTAATCTTCCTGATAAAACCATGTCGTAGAACCAAAAATTCAAAGACGCGAGAATTACGGCCTTCTCCTTCTCACAGAGAGGAGGCCTCTGTCCCATCAGTCGGAACGTTTACTGATTATGCAGCGTCAAAATCACATTACCCTAACGTTTATTTTTCTTTGTCGTAGAATTGGATCTGGACTATCTGGAGCGGGGCGGAGGGGGTACCCTGACAGTGGGTGGGGCTCCGAGCCTGGAACCAAGTCCAGACAGCCTCGACCTCGTCAAAGTGGTGCTACTTGGGGCCCCAGCTGTTGGGAAGACTAGCATTATACAGGTAATACTTATTTTGATTTGGAAATACGATCTTTCCGTTCCATGGTTATCCGTTTGCTAAAGTTTTATTTTTCAAAATAGATAGGTATTCAATTAATGCGTCTTTCGCAATGCAATCAATGTGGCTATAAGATACTGTCTGGAGATAAAACAATTTTGTTTTATGTCCTGTCATATTTTAAAATATAAAACTGACACATAATTTATTTATGATGAACTAGCTTTTGCCAGCGGCTTCGCCCGCGTGGATGTTGGAAATTATCCCTCGGGAACGGTACATTTTTCCGGGATTAAAAGTATTCTATGTGCTATTCCAGAGTATGATCTATCTCTGTGCTAAATTTCATCCAGATCCGTTAAGCCGTTCTGGCGTTATTGAGTAACAGACATCCAAACATCTTCACAAACTGTCACATAATATTAAGTACCTTGGGTTTATCCAAGTTTACGGTTGACTAGTTAAAAGTTTTTGGCTGGTTAGCAGAAGGACCAACAGCATAACTTTGTCAATAACAGTTAGCTTTGTTATTGATGAAATATACAGTAATAATATACAAAATAGTAACGCTTGCTTCATAGGAAAATACTGCTATGTATGTTATGTTTTCCTCAATGAACTCGTTGAGTGTATCCTACTCGTAGATACTGCGATAAATCTCGAGAGCCTCATGCGGGTTCAGATAGTTTTGCTCTTTGTGAGAGAGAGAAAACAACTATAAACTAAAAATTAATACTATTATCATTACAGTTAGTTACACAGAGGGCACTGGCGGCCCAGTGGCAACGGCTGCGACTTACGAGTTGTACCAAGCAGAACCAAGCAGGCTCTTTATGTGATTTATTTCATCGCCACTGCTCTAAAAACGGTGAAAGAAACCATCGACACAAAAAAAGACGTTTTACATTAGTATAACTTTTTATCGAGCGTAAAACGCAGAAAGTTTCACCACCATCACCATATCCCCTTAGTTAACACCTTTGAAGAGCACAGGGAGCTAATATACCTCATATTTATTCCATCACCAACACAATATAAAAAAAAAATCTTCACACCATAATACCTTCATATTTCGGGAACACGAAAATACCCGAATAAAAGATTTACTGCCGTCAATGGAGCTCACATTCGGATGACTCGCGGTATTTTCCGATTCATTAGTTATGCGTATGATTTTAGGATTTGAGGCGTGAAAAACGGATCCCGCATCACGGCAATTTCCATGATGTAGCTTTCATAAATATGAGGTCTGGGGATGTGGGACGTATCGGTAATAATTACTGAGTGCATTTTATCCGGGTGAACGGGTTTTTATTTCTCGCATGATATATCAGATAGAAAAATAACACTAGTTAACTCTACTCAAAAAGGATGCTCGAGGATAAAAAATACCATTTCAAATATCTAATATTTACTCACTTTCTCGAAATCCAAGTGTATTCGAATACGCTTTGGGATAGGTACAATGTTTCAATTCTTTTTTCTCATGAAAAAAGTGATAGCTTAAATAAAAAAAGACTTTCATATTCAAGGACTCCTAAATGACATTTATCTTGTATAATAAATACAATTTCGTTTTTTTACACCAACAAATGGCTTCTATTAATGTCATACCCTCACTCTTCATTATATAAAAATACGAATACATCTTGATCAAACACAATTCCAAAATGACAGAAAAGATATTACGGCCCTAACACAACGTCATCTTTCATAAACGTTAAGGGTATACCCTGACACTTGATCTATCTGGCGCGTTCTACCAAATTAGCTTCGGTATAGTAGGGATATATTACTCATATTGTATGGGAGGATAGATCGTTAACAATCTGGGGCACAGGTGTAAAACGTCGGGAAACGGAATGTGTAATTACATTATTTGATATTCGGGTAGTGTTTTATGTGATATGATAAGTTTTTACTACTAGTTTATCTAGATGATGTGATAGTTGTCGGGCTTACGTATCGTTATACGTAAGCCCGATGAAGTTTTTGGGTTGTGTGACGTACCTATATGTATAATCAATTCTGGAATATCTTTTGTGTTGTGTGATACATGAATATAAGTTTATCTTTTCTTATACCATACAAGCAAGTTTTAGTATTCATGTTTTCAGATAATAATAAAGGTTGTTTTTTTAGAGGCGGAGAACTTTAAATTGAAATATAGGACAGTTAAAAATGATTTAAATATCTTCATAGATATTTAACCAATTTCATAATTGGTTTTATTTGACAGATAATTTTATGGCATTCATGTTTGAATATGATTTCGGACATGTTGCCGTCGCAGCTGGCGCGTACACGGCGTAATTTGGAGGTTAAATTTTCACACACTCTTCACAGTAAATCGGGCAATAATGCGTCGAATGTTGGCATCCAAGTACTCGATTGTTTCTGGTTTATCAGCGTAAATATGCGACTACATATCTTCAGAGAAAATACTGTAATGGCGTCAAATCGCACGAAAGATGATTTTACCATTCCTGAAATTAGTTTTTCGTCAAATGTTTCTTTCCCAAAAAAAATATCTGTCAAATAAAGACAATTTCATTGATATGAAAAACATTTCTCTGTTTTTTTTTTTGAATGTATTGTTCTTCGCCTCAAAAAAAAAAAAACACATGAAATTTCAACATAGTAACAGATATTAAATCCCAATTGAAAACAATGAACACAATATTACTTTTGCGAAAAACACTATTCACTACAAAAGACTGTATCCATTGATCTAAATCAAAAACCAAATATTCCACACTGTCTTTCACGTCGACACGTTGATTGATTCAATCATTTTCCATTTGCTTGTATTATCTTGTCCTTGTTGTATTATGTGTATAAAATAAACATGCAATACATGGAGCTCGCTCAACAGGGGAACAGAAAACAATACGTCAAAATGATTGATTGTGTATCTAACATTACTTTTTTCTCGAATTATGTGCCGTTGTTAATGTATCGTTATTCACGTGTCTCAGTATTTTTGTTACAATGTCATGTTCTTGTGTCATTTGTAATTTGTCAAGACTGTGTTTTGTTACAACATTAGCATTATAATAATAATATCCTGGGACATTTCACACACGGTCATCTGATCCCAAACTAAGCAGAGCTTGTACTATGGAAACCAGATAACTGATATACTACATATACTACTTTTTTTTTGTGAATACATACTAATATACATAATTACACCCAGACTGCTACACAAATGTTTGTCCTGGATGGGAATCGAACCCACGACCTGCGGCATGATAGGTGGTATCTGTAGTGTTTGTAGATTATATTATATAGTCCTGTCGTCTCATGCGTACACGCCGCGCGCTATAGTATGGTGGGGGAGCGGGGCGTGCTCCCCCTCCCTCACTCATTTTGCCTGGAACCACGAAGCTGGACGGACGCGCGTGCGGCGAGTTAGGCAGTGAGCCGATATCAAGTTAAGTGCACGAACAGTACATTTTGGCGACGAGTATTGTAAGTACTGTGTTTTCTTTTTTTCTGATTAAAAAAATGCGAAATTGTCAACGTTTATTTTTCTAGTAAGGAAAGGTTAGAAAGAAAACCTAATATTAGGTGCAAGTTCATAATAATTTAACGTGGGTTATTTACTTCAACAAAACTTTGCTTTGTCGTTGTGGATAATTAACTTTTGCGGGAAGAAGGACATGAGTTAAATATTTATAATATACGTTGATGATAATGCATAACTTGGTCATTTTTATTTATATAAACGTGGGTAGTATCATATAGTTTTAAACATTTTTATTTTATCATGTGATAAGATCATGTTAAAACGTAAAAGGGAGTTGTTACGTAACTATGTAAACAATACCATCTAACGTCTACATTTTGTAGCTTATATAAACATTATTCGAATTACATTTTAACAAATATAGTGCTAAGTGGAAACAAACAACAACAAAAATGGTAGTTATGTATAATACAGGCATACCAATAATAAACATACAGTTAATTAGGATATTATAAATCTGTAGTTATTCTACCTACCCACTATTCTATCGGGTTCGAGCCCGATTAAATCTGCTGATTTTTGATTATCATAACAATTAGTATTTATTATTTGAAATATGTTTTTATCGTAATTAGTTAAATACAGAGTATATGATGTCTGTTGCTTAAAACTTGAAAAGATGATGGTTTTAATGTAGAACAAAACGGTTGATGCCGTATTGTTTACATATTTCGAGTGATAAGGTGTTGATTGATGGGTTGAATTATTCTATTGATTGCGGTTACATTGCGGTCATAGGGAAGTTAGTCAGAACGGATGATGCCCGTTCATGACTAGAAGTGTTATGATCAGTAATGATTGAAGCTTTCTTAAAGGTTAGTCAGAACGGATGATGCCCGTTCATGACTAGGTAGAAGTATTATGATGAATTATGTTGGTCAGAACGGATGATGCCGGGTTCATGACTAGAAGCATTAGGATGAGTGATGATGGAAGCCTTCTTAAAAGTTGATCAGAATGGATGATGCCCTTTCATGACTAAAAGTATTATGGTGAATGTTGTTGGTCAGAACGGATGATGCCCGTTCATGACCAGAAGTATTATGATAAGTGATGATGGAAGTGGATGATGCCCTTTCATGACTAAAAGTATTATGGTGAATGTTGTTGGTCAGAACGGATGATGCCCGTTCATGACCAGAAGTATTATGATAAGTGATGATGGAAGCTTTCATAAATGTGTTTTCCGAAGTCATAGAACGGATGGTGCCCGTTTTGTGACCTATTTTGTTATTTACAGGTAACAATGGCAAACCTAACGTTAGAAAAATTTGAGTGCGAGGGTGAGGTGACATCCGTGTGCGTAAGATGGGGACGATGGAAAAGAAGCTTGTACGTATACCTAGAAGCTGCAAATGTTACTACACCAAGTCAGAAGCGAGCAAGTCTCTTACATTGGGGTGGACCAGAATTACAAGAAATATTCTATAACATTACTGACGAAGCCGCAACGAATACCTCAGAAGCTGAAACAGACGTTTTTAAAATGGCAATTAAGAAACTGGATGAGTATTTTGCACCCAAACAAAGTAAACGATTTGAAAGGCACGTGTTTAGATTAATAAAGCAGGAAGAAAACGAGAAGTTTGAAAAATTCGTTGTCCGGTTGCGGCAACAAGCTGCTAAATGCCAATTCGTTGATGTAGACGACCAGCTCCTGGATCAGATTACTGACAGATGCAGTTCAGAAGAATTAAGGAAGAAAATCTTAAAAAATGGAGATAAAATGACTCTTGAAGATGTTATAGCTGAAGCAAATGCGTTAGAAGTAATAGACAGACAATTAGAAGATTTTAGTCAAAAACAGAAAAGAAATCAAGACGTAAATCAAGTGGAAGGTAACAGTAAGAATAAAAATCAAAAAGGAAAAAGAGAATGTTTTCGATGTGGCGGGTGGAATCACTTAGCATACGATGAGAAATGTCCAGCAAGGGGAAAGAAGTGCACAAAATGTGGAAGAATCGGGCATTTCAAACTGCAGTGCAAGACAAACCCGCTAAAAAGGAAACTAGAAGAAGATGCAAAACAAACACGCAATAAAGATACAAAGAAATTCAAGAGACCGCGAAAAGATACTAACAACATAGACGAACAAAAAAATAGTAATTCAGATGAAGAAATTGATTATGTGTTTAACATGAACAACGATGATATTGTAATCTGTAAAATAGGAGGCGTGGAAATCGACATGTTGATTGATTCCGGCTTTTTTTTTGGATGGGAGATCATCAAATAACTTCTCCCGCTCTGGGTGGAGCGGAAGGGCGTGTCAGACTTTTACTGACTAAAACCCACCCGTGTTCCTTCAGTTGCCTATGCCAGGGCCACGGTATCTTTTTCAAACAACCCGCGACCCCAGCGGCATTGGCCCTATTGGACCCCATCTTTTGCTGACATCTCTTTGAGGCGCGCGTGGAACACAACGCGCCGTCGACCCGGGCCTGGTCCTCACCGGACGGCGAGCTACCCACTACTCACCGTCCGCAAGCCCGCGCCTACGGTGGCCGGGAATCGGCTATCAATTCCCGCCGCCCAGGGCGTCTCCTGCGGCGACTGAGGGCGTGAGGCTGCCTCTCCCTCACGCGTTCCGCCTCCTCCTTCGCGAGCATTACCGCTTCGCAGAAGGAGGTGACGGCCTCCCATGCACTCTCGCTCCGCACCATGGCCTGGACCAGGCTCGGACGCGAGAGATCGCCGCCGCCGATCGCCTCCGTGAGAACACGGCGGTGCTCTGCCCAAGCCGGGCAGACCTCCACTGTATGCTCCACCGTGTCCTCTGGGCGATCCACACAATGGTGACACCCGGGCGTTTCCTCCCGCCTTATGCGAAACAGGAACCTCCCGAAACAACCGTGTCCGGTGAGGACCTGCGTCAGGCGGAAGGTGAGGACGCCGTGGCGCCTCTCTAACCACTCCTCAAAGAGGGGACTTATCGCCGCAATTGTGGCGTGCCCAGATTGATTCCGGCTGCAAGTACAATTTGATTACAAGTAAATCTTGGAGTGTTATGAAGAGAAATAAGATAAAAGTAATGGAACAAACACAAAATCCAAGAAAAAGATTTTATGCATATGGATCCGATTCCCCTCTAAAGTTATTAGGAGCTTTTAAATCTTCAATAGAACTTGCAGGAAAAACTCAGCATTCAATTTTCTACGTAGTTGAAAATGGCACTAGAAATTTATTAGGAAAAGAGACAGCCTTGGCATTAGGAGTACTAAGGATTGGTGTAGCAGTAAATGAGATACGAAGTAAAGTATTTCCAAAATTCAAAAATGTTCTAATACACATTCCAATAGACGATAAAGTAAAACCGATTGCACAGCCTTATAGACGTATACCAATTCCTCTAGAAGGCAAAGTTAATGCTAAAATAAATGAACTTCTTGAAAAAGACATAATTCCTAACTTCCTAAATTCCTAACTTAGCTACAAAAACAGAACCTCTTAAACAATTGCTTCGTAATAAATTTGGTAGAAACGCTGACATACGTGAGTTGTGGGGAGAGAGTCAGCAAGCTTCTTTTAACTCTTTAAAAGTTGACCTTGCTGACATATCCGACTTGGGCTATTATAACGTACAAGATAGAACACTTGTATTTGCCGATGCAAGTCCGGTTGCTATAGGTGCTGTTCTAGTACAGGAAAATGATTCTGGACCACGTGTTATTGCATTTGGAAATAAAACTCTTACCGATTGCGAACGCCGCTATTGTCAGACTGAAAAGAGGCATTAGCACTGGTATGGGCGGTAGAACACTTTCACATGTTCCTTTACGGAAAAGAATTCGACTTGGTGACTGATCACAAGCCCCTAGAAGTGATATTTAGTCCAAAGTCAAAACCGTGTGCGAGAATCGAAAGATGGATGCTCCGGTTACAATCATACCAGTATAAGGTTATTTATCGCCCGGGAAAAAACAACATTGCTGATCCTCTTTCTAGACTATGTAAACTCACCCCGGAAAATAGTGCCCCAAATGTCGATTATGTACAAAACATAATCGAGCATGTTAGACCCATAGCGGTATCATTGAGTGATATTGAGCGTTCTTCTAATGAAGACCTAGAAATTCAAAAAGTTAAAGAAGGTGTTCATGAGTGCAAGTGGGATGCAGCTGTAAAATGTTACAAGCTGATTGAAAATGAACTCTGCTTTCACGAAGGAATTCTACTCAGAGGAACTAAAATCGTTATACCAAAAGTATTGCGAAACAGAGTACTATCAGCGGCGCATGAGGGACACCCAGGTATCGTGGCAATGAAAGCGAGACTCAGAACAAAAGTGTGGTGGCCTAGATACGACCAAGATGTGGAGAGGATGGTTAAATCATGTAAAGGATGCACACTCGTGTCTGTACCTAATGCACCACACCCTTTGAAAAGAAGAGAATTGCCATCACACCCATGGGTTGATATTGCAATCGATCTTTTAGGACCATTACCATCCAACGACTATCTTTTGGTAGTAGTCGATTATTACTCTAGATATCAAGAAATAAAGATTTGTCGAGATATATCCAGTAAGGAAATGATAAAACTCCTGAGGGAAATTTTCAGTAGGCTCGGGTATCCAGTTTCCTTAATGGCAGATAACGGAAAACAGTTTGTTAGTGAACAATTTAAGTCATTTTGTAAGGAAAATGACATAAAATTATATCACTCTGTTCCGTACTGGCCGCAACAAAATGGAGAAGTCGAGCGCCAGAACAGAAGTATACTGAAACGACTACGAATATGCCAGGCTGAAAATAAAATTCACTGGAGAGAATCGTTAGTCGATTATCTGACTATGTACAATAATACCCCCCATACAGTCACAGGAAAAACACCAGCAGAGTTGTTCTTCCAGAGGAAAATCAGGGATAAAATACCTATGATCGATGACGTTGAGCATAGGAATGATGACATGGACTTACGAGACAAGGACAGAGAACAGAAGGAAAGAGGGAGAGAGTACGCGGACAGAAGAAGGAAAGCACAAGATATTGACCTAGAACCAGGAGAGAAAGTATATATCAAAGATATGAATAAAGCAAATAAACTTAGTACAAATTTTGAACCAACACAATATACAGTTAAATCACGAATGGGAGGCGATGTTGAGGTAGAAAACGAGGAAACAGGACAACGTTTGAGACGAAATATAGTACACCTAAAAAAGGTAGAAGGAGAATGGAAAGTTATAAGAGAGGACGAAACAGAAGTTCCAGAAAGAGAAGAAGAGGACTAGAAGAATTATAGTTTAAGAAGTAATAAATTAGAAGCACGAACTTGCTAACGAAGAATAAATTACTAAAATAGATGAAAATCTGATGTTATGATTTAGGCTATGCTTAAAATTAAGAACTAGGAAGCATGATGTTAGTTATAGTTGATAAATTGTCATTAGAAAAGCGAAGGAAGTTAGGAACAGGAACAAGCGAAGTGTTATGAGGTTAAATGTTAATAATAAAAGATTAATTGGGAAGTGAAGGAAGTATTAAATTAGTTAGTTATTACAAAGTGTTTGTTAAAACCAGAATATTGGAAAGATTGTTGATGCTCTTAATGTTATGCTGAATCGTAAACTTTAGTTGATTATGATATTTGGAAAGTTAATGGAAAAGGTAATGAAAAAGGTTGATCAAAATAGTTTTAAACTAAAGAGTACATTACCTTTGTGATGTCAATTAAAATGTAGAAGGTTGTTATGATGCTCAAATGAAGATGTTACTAAATATAATAAAAGTTATTATGCTATCTAAAACTTTCATTAAAATAAGGAAGAGATGTAGTGTTTGTAGATTATATTATATAGTCCTGTCGTCTCATGCGTACACGCCGCGCGCTATAGTATGGTGGGGGAGCGGGGCGTGCTCCCCCTCCCTCACTCATTTTGCCTGGAACCACGAAGCTGGACGGACGCGCGTGCGGCGAGTTAGGCAGTGAGCCGATATCAAGTTAAGTGCACGAACAGTACAGTATCTTAACCAACCATGCCAACTGGCCTGTCATTAAATGAGAGAGAGCGACTACAGTTAAATTATATGATGTTATTGTACGACATACTTAACAATCAATTTGACTGTCCGCAGCTGATCAGCAAAATACACTTTAACCTTCCACTCAGGCGTACCCGATATACCACTTTCCTATCAGTACCAACAGCCTCCCCTAATTATCTAAAGATGTCACTATTTTTGCGTCTACCTGCATTATATAATGATAAATTCCCATTTCTGGACCCATTTAATACCACACGAAACAAGGAGATTATCCAAATCCTCCATCAAACGTCGCTTACTCAGCTAACTAAGTAATGCCAGTTTAGTCATATGTACGAACACACACACACACACACACACCTCATCATATCACACCCATTTACAGCACCTACACCGCCGCACAGATACACGTACGCACACTCTATAAATATTAACAATTATGCCACTCGTGTATTTCTTCATTTCTGTGTACTTCGTAATTGGCGTAATGTTTGGAATAATAATTTTGTAATACTTACTGTCAGCTGTGAAGCTACCATAAAATAAATAAATAAATAAAGTAATAATATTTTAGACCATCTTTTCCATAAAAAAACTAATTAAGATGTTGAGACAAAAACTTCACGCCCCATTTCAATTGAATAAGAAGAAAACTATAAATAACTTTAAAGCTCGTTTAAAAATAATGAGAGACGAGGCAAGGGGAGAAAATGAACACGTTAGAGCTTTATTGCTTGTTCACTCAACACGTGCTACAGGCGCTTCAAATGTGATGAGTTCCAATATTGCACTACGCTACGATAACGAGCATTGTTAACCTCCTCCACTTTTAAAATGGCGAGAAAATCTACCAGGAGCTGTGAAAGGGGATGGAGGTAAAGAGGTTATTGTCGAGCCATAAACGATCGACTAGCAGTACTTAAGGGAGGGTAAAGTTATGTTTAAAACTTTTAACCTTCGTGTGGCTTAAGTGGCGCGTGTAAGTGAGCTATTGAATAGTTTTGTCCGGAATAAAGTTGGTATTAAATTGAAGTTTACTGCAGTCTGTTTTGAGGATATTTCAAAACCTCATTATTAGGATTTCTTAGATGTGTTAAGCCAGTGCAATATTTGATCATTTTACCTTAACATAACATCACAACAGAATGAATTGTTCATAGTTAAACGAAAAGGATCCAACCCCCATTAGATGTAATTTACATCTAATGGGGGTTGGATCCTTTTCGTTTAACTATGGACAATTCAAATGTTAATCGCAATAGATTGGACAATATCTTATCACACTTCAGGTTTTCTGAAACTGCTTTAGGAGGTTCCTGTTCCGGATAAGGCGGGAGGAAACGCCTGAGTGTTACCATTGTGTGGATCGCCCGGAGGACACGGTGGAGCATACGGTGGAGGTCTGCCCGGCTTGGGCAGAGCACCGCCGCGTCCTCGCGGAGGCGATCGGCGGCGGCGATCTCTCGCGTCCGGCCCTGGTACAGGCCATGGTATGGAGCGAGACTGCATGGGAAGCGTCACTTCCTTGTGCAGCACTAGCTGAAGGGCTCCGCTAGGGCCGATGCCCGCCAGGGTTGCGGGTTGTTCGAAAGAGTTACCGTGGCCCTGGCACAGGCAACTGAAGGAACATAGGTGGATTTTAGTCAGTAGAAGTCTGGCACGCCCTCCCGTTCCACCCAGAGCAGGAGAAGTTATTTGATGATTTACCATCCACAAAAAAAAAAAAATAAAGGTTTTCTGAAACGGGAAAATCTCTCGAGAAATCTATCAGGTTAGGTTAAGTCTATCAAGTTAGGTTTCCGTTTCCAAAAGACGTAGGCGACGTTTTTCTTTTTTTCCAAAACTTTCCTCAGTCGCCACGTAATGCAATATGACATTATCAGATATACATACATACATAACATTTGTAACAGCTCATCAGTTATTCTATGAATATTTTACTTCAGAGTAAAATTGAGACTACCGTATGTATACGACAGCGCTCGGGTTATCCTTAATTAACTTTTCACAAGATATATTTTGGTGAATTCGATTTATACTGAATTAAAAATGGATACCGGTGAATTCGGTTAATATTAAAATTGGAAGAAACTCGTTCGCCTACGAAGATGAAATATAATTTTGTTTCATAATATTATTTTTCATAACGAATAATAATAATGATCGCTAGAGGTATTTCTATATTTTAGGATTACTTATGTGTTGTGTTTTATTTCTCTGAATGTTATCAAAATCTTCGTTCTGGTTTTCAATTGATTTGAATTTAATGAAATATCTATCACATATGCATATACACATAAAATAAACTCTCGCCTTTTTTCCAGGGGGTAGGCAGAAACTACAGAATGCCACCTGCTACGATCCTGACATACTGTTTTTGCTTCGTTTACGTTCATACATCTGGTCATACGACTACCTTTCTGAAGAACGCTTTAAACGTCAGCAAAATATTTATTACCCATTTTAATCTTTGAACCTCATGTAACTTCTGTTCGTGAAATTAAGAGCCTATACTACCTCAAACGGCTTAACATGATCCTCCGTTGTCTCGAAAATACTACAGCAGTAATTATGAAATAAATATATGGTAAAGTTGAAAATTAATGTTACGTACTATATTGGACGAAAACACGATTTCATAAAATTTTCTCGATAGAAAAAAATGCCAAAATTACCTCTAAACCGAACAATAAACCGCTGGCATTCAAAAAATACTTACATTACTTGTCATAGTAACAAGTTCTGTACTTATGGGTAACCTGACAAAGTAACTTCAGTATACACACGGGTACTAAGGCAACATAAAATACAGCAGGTTTATATTCCCGAACTGTCATGAAAGTTGTACTACAACTGCAGTTCTCTTTACCTCCACAACACCTGCTCGCCTGGTTGATAGCATTGCTGTTGGTTTTGCTTTGAATAACTTTGTTGTGTTGCGAGCTGTTACAAAGTGGAATTTTGCTTTAGAGTTCTCGTAGTTGTCGAGATTTCCTTTTGTAGGAGAAAATTGTTCCGATTGAATGGGTCTCAGTGGAATGAATTGTTTGAATCTAGAAACTAGAAAAAAAATATTTTTTTTCTTTATTTATTTACAAGCTTTTGCCTGCGGCTTGGCATGTGCGGATGTCGGAAAATATGCCACGAGAAAGTACTGCTGAGATTAAAGTATCCTGTGTTTTAATTCTGGTTATAAACTACCTACTTGTGTGCAAAAGCAGAATGCCCAAAAATGTATGGGCAATATACTCAGTCTAAATGATTTGATTTGATTTGATTTAGAAAAAAAAACTTATGTGGGGCATGAATTGTTGTACGTATAGATAACAATGAAAAACTTTCATTATTACTATTTCTTTCTTCTTTTTTATGAAATCATTTTCTTTAAAAAAATATCCCCATGATTGGCTATGTATTCTTATTTTTAATAATATATAATTTTATTGCTTTTTGCATGTAAATTACGTTGGTTAGCAAAATGTAGTATAAACAAAGACATTTAAAAAAGCAAAGGTATATACATATTATTTTTTACAAAAAAAAAAAAAAAAAACTGAAATACATCGCTGTTACATATTGTCGTGATCAACTAAGAAAAAATCTAGGAAACTAATGCATAGTGGCTTAATGCCTAGCATAGGCGAGATAATATAACATGCTAATTATATGCGCACATCTTTTTTATTATACATGAGGTACCCTGTCTGGGTAGGGTTCACGATATACATTAATGAGGGCTGCTGCGATTCTAAAGTCACTCAATGCATTCGTCGTAGTATTGTTGAAATAAGTGTTATAGCACTGTCAAGTGTCAGTGCTTAATCGGTTCACTGACGGCAAACAAGACACTATAGAAGTTTTAATGTTATGATATCTATAGACGTCAAACGCCCGCGAAAGCGACTAACTGACTTTCGTTTCTTTGTTTGGATTGTTATGCATGGTGCTGTGGCGGCATCTATATTGCCACATGCGAACTACGCATCACACTGACGTCATGCAAAATCCTGCATCGCGCAATCAGAGTTCACCGCGTGACTAGCATATATACAACGTCCCAACATCAATCGTTGGACAGTAGCCCACCAGACATGACAGCAGTCTGGTCGGGGGATGATCCTCCCTTTTCTATGGATGATGAGTGAACTTTACACCCTGTTCCTCATATCTCTATAGTGCACTACCTACATATATCTTATTGACCATAGGAAACTCATTCTCTCTTGCCACTTTGTGCACACTGTGGTGATCATAGTGATTACTTTGAGATAAACTAATTTCACATTTGATACCTACCATATACTATCGTACATTTAAGTTTTTTTTTTAATCGACGATGGGTTGTTATTTTGGGCATTCGCCTTTCATCAAAATCGTTCACCCGTTTTTGCGTGATGGAATAATAAACATACACTCGTTCACGTTTATAATATTTGTAATTGTTTCTCAATACAGTTGTATACACTTCACAGCTAAAGAAAAGCTCACAGATATTGTTTATTTTATCAACAGCAGACCTGTAGGTAAAATAATGGGAGAGTAGGATAGAACGAACCAATAATTAAAAAAAAAAAAAAAGATTTTACAAAAAAAAAAGAAAAGCAACTGAGTTTCAAAAAACACAACAAAGTGAAAAATAACTTTAATTTCGGAAGTCGGTGTCTTTGGATCTTTATTTTAATTTTTGCCACTGACTTCGGAAATTAAAGTTATTTTTCACATTGTAATGTTTGTTTTTTTTTTTGAAGACGGTTTTTTTAAGTTTTCTATTTTTCACTTTTTAGGTAAGGTACCTAAGCCAATCCGTATACCACTACTTGCTACGTAAAAAAAAATGACAGGAAGCATTATAACATCATAAAGATACTTAAAGTGGATTAAATACGTGTTAACGAAGCTACCACCGTGCAAGCTTCTACTACATGAAAAAAGAATTTTCAAAATCGGTCCACAGTTGACGATAATATAGATGAACAAAAAAAGAAACCTCCTTTTTTAAGTCGGTTACAACTGCTTTGAAAATAACGCTCATATTTTTAGAAATTGATAAACCTAAAATGTCTAACTACTTAGTAAGTATGATATGAGAAAGCTATAAATATTTTCTTGGCATAAATTAATTTTGGAACGATATCATTTGTTGGGAACTAATTAAAGGCGATCATTGATTATGCTTATGACACATATTTTCAACAGACTATAAAGCTAGACATTAATAAGTAGATGTATACCTGTCCCACTCAAGCTTTTCTTTTAACTGTTTACAGCCTTTTAGTTTTTCTCGTTTGGGAATATTTTAATATTATTAAAGTCCTATATTAAATGTATATGTGTATAGTATAGAATAGGATATAGGATTATTATTTAATAACTCCATATTTTGCGGTCCCCTATTTTATTTCAAGGTTCTTACAAACAGGACCAAACTTAAGGTAAACAAATAGCTCTGATAAAACAGCAGCTTTTACGCCTTGTGCTTCTCTAAGGAGCAATAGCGAACATCTTGCCTACCTAACTGCCAAACTTATAGCCATTCATGGCGGGTCGTCAGCCTGATAATGACATATCCGGGCAAGGTGAAGCACAGCTTATACGGTGATTAATGAATCCGACCCAAATCCATCTTAGTCACTTTACAAAACCCCTTTTATAAAATACCATTTTCTTTGTTCGCAGCAATTCGTGTGGAGCGATTTCTCAGAGGAATACGTGCCAACCGACCGTAAGCACACGTTCTACCCTTCGGTGATAATCAACGAGCACCTTTATGAAGTCAAAATCACAGACGTACCAGTAATACCTTACTTCCCAATAAACTCTTATTACGAATGGGCTCACTACCGGTTCTACGGGCTAAGAAGTGCCACGGCCTATATTCTAGTCTTCGATTTATCTAACGTTGAAACTTTCCAGTATATACGAACTTTGAGAGACCAAATGGTTGAAAGTCGGGACATGAGAAACGTTCCAGTGTTAGTTGTCGGCAATAAGCAGGATCTACTTTGTAGTAATACTCCATCCGCGGCTAGTGGACTTCAGCAACTTGCTATAGCAGAAAGTGCTTGCGGAGATTCAAGAGAGAAGAGAAGAAATATTGTGAACTTAGTTCGTAAACACTGGAAATGTGGATACGTGGAGTGTTCAGCAAAGTATAATTGGAGGGTCATAGCTGTGTTCAAAGAGCTGATGGAAATGATTGATGCTCTTGAATGGAGTGGAGGTGGAAGGAGCTCGGAGCCTCCTCCAGACTCCTCAGCAGGTGGAAGTACACAAGAGACTCGGTGCGTGATTGCTTAGCAATACTAATTACTTTGATGTAGCCTCGATTATTTTAAAAGAACCGAAAAACTCTAACGAAGTCTTTACAAGATTACTTTGTCCCATGAATCTTTGTTTATCTAATCCGATTTAATTAAGCAACAGAGGCTACGAGACCCAGCGGGACTTTTATCTATTTTAAGGTGTTCTAATTGACCATTCTGTACTCGAGCTTCCAGAACGTTCCGTAGATTCATCAATTCAGAAACTTGCACTTGTAAAACTTTAGCTGACGAACTTCATTTATGCAAAATCCAATCTAACCCTCGTAAAATGGTCCATATTTCATATAACTTCGACTAAATCTGAAAGCTGAGCTTCTCTTCTCTTACGGTTTCTTTTTTGAATTTTTCATTCTTTGCTTGCTTATTTTTACTTTGTTTTGTATCTATAAGCTCAGATACTTGAGCGAAATTGACGAGTACTTATTATATTGATATTTGTTGATCTTTCTTAAGATTCATAAAAGTGATAGAATTTTCTCTGTAAGATTTGTTATTTCTTTTAAATGGGTTCTATTAAAATAATCGAGTATATTTCACGTCTAGACGCACAGAATTTAGGAGTTAATGAATGCTGTTAATATGCGAATGTTTAATGTTTCCAAATGGTTGTAGTTAATAATGTTGTGTAATTCCGTATTCTGTGTTCACATTGCAGAAATCTGTTTAATAATTCATTCTGATGATATACTAGCAAATGAAGCAGTATTAATCAGTAAGTAATTCCTGGAATTGTTGGACAATCCCTGAGTAATGATCATACGAACATAAATTATTAATAATAGCACATTGATCCACTCTGAAACCAATACAGATTTAATGAAACCGTAATAAATGATATATATATATTACAGAAAGAACCGCTTTCACGAACAAATTCGTACTGGACAAATTCAAATTATGCCAATTATAACATCGGGGGAATGAAATACAACTTTTTGCTTATCTGGAAATTGATTGCCGTCATTATATCGCTATTTATATCTCGTCGATATTTCCAAAAATAAGTTGTTTTTGCTATCTGTAAGTTATTTTTAGTTAATGACTGTAATAGTTTCATAAATACCTTTAAAATGTCCTTAAGTTTCCTCAGTGTTATTGAATTTATTGATTAAACACCAGAAAAATTCAATTATGTCGGGCTTTGCATCCAATAGTGTCACTGTAATTACATTTATGTCATGAAACGAAATTGATATTGGTAAAACCGATCAAACAATCGTGTAATTATTTGCTGTTGGTGCCGTGTTTGTTAAAATGAGTGGACATTCATCATTGAACTTTATTTTAAGAGACATGTATTTTGCTTCATATTTATAGCCAATAACACCTGCGAAAATAAATCATATAAAAGTATCTTTTTTAGACTTAAAACAAATTGAAAATGCTCCAGTTTCTTGTAACAAAATTCTCTTGTATCAAAATTTTCTCTACGATATTTTTGTATCAAAATTTCACCAGCCCACAATTTGCCCTTCAAACAATATGTAAGCTTTAAACTTATATTCGTGTATTAAATTTATTTCAGGGTACTTTTACACTTTTCTACTAACACTTCTACGTCTAGTTATTGATTAGAATCTTGACATACCTACCTGTAAGTTGTGAATATTGAGTGTACAATTTGATATATTTAATCATGTTTAACCGACTCATTAAGAAAAACGAGAGATTAATTTTCATGACTGTATTTACGGTTGCTTGTTTCTACGTCAAATGGTCTATTTGTATTCTTCAAATATGTATCCTACCTTACCTTACCTTTGTGTACCTTTTGTTTTACTCTTATCTGTTTATCTTTTTATCAGAAAAGTAGTAAATTTTTTCATCTTATTCTACCTCTTCATTCATTCCATGAGTTTGAATATTTCAGTGCACATCTTATTCAGAATTTTTCTAGACCTAGTTACTTACTCTGTGTTGTGCTTCTTACCTACGTGCTTCCTGTCGTTGTTTATAGAATATTTCTTTATTAGTATTAGTACCAATCCAAACGTTGTATAAAGAATCTATTTACAATTCGTTGCGTTTTATAGTTGTTAGAATATTTTGTACAATTTTATCAAATGTTCGAGTTGATGTTAAAATGAGAAACGCTATCTGAAATTCGTATCTTAGAAACTTTACAGAAAAATGCGACAAGTATAATTTTAATAAAATAAAAGACCTTACAAGGGCTGGGTTTTACCTTGGCCAGAGGCTAAGCATTGCCATACAACGTAGCAATTCCGCCAGTCTCTTGAGTACATTACCAGTCGACAGCGCTGCGGATGAGTTTTTCGGCGCTATATTTTAGTTTGTTAATAGTTTTAGTTAAGTTGGACATTATATTTTTAATAATTATGCAAACAAACTAAAAAAGAAGAATTCGTAAAACAACATAGGCAAAAATTTGGGTAACAAAAATTGATTTCTTAAAAAAAAAATGAAATATGCATCTTTTTTGATGTGTTAATAAATTTATAACAATAAAATCGGTTAACAAATAAAATTTCAGAAATGAATCAACTGCTATGCTCACGAAATTGGAATTGTGATAACCATAAATTAAAAGCTAGCGTTTCTCACTTTTATAAAAAACTTTAAAATATCATTTTTATTACCACATATTGTATAAAGTTGCTGTGTGAGAATATTATAGGCTAGATAGTAACTAGTTATTTATTGTTAACTACATATTATAATTATTAGAAAAGTGAGGAATTAGTAAACAGAATAAAAAATATATGTGAGTTAGTTATTTATAATTTTCATGTCTAAATAAACGTATTGTTTTAAAAGTTTTTAAGTATTTACTTAGATTTGAGTTTATGATAAAACATTTTAATGGACATCATATTTTTGGTATCATCTAGTCAGTTTTAGCCAAAGATTTAAATCGATAGATTCACCGCACCGCCGTCATTAGATGATCTTTGTTCTCTTTCGTTGACAGTGACATTTGGATAGTACTGTCTCGCTCATTCATACTGAAAATCACATCTATTTTTCCATTCGGGACGTGTAAGCTCACTCTTCCAAATATGAACAATTTTACCTCTTCCTAAGTACAGTGAAGGCAAATCTAACGTTTTAAATCTTTGGTTTTAGTCAAGTTTCGATAAAACCAATGATAATTTCATGAATGTTCATAGTGGCCAAATTGTAAATGATTGCAGTGTGACTCGTAAAAAGTAAGTAACTCTAGGTATCGTTATACAATTGTTACACGGTGCAATAAAACGTTGTGAACGATTTTAATGTGTCTTCTCATTTTACTGAAACCCTGGTAACTAGGTTATGACAGAAGCCAGATGGTAAGTAGTACAGTCACGAACCCAGATTGTTGAGCCACTAACTTATCATCTTAACTTGGTTGTGTTACACGAATGCCGCCCGTGAAATTTGACATGTGACATTTCAATAACGAAAAACGAGCGGCATTCGTGTAACACAACTATAGTTGCAAAACTTCTGAAAAATTCTGAATTTTTCCGGAATACTTCTGGGAAAGTTTCTTTAAATCAGAATTATTCAAAATGAATTTAATTAAGATTGTAATTTTTTTTGCTGAAAAATCGTATTTTGCATCGATCGTCGATCGCCGCCGCCGCTACCCCTCTATGCGCTAGCCGCTGCCGCCGCGCCGCGCACGCCCGACTGCCAAGTGCCACGAGTCGTGCGTGCACAGGCTATGGCGGTGCGGGGTGCGGTAAGAGGGGAGATGCTCCCCGGAGAAGTTTTCCCCCCGCGAGAAAGATTTGTACCCCGCAATCGAATGTTTCTGCCGAATATTTCGCCCGAATAATTCAATGGGAATAAACGTTGAAATATTCCCAAAGTTTCGGAATATTTAGGAATACTTCCGAAGTATTCGACGGGAATGATTCGGAATTTTTCCCGCCAGCATCTATAAACACAACCAAGTTAAGATGATAAGCTAGTGGCTCAACAATCCTGGTTCGTGACTGTACATTAACAAAACATAACATCACGTCTGTAATCCCCGAAGGGTTAGGCCAAAGTGCACTTTTAGTACACCTACATTTCGCCAGATGCTTAAGAGGCAGGAGAAGTGTCAGGGTAGCCCGTGAAATTCAAATTTTATTACGTTTTTTGCAATTTGCAAGTCAGTATGCAGTGTGTTGTATGTTATATAAAGTATGATTCGCGGCTGTAACAAATATGTACAGAGTTATAATCATAAGAATCAGTTATAAAACTCCTTAAGTTAGTATAATCCTCAAATGTCAAGATTTCATGAAATAGTCATTCATTAGGATTACCTGGTCTTAAAAAGTCGTATTGATCACTTTAATGATTATAAGTATGTAAATACATACCTACTTGTTACGACAGCGAATTACATTTTGATCAACGTATAACCTAATACTGACTTGTAAATTGCAAAAAACGTAAGAAAATTTGAATTTTGCGGGCTACCCTGACGCTTTCGCCTTAAGTCCCATGTAATAGGGGGCGAGCCTATTGCTATCCGGGCACAAATCATGACTCTGGGCTGCTACTGAGATCCTGATGGAAAACCCAATAACGCTTTGCCTGACCTGGGAATCGGACCCAGAACCTGATGCTCAGCAGTAGCGCTTGTGACCACCTAAACCAGTGAGGCAGTCCAGGGGCCTAGAGACACCTTGACATCTTCCTGAAAACTAGACTATGACAGCGGGCGGTAAGTAGTGGGTTGTTCTTAAACATTATTTTAATAATGATGACTATCTTCTAATATTCGAACCATGTGGCAATGCAAATCTAATAAAAAAGCAATAAAGAAAAAATCAGTCTATAACGAAATTGCAAAACAGTTTTACTTGTATCAGGACTTTTTCAATAGATTAATTTTCAGACAAAACTTGTCACGCATCAATAAAAGAAAAATCTTCTGCCAGGCTGCTATTTGTTCTTGCAAATCCCTTTCCTCTCAGAGTACCTTTTTTTAGCAATTCTTTGAAGGATTGCTATAAAAAAGGTACTTTACAAGATTATTTTTTACCCTAAGCTCAACACGCAAAAGTAAAAGAAAGAAAATCTTTATAACAAATACACAGAAACCCTTAACTTTTTTACCAACTGTTTACCCTTATCACCTCAAACCAGGGTCGTATGAATTAAGTCTAATAGATGCGTCCCCACCATTCTGCCGCCGTAAGGAATAAGGACACATCTACAAAAAAATTAAAGAGGAGAAAAAAAAATTGTCCTGTTTAAAATACAAAGGCAGATGCGTCTTTTAATAGTAAGAATTATTAGGTTTTTGTTAAGTTTACGCCAATATAAAAATACTGGTAGATGCGTCTTTTTTGATGATTCCCAATATGTAAATAACTCTATTTCGAAAAAAATATCAGATACGTCTTTTTTCCTTATGACGGCAGCGTTTTGTACTAGGACTAAATAAAAAGCCTGCGCTTCCAGCTTTTTGCCTCCACATTCATTAATGTAAATACGCCGTTTTTACATTTCTGTTTTTACCATTTTGTTTTTGTGTCGTCTGAAAAATGGTTTCACTACTTTTATTTTATTTCTTGGAAGAGTCCAGTTTTAAATAAATAAATGAATGGGTTAAAAGGCACTTAACTTAATTAAGGGATATTTTTTTTACTTTTGTAGTTTGCACTTTACTTCCTTTCAGTGTTTTTTTTTTTACTAATTTAGTACAAAACAGAGCAGTTCTATTTAGTGCACCAACTATGTTGCGGTCGGCTTTCAGTCTAACCGGACGCAGATAATCAACTATCTGACCTCCACAACCCAGTTACTGGGTATACGTTACCCCTTGGTAAGATTGGTTGTCAGACTTTTGACTACTCACTACTCATAACGACTGACTACTCATAACGACTGTCAAAGATCTACGAATGACAGCCGGGACCAACGGCTTAACTTGCTTTCCAAGGCTTGAAGAGGTCTCGATATCTAATGGATGGTCACCAATCCACGAACCGATCGCGGCAAGCGTAGTTCAACGTTCCATCGACCCCTGCGTCTGTTATTATTTAATCACGAGCCCCTTCCCTAATTAAGTTCTTAGTATTATTTAAAGGCACGTATTTATCGCGGTGACAAATTAATCTTAATTTGGGATTAAAAAATAATTAAAGCCGGTAGTAAAAATAGTAGGTTGGCTACGACCGGCGGACAAAAAGTAGAAAATGGGCATTCTTAAATTATACAATGAGGTTGTATATAAAGAAAACTGAGATGAGAAATAAATATGAACAAGTCACCAAACCTAACCTCGGGGTGCCCTTCGCTTGCTTTTGCATCTTATGTCGACGGAGCCTCGCTTAGCGAGGCTCCTATTTCTGTGTAAAGGGTTTAAAGGAACCTAACCAAACCTAACCTCGGGGTGCCCTACGCTCGCTGTTGCATCCTATGTCAACGGAAATATTTTCGCTGCCAAGTTATTTTTTTATTAGCAAATAGTTAATAATAATAATAACCCGGGACATTTCACACAAGGTCATCTGATCTCAAACTAAGCAGAGCTTGTACTATGAATAGAATAAAATAGAATATTTATTTATTTGCACAGAATGTAGGTTTTTACAATAAGATGGATGGATGGTTTATAGAATCCTTGTACAGACGCCAGCAGGTCAACCTAACCGAAACTGTCAGATTTTCCCAATCAACCTTGAACCTAATGCTTTGGCAATAAAGTCGAAAATCTATTAAATAAATCTGACAGATTGTAGTAGGTTGATGTGCTGGCGTCTGTACATTCTACCATATTGGCATGCAAACATTAATTAGGTACTTAACTTAGAAAATACACTTGTTAATCATTTTTATAACTATAATGTTACTAGAGACACGGGAAGGTTAATATTTTATGGGCTTTGAAAATAGGTACACAACTATCTGAAACTGACAGACCAAAAATTGCTCTTAGGCAGCGCTTTTGGGCTTTAAAAATACTTTCCCTATCACTACAGTTGCCCCAAAACATAATTCCAAATCTTAAAGTGGAATCTACTAGACCATGATAAGCAATTAGTACTGTTTTTATGTTTACGTTTTTTGTAAGATTGTAAAGTGTATAAGCAGATGCACTGAGTCTTTTACAGACATGTTCTGCTTGAGCTTTCCATGTCAGTTGGCTGTCTATTAAAATACCTAAAAATTTAGCAACATCTACTCTTTCTATATTTTGACTATCGTAATTAATATTTAATTCTTTAGTACGAAGCTTTTGGTAAAAATGCATTATTTTAGTTTTTTGGATATTTATAAGTAAGTTATTATTATTCAGCCAGTTTATTATACTTTTCATGGTATTATTTATATCGTTTTCATAATTTTCTTTGTTGTGACATTTTATGAGTGCTGTACTGTCGTCGGCAAATAATACCATTGGGTGATGGATTTGACGTGGAAGGTCGTTAAATATTAAAAATAACAATGGCCCAAGAACACTTCCCTGCGGAACGCCAAATTTAATCTCTCTATAGGAAGATACGTATTTAAGTTCACGTTTGGATTTGACACATATTCTAGAAATCTCTGTATACTGTTTACGACCGGTTAAGTATGTTTTTATTAGATTTAGGGCATTACCTCGAATGCCATAAGTGTACAGTTTCTGCAATAGTATGTTATGATTTACATAATCGAAGATGAAACCAGATAACTGATATACTACATACATTACTTTTTTTTTTGTAAATACATACTTATATAGATAATTACACCCTGACTCAGGACAAACAGACATGTTCATGCATACAAATGTTTGTCCTGGGTGGGAATCGAACCCACGACCAGCGACATGATAGGTGGTATCTTAACCAACCACGCCAGCTGGCCTGCCAGTTAGTCGCCCTTTAAGTTGTTAGTCGCCTGGAAAATAATTAGCCTTATTTAAAAATATTTTTAATTTATTAATTTACTATATAGTTTGTATATGTTGTCAAATAACGTAGGTTTACCTATACAACAAAATAAAACTGCCAACGCTTCGGTGAATGCAGTCGTGAGTAGTGTTGTAAATAATAATTACTTTAAAAATTAAGTTTAAAAGGCTAATTGAAGTCATTTACCCTTTTATTAATATTGTGTGAAGTTATATAACATGCATAAATATACTACTTTTAGAATTAGACTGAAAACACACGCACAAATGGTCCACTTGAAGGATTAAGTGCGGAAACCAAACCATACAAACCATATACATACATAGAACAAAGACTGAAAACAATCATGATATACGTATTTGTTAAAATATAACGGCAACGCCGCAATCTTATTTTGCACTTTGCTACCAAAATCGGAACTTCGTAGGTGATGAGGAGAAAGGGGGATGGGAGGGGCCCGCACATTTTTTTAAAATATGTATAAGTATAATATTCTATTAATAATTACTGTATATTAAGGTAATTGGCTAGTCGTATCCATGTAGTTTGTAGGTATGTACATGTTATTATAGGTTCATTTTAATTTCCTTTGATAGATCCTAAGGGCCGGTTTTTGATCCGTAGGTAACTAATGGTTCAACATAGTAACCAATGGTTGAATTTTGGCTAAATGTGTTAGCCAACATGTCATCAGTTAGTATTTTTTAACACGAATGAGTTAACATGAATACATTCATGTTAATTCGATCATATTTAGCCAAAATTCAACCACAAGTTACGTTGTGTTTGGCCATTGGTTGAGTTAACTACGGATCAAAAAACCTGCCCTAAATCAGGGAGGAGGTGTGGTCTAATCACTTCGTGTGAAGACTCAATGCCTTCATACTATTAAAAAAAAATTTAAACCATTATTAAACCGCTAAGTGTGGTTTAAAATCGTTTTAAACCAAAAAGACGGTTTAAAACCAAATTGTTTAAATAATTTAAAATCCGTTTTGCATCTCTAGTCGTGAAGGAAGAATAATAACATGCACAATTACTTTTAATTTGAACATACGACTTAGACAAGCGATGTTGAGAATTTGACATGAATTTAAGATTAGCAGTTCGCAAACTTATTTAATAGGTTGACTGTACCTTCAGAAATGTGAATCCACTCATATATCATAAACCAAAACCGAGTTCCTCCATCTCGAAACTTTTTAATTAAATAATTATAATTAGTGCAGTTACAGGATGGTTCACAATTGGCACGGTCTCCTTCTAACGAGGGATGTTCAGCCGGAGTAATTAATTACTCAAATGTTGTTAATTTGAGGTACACAAGTTTGAAGTTGAATTTCAATATATTTGACAATATTCATATTCTGTTTGCGAAAATATCGATCTATCATGTGTTTGCAGTGTTCTGAAAAACACACACATCTCATGCATAAGGATGTGGGTTCAAATCTAGGCCAAAGAACCAATGTGACAGTTTTAATTCATATTGTATATGTACTTTCTTAGTTAATTTGGAAATTACCGACTACGGTGAAGGCAAATATTGTTCGGAAACCTGGACTTAGTTAAGGCCCCTATTACATTCCGACCGTGGTTTTTTGCGTTAAATGGCCAACTTTGGCGTTGTTAATCTGAGAAACTGAAAGACTTCGACAACTTTGACTCATTGATTGGTAAAAAATAGTTATTGCGGCCTCGTTTTGCACCTTTTTTTTAAATCTATTTATATAAAGCTAAAATTCCGAAACAAGTTTTTCATAAAATGCGTGACTGCATTTTTTTGAGCTCATAAATTGAACTACTTACATAAGAAAATGTAACAAATCTATATACAATATATAAAACAAAGTCGGGTTTGTTCGAACACTTATAACTCGAGAACGGCTGGACCGATTTTTATGGTTTTTAATTTGTTGTATTTGTCTCCGTCCCGAATAGCAGAATAACTATTAAAACATAGGACAAATTCATGAAAAAAAAATATTTGTCTCATAAATCAAATTTGGACAGGACAACGTCTGTCGGGTCAGCTAATATAATAATATCTCTTAAGTAGTGGTTTAGTCCATAGCAGCCTCATAAATTCGAAATATGTACGGAATATCTATTAAAAATCCCAATTAAAACCATAAAGCTACTAAAAACGCTCAGAATTAACTGTAAATTGCTTCTTACTACATTAATAAATATTATATACGTAAAATTTATACCAGAATAAACGTTAGTTCATAAGAAATTAAAATTTCATAATTTAAACAAAAAAGAAATTATGAAACTCAAAATAAGCGTAATTACAACTGCCAAATTGCTACATAATGCGATGCGTCGCCATACTTCCATAGACCTAACCTATCGAAACACAATTTTGTGATACTCCCCTCTTAATAATAGGTCAACAGTTTACCAAAGAAGTTGCCGTTTTACAATACTGGCCATTTAAAACGTAATTTATGTATGGCTGCCAATAAATTCTAAATTCAAATAAATTTTATTTAAATATACGGAGTTTTGTTTTCAAATTCAGTCATTTGTTTATTGATTAGTGTTTTGTTTTCACTACATTTCAAGTATCTTTTTCACAATCACAGCACAAAAAAAAACGATAAAAATACGAGCATTAATTTCGCATAACTCGACAAAATGCAGGGCACAGCAGATTTTTTTTTTCGCGATTTCTGGTTTAGTCCTCTAGTAAAAGTTGTTTGTTATCATGAGTACAATCATGTGTTTAAGTATACCAGTAACCCTATATATGCCTTAATTATGTTTCGCGCGCGGCGTTCGCGCGGCGTCCTTCGAGAAGCTGTGGCGACACGGCGCGTTCGGTGGCGTTGTTCTAGAAACAGTCTCGCTGGCCGCGCCGAACAAGCTCCGCGGCCCTGCTCCGCGGCGCGCGGCGCGCTCGCACTCAGCGTACGGCGGTAGTCGGATGTGAGACACGCTGTATGTAGGTATGTCGCTACAGTTTCATAAGTTTTTGAGAAAATCGTGGACATACAAACATACATACGGGTCGAATAGAGAACCTCCTTTTTTGAAGTCGATTAAAAATGAAATTTTAGATTTTCCCGAGGATTTCAATGTGTGATGGAAACATATTGAAATCCTCGGGAAAATCTAAAATTTCATTATTAATCGACTTCTCTTCATCTTTATTCCCCCTTTATATTTGGTTAGGAAAACTTAAAGTAACCACCTGATATCACAGTAATGTAGCTACAAGAAAATAAATACCCTCTAGCATTTTACTATTACATCCGCCACCACCCTTTTCATTTGAAACAGTCTCGACTAGAAACTACCAACCATCTGGCAACTCATACAGATCCAACCGTTTGTATCACTCAGACAATCCTTCAACTTTTCAAAGCTCTACCTTCAAGCATGCATGTATTTTATAAGCTTATAGTACCTACTACCAGCTTCATCCGTGTAACTTTCCAATATAAATAAAAGTTTTATCGAACCATGAAAGCTCTTTCATAATAGGAGAGCCTATGAAAGTTTTTGTATGATATGTTTATTATAGACATAATTTTAAATATCTAATCATAATCATTACACATAATTCATAATCTCCAAACGGCTGGTTGACACTTCCCGTGACCCAAGGGCTGGCTTTTACCTTGGCCAGAGGCTAAGTATTGCCATACAACGTGGCAATGCCGCCAGTCTCTTGGGTACATTACCAGTCGATAATGATGCGGAGGAATTTTTTGACGCCATATTTTTGTTTTTTAATAGTTTTAGTTAGGTCAGGATATTATATTGATTACTTAATTATTAATTTTCAAAATACCTGAATAAATATGTATAATTGTAATTTTTAGTAACTTTGTGCAGAAATCAAGTACCATTTTAAATTATTTTTCGTAAGTACCATTTACGGACTCAATGAGGTACTTCTTAAATAACATAACATATTATCTTAAAATTACTTTACGCCGGTGTCAAATAGTAATTTAAAAAAAACCGATCAACGGCTAGTCGGACTCGCGCACCGAGGGTTCCTTATATATTATAAAAGTATGCTATTTAGAGACATAATTTAATTTTTCCTGTAACCTTCATATAAACTTCTATGATACAGAATAATTTCAAATTTTCCACTATGTAAACGTCGGAGATAAGGGAGGGAAGTTATTTTTATTTTACATTTTTCATCAAAAGTCGAAAACTACGCGGCGTAAAAAAAATTTTTGAGAATGTGCAAACAGCGCTTTTTCATATGATACCTCACATGCCCTAGTAGCCCCCCTTCGAATTTATAAGACCCCCTTTCAGATAGACAGACAGTAAGACTGAGTCGCACCATAAGGGTTCCTTTTTACCATTTTAGTACGGAACCCTAAAAAGTGTGTGTCAGCTCAGACGCACGACTGGAGTTTACTCCTTGTGTACGATGGTCTATGAATATAATTTGGTAGTAGATTGACCGCTACAATCCTGGCCGAAAAGAGGAAAACAAGTGTACTCGTAAACGATTTCAAAGTGAAAGGTGCGTAAGGTACGTTGCGTAGAACAACGTGACAACGCTTCGCGTGTATTTCACTCCTCATATTTTTTCTATACTGGGGGCCTTATATGAAAATGGATTCATAAGGAGAACACTCCAAAAAAAAAATTGTAGCTGTTTAGGTGCTGGATGAAACTCGCACATACCAGGAAAGCATGACACAAAAGGGAGGAGTCCTATACTCAGCAGTGGGTGGAACAAGGTGCCAATGATGATGACGAAATTGTAGTGACACGTGATCCATTTTGGTCATAGAGCTTGTAAAACATTGTAGAATGCAACAACGCACCCTTTTAGCAACCAATAATACTCCCACTGCTGGGACTTAAGCCTCCTCTCTGTGGACCGTAGTAATCTACCACGCAGGCGCAGAGGCCCTGGGCATGCCACAATTGCGGCGATAAGTCCCCTCTTTGAGGAGTGCTTGGAGAGGCGTCATGGCACCCTCACCTTCCGCCTGACGCAGGTCCTCACCGGACACGGTTGCTTCGGGAGGTTCCTGTTTCGGATAAGGCGGGAGGAAACGCCCGGGTGTTACCACTGTGTGGATCGCCCGGAGGACACGGTGGAGCATACGGTGGAGGTCTGCCCGGCTTGGGCAGAGTACCTCGCGGAGGCGATCGGCGGCGGCGATCTCTCACGTCCGGCCCTGGTACAGGCCAGCCATGGTACGGAGCGAGAGTGCATGGGAAGCCGTCACCTCCTTCTGCGAAGCTGTAATGCTCGCGAAGGAGGAGGCTGAACGCGTGACGGAGAGGCAATCTTTGCGCCCTTACGCCCCTAGTCGCCGCAGGAGACGCCCTGGGCGTCGGGAATCGATAGCCGATTCCCGGCCACCGTAGACGCGGGCTTGCGGATGGTGAGCAACGGGTAGCTCGCCGTCCGGTAAGGACCAGGCCCGGGTCGACGGCGCGTTGTGTTCCACGCGCGCCTCAAAGAGATGTCAGCACTAGCTGAACGGGGTCCGCTAGGGCCAATGCCCGCCAGGGTTGCGGGTTGTTCGAAAGAGTTACCGTGGCCCTGGCACAGGCAACTGAAGGAACACGGGTGGGTTTTAGTCAGTAGAAGTCTGACACGCCCTCCCGCTCCACCCAGAGCGGGAGAAGTTATTTGATGATTTCCCATCCACAAAAAAAAAAGGCGCAGAGGCCCTAGCAGGCACGCGCGACGTAAATTATACGTTAAATAATTCAAACGATTTTTGAATCGAAAATACATCCATCACAAAAAGCATGTTGGTTAACTTTTTTGCGACAAGCAGAATAAAGTGTCACCCATAGACAATAATAAAGACTTAAAACTAAGTAAATGAATGTGTGAAGAAAATATTTTCAATTTAACGTTTACTCCGCGGGTTCGTGCCAACCCCACAGTGCGGCTTATTCCCATCGAATCCCACTATGTAAGATCTGTTAGGAACGCGAATAAAATTGATGTTTTGTTCCGGTCCGATCCTACTTTTTGGGATCCCTTAAGAACGTGAATAAAATTAATATTTTGCTCCGATCCAATCCCATTTGTATCTATGGCTTGACCTTGAAGCGTTTGCGTCCAGGAGATGATGATGAAAATATGGACGTCTGCACAAATTATTATAGCAATGACACTTAATCATGCCATGTGTCTCTAGTAGTTTCCATATGTCTTAGTCAATGTGCTAATTATCCGATACGGTTATAACATATATACCTTAATCCTATTAATAAATTGGTTCTATAAAGTTTAGTGCCCTTGTTTTCATTCCATCAGATTCGTTAGGAATGTGGATAAAATTAATATCTTACATCTGTGTCATATGTCGAAGGTGTGTCGTAACCAATTTTGCACTATGGATCAAATATTCCAATACGTTATACATAATATTATAATAACCTAGACATCACTGATATTAACCACTTACCTCACTGTTTTCACACCCCGTTTGAAGAGTAACATTATCAGTTACCTTATTGTTTACTCTTATCCCGTGTTTACCCTTACCCTTTAAGGGTAAACATTTGTTGTAACTAATGATATTATAAGTAAAAAGACGTCGATAAGTTAAACACGCTCCGCAAATGGCACGTCAGAATGTGGCTAATTAACCACATTTTCGCCGTCTTGTCTCGATTTAACAGGCCAGTTGGCGTGGTTGGTTAAGATACTACCTGCCATGCTGCTGGTCGTGGGTTCGATTCCCATCCAGGACAAACATTTGTGTGCATGAACATGTCTGTTTGTCCTGAGTCTGGGTGTAATTATCTATATAAGTATGTATTTACAAAAAAAAAAGTAGTATATGTAGTATATTAGTTATCTGGTTTCCATAGTACAAGCTCTGCTTAGTTTGGGATCAGATGACCGTGTGTGAACAATGTCCTAGGATATTATTTATTATTTATTTATTTATTTCGCTCCCTATAATTACGACATACCGTCCTACTTCCGTGTGCCATCTAATAGTTCGACATTACGTCTCCTTACTTATTACATCATTGGTTGTAACGATGCTTCCGCGAAACATGGTAGGTTTGTTTATGAAACTATCGTTTATTAATATTCACTTTTTAGTTATGGTACCTACCCCACACCAATTCGTATACCACTACTTGCTGTGTCAACAACAGTGAAAACAAGTATTATACAATTATCAAGCTAAACAAAGTGGATTAAATACGTATTATCAAAGCTAACTCGAATACTACCGAAGCAAAGTTAATACAGTTTATATGTGACCACCGCGCAAGCTTCTTCTACCAAATGAAAAAAATGATTGTCTATAATTAATTCATTTTCTCAGTATTCCACAGCTTTATCGGTATCGAGTTCCCCTAATAACAAAACGAAAAAGTGGCAGAAGGATAAGGTTCCGTTTCCGGCGCAGAACAACGCAATATCCGGTGCTCGCTCCACACCTCCGTCATTCGCTAACACAACAGAACTCTTTGTTTACACGTTACGGCTTGTTCAATCGATACCTCTTGTAGTTCTTGCGTTCCTTGTACTGGGAAATGAGGATTGTTTCTGATTACAGTGCTTTTTAGGGTTCCGTACCTCAAAAAGAAAAATACAGAACCCTTGTAGGATCACTTCGTTGTCCGTCTGTCTGTCTATTTGTCAGTCGGTCAAAACCCTTTTTCTCAGAAACGCGTGAAGGTATCAAGTTGAAATCAATATGAAATAGGTAGGTATATAGTCCCTTCGAGTTCTAAAAAAATTAAGCTTCTAAGTCAACTCATTAAAAACTATTTTACAAAAAAAAAACCACCGACTTCCAAAAAAAACCTTACAAAGTGAAAAGTAACTTTAATTTCAGAAGTCGGTGTCTCAGGATCTGCATTTTAGTTGTTTGCCACCGACTTCTGAAATTAAAGTTATTTTTCAATTTGTACTTTTTTTTGGGAGTCGGTGGTTTGTTTTTTGTAAAAAAGTTATTTTTTTCACTTTTTAGTGGGTCTTAACAGGTACGAGGAACAGGGTGTAAAGTTAGCGAGTTGGGATCCTCCCTTTTCAATGGAGGATGCACTCATCCTCCATTGAAAAGGGAGGATCCTCCGACCAGACGGGTGTTGTGTCTACTGCCCTACGATTGATGTCAGGCCGTTATATATGCAAGTCGAACGGTAAACTTTGATTGCGCGATGCAGGATTTTGCGTAGTTCGCATGTGGCGATGTAGATGCCGCCACATCACTCCCCTCCGGAGCCCGGTCGATAGTGGGCTGAATCGTGTACCTTGCGATAGCTTGCCAGGGCCAGTTGAGGTTTCAGTGCATCGGAACCGGGTGCCGCATTGTTCACGGTGAGTCGGAACTGTCTGCGGTGATTGCGGTGGTGAGTGTGTCGTGGTGGCGCTGCGTTGTGCTCCAGTGAGTCGGATGTTGTACAGCGCTGGGTTGAGGCTGACTGCTGGGGTCAACCAGGAGAGGGTTGAAGATCTCTACTTGTTGACCGGCCGAAAGTGCAGTTTGCTGTGCCAAGGTTGCTGATAATGAGGCTGAGGGTGATGACCAGGAGTGCGCGTCCGCTGCATGCTGGTGGTGAGGATACCCATTGAAGCCGTGGATGCTGGCTGCATACGTGACTCGCCGCTCGAAAGTCTGAGGAAGATGATGACGTCATGCTGAACTAGCTGCTCGAAGGCTGCGTCAATGTCCATGTTCGGGGTCACCAATATAGAGGTATGAGGAACAGGGTGCAAAGTTCACTCATTCTCCATAGAAAAGGGATGATCCTCCGAACAGACGCATGTTGTGTCTGGTAGGCTACTGTCCTACGATTGATGTCGGGCCGTTGTATATATGCAAGTCGCGCGGTAAACTTTGAGTTGGTGTGGTCATGCCGCAGGTCGCGGGTTCGATTCCCATCCAACAAACACTTGTGTGCATGAACATGTCTGTTTGTGCTGAGTCTGAGTGTAATTATCTATATAAGTATGTATTTACAAAAAAAAAAGTATTGTATGTCATCAGTTATCTGGTTCCATAGTACTAGCTCTGCTTAGTTTGGGATCAGATGACCGTGTGTGAATAATGTCCCAGGTTATTAAAAAAAAAATCAAAACCTATAGGGTACTTCGCGTTGACCTAGAATCATGAAATTTGGCAAGAAGCAAGGGAAATGTAAGGGAAAAAGTCTAGAAATCATTAATTTGTGGATTTTTCACACAAATAAAATAGTTTTTTGCGGTTACAAAAAATGTACCGTGAGGTATATCAATGTATGGGAGCACATGTTTTATGAATACAATGTTAAGTTTGTTTTTGCAATGCTTTACTCAGAATTAAAATATTATTTACGTAAATAATAACTTTAACAAAATTTTTTCCTAACTTAATTACACCTGTTCCCAAATTAAAATATGGCGTCGAAAAATTCATCCGCCGCGATGGCGACTGGTAATGCACCCAAGAGACTGGCGGAATTGCTACGTTGTATGGCAATGCTATTTAGCCTCTGGCCGAGATAAAAGTTGGTTTTAGGTATAAATTCTTTTCAACTACGGAACCCTTCATTGTGCGTGGTCCGACACGTACTTGGTCGGTTTTTTTTCTGGGAATTGTTACGGTAAATAAGATACTACGATGCAAACATCGTACAAGAAAATCCAAAGATTTTCTAGCTAAATTATAATTATTGCAAGCCAGACTGATTTTTAATAAGTTGATGTTAAAAACTATCTGGCAAAGTATTGTGTTCAGCTCCAGAACTTTTTAGAATCAGCTGCAGCTGATAGAATTGGATGTTTTAAACTTTTGGTACCCTAGTAAAAACATTTTGTCATTTTTTTTATGTACCTATTTAATAGATATTCATAGGTACTAAGCTCTTCCAAACCTCCTTCATAATGCGCACGGCAAAAGAGTGAAATTAACCTGCATCTGTGTTCCCGAATGCGTACAACCCGAATTTCTTCAAAGTTAGAGTGAACGGGATTCTCCTAGGTAAGCTCACTCCATCGTAGACTTTGTCTCTGTCACTTCTGACCTAGACTATAGTCTAAAGCAAACCTAACTCAAAAAAAAAAATAGAAGATCTAGTTAATAAATTCGTTCCAACATCTCAGACCAAATAAAAAAGTAGAGACTCTGTGAACACCAAAGTGAAGCCATAAAATTACGTCTCGCCGTGTACATACACCATTACACGCACACACGTACAACGTAATTACGTCTTGCCTTGTCAGTCTAGCTATCGCGGCTCGTGGGTGTTTACCAGTGAAAATGCCGAATTGTGTTGTGAAAGGGTGTACGAATCACTCCGCAAAAGATAAAAAAGCAGGATGGAGTCACATATCACACGTAAGTAATTTAGAAACCAATAATTTTCAATAATTCAAAATAAAATTTTGAGGTTATTGCTTAACACAAGTGTTGCCAGTGTGAAGTGTTTTGTTTACCCTATTATTGGGTAATAATGCGACAATAATGTGACGAGTAACGTTACGTTAACGTTACGTTAACGTTACTCGTTTCTTAAGATGGTTATCAGTGTATTTTAACTGACTTTACAAAACTAGGAGGATACTCAATTCGACGATTTTTATGATTATTTTTTCTTAAATAGGTCATATATCCGCTGTGCTGAACCGCTGTGCTAACTCGCGCGCGGTAAAAACCGTTGAGCGCCCCACCCGCGGACGCCCGCGGTAATCTTGTAAACAAAACCGATTTGCATCGTAGCTTCTTGGAATTTTGGGACCGTTGAATGTTTCTCAGAATGCTAGTGAGTAGGGCTTTATAGTAATCGTTTCGTTTGAAAGTATGACTTGTTTTCATTTTCAAAATTGGTTGTAAAAAATAACAAAACAATTTTTAGTTACACTTTCAAAGAAATGACTCTAGTAAAAAAAAAAAAAAACAAGTGATGAGCTATATGTTTTATGATTTAAAATGCATGGTGTGTTTATTCTTAGCACGAAACATAAATAAAACCACTTACCTTAATAAAATTTTCATTAAATACAAGCATTCCAATTTGAACAAAAATCTTTTGTTTACAAAAAGATTTGCAACTACAGACTAAAAATAATCTTTCCATAGATGATTGACTAGTCGCATAGAGGGTTGGCGTACCTCAAATTCCTCGGAAATAGATAGTGCATCAAACTAAATGTATGGAATTAGAAAGGACTCCTTAATAGTGGTGGAACAAGGTTCAAACCAAAAGCAGATTTGCGTGGGATGACTTTACTCCCACGAACCACTACTTAAATAAAAAAATGGGATGAATTTCATCCCATGTGTAATTAGCGGATATGCCACCATAAAATTGTGAAACCCGTTAGATTATAATCTATCTAGCGAGATTATAATCTGTCGGAAAATTGTAAACTCGTAGGTTCGTAGGTCCGTTAGATAAGGCAAACACAACCTAACCGATCCCAAACGGGATAAGTTAGGTTGTGTTAGTTCTCTTGCGACCAAATGAAGCGAATTGGGCCATATTTGGTGCATTTTACTTTTTTTTGACGAATTACAATCTAACGAGATAGATTCTAATCTAAAGGAGTTGACAATTTTACAGTGACATATTATGTATCTCAAAGGTAGCCTCATCCCATATTCATATTATCAAAATCGGTTCAATAATTTAATAGCAAATAAAAAAAAAATGGACTAAAGTTTTATTGGTTCCCAAACTCAAACTCACAGTATTTATTTCAATTAAACCCATTACAGGCACTTTTGATTTGTCAGAAAGTCGGTCAGTCAGTCAGAAAGTTGAAGCTAGTTGCCGATTCCAAAATGTAGATCTCATGGAGAAGAACGGGCAAGAAACTCCAAGGACACTCCCATCGAAGTCGATAGTTTTTGACGTGTTTCAATTATATCCATATTAATAAGATTGTATTAATTAATATTGTAAAGGCGTTTGTTTTGTATTGTTGTGCGCCTAAGCTGAGACCAGATGTCAACTCCATGCCTAGGAGCTCAAGCCGATCAGTTACAGGAATAGATGTACCCCGAAAAGTAGGAGTGTGAGTGAAACGACTCCTTTTAGCGGTAAAAAGACACGCCTGTGTTTTGGTGGCGTTAAAAGAGACCAGATTATCATCACCCCACTGGGAGACAATCTGTCCGTTCTACCATGGCCTCTCTCAGGTTTTTGCGCTGGACAAGTATCTTTCTGAAACTGTACTGTCATCTGCGTACCCAACAATACCAGGCTGAAGCAGGTCATTGATATGAAGCAGGAAAAGAGTTGCAGACAGAACAGACCCCTGAGTAATTCAATCAATCTATAGCCATAAGGTCAGAGGAGCAGACATCAACGGCTACTCTGATCGACCGTTCACTAAGGAAATCTGATATCCAGCTACAATTATTACTATTATAAAATTTTATACTATCAATTAATATTAAAATAAAATTTTCGAAAGAGCAATCGAGAATGATCGAAAGTTTGCGACAGCGTCGTTACTTGTGTTGAGACCATATTGTAATCATTAAAACGGGAAATGGTGGCCACTTTTTTCCGTTTTAATGATTACAATAAAGCTTAACAATATAAAACTACTGCTTATAATAATAATAATAATGTATAGTCTTGTGGAGTACAACTTAACGTGCTTATTTTCTGCATTTTCTTTTTAAATTAAAAGAAATAACAAACATGAGGGCGCCACTCTGCGCTCGGTAGCCTCTTAAGAGAAGAGAATAAATTAAACAAAGTAATTTATCTTGTAGATAATGCCTATCTGGACACTGAAACAGGTCGCTTCTAAAACAAAACAAATTCTGGGACTATTGTAACATGATTCGACTAAATAAAAAAAGTAACATTACTACTGAACCCACAACACGCAAATACATGAAGTGACAATATCGTTAAGACCATACCTAGGAAGTAAGAAGGTCCTTACAAATAAAGGGTTGGGTTGCAAAGGTCGATATCTTTGTTGTTTGGGCCCTTATATTCGAGAAGGGAGACCCTTTTCATGTTCCTTGTGTACATATGAAGAGATAAAGATTTTAGTAAGATATTACAGTTCGTAAAGGGGCCTTTGCAATATAATTTTAAACGCCAAATGGAACTAAAGCCTTAACTGACCTCCTCGGAAGCCATTTTAATTTCAACTTTTAACTCTTTTTACTACCTATAACATTTATGTATAAAATAGGGAACATTAGGCACGCTCTAATATCACGCAAACATTTGGTGGATTAAAAACAATTACATGTAAAGACATGTACACAATTACATGTACACAACTACATTTCCCAACGTCGCGGCGTCGTGCGTCATGTGCATCAACAAACGAAATAGAGAGATAGATATATTACGCGGGCAGTACCGGGAACGAGATAGCAATAATTGTCATTGTTACAAATTACGAGTCAGGTACTCCCCGCAAACCGATAGTAATGTAGGAACAGAACAAAAAAAATTCAACTAAATAAAATAATACTTTATGATAATATTAGCTTCTGTCTGTACTATGGTATTGCGTTTTTTTTTTTAAATATCTTCCTATATCCTTTGTGGGTTGTAAACTATATATCTTCTGTTCTGAAGTGTACCGAACGTAATCGACTACTACTGGTGGCTAGCCAATCTGGTTCTTGTCTCTGTTTTCTGACAACTTGGAGACATTTATGTCTCCGCACTTCATCTTGAGAAAACCTAATACCTAATAAAAATTTACTCATTAAAATTTATTTCTTAACATAGGTAGCTAGTAAAAGTATCTATTGTGTTGACGCTACAAATGTAAATAAAAGGGCAATTAATAATAAGTAGGTAGGTAAAAATCAAATGAAATATTATTCAGATAAATTCGAGGCGATATGACATTTTTTGCTGACGGTACTATACGCCGCTTGCGCTACCGCTTGTCTCTTCACACTCTTACGAATCATATATTTCTAACTCTTTCTGCAAATGGCGCTCTACCAACAATAATAATCAGGAGACTTTTGAAGAAAATAAATTAAGTTTTGATGTTCTTACGAGTGAAAAGTAATCTCGTGGTACTTGTTTTTGGTTTTGAACTATTTGTGCACATTTTGAAAACACAGGAAGGCATTCTTGCTGCTTATTTAGACGATTACGGTAATTTTACTTAACGTGCTAGACATGTGCTACACAAACGCCAGTTCGATTGTGACTAAGGCCAATTGTGCCCATACACACAATTTATGCGGTCCACGTCGAGGAGCGCGTACCATATCTTCCCTATGTTATACTCGTACTTCAATGGCCTATAATAAATTAGTATTACTACTCCTACACATTCTAATTCTTAATAAGTATCGTATAGATAGGAACCATTTTCACAAATAATGTACACACAACTTTCCTATGTAATTACGACACGCAAAAGATTTTAACTTTAATACCCATTCCAGAATAATTCAGCTTTTACCAAAGTTTGACAACAAAAGCGACTCAGGACAATAGTGGGACGTGAGGTCCAGCTAATGGACCCCGTGGGTAGACCTTACATTATTTATCTGGAATAAATAGCCCCCTGACACTACAGTACTGGTGAGGAATATACTCGTACTATGACTGGCGACGCGGTTTGAATTTGGAATAAGATTTTTTTTGTCGTTCTACTTTAAGGGTGGTTCAGTTGGTAGTGCATTCTCTCAATTTCAGTCGGTAAATAAATACGGTTCCTGTGCAGCTAGATGTTACCACTTCACGTCAATACTGGCTGTCGCTGACAATCAGCGCTGGGACTCTGTCTTGCATAGAGTTGCAGCATTATGCTGAGCGATAGCCGTTTTGTGTGGATGTGACGCATATTTTCCTCCAACTTGTTATTTTTGTGTAAATTTTGTTTTTTTGCGTCATATTTCCCTTCCCTTTTTGCGTCATAATATGTCCCTTTTGAGATGTGTGCAATAAGATAGCACAAAAGTGTTACTCATATTTTCTTGTGTGCGTGAGAAAAACGCATCATGTGTGCCGTATCTATTTCTTTTGTTTTTGTTTGAATTTCAGTAGTGAGATCTTTAACAAATATAGAGTGAAGGCATATCTCCGGATATCTATGATTCCGGCTGTCATTTATAGATCTTTGACAGTTATTACGGGTAGTAAGAAGCCCAAAAATTCTGATAACCAGTCTTACCAAGGGGTATCGTGTTACCCAGTAACTGGGTTGTAGAGGTCAGATAGGTAGTTGCTCCATGTAGATAAAATACTGGTATTCAGTTGTATCCGGTTAGACTGGATGCCGACCACAACGTAGTTGGGAAATGGCTAGGCAGATTTATTTTGAGTTAGGTAGGTACTCTAATTTTACAAGACTATTTTATCTGAACCAGATATGTTACACACCGAGCCTCCGTCATGCCTCGGAAAGCACGTTAAGCCGTTGGTCCCGGCTGTCATTTATAGATCTTTGACAGTCATTACGGGTAGTAAGAAGCCCAAAAATTCTGATAACCAGTCTTACCAAGGGGTATCGAGTTACCCAGTAACTGGATTGTGGAGGTCGGATAAGCAGTCGCGCCATGTTAAAATACTGGTATTCAGCTGCATCCAGTTAGACTGGAAGCCAACCCGATCAAAGTTGGGAAAACGCTACGCAGATTCGTTTTAGATAATCCTAAAAGTATTTAACAAACCGCTTCCTCTCACCCTCTCCTCTCTCTCTCCTCGCCCTGTGGTCAAACCTTACAATTAATTACTGTTAGTCTTCTCTGTTTTTGTTCCCGTAGTGCCGTACCGGTCCTCCTTAATCATTGTAACTTACGAAAGATAAAGTTCGTGTACAAGCCCTTCATTAAACTAGAAGTCACGTAAACTCCTTCAATTATGTAGGCATGCAGACTATATCATACAAACCTTTCAGGTTTTGGTTGTTAACCGATTTTTATCCAAGAATTGTAATCGGAGAAACATTTAGGCCCTAGCCTGCACACTTACGCCGCGAAACCATAGCAGCGAAACCGCAGTAGTTCAATTCAACTGACTGGCATGGTGTTCCGCTACTCGAGTAGCGGAACACCATGCGGTTTCGCTGCTTCGCAGTTTCGCGGCGGAGATGTGCTTAAGGCCCTCAGCGACAAAAATAAGCCAACCGCTCCCCTTATGTGTTAGACCAGTCACGACTAGTTACGACTAGCTGCCTCATATGTCAGACTAGTGAGGACTTTCTAGCTTTCCTCATTTTGTCTGACTATTATGACTAGTTTTGGACAACTGACGACTAGTTCCCGTCTTGTGACGCACTACATAGTCACGACTATCTGCCGTTACGTGTTTGACTGGACATGACTAGTTTTGAACTAGCCACAACTAGCTCCGGGCTAATCACGACTAGTTTCGGACTAGTTACGACTATTTTCGCACTAGGCACTACTACTTTCAGAGTAGTCACGACTAACTTCGAACTAGCCACGACCAAGTTCGGACTTGTCGTGACTAGCTTCGGACTAATCACGACTATTTTCGCACTAGTAACTACTACTTTCACAGTAGTCACGACTAGCTTCGGACTAATTTCGGACTTATCACGACTAGCTTCGGACTAATCAGGACTATTTTCGCACTAGTCACTACGACTTTCAGAGTAGGTAGTCATGACTAACTTCGAACTAGTCACGACTAGCTGCGGACTTGTTATGACTAGCCTTGGACTAATCAAGTCTATATTCGCACTAGTCACTACTACTTTCGATGTAGTCATTACTAGCTTCGGACTAGTTACGACTAATCATGACTAGCTTCGGATGTGTAATTACTGGCTTCGGACTAATCACGAATATTTTCGCACTAGTCACTACTACTTTCAAAGTAGTCATTACTAGCTTCGGACTAGTTACGACTAATCATGAATAGCTTCGAATGTGTCATTACTAGCTTCGGACTAGTTACGACTAATCATGAATAGCTTCGAATGTGTCATTACTGGCTTCGGACTAATCACGACTATTTTCGCACCAGTCACTACTACTTTCGATGTAGTCATTACTAGCTTAGGCCTACTTACGAATAATCACGTCTAGCTTCGGACTTGTCATTACTAGCTTTGCACTAGTTACGATTAATTTCGTCACTTGCTTCGGGGCACAAATAGTTTTGGACTAATTACGTTTCACGACTAACTTCAGGCAGTACGAGTGAGATTTAAAACATGTCATAATATAGTATGACAGAATATAGTACTAGGTACAGTACTTATTTGTCTTTGTTTACAATATCGTCTACCTAATCAACGCTTATTACCTCTCGGAGATATGTTCGTTAAATCAAGTTGTCAGCCATGTTGTTTCCTCTCGGCTGTATTGTGACACAACTAATATGTCATCTTGTTAATGATCTCGGCTTGGAAATAAAATGTTGACTTTTACTGGCAGATAGCTGATATTATAAGGAGTAAGTTAGGCTAGTTTTATTTCAGAAAAATAATTGGGGCTCCGCGCAAAAAAAAAAACCTATGAAATTGTGTACAAAAACAGATTTTGGAGTCTCCTAACACAGGCGTCATCATGCTTAAAAGGAGACTCCAATCGAAACTAATGTAAACGAGTTGGTACAGAAATAAACATTTTTATTATTATTTATTTTATTATTTTATTCCAAATAGGCTTCCCTATTTGAATCGGTTTTTGTTTACAATTCTTATTGACATCCACGCGGGCCAAGCCACGGGCAACAACTAGTAGTTAATGTAGTATATAGGTACAAAGCCTAGCAAAATAATAATAATAATATCCTGGTACATTTCACACACGGTCATCTGATCCCAAACTTGGCAGAGCTTGTACTATGGAAACCAGATAACTGATATACTACGTACAGACGCCAGCAGGTCAAGCTACCCAAAACTGTAAAATTTTCCCAATCAACCTTGAACCAAATGCTTTAGCGATAAAGTTGAAAATCTATTAAAGAAATATGACAGATTGTAGTAGCTTGATGTGCTGGCGTCTGTACATACACATTTTTTTTTTTTTTTTGTAAATATAATACATACTTATATAGATAATTACACCAAACTCTGGACAAAGAGACATGTTCATGCACACAAATGTTTGTCCTGGATGGTAATCGAACCCATGACCTGCGACATGATAGGCGGTATCGTAACCAACCACGCCAGCTGGCCTGTAATCATTCGTAACACAATTACCGTTTGATTCCGCCCAATAAAGTCACGATATCTATGTATACCTACAGCAACTATACGTACATATACATAGGTAGGCATACCACGACCTTAATAGCCTATTCAGAACCGGTTATCGGATGATCTTACCGCGTGGTCTCGACTGCAAATAGGGACATTTCCTGCGGATATTAAAAGCGTTGATTAAGGAAAGCGATGGGGAGGAAGGTAAACGTCTAGGTAAAGATTCAGAATATACGTTTGTATGATCCAACAGAACCAAGCGTGGAAGTAACACGCAGAAATAATATGTACCTACATTCACAAAATGTGCAAGGTGGTGGGTACCCATGTGGAGTGCTAGGTTTTTTTTCTATTGCAAACCTATTGTAATTTTGGTTGAAGCAATTTTGTACATCTATAGACATACGTGGTGTGTTCCAAAAGTTGTTAGTGAAATGAAAAATAGTTAGAATATGAAAAAAGTTTATTTAAAGCTTTTCAAAATACTCCCTTCCAACCCAAATTCACTTATGCATTCGGGTGAACCAGCTTTCGAAACATTTAAAAAATGTATTTTGCGGGAGGTCGAAAAATCATTGCACGAAAAGCTTCCCGCGAGACGTCCATTGTTGCAAACAAGATTGACAGATAATCTTTAAAAATATATAAAGAAGAACTTTACTTATGTGGCCAATAATTTTCACCAAAGAGATTTGTATTGAAATTAGTCGTCAATTCAAAATACTCGTAGTTTCAAGAATAAGGAGATTGTATTTATTCTGTAACCAACATTTTTTCAGACAAATATTAGTATTATAAATTAAAGTCGCTTTTCGTGTTTGTCTAAGCGACCGCGTTGTTCTTCTGAACTACGCAACGGATTTCGATGCAGTTTTTACCATCATTTAGAGAATGTATTCCGGTAGGCTTAAGTAATATTAAAGTTACATATACAAAAGTATTTGACGGCTAGCTTAATACTCAGCTAGATAAATATCTGTCACTGCATGACCATCAGTTTGGGTTTCGGCCCAAACTGTCCACTGAAGCTGCAATTCTGAGTCTTAAGCATGTTGTCAGATATCATACGGATCGCAAAACTCTTGTGTAAGCGTGTTTCCTGGATCTTTCCAAGGCCTTTGATCTGGTGTCATATCCTGTGCGAGAAACTACAGAGAGTATCGGGTTACCCACAGAACTCTCAAACATATTTAAATAATGGTACAGACACCAGATCAATAGCGTCAGATGGGCGATTGTAATTTCGGAACTTTATAGGTTTGAGTGCGGGGTAAGACAGGGGGGTTGACGTCTCCTGTGCTCTTCAACCTCTATGTGAATGCCCTAATCGTTGGGCTCAGCAGACAGCATGTTGGTTGCCATGTGAATGGAGTATCCGTCAATAATTTGAGCTACGCTGACGACATGGTGCTGCTGAGTGCATCGTTCTGTGGTCTTATGAAACTGATGGGGACTTGTGTATGCCTTGAACCATGGGTTGAAATATAATGCAGGGAAGAGTAAATTCATGGTGTTTTGGGCTAGTCTAAGAAGTGTGAATAGTGTACCCCCTGTGTGTATAAATTATGAACCGCTTGAAAAAGTGGAACAATTTAAATACTTGGGTCAGCTGACCTAAAAGACGAGCCTCGCCACTGCAGCGCCTCAGGCATTTTTGCGGAGGCGCGCACCGACTGCTTTCACGCGATGATGCACAAGCGGTGCGCGTCTCTGGTGCCCAGAGTGCGGGGCAGCGTCAACACCGTCCTGGCGATGGCCTTACATACGGCAATGCTGCAGCAGACATAATGTCACCTTGTGAGTGTTCGTTTTGTCTGTGCTTGTTATCCTGTCTGTATATTCTGCTATACGTATGTATTTGTTTGTATATGAGTCTTGTTACTCGAATTAAATTAATTTTATTTTTATTTTATTTATACCTTCACATGTCATGTTATGAGACGCAACTAACTTTCTACGGTTACCAACATCTAGGAGGTCACTCGACAGTGGAGAATAAAGAAATCTTCGTATTTTGTCAAGTCGTAAAAACCGTGCGAAGCCTACTTATTCAACTACTAGCAACCTACCTCTGAACGCTCCGGGAAATGTTTTTGCTTATGGTGATTGAGCGATTCTAGGAGTAATCAAATAAATACGAATATGGTAAATAGTATAATATCTGTCTGCGTAGTATTAGTATAAACAACAATAGAGGGGCCTGTGGCTAAGTAATAATAGCTGCACGGGTCGATCGATCAGGTAAAGCTGCGTGTGCTGCGATTGGTTCGTGGATGCGTTACCATCTTTATATACCAAGACCCCTCCGTGCCTCGGAGAGCACGTTAAGCCGGTTATTCGTAGATCTTTGACAGTCGTTACGAGTCGTCTGAAGCCCGAATGTCTGACATCTTTTTCTTTCTATTTTATTAAGAACAGGACAGAAGATCAATATTAGTTTCGACCTGTCAAATTAGTCAGCGCCTAACGTAAATTGACATGTTTTTAAAAGCCATTTTTTATTAATACGTCTAAACTTGTCTATGGAGTATCTTAATATGACAGGACTAAACTAATACTTATCGTCTGTCCTTTTCTTAATGAAATAGAAAGAAAAAGATGCACTGAACTTAAATTTAGTTTAGTTTGTGAACAAGGGAATCGGCGCCAATGTGCCGTTTTATAACCTATCTACGTCTTTTTACTTATAAAATCATTGCTCGTACAACAGTGTAAAACGTCCTGAATTAACAATAATCAAGTGTATAAAGTGACTTTCATGAAGATTCCAAACAATTACTTTAATTGAAATACATCGAGTTTGAGTTTTTATCAACTAACAGAATTTACTAATGATAAAAGTAACAGCAAATACAATATAAGCAATGCACCGACTTTGTTCAGTATACCTACCCGGTTGAATTTGCAAATTAAACATAACGTAGCTACGCACAATGTAGACATTGCTCGACTATGTCAACTCTGACTGTTGTGTACTTTGCCTGGAATTGCGTGGAACATGGCCTGCAGTTTGTAACTATGCTGTTTTTCTTATAAAGTTGTTAAGTTGATTTGTGCAATTACGCCTGGCAAAATTAGTTTTTTGGTTGTTTCTTTTCAAATTCAAATAGCCTTTATTAACTATATAATATTGTACAATAAATTTGATACTTATTATTAGACATCGGTAAGTTAGTTTTGCTTTGCAGCATAGGCCTCTGCCAGAGTCTTCCACAGTTTTAGATCGTGAGCTTTCCTTGTCCATGTCACACATGCTATCGATCTCAGGTCTTCCTTCCACTTGTGCACCGGTCTTCCTTTGTTTCTTTCAGTTTCTGTTAAAGTCACTTTTTCAATATGATGGTTACTTCTTCCTTGATTGGCATATTATGAACCGCATTCGAATTAAAATTGGTACCTTATTATAACTTCCTAGCTGAACCTTACGTTTTATAATCAGGACAAGTTTTTAAGCAGTGCGCAAATTTTCACAAGGTGTTCTACTCTTGAATATGAACAACTTTTACTATGGGACCAACTCAGAAATCACGACCAAAAAATTAAGCTGTTTCATATAACAGTTCAATACCTACTCGACCAAACGTATGAAACAGCAGATTTTTTTTTTGTCATTTCGGGGTTGATCCCAGAGTTGTTCATATTATTATATTAAAAACTCGTCCTGTAAGTATATATACAAGTTGTAACTTAAATAACGCACAACCTCTTAAGGGGTCATTGTACTCATCATTATGAACAACTTTTACTATGGGACCAAGCCTGAAATCGCGAAGAAAAAATCAGCTGTTCAGTACGTTCGCATAATTCGTCTAAATGTACTGAACAGATGATTTTTTTTTTTCGCTATTTCATGTTTGGTCCCATAGTAAAAGTTGTTCATAATGATGAGTACAATGACCCCTTAAGAGATTGTGCGTTATTTAAGTTACACCTTGTAATAAATGATATACGTTTATTACCCGAGTGCCAAGGGAGAGTTATGTTTTATTTAAATTATATAAAGAGATTTTTCTTACGCACATCCTTGTGTGCGTACCACGTGTCGGGGTTAATCGGGAGCCAGTTCGAAACCATGTTATTATGATTCAGCCGTAACCAAAATACGCGATTGGACGTGCAGTTCCGTAGGTACACCAGCCAATACCTATACAATAAACAGCAATACCTATAGTACAAAGTATTGTAAAGTCATTGTAAAACTTGTGTAATCATCGTTTTTCGATGACTTTGGATAGGGGTTAAATTAAACCTAATTATCGATAAAACTGGTTATGATTTCTACTTTCAGCCACACATTAATACAGATGGGACACTCCGTAGTTTAGGTATGAAGCTACAAGTACGTGGCGGGCCTATCTCACTGGACCAATTCAGCAGGACTACCGCGTTCAGAAGGTATAAGTGTTACGCGTTAGAAAGAGAGACAACTTGTAGGTGATGAGGTGCAGGTAATGAGCGTTGCGCGACCTGAATTACACTTTACCTACTGTGTTGTAGCGCAAGAGTCACTTTTTATTTAAATGATTTTGCGGAGTGTCCCATCTGTATTAATCTGTGTTTCAGCCTATAATGTCTACACGGTTTGAATTTCAAATATCTATCCAATAACCGTTATTCCGATGAAAATGTATAAGAATACTTGAGGCATATTTTTCTTTCAGACTTTCATTATTCAAGTAGGCTTTAAGGCTTAAAACAATTAATTCTTAATCTCCAAGCGATATTAGATTGTGCTTTTCAAGATTTAATTAAAGAGAAAACTTTGTTCTTCGAAAAGTAATAACTTAAAAGCTTTTTTTGTTACAAAGGTCCATTCTAAAAATGAACGCCCCACCACAAACTTGATTATTTCAATGTGTGAGAGGAAATATTTATTCCACCACTATACTTGTGTGCGTGTGACGATTTTACTGTAAACATGGACTCGTCGGAGCACTAAGAGGTCAACTAATCGTGCGATCAGTCCAGGTGCGAGCATTGTACGGCGGGGAGCGTGCGCTTTGTATGGCACGACACGTTCGCTCTGTTGCGCGTTCGTTTCATTTATACAGTAGTTGGCCAACAAATCCGGCTGTTCGGCGTTTGGTCAGTCGGTAGGTACCGTTTGCATAAAAAAATAGTGTTATTGTTTATGTTTAATGTATGTTTGTAAGGTATTTATTTAATATGGGTCATGTCATTTACTGTATACCTACTGCATATTTTATGTGAATTCTTGCCTAAAAAAATAAATGATGAAATTATTATTATTTCAAGCACTTATTAACTTATTTCTAATATTATAATGCAATACGTAATAAAACATTATGCAATACAATCAAACGTTATGAAATACAATATTAATTAACCAATTATTCATTTCTCAATATAGGTATATTGATAAATGAATAATTGGTTAATTAACTCACTTTCACCAGGATCAGACTCAACATTAATAATGAATTCAAAATCCATGTTAAATTTTTTTCATATATTGTTTTTCAATATCATTAACTTGTGTACATGTATTTTCCCACATAGTACAATCAATCATTTGAATTCGTACCTTTATTAGAGCCATTATAAAAGTCAAGTTTTGTTCAACGTTTTTTGTAGCTACGTAGTTTTTTGCGCTGACATGTTGACCGTACTTTTGCGTCGAAATCGACGCGTGATCCCACTTTCATGTTTCGCCGGTGACTGAGCAACCAATGACAAAGACCAATTATGTGTATTGCATCGATACACCTTCTTTGCATGTGATCGTAAACGCTGTGGAGGGGCGTTCATTTTTAGAATGGTTTATCTATACAAACTATGTTAGATTGGATTTATCTATTATACCTATTGGATGTTAAGGATGATCGAGTTTAGAATCTCTTTGCATATAATAACAGATTACTAATTTGCAGTGTCGTCATCAAACCTGATTAAAATAATACTGCTATATCAGGTCTATCTACCTCCTCCCTCGTACTGCTGACCTTACAAACATAGCCCGTGATATTTAAAACCTTTTAGGCTGTCAGATTAATAAGCCCTTTTGACTTTACTATAGTTAGGAATATGTGTTTTAAACCTAGACTTGAGTTTCATAGCCCTTTTTGCTTCGATGTCGCATGTCGTCATCATTCTCCTGCCCTTGTCCCAATTTATTTCGGGTCAACATGTCCCTTTCTTTCATACGTCTCTATTAGTCGTCATCTCAGTAGTCACCCCTTGCTATCCATATCATCTTTCACACAGTCCATCCATCGTTTCTTTGGTCTTCCCCTACTCTCATAGCCATTGACATTCATACTCAAAACTTTCCTGACGACATTTTCCTCATTCCTCCGCATCACATACCATACCATGACCAATTTCCATATAACTCTTCCGTCAACGGCGCCACCTCAGACTTCCTCTTATGTACTCATTTCTTAATCAATCCATTCGTGTAACACCACACATTCCTCTTAGCATTCTCTCACCTGCATGCAATTGCCTTTCATTCATCCCTTTTATGGCCTAACATTCTGATCGATACAAGATGGCAGGTCTAACCATTGTTTTATAATTATTCCCCTTAATTTTAAGGGGAATGTGGGAGTCGTAGATTGTTCTCGTGACCTGCCGCCGTTTTGCTCCGATATCATCGGGCAAAAAGTATTTTAAACCTAGAAGTAGACTTGACTTTCATAACCCTTTTGGCGTTGCTACAGTTTTTAAAAAAGGGAATTTAGAAACTAAATGTTTCTTGTTATTGTCGTGTCAATTGTACTTTGGGTAATTATTATTTTTATATGGTTTGAGCACATTAGGTGGCCACGTTTTTTGCGACATCATTGACATTCTTAAGGTCTTCAAAGGTGCAAGTGAACGGGCACTTAGGACCCTCCAGCAAAAGGGACATGGTCTGAGCAGAAGTACCGCACTCACACTAGTTGTTGAATGGATCAGTACTCCCCCACATCGTCAAAAACCTGAAGTTTGAAATCCCCAGATACCTCTAAAAGCTTCCATTAAACGAGAACGGATTTCCTAGCAGCACATTCATTAATCTCGAGTAATGAACTGTTTGTATGCGCGGTGCGCTTGCGATCTAATCAAACTCTATAGCTGCCGGGTATTCCTGGTTTTAGCCTATACAGGGTAGGTGTCTGGTTTAGTGTTCGTTTGGGACTAGTTTGTTTTGGTTAATTATGTTTGTAATTGTTCTACTGCAGGGCACTAACCATTTCTTATACAGCAATAATTTCCTGGTTTTGTTCACTATGTTTAACGTCCGAAATGTCTTAGATTCTAAGTAACAAAAATCTTGCCGAGGTGGGTCCGTGGATGGGTGACCATCCATTACATATCGAGATACGTCCGTGCCGTGCAGTCGTTACGGGTAGTCAGAAGCCAGAAAGAGTGGCAACCAGTCTTACCAAGAGTTATCGGGTTGGCCAGTTACTGGGTTGTGGAGGACACATAGACAGCCGCTTCATGTAAAATACTGGTATTAAGCTGCATCCGGTTAGACTGTAAGCTGACCTCAATATAGTTGAAAAAGGCTCAGCAGTTTACCCCATACAACTCAATTTATCAACTGGGCACTGCAATACTCGTCAATTAATCATTGGACTGTATCAAAACTATGATTGCACCACACCTTAAATCCAACGCAAGCGATATTTTGACACTCTTAAAGTATTTCTAGAAAAAAATACTTTTTTACAAAAAAACACTACATTGTGAAAAATAACTTTAATTTCGGAAGTCGGTGTCTTTGGATCTGTATTTTAGTTTTTTGTCACTGACTTGCGAAGTTATAGTTATTTTTCACTTTGTTGTGTTTTTTTGGAAGTTTTCACTTTTTAGTGAGTTAGTTTGTAATTTATCTAAGTTACAATATCCTAATGTCAACTGCTCATCACCTTTTACAAAATATTGCTTTTCCCGATGCAGGGATGTTAATTGTTGAGGAGTTCTCTTAGTAAGAACCAGGAGAACAGCACTCACCACATGCATTGTGACGAGCATAAATTGTTTAGCAACCTTATTGTAGTAATCGAATCGCAACCCGTGAAGTATGATACTTTAATTGAGTAGTTCCGATGGTCGTCTGCGGTCTTCATCATCAGTTCCACTTCACCAAATGGTGCCTATAAAACTTGAGGGTTTCCCTCGATTTCCATGGGATCCCCTTGTCAGATTCTGACTTGGTGACAATGGGATCGCCTCGAAAGGAAAAACAAACAAAATTTTCAAAATCAGTCCACAACTGACGCAGAAATCTGTGGACATAAAAAAAAAACATAAATTCGAACATAACCTCCTCTTTTTTGGAAGTCGGTTAAAAATAGAAAGCTCAATAGATACTTCATAGATATCACGTTAACGAACCTAGTATCCAATCAAATATTTCAGCACTTCACAACACGTTGAAACAAGCATTGCGTTCACACGAATAAACACTCGTTTCGCTCGTTCCTCTCGCTGGTTTTCATTCAACACACAAAACGTGTTTGGATCACTCGTGGATGCGTTTGTGTAGGCGGCAGTCAACTTGAACTAAAACACGAAGTAACTTGTGCAAAAATATGCAAGTTAAAAAACCATCTATCATAAAAATTAATTATATTCTACTCGCAATCCGTCCCTACTTTGCACGGGTACAACCACTTACTGATGTGGCGACCTGTTCAGAATAGTGCTATATCTAATTTAAATATGAATGTACTTCAATGAGTGTGCCCAAGAACTCCACGACCTCATTCCACCGGCCCCCTTCTACCATCTGACATCTAGACGTACTGCAAGTTACTATACCTACCTAGCTGCTATTTCACCAATTCGCACTAAGCATTTCCAAATGTCTTTTATAATGCACTCAGGAAGCTGGCCGCAACGCTGCGTGCGCCACCGCGGCGATGCCATCCGCGGGCTCCGCCTGCATTTCAAGCAAATGCGTGTAAAATCGCTTTTCCGTAAGCGCTCTCATACAACGCCATATGTTTGAATTTAGTGCGACCCACGACGCCCCGCGTCTCCTAAAACGAGGCTTAAACAAACCCATGTTATTACCAATCGGAAGTTGCTGTGTAATGACATGCAAGTTGCAGCTACTTGCGTTCTTATGTGCAAATTATTGGTTCGTGTATTCCTGGCTTTAATCCGATTTGTTTGGGTTGAAATTGTAGCGATAATGCATTATTGTGTCTATTTGTGGTCACTGTTGAGTATTGAGTACAATGGTAGGATCTGCTGTGTGGTTGTGATTTGAATAGGAAATAGTTTATTCGCTTTTTGAAGCGAAAGACAGGCAAATGCAATATTTTGTAGTAGCAGATAGAGCTCCTAGTAAAAGAGCTCGTCCAGAAACCACTACCACAGCTTTTCTGCTGCTAAGCATTCTTTGCAGTACAGTTTGAAGACTATGAAAGACTGTGATCTTTAAGAACTGGGCGACTGAGTTCTGCTCTGATGAAAATAGAGAAAATGAATTTTTCCAGCTAGACCGATTTTTCGTCCCCGTAAAGCCCTATATTGCAACTTTCATCGAAATCATTAGAGCCGTGTTCGAGAAGGTGATTACAAATATATAATATATTATATAAATATTGCTCATTTAATTGTATTGGATGTACTGCTTTGTCTTTCGATCAGCAATATCTCTATTCATCATTTCTTTGAATCTATCATAATCAGTTATTCTAAAATTATATTTGTGATAAATGAATAAATAAATTCCTTAATTTCAAAAAAGTGACAGCGTTGTTACTGACGTAATTAATAAACAACATACAGAAATAATGTCCCCTGAATACAATACAATACATGTACATTAAAGACCTTTAGAGCTAACTTTAATACTTCTCATAATTTAAAATATTAAATACCATATTTTTACTGTCCCGCTAAATAAAATAAAATAACTTCAATGCGGCACGAAACACGAAGTCACAAATGTCTTACACAAAACGTTTCCTCCAAAACGCATGTCTCGTGTCACGTTTACGCGTTTCGCGTCCGATCAACCGGATAAAAGGGATACAGTAACAAACAGGTATTGCTAGGGGTTACAATCTAAGGCCAGAGATCTATAGCAAGCTATGAGAGGATATAAATTTTATCACGACATTCAAGGTAGGCACTGTTTCTACATTATCACCTAAATTAATCCAAAACTATTCGATACATGACTTTTCAGCATTTCATGTAAGTAATAGCTTCGAGTAAATAAGCCTGCTCTTTACTCTTCTTATCTTTCTTTCTTCTTGTCTGTTTTTTGTTGCTTTTGTCTGTTTAGATACTTAATGAAAATTATGCTTATTATTTACTTAATATTTAAAAATACTGAAGACTTTTTTGCTGACCGTACCTATCTTAGTAAGAATAGTAAGTAGGTAATCTCCCACCTGCGGACCTTTTTTTTTTTAATTTACCCTTTTTGGTGGAAAAAAAATCACAGAACTCGTGCTCTACACGATCTTCGGGTAGATTGAAAAGCCACTTAAGCAGGCTTTTCATTTTGTACGATGCCTAATCTAATAGATTTAGATCTAATAGATTTTGTATCGTCTTTGAAGTAATAGAGCTCAAATGCACGAAGTAAAAAATCCGTGAGGTAAAAATTACGCCATGGAATTTTGAACTTTAATGAAATATTCTTAAGACTATTTTTGAAATAAAATCATTTTTTTTAACATAACAACAACGAAGGGACATAAAATAGTGATGAACATAGAAATAATAATTTTAGTCTCAAATATAAAGTTCTAATTAGGTAGTAATTTGAAGTATTTTCAAAGTATCGCAAAACAAAATTAATAAAAAAAAAACATTAACATCATTATCAAATTAAATTAAAATACGTATTTACAATTACATACATATACATTTCACGATCAAACTCTTAAACACACCGATAACAACTCAGCGACGCGACGCGCACCTAAGAAGCACGCTTACCCGAAATTACACCACAAAAAAGGCACCCTCCTGCCTAGACTACTAGTGATACAGAGATCCGGTTTTTTTAAATGAAGTCCAACTCGATACCCCGAGGGCTTTTCTTCATTTTTTCGATATCACATTTAGCTTTTGACCTATAGTTTATTTTTTGACAAAATACGCTAAAAAATTTATCGAATTTTTCACATTTTTGCGATTTTCAAGAAAAGCGTTTGACTTTTTAATTTTTTTTTTTTCACCTTATGATAGCCCTTGTTGATACGCGTCTTTTGAGACCTCAACTATTCAAGTGGTTCTAAAACTCACGACGCCAAGGCGATGTCACACTCTGAGCGAAAATGGCCAGCCCCCATTTTCGATGTTAAAAAGTCGTCAAGGCTTATTGACTTCTTAGAATATGCTCCCATCATGAAAACAACGATTCATCTGCCAATCACTGTGGCATTATTCCCCTTTGATCGAGATATTGTGAAATCATCGAATAGATCGATTTACATAAGTACACACATATACATAAATCAAGCCTTCTTCCTATGGCGGTAGGCAGAAACTACAGAAGGCCACCTGTTACGATCCTTACATACTCCTTTTGCCGTGTTTAAGTTCATAAATCTGGTCATACACGCACTACGCACGGTCATACATACACTAGTACTACGCACCTGACCTTTCTGAAGAACGTCACCAATAAGATCACTATGTTCTTCTAGGGTCTCCCCCCTCCCAGTGTCTTCACTCACATCTGATCATCTGATTTACGTTTCTTTCTGAACTTTGCAGAAATTAGGCGAGATCTCTAATTCCTTACACTATCTGCTTTGTAATCTTCAGCTATATCTATCTATAGCATAGCTAACAGCTAGCAGTATACCCAAGATCAAAGAACGAGGTTCCTGATTGAATTCGCGATCAGCATCCCGTTCCCAAGGTTAAGAAGGTACTATTTACTATGTATGCAAATAGATTTCATTTGACATATCGTGTTTCGAAGTTCTATTTTCTTCGGTGAAGACGGTTGGTTGTCTTGGTGTTTTTGTTGATTGATTTCTTTTGTGTGTTGGGATGGGAAATGCAAATCCGGTGATAGGCCAACGACTTAGCAATCGTGAACCCGTAGTATTATGAACATGCATTAACATCACTATAGCTTAACTTTGTAGGTAAAGTGTGCGCGCAAGTGCTAGTCACCGCCTGAGGCACGGAATATTAAAAACAATGGAAGTGCCACGCAGCAATCGCGCGTGTTTCACAAATATGCAGAGCTTAGCAACACTGGCTCAGTCGCGATTATCTACTTGCTGTGACACGACGTCTCGAACGTAACAAAAAAATTACAACCATGAGTTTTTGTGCCATTTTTACATGCAAAAATGATAGCAGGACAAAAATGTACAATATATTACGGTGGTGTATCTGGGTGTGTAATGTATGATATAATAACAAATGCTCTAATTTCACTTGAAATAACGTTCATATAATATAATTTTCATATGCTATAAAATCATATAACCTAATTTCATATGACCTAATGTTTCATGTGATATAATTTTCATTTAATATAAAACATTTAGTATAACGTTCATTTAATATAATTTTCAATATGTATAATATTCTTTTTATATAACATTCATTTAACCTAATGTTCTTTTGACCTAATTTTCATGTTTAATGGTCACAGTTCTAACCTAACTCAAATGGCACCTAACCAAATCTTAAAATATTCAATGCATGGTCGAGGGTGGGCTTGGTCGACGGAGCCCCGCTTCGCGGGGCTCCTACTTCTGGATGGTTTATAAAAAAATAACCACGAAGGGGATGGCGGGGTCTATTCGCTCGCTTCGCTCGCTCACACGACCCCGCCATCCCCTTCTAACCTAACCTGTCCGAGTCGGGGTGCCCTAAAGTCCAGATTGCATCCAATTTCTACTGGTTACAATAGTTGAGGGTGGTAGGTGTATAGGGTATAAAGCGAAGAAAAAAAAAACAGTACAATATTTTTTTAATCATAACATAGCATCACATAAATATTATAGTAAATTAATAATATACTACATGAATATTATGTCAAATGTGCATTATAGGAAATGTTTATTATATCATAAGAAATTAGATAAAATGAAATTATATCAACAATTCATTATCTCAACTGATCGTTATATTAAACAAAAGTATATTAACTGAAATTAGGTCAAGTGAACGTTAGATTTTTTGTTATTATATCAACCGTTACACACCCGGTGTATCTATCACCGGTAAGAACAAAACTTTGATATATTTCAATATATTTGGTTGTATTCGCAAAACCATAATAATATGTATTACTTTGATGCGAACTAAAAACGACCTTATGTCCAATGTTAAAACTCTAAATCAACTTACTCGCTGTCTAGAAATTTCGCTACGCTAATTTACGCTACTCGATTAAGGATGGGACACATCCATGTAAATAGTTCTGTGTGGATAAAATAATAAAATGTATATTGGTGCCGTTTTTTTTTGTCACAAATGTCTCTAAACTAGACAAAAAATCACCAAAATTTAGTTTATTTCTAACAAACGACGATTTTCCATTCTGAAATTGACTAAAGTGACACAACTATATTAGAGTTTGACAGCACTAAGATGGCACTAAGCTATTTATTTTAGTGAAAATGGCAGTTTTGCTATTCTGAATTTTGATCCTAAACATCCACCTAAAATTTTGATTGCCAAACTAAATTAGACTATTTTTAAAAAGGTCTGGAATAATATTAGTTGTCAGTCATGAACTAAAAGACCAATGGTGAAATCTTATTTGAAATAAATTTGAATGTCTAAAAGTGACACACAAACGAAAGAAATTCAATTAATTATCTATGTTTTTCTAAACTATCTAAGCCACTATCTAGGCCAAATAAAAATTGATGTTTAATGAAAAGTTTTTTGACTACTATGTTCTAAAAGGTTAGGAAATTGTTGGTTGGATTGGCTTGGTATTGCCATTTTATGTTTATTTTCCTAAATAGTAGGTACATCACTGTGCATAATTGTCGTGGTGTGGTTATCATTTTTAGTTTGTTATTTTATTTACATTGAGTAAAGAATATGTCGGTGCCTCCTCTTTTCTAGACTGTCAATTGACATGTTGTACAAATGTCAACGTCAAAAACGAACACCGAGCACTGGTGAGGCGGCCATCTTGTAAAACGAGCAGTGAACTCGTGGTCGGTGGACGTTATATTTTAATCGCATCCCTCTTAATCTAAGCGATCTATAATTGTTTTGTGAAGTGTTTGATTGGATTATCGAGAATTAGAACTGGAGTGATTGTGACAGGTGTTATTTTATTGAAATACTGCCTTCCTATCCGATAATCCACGACTATATGTACATGGAAAACACATTAGATGAAAGTCTGAAGACTTCAAATAAATAACACATTTATATTGTTGTATATCTAATTTTATTCTGTCTCTTTTTATACTAATCGGAATTTGGTCCATTACTTTAAAGATTTCAATTATTACATTGTACAAACATTGACATTAAATTATCGATCTTGTCCTCGTCACTAACCGAGTAGAAAAATAGACAACAGCTGCGTGCGAATATGACATCTATTTCAAAGATATTATTAGCGTGCTAAATAGAGTAACAGTTGGTTACAGCGCCCTCTAGCGTGGAGTAGCTAAACTCGTTATTGATTGCTTGAATTTGATTGCTAGATGGAAAAAATGGTCTTTAAGGTGACATGTAAAATAAAAGCAACCTTCATGAGTTGTATAAGACTTAATTTTGAACAACAATAAATAAGCTTTTCACCAAAGTTGCATTTATAGATTTTAGCCAATTATATCATCGTTTTCTGTGTATTGCAATGTGTGAGTTTGGCGACACTGGTTCCCGTAGTAAGGTAGTTGAAGGGCACTTCCACTGTTTTTTTCTGTTTCGTGGCCTGAGATATGTGAGCGGGTAACACTGGGGAGGACACGGTTGACAAGACGCACATTTTTGACATCGCGTGATGTTTGTTGTCCCTAGTCTCACCACTCACGTATCTCAGGCGGTGACTAGCACTTGCACGCACACTATACCTACCTACATTCCTGCTGGTTTAACGAGACTACTATTTGTGCAACCCATGCAAATTGTTTTAACTGGATAGTCGGCCCCTCTCATCTAGCTGCTACCCTGCGAAAATTGTTACCCTATCTAACTTGGTGGCGACCGACGATCTAACATGAGGTTTGTACGTATATATACGAGTATGTAGGTACAAGCCATGTGTTCGGAATTACCCATCAAAACAGTTGCAAACTTCCACACAAACTGTCATCCCCTATCCTATTCCGTCATCTTTCCAACCAATTAATTTACTTTGACATAAGCACGCCTATGAAGTTCCTTATTTATTGACAGTCAACGGTAGACGGAATAATGCAATACTTCATGGATGCTGTTTTTCTCTACATTTTTCTATTTAAAAAAAAAATCAATTTCTTAAATCGATTAAAACTTATTCATAAATAAAGTAGATTGTTTCCGCGGTCCATCCCTAGGCTCAAAACTTTCAGCCCCCGGTACGCTATGTTTTTTAAGTACTATAGCAAATCTGAGCAACAATAGCGCTCTTAAGAATGTTATATCTGGTGTATTGGGGGGCTGAAAAGTTTTGAGCCTAGGGATGGGCTGCGGATTACTGAGACATGATGATGTTTACGGATTAATTACTAAAAGCGTAATGATGCTATTGACATGAAACTCTGTATTCATACTAAAGAGCGTATTCACAAATTAGTAATATGCAGCGCGAGACAATAAAGACACTTGAAGGTACTTAGGCTCAAAACTTTTGAACCCCCCCGGTAAAAGGAGTTAAGTTCCATTAACGAAAGGAAACAGTAATTTAACAAAATCAATTTGCCAGTAAACGAGAATTCTATCTACTAGCCACATAAATGAGATACCATTTCATAAATTTATTTGTCTCTAAAGTCCAATAGAAACCACATTTCAACGGTATTCAACAAGCAACTTTCTAACTTGGTCCCTTTAAATAAAGTGCATAATGCTGTGATAGTTTCAAAGCAGCTTTAAAACATAGTTATATTATCGGGCGAAGTTGTAAGTCAGACGTGGTTTATGGATGGCAAACTTTGTTACATTTAAAAAAAAAAAAAAAGTTTTTATTGATTCTCATACAATTGTTTTACAGCTCAAAATTGAGGCAGCCCCGGTAAGTTATGAAAATACTTGTGATGGGGTTACCTCGCATCTTCCCATGGGTTACTAGCTACAATGTTGAGACGTAGGTACTTAAAAGAAAAAGTATAGGTAACTACCAAGATGTTACAAAATTGTTGAAGCATGTTCAGGAATGTGTAGTGTATGTGTGTGTGGAGGTGGATGTGCGGAGTATGTGGGGTTGAGTGGGTGGAATGTGTGTGTTAATGATTGCATAACTGTTGTATGTTATAATTGAAAGCAGGTTCTTGATTAGCTTATTCTGGTTAATAAAAGTTCAATTTCATCGTATGTTTGTGATTTTAACCATTTCGTAATAGTGTTTTTACATTCGTATCGCAAACATAGGGTAAATATTCAGGAGGTCGTGGCCGCTGCAGTCAAGGGTGTGGCCTTGAAGAAGAAGCAGTCATCTAAAGACAAGGCCATACCCGCAGCCAAGGCCTCCATTATGGCGGCAGCGGAGGCTCTACTCCAAGGGCCTCCGTCGGACGGAATGTCCGAAATGCGGGCGGAGGTCGCCCGCTTGACAGCCGCCATGGAGCTTCTCCGAAAGGAGAATGAGGAGCTCCGAGCAGACCTGGCCAGGCTCCGCGGAGCCGGCGCTCAGGAGGGGGTACAGCAGGGGCAAGGCGGCCTCGGGCCTGCAGAGGACCGAGTTCTGGCCTTGGTGCGGAAGGAGTTGGCTTCCCTTAGCAACCGGTTCTCGGTCCTTGAGGGAATCGTCCTGCGGCCCCCGCTAGGCCGACCGGCGGCCTCGGGCCAGCCAAAGGCGGCTTCGTATGCCGCCATGGCTGCCACGGCGGCCAAACCAGGGTCGGCAGGGCAGGCTAAGGGCGGGGCCGAGGCTGCGAAGGCACCTGCGACGGCGCCTGCGAAGGCGCCCACGAAGGCGGCTGCGAAGGCGCCTGAGAGGGCCCCAGCTGTGGCGGTGACGAAGCGGCTGCCCCCGCCTCCCAAATCTCCTCCGGCTGACGCCGAATGGCAGGTAGCTGGGGAGAAGAGGAAGGAGGGCAAGGCGGCAAGGTCGGCCAAGCGGAGGGAGAGGCGGCGGCGGCGCAAAGAGCGAAGCGTCGCGGCGTGGTTACGTGCCCCAAAGTCCGCAGCTGTAGTGATCACACTACAGCCGGAGGCGGAGAAGAAGGGCGTGTCCTACCGCGACGTGCTCGCCAAGGCGAGGGCGGCGGTGAACCTGGAGGAGATCGGTGTTACCGAGGGCTTGCGGGTAAGGGTCACTGCGACTGGGGCTCGGATGCTCGAGATCCCCGGTGCGGCCAGTGGCCCGACCGCTGACGCTCTGGCCGAAAGGCTCAGGGCGTCCTTAAATGCGGACGAGGCCCGAGTGTCCAGACCCGCCAAGTGCGTTGACTTGCGCATCCTGGGTCTGGACGACTCCGTGACGGAGCGAGAGGTGGTGGCCGCCGTGGTCAAGACTGGGGGGTGTGCCTTCGAACAGGTGAAGGTAGGCACCATCCGTCCTGACCTCACGGGGATGCGAGCCGTTACGGTGAGCTGCCCCGTATCGGCGGCCCAAAAAATAGTTGGGGAGGGCCGAAGGTTCCAGGTGGGCTGGGATTCCACGCGGGTGAAACTGCTGGAACCCAGACCTCTGAGGTGCTTCCGTTGCCAAGTGGGCAACCACGTGGGGACAAAATGCACCTCGGAGGTGGATCGCAGCAGTCACTGCTTCCGTTGTGGTCAGCCCGGTCACAAGGCCGGCTCGTGCAATGCCACGCCGCACTGCTATCTATGTGCGGCAGCTGGCAAGCCGGCCGATCACCGGGCTGGAAGCAAGGGCTGTGGTCCACCCACCAAAGCCCGGGGCAGGGGCAAGCCCTCCGCCTCCGCTACCGCCGTCACGGCCGCAGCCGCCGCCACGGCCGCCGTCGCTGCCGCCTCCACTGCCGTCGCCGCCGTACTCACAGCGGCAGAGCCCTCACAGGAGGCTCAGGGGGGGGCTAATATGGAGTGCCAGTAATGGCCCCATTACGCCTCCTCCAGGCGAACATCAACCACTGCGTCGCCGCTCAGGATCTGTTGCTCCAGAGCATGGCGCAGTGGTCGATTAACATCGCCGTGGTCGCTGAGCCGTACTTTGTCCCGCCCAGTGATTACTGGGTGGAGGACCTGAGCGGCTCAGTGACCCTCATTTCGTCGGCCGCCGCCGGTACCCTGTCCCTCGAAGCCGTCAAGAGGGGACAGGGTTGCGTTGCAGCACGGTTCGGGGGGATTGTCGTGGTAGGGGTATACTTCTCCCCGAACCGAACTCTCGCCGAGTTCCACAACTCCCTTGCGGAGTTGAAAAACGTCGTCGTCGGGTTTCGTTCCCTTCCCGTGCTCGTCCTCGGGGACTTCAACGCCAAGAATGTGGCTTGGGGTTCCCGGTATACGGACACACGGGGCAGGATGGTGGAGGACTGGGCTCTGGAGACAGGCCTGGTCATCCTAAACCGGGGTTCTGTCCCCACGTGTGTGCGGATGCGGGGCGAATCAGTGGTGGACATTTCGTTCGCCAGCCCCGCTCTGTTGCCACATGTTGTTGACTGGCGCGTCATAGAGGGGGTGGAGACCTACTCCGACCACCGGTACATCCGGTTTGATGTCTCCGCCCAGACCTCGAGCGCGCCGGTCCGACAGGCCCCGAGTGGTCCGCGGTGGGCGCTGAAGAAGCTGGACCGGGAGCTCCTCCTGGAAGCCTCGATCGTGCAGGCCTGGGTGTCACCACCGGACAGGCCTGCCGACATCAACGACGAGGCGGAGTGGTTCCGGGAGGCCATGTCCGAAATATGTGACGTGGCAATGCCCCGGGTCCAGCCCGGTCGCGCCTGGCGCCAGGTGTATTGGTGGTCGCCGGAGCTGGCGGCTCTGCGCGAGGCGTGCGTTGCTGCGCGGCACCGGTACACCAGGCACCGCAGGCTCCGTATCCGCCCTCCGGATACGGAAGCCATTCAGGCGGAGCTGTACGAGGGGTACAGAGCGGCGAAGACCGCCCTCCGAGCGGAGATCTTGCGGGCCAGGGATCTGGCTCGCGAGGAGTCGCTGGAGACTCTAAACAGGGACCCATGGGGACGCCCTTATAAAATGGTGCGGAATAAACTCCGCCCATGGGCGCCCCCGCTGACGCAGAGTCTCCGGCCCCAGCTCGTGGAGGACGTGGTGAGCGCTCTGTTCCCTTCGCGAGGGGAACATACTCCCCCGCCCATGGCTCCGCTTCCTGCGGTGCCCATTGCGGACCACATCACCGACGACGACGACGATGCTCCGGAAGTGACCGAGGTAGAGTTGAGAGCGGCGGTACGTAGGCTGAGTGCCAAAAATGCCGCCCCAGGACCCGACGGCTTACCTGGAAGAGCCTGGGTTCTGGCCTTTGGGGCTCTCGGGCCTCGACTAGGTGGGCTCCTAAGCGCATGCTTGGAGAGGGGCCAGTTCCCACTTCGTTGGAAGACGGGGAAACTGGTCCTCATTAAGAAGCCGGGGCGCCCTGCGGACTCTCCGTCCGCTTACCGACCCATCGTGCTGCTCGACGAGGTGGGCAAGCTCTTTGAAAGAGTTATTGCAGACCGCCTCGTCGGGTGGCTGGTGCAGGAGGGGCCGGATTTGGCGGAGAGCCAGTTTGGTTTCCGCAGGGGGCGCTCTACGGTGGACGCCATCATGCGCGTGCGAGCCCTCACGACGGGGGATGCTGTGGCCCGGGGTGGGGTCGTCTTGGCGGTGTCTCTAGACATCGCCAACGCCTTCAATACCCTGCCCTGGAGTTGCATCAGGGAGGCACTCCGGTATCACCGGATGCCGACCTACCTCTGTCGAGTGGTTGAGGCCTATTTGACGGATAGGGCCGTCATCTACCCCGGTCATCAGGGAGAGTGGAACCGGCGAGAGATGTCGTGCGGTGTCCCACAGGGATCGGTCCTGGGGCCGCATTTGTGGGACATCGGGTACGACTGGGTGCTGCGCGCCGACCTCCCTAGCGGCGTCAGCGTAGTATGTTACGCTGACGACACGCTGGTCCTGGCGCAGGGGAGGTCGCACCAGGCGGCGGCTGAATTAGCGACACGCGGGGTTGCGATAGTCGTTGAGAGGATCCGGCAGTTGGGACTCGAGGTGGCCCTGCACAAGTCCGAGGCCATGTGTTTTCATGGTCCTCGGAATGCGCCACCGTCGGGTTCCCAAATAACGGTAGGAGGGGTTCGCATCGGAGTCGAGTCGACGATGAAGTACCTGGGACTCGTCCTCGACAGCCGGTGGAACTTCGTGGAGCATTTCCGACGTTTGGCTCCCAGACTGGAGCGGGCTGGGGCTGCCTTGAAGCGGCTCCTGCCCAATCTAGGTGGTCCAAACGCCTCCTGCCGGAGGCTTTACGCGGGGGTCGTGCGGTCCATGGCCCTTTACGGGGCACCGGTGTGGGCGCGTTCCCTGAGGCCGCGGCCAGTCCGCCGGTTGAACGCGTCCCAGAGGGTCATGGCCATTCGGCTAGTCCGGGGTTACCGCACGGTCTCCGGTGAGGCGGCGAGCCTCCTTGCCGGATTGCCGCCATGGGATCTGGAGGCGAAAGTCCTCGCGCACGTGTGGGAGTGGCGCGAGGAGGCAAAACGCCGGGGCGTAACTCCGCTGCCGCGAGAAATCACGGTACAGCGGACAGAACTCCGGCGGGATCTCATGGCGACATGGAGAGTGCGACTGTCGCAGCCCAGCGCTGGGCACGCCACAATTGCGGCGATAAGTCCCCTCTTTGAGGAGTGGTTAGAGAGGCGCCATGGCGTCCTCACCTTCCGCCTGACGCAGGTCCTCACCGGACACGGTTGTTTCGGGAGGTTCCTGTTTCGCATAAGGCGGGAGGAAACGCCCGGGTGTCACCATTGTGTGGATCGCCCAGAGGACACGGTGGAGCATACAGTGGAGGTCTGCCCGGCTTGGGCAGAGCACCGCCGTGTTCTCACGGAGGCGATCGGCGGCGGCGATCTCTCGCGTCCGAGCCTGGTCCAGGCCATGGTGCGGAGCGAGAGTGCATGGGAGGCCGTCACCTCCTTCTGCGAAGCGGTAATGCTCGCGAAGGAGGAGGCGGAACGCGTGAGGGAGAGGCAGCCTCACGCCCTCAGTCGCCGCAGGAGACGCCCTGGGCGGCGGGAATTGATAGCCGATTCCCGGCCACCGTAGGCGCGGGCTTGCGGACGGTGAGTAGTGGGTAACTCGCCGTCCGGTGAGGACCAGGCCCGGGTCGACGGCGCGTTGTGTTCCACGCGCGCCTCAAAGAGATGTCAGCAAAAGATGGGGTCCAATAGGGCCAATGCCGCTGGGGTCGCGGGTTGTTTGAAAAAGATACCGTGGCCCTGGCATAGGCAACTGAAGGAACACGGGTGGGTTTTAGTCAGTAAAAGTCTGACACGCCCTCCCGCTCCACCCAGAGCGGGAGAAGTTATTTGATGATTTCCCATCCACAAAAAAAAAAAAAAAAAAAAAAGGGTAAATATTCAATATACGGTTCAATTTATTGTAAATATAAGTTGATTGAGTATTATACTGACGCCTGGCGAACACCGTACGGACTCGAGGGGAATGGGCCACAATATCTTTACGTCTTTTAGCGAGATTCGATGGATCAAATGGTAGGGTCTTGTGCAAATGAATGGTTATGTTCAATACGTATATTTTCCTAACAGTGAGGAGATTACTTATCTTGTAAAGGTTGTCTGTAGAATATCGAAAGGGTTTAAAATACATGACTTTGATGAGAGACCTTTGAGCCCTTTCTAGGTCTAGAAATTTGGTCTTGGTGGCCCCACCCCAGATCGTTATACAGTACGTCATCACCGATTGTGCCAGAGCAGTATAGATTTTATTAAGTAGCTGCGGCGGCATCACATGCCGCAACGTTTTAAAAATCCATATAAGTTTTCTGACTCTGGCCATAGTGTTTTCGATATGGGTGTGCCAGGACAGTCTTTGGTCAACTGTAATACCAAGATATTTAGTGAAACTAACTTGTTGTATACTTTGACAATTGCAGGGATAGTGGGTGTTTGCACACTCATGGATCACGATCCCAAAATCAGCACCTGGCTGTGTCCTCTGATTTGGAGTAAAGCAGATGAAGTTCGTTTTAGATACGTTGAGGGTTAAAAGATTAGCATTTAGCCAACTTGCAATTATTGCTAATCCGCGTTCAGCAGCAGCACGCACATTAGCCCAAGAGTCCCCGCTGAAAACAACTGCTGTGTCATCCGCATATGAAAATACTCGCCCGCCACTGCTCCCGATAGTACACAATTCGTTTATATAAATCAAGAACAGTGTCGGAGCGAGCACACTTCCCTGCGGTACTCCAAAACATACAGTTTCTTCATCACTAGTTACGTTTCCAACCCTTACCTGCTGTTTTCGGTTAGATAGATAACTACCAAAAAGGGAGAGGGCCATATCTCTTACGCCGATATTTTCAAGTCTGTGCAGAAGGATGGGGACAGAAACGGTATCAAATGCCTTTTTTAAGTCTAGAAATACTGTGAGGCATTTTAGTCCTTTATCTACATTATAGACTATATCACAGGTTAGAGCCTTAATAGCGTCCTGTGTAGAAAGGCCCCTTCTGAACCCATACTGTGAGGTAGATAAAATGTTATGTTTATTTAGGTAACTAATTAGTCTGTTATTTAGTAATTTTTCTAAAATTTTAGCAATGCATGATATTACCGATATGGGACGGTAGTTATTGATATCGTTCCGGTCCCCCCCCCCTTGTGCACAGGCGTGACCATAGATCGCTTCAAAGCAGCTGGAAATATTCCGGTTCTAAAGCAAAGGTTTGCTAGTTGGCTTATAAAAGGGACCACGAAGTCCCTAGAAGTTTTCAAAAATTTAGTAGGTATACCGTCCCAGCCAGGTGAGCTTTCAGAATCGAGACCCATAAGTATGCTATCCACTTCCTGCGGGTCAGTGTCAAGCAGTACGAATGATGTATTGTGCTGTTCACTTCTTGGGTATTTGAACCCAATGAATTGTTCTTGCAATGCCAGGTACTTTCTAAAGGAGTTTATGGAACAGGAAGCAAAGAAGCTTCTCTTAACAACAACGTTGTGAGAACTTTTGCTTTTCCTGATTACCTTTGCACGTACAAAAGAAATTAGGTGTATAAAATATTACCCTCCTTTTAGACTTCACTGCAAATATTGCTACGTAAATAAAAGTGTGTGTCACCTCCGATGCATGATAGGAGTTTACTCCTTATGTACGATAGTCTTCGAATATAATGGATATATTGACCGCTACAATGAAAACTGGCTGAAAATAAACCAAACAAAAAAACGTGACAACGCTTCGCTTGTATTTCACTCCTCCTATTTTTCCATTAACGGGAGGCCGTATATGAAAATCGATTCTTAAGGAGTAAACTCCATTTTTTATTACAGCTGATTACAGCACGATTTCCTAAAGTAAGTATTGATGCTAACTGCTGCCTTTTGAACACTTTTTCCGAAATTTCCGTACATGTGTCGGTCACCAAATCTTTAAATTGATTCGATTTGTTACGACTAATCCATAAATGATTAAGCATATCATCTTCGTATACCGGTAAAACATTGTGAGGCAATTCAGGTGCCCCAAGGTGGGTTTCCGCATTGTCGAGGCGGGGGGGCTCAGTAGCCGTGGCTTGGTCACCCACGGTGAAGCGAAGTGGAACCCGAGCAGGGTCCGTTCGTCAGGGATTTTCCCAGAAAGCCGACAACGTAGTGGCCAACAAAGTAGGTTGCGGTGCCGCTTGGATGATATCGCAACTGAGGCGGGCCGCAATGTTGTATGGGAGGCATCGCGGTTAAGAGTTGGAGGCCGCGGCGGGAGAGGAGTGCCGGTATTGCAGTGCGCCACTCTCCCTACTTTCCGCGGCCTTCACGGGGTCGCCACGGGGAGGAGGAGTGTTGGTATTTCGTTGGCCGCTCTCCCTATCCTCTGCGGCCGAAAAGTGTTAGGCGGCCGGGCCACTGACTTGACCGATCGCAGGGGGAACAAGGGTGTCTAGACACGGGGTCGTCTAGCGCCCATATGCTGGTTTGTTCCCTGAGGTGGTCATGGCGTGCAATGTGTTCTGGTGAGTGTTCGCGGTGAGTGCTAACGCGTGCTTGTGTTCCCGCCTCAAGCGGCAGAGGAGAACTCCGTGGAGTTTTAGTAGGTTGGAGTTCCACATAACTGCACTATCTCCCCGTGGTAGTGAAGTATACATGACCATTTCTCCAGGCAAAAGAAAATATAACTAATATTTTTTTAACGCTGTTTAATTTTAATTGATAGGCCAGCTGGCGTGGTTGGTTAAGATAAAGCCTATAATGTCGCAGGTCATGGGTTCGATTCCCATCCAGGACAAACATTTGTGTGCATGAACATGTCTGTTTGTCCTGAGTCTGGGTGTAATTATCTATATAAGTATGTACAATATTTACAAAGAAAAAAAAAAGTAGTGTATGTAGTATATCAGTTATCTCGTTTCCTTAGTACAAGCTCTGCTTAGTTTGGTATCAGGTGACCGAGTGTGAAATGTCCCAGGATATTATTAATTTATAATTATTGTACATACTGTAGAAAAAACTTGTTGAGGTTGTCTACTAAAACACTCACGTTAAAAGCCCTCACACTGATTTTTTTTTTTTTTTTGGTTAGGAAATCATCAAATAACTTCTCCCGCTCAGGGCCACGGTTCCACTTTCAAACAACCCGCGAACCTGGCTGGCATCGGCCCTAGCGGACCCCACCTATTTTACCGATATGTCGCCACACCATCAGTTAGCAACGACTAACTTAACATTTATACCATAACATAATTAATCTGACAATCAATAAGGATCTATCCAAGAAGTACATAACCCCTAAATCCGGCCTTTATTTCGTATAAAATGTTGTAGCTAGCAATACCGTGTAAGCTGACATCTCTGTCGATCCCCTATAATCTGGGAGGATTAATACTCCGAATCGAAGTCGGGACTACGGATAAAACAAATCTTTGAATGGATGTCTTTCTAAATTCGTTATTTATCGTCGTCGGGGTGGGCAGACGGGCGGGCTAGCCATCTTATTTTTATCAGCTCAAAGTTAGGCTAATTATTCATATTTACTACTAGAGATGGGCCGACTAGTCGGAAAAACCCAATAATCGGCATCTTTTGTAGTATATAAATAAAATCAACAATTTATGCTTGTTTTCTAATTATATATAAAAGAACTTAGGAATAAGTCAGTAATTCAATATAGGTACATCAAATTAAAATGAAATAAATTATTTTATTTTAATTAATAATAACGAGCTTGTACTATGGAAATCAGATAACTGATATACTACATATACTACTTTTTTTTTGTAAATACATACGTATATAGATAATTACACCCAGACTCAGAACAAACAGACATGTTCATGCACACAAATGTTTGTCCTGGATGGGAATCGAACCCACGACCTGCGTCGTAATAGGTGGTATCCTAACCAACCACGCCAATTATTATTTAATTTATTTTCTCAAAACGGTGAATGAAAACGTCGTGAGGAAACCGGCATGTCCCAGATCCAAAAATTCGAAGACATGTATTGTGATATCCGACAACCTGCACTGGGCCCGCGTGTTGGCTTTCGGCCCACTCTCTGTCATAGAGAGGAGTCTTCTATCCCAGCAATGGGAACGTTATAAGTTGATCATGCTTATTCTTATGCATCCTAGAACTCCTAGCTGGCTTGTTTATAGGTGCATTGCATAAGAAGTACAAAACTCCTCTTCATGATATCAAAATTCCTCCAAAATGATTGTTACGTAGACGCTACCGCCTGTTATAGAGTACTAAAACTACACAATTCGTCGATTCGTGACAGATATTCTAGAATATTCTGGACTCTTCCAGATTTTTTTTAGATGGTTAAGTGTAGTGTTGCAGCAGTCTAGATAATTCCCGTAAGTACTAGAATGTTCTCGAATTATGTACTCGAACTTTCTAGAAGCTTCTACTGACTAAAACCCACCCGTGTTCCTTCAGTTGCCTGTGCCAGGGCCACGGTAACTCTTTTGAACAACCCGCAACCCTGGCGGGAACTTTCTAGAATCTTGAGTGATATCATGTGACACTCGAGAGGTTAAACTCGTCATTTCAATAGAGCGCTGCGGCGCTGCGGGGCAGTTCAGTTTGGAATGCGGGAAGGTGAATTGCTTGTGAGTGAACTACAAGTGATTCTGATTACTGTATTTGTGATTATTTAAATATAGTGTGTTATTGGCGTAAATTGGTATAATTATATTTATCCCGATCCCCAGCTCATTATCAGCATATTATGTGCTGTAGATAGAGCATGTAAACGTAGCCTTAGTAAGTATCTCGCATAAAACTGGAAGCATTTCCTTTAATAAATAAGCTCAATATTTAATTTATCTTCTTTATTTGCAAAGACTTGTAACAGTAGATTGGATTGAATTTAAATATTTATTCTTCAAAACAGTGCTTTTTTAGTCTTCATTCTTGCCAATTAATCTGCCTAGCCTTTTCCCAACGATGATTTTACCCATGCCAAGTATCTTGAACAAAGGTATGCAAGTAGCTTGCATGCCAATGTGCCATAAAAACTTCTAAAAATAAAATACGGGCATTATTTAACATAATCAATCTGCCTAGCCTTTTCCCAACTATGTTGGAGTCGGCTTCCAGTCTAACCGGATGCAGCTGAATACCAGTATTTTACATGGAGCGACTGCCTATCACTGACCTCCACAACCTAGTTACTGGGAATACGCTACCCCTTGGTAAGACTGTTTGTCAGACTTTCGGGCTTCTGACTACCCATAACGACTGTCAAAGATCCACGAATGACAGCCGGGACCAACGGCTTAACGTGCTTTCCGAGGCAAGGACTCCTCCTTGCATACCGAGACTCCTCTCGGTATGTAACAACCACCCACCACGAAAATCAAAGATCCATCCACGGACCAACCCCGGCAAGCGTAGCTCAAGCTGATGGATCGACCGTGCGGCTGTTATTACTTACCCACGAGCTCTCCTCTTTATTATTATTTATCTCTGTCTCGGTATATACAGACGGTCACCCATCCAGGAACCAACTCCGGAAAATGTAGCTTAAACTGATGTATAGACCCGTGCGGCGGTTATTACTTAGCCACGAGCTCCTCATTTTTTAACAATGAAAATGTTTTTTCGATCGCTTCAGTTTAGCCCCCATTTTCGCTCAGAGTGTGACATCGCCTTGGAGTCGTGAGTTTTAGGGCTTCATGAATGGTTGAGGTCTCAAAAGACGCGTATCAACAAGGGCTACAATATGGTGACAAAAAAAAAATTAAAAAGTCAAAAACTTATCTCGAAAATCGTAAATTTTTCGTCAAAAAATCAACTATATCTCAAAAACTGAATGCAATATCGAAAAAATGAAAAAAAGAATTGAGTTTGACTACATTAAAAAAAAAAACCGGACTACTGTATCACTAACAGTCTAGGCAGGAGGGTGCCCTTTGTGTGGCGTAATTTCGAGGAGCGCGCTCCTTAGATGCGCATCGCGTCGCCGAGTTGTTATGGGAGTTTTAGAGATTGATCGTGAAATGTATTTGTATCTAATTGTAAATACGTATTTTAATTTAATTTTATAATGATGTTAATTTAAATTAATTTTGTTTTGCGATACTTTGAAAATACCTACTTCAAATTACTAATTAGATGTTTATATTTGAGACTAAAATTATTATCTCTATGTTCATAACTATTTTATATCGCTTCGTTGTAGTTGTGTTAAACAAAAAAGGATTTTCTTTCAAAGATAATCTTAAGAATATTTCATTAAAGTTCAAAATTGCATGGCGTAATTTTTTACTCCGTGCGTCTTTGAAGTAATAGAGCTCAAATGAGCTCTATTACTTCAAAGAAGATACAAAATCTATTAGGTCTAAATCCATTAGGCATCGTACTAAATGAAAAGCCTGCCTAAGTGCACTTTCAATGTACCCGAAGGTCGTGTAGAGCACGAGATCTGTGATTTTTTTTTTATGTATGTTTCCCGTTTACTCGAAGACGGCTGGACCGATTTGGAAAGGGTATACTTTCTAGTTGGTCCCACTGTCATCAAGTCAGGATCAAATGATGGGATCCTGGAGAACTCGATGGAACTCTTCAAATATTATAGGCACATCTATAGCGATTTGGGTATTTTTTATAGTAACTCGTACATTTGGTCTCGTAAAACACTATTTGGTGAAGTGGAACTGATGATGAAGATCACAGATCGCCGTAGGAACTACTAAATAATAAGTATTCCACGAGTTGCGATTCGATCTGGTACTTTAATAATGGTTGCTAAGCAATTTATGCTCGTCACAATGAATATGGTGAAGTGGAGCTATTGGTGACTTCACCAGAAGCTCCAGTTCTCTTGGTACTTACAAGGAGAACTACTTAACAATTAACGTCTCTGCATCGGGAAAAGCAATATTTTGTAAAAGGTGATGAGCAGTTGACATTAGGCTATTGTAACTTAGATAAATTACAAACTGACCTACTAAAAAGTGAAAAATAAAAACTTCAAAAAAAAAGACACTACAAAGTGAAAATTAACTTTAATTTCGGAATTCGGTGGAAAAAAAACTAAAATACAGATCCAAAGACACTGACTTCCGAAATTAAAATTATTTTTTCATTTTGTAGTGTTTTCCTTGAAGTCGGTTGTTTTTTTGGAAAAAGTTTTTAGACATCATAAAGAAAACAAGCTGCCTAACTTTGCCGTAAGTTGTAACGTGGGAATAACCTCAACGACGGTAAAGATTACAGAGAAACTTTGTTGTTCGGTCAAGTTATTCTGATACTTAAACGCTCAAGTTTCAGGTGCTTACACGTGAAAGCGATTTCGTTTTCAAGTTACTGGAAGAGCAAAATCTGTTAATGACTTTGATACAATATATTTTTTTCCGTCAGTACCTGTAACCACAGAACGGGTAAAAGAGGTCATATCTGTTCTGTGCCTGTAACAATCAAGGAAATAATATTTTGGGTTTCGAATAAAAAGTTGTAAGTAGTTGGTATTTTCGGCTCTTCTAACCTTTTAATTCATCAATCAATCTGCCTAGCCTTTTCCCAACTTTCTTTGGGTCGGCTTCCAGTCCAATCGAATGCAGCTGAATACCAGTGAATACATAGAGCGACTGCCTTTCTGACCTCCACAACCCAGTTACTGAGTAATACGATACTCGTTGGTAAGACTGGTGGTCAGACTTTCGGGCTTCTGACGACCCGTAACGACTGACAAAGAACCACGAATGGCACCGGGCACCAACGGCTTAACGTGGTTTCCGAGGCACAGAGGAGTCTCGGTATGTAAAGATAGTCACCCATTCACGGACCAACCCCGGCAAGCTTAGCTTAACCTGATGGATCGGCCCGTGTGGCTTTTCTTACTTAGCAACGAGCTCCTTTTAATTCATAGATAGGCTAAAATAGTTTAAATTGGCACTACAACTTGTTTGTTATTAGTCTATTTTGCATTATCATCCCATTTTTGATGGAAATAACAGATTAACGTCGCTCGTCTACAACGGCCAGAGAGATAGCCAGAGAGAGTTTCTACTCAATATTATTTTGAAAAAGCAATAAGTGAGTACATACCTACAACGAAATACAGCGATAATTTGATTAAAGGAGATTTGATCTTCACACTGTGATGTGTTAAGACTGTCTTTGATTTCGAATCAAAGAAATCGGTTGTGAGTTAATGAGTTTGTAGGTAATTTTGTTTGAAGCTACTGTGGAAGTTCAGAGATTCTACAGGGGTGCGTAGCTAGATACCAAATAACACCCGGCGAGGCAATCATCTGATATATTATTAATAAGTTTATACGATACAATCTTCTAATAAAATAGCACACATTTTTTATTGTTTATTAACCCATATATGCCCAGAACTACTTTATTTATTATAATTAATAAATATATTTTTTTATAAATTATTATTTACTTATTCTAAATATACAATAACACCTACTTACATAGCCTTGCGATAGATGGCGTTTTCTTTACATTTTAGTGCGCTAACAAACGATTTACGATGCTTTTATGAAAGTACTACTTCATTTTCGTTTTCGAATCAATAGGCATATATGGGTTAATAAAAAAAAACAGTTTACATGCATTTGTCGAACCTTAAAAATACCACACAAACAATCGCGGGTTTAATAGCGAGCGGTATGCCAGACATGGCAACTTGAGGCCACTTCATACTTAATTATTAATTGATCCCTCCAGTTTGACATATTGATGCCCGTTTACAATATCAAGTAATTTTCTTAATTCTAATTAACTTGATTCTATTAATTAGGTAATAAACAATTAGGTAGGTACATACTTCTTAAATTATACCGCCTACCTAAAATGTAACGTTTCCCGAATGGGAATCGTTACATTCAATATTATATATTTTAAAACCAACGCAAAATTTTTGGTCTTAAAAGATATAATATTGAAACACAGTCTTGTACGCGATCAGTGCGTTTAGTTATTTTTAGTATAGATCCCGAAGTAAAGTAAAGATTACCATTCGGGAAACGTTACAGTACCTACATGCTCAGAAATCTATTCAGTTTCCAAATCCAATAATATTCTTACCATTTAGGTAGGTACCTACACATATTATATTATTCAGGTTCTCACGTCACAATATATCAGTTATTCTATTAAATTGAGCATTTTACCTGTCCGTCAACTGATACAAAACAGCTGATCAAACCACATTGAAATAAGTATCTACAGTAAAGCTATCAAAAGAACCGCCTATGCCGCATCAACATAGGCCTAAAATGTTTTCACTTTACCAAATTGGAAACTTAACTTGACAATCGAAACACAACCTTATTTGCTTCAGTCTAAAGTTCATTTCATTCTTGGCAGATTCTGTCTTTATTACACTGTCGGACACGAAAAGACGCGCAATTGAAAATGCCGGGATTGCAATTTGCAAACGGCGAACAGGGCCGCCCGGTCGGTGTAACGGTGGTCGTCCCAATTCTCTCTGTTTCCGATAGTCAATTTGGCTAATACACTGTCGAGCAACAAATTGACTCGTATTCATAGGATTTGTTGTCACGGTGGGTCATTGGTGACATATTGGCATTTTGGAGGAAAATGGGGAGGTAAAGTTGCTGTTTTATTATCATTGAGGTTTAATGTAAACTAGAGCAGACACTGCTAATAAAAGTTTTGCGCAGCATGTCCAGGACAGCAAAGCTTTGGACGTGTCCACAGGTACAAACAAAGACACATGTCTAAAGGTACAGACAATACAACATTAAAAAAATACTTTATTATCTTGCTTTTTACGTTAGAAACTGTTTTTTTTTTTCTCATTGAATTGTAAATAAAACAAGCTACCAATAAATGAAAGATATCAATTTGTAAAATATATGCATGCATTATTATTATGAAAAATCACAAAGATCCTGGGAAAACATACTTTTTCACACAAAATTCTGCAAAATGGCCACCCATTGCACAAAACTCTGGTGGAGTTACGCCACTCATTGGTGTTGCCAGAAAATAAAAATGCTACCACAATAGCACAATATTATTTATTTTGAATACTGCCAGTTTTTTTTTTTAAATTATAATCAACGTCCAAAGCTAAAAGCGCCGCTAAGTACAATACATGACCTAAGTAACTTAAAAATCTGCTGCGTTATACTAAGGTTATTTTCCTATTACATAAGTTTCAAGCACTTAAATCTTACTACTATATTATTCAAATCCCGGAGCAAATACTATACGTAGATACATCAAACATGATTCGTGTGGTCATATCAATGAATGGTGGTCGTATTATTCGATAGCGTCGCAGGTGATCCCAGTGGGTAGTGGCCGCCATTATAGATAATAACTACTTTCGCCCGGGGCTTCAGATGTGTATGGCCCAAAGTGTAAGGAACGGCGGGGTTGTGGGCGAGAACCTTGCATTTTTTTAAGTTTCAAGACTGAAGTATTTTTTAACAAAGTATTGGAAGCCGAATATTCACTGACCCGAAACTTCGTCATGTTCTTATAATCATCGTCCTGAACTGTCCCAATGAGGGTTTTTATGAAAATTAACGCCACTCTCCATTTCGACAATGAATATAAAATATGTGATGACGTTCATCATTATTTTCATTCATTTGTTCATCATTCAGTCACGACCAAAGAAAATATAGGCGCTTTGACAATTTTGACAGCTGGCCGGACCTGACGTTTCAGTGCTGCCACCTAGAACGTCATTTCAGAAAAGCCTTAGTGATTTAAGACCAGCGCAGCTCTTCTTCCATAATCATTTTATCAGTTGTCACCACAACATCTGGTTTCCTCACCTATAAAACATGAATATCCGTCAAAAATAAGCAGGCTTAGGCCAAGAAATGTTTTAGCACTGCAGGTTCCATGTGAAATCGCCAATCCAGCATTATATTCAGAACCTATCCTTAGCCTCTTTTAATTGTGATTGTGTGGCACCTAATAAACCTATTTTTTTTTCTATTTTTACTTTTTTATCACCACTTGCCCCACAACCTCCAATCTTACAGTGAAATTAGGTCGTGTCTTGACTGAGCTGGTCTCCTCTGAAAGAGAATGAGCGACACTTAGATGGCCTATATTCTGCGATGCTAATGCACATCGTAAAACTATTCTGCCGTCGTAAGAAAAAAGGGCACAACTAACATTTAAAAAAAATCTACAAAAATTGAGCAGATTAGCCTTTTTTTTTCTGATTCTAAATATGTATGTAACTCAATTTTTTTTTAATGTTAGTTGTGCCCTTTTTGCTTACGACGGCAGTATTATTGTGGAGGACTTTTATTCAAAATTGAATGTTTGATCTGGGAATTGTAGAATTTATATTTAATTTTTACTTAATTGAGGATTTAAATTAAGGTTCTCTGAAAATGTCTCTCTGCAACAAAGTAATTACAGAAAAGAAAAAAAAAATGTTAATCGGCAGGGTAATCGGTATTGGTATAAATATATGTCGTGATGACCCGCTGGTTAGGGCCTCGCCTCTAGTACACGAGGTTATTTTTTCAAATCCGGGCAAGTACCTACCAATGTGCGTTTTTCAATTCATATTTACTTTCTGAGTTCATCATGGATATTATATTACTGACATCAGTGAAAAATAAAAACATCGTAAGGAAATCTGGACTTATATGTAGTTAATATAACTCTGTAATCGCCAACTCGTCTTGAGCAAGCACGGTGATCAATGCTCGTGCCTTCTCTGTATAAGAAGAGGCCTTTGCCTTGCAGTGGGACAATAATTGGCTGGTATTTTTAAGGATTGCGGTAAGTATGATAAGGTGTGAATATTTACAATGAAACAAATAGGCATAGTATTATACATGGATGACCTTGTGTGAGGGAGTAGAATCCATGCTATACGAAACCCTGAGTGATGGATCACTAGAAGCTCACACCCCGAATTTGTATAAATAAAATCACTTGTTTATTTTATCCATCCGCATTTTTGTGATAAACACTCTTGGCTTCTGCATACATAAGTTAATTAATGAATTAATTAAGTCCATTACAACAGCATACTGAGCAGAATGAATTCGCCTGTCGCGAATCATTTATTTAATTTAATTAAAACTTCCTCTTTGTGCTAGTTCAGCTATTTTGTTTCGGGAGTATGCGCCTGTGAGCTTCAGCTTATGTGTATTTGGTAAATATGTATAAAAGTATAACTAAATTGCAAATTACCTGTGTTATACCTGGAAAACCAACATAGACAGATCCATGTCGATGTTGGTTTTCCAGGTATAACACAGGTCAACAAAACACACACACACACACACACACACACACACACATGCACACACACAGGTCAAAAACACTGTCTTTATGATAACGTTACTTAGATATGTAACGTTATCATAAAGACAGTGTTTTTGGATAAATACATATGTGTTTTAAAACTCAACAGTACTACATAAATAAGACTATTCTACACAGTTAATTTACTGTTTGTATATCCTGTGCGTGTCCCAAATAAAATATTGTTATTTCTTTCTTATCTTTCTTTGCTTGTGTTATTGAATAATATCCAGTCATAATTCCTTACAAAATGGATGGCAACACAATAATGCAGACAAGGTATACTGAATTTTGCCAATGGATTATGCTAGCTATAGTAAATCACTACTTAAATATTTTCCAAGCACACCTCAATTAGCAAAATGCTGTTTTACCTACCTACCTTTCGTTTCAGGGCAAGCTAATATCCAGCAGAAGTCTACGGCACGTCGCCAAGGCGCGGGTGTGCGGTGCAGGGATGCGGGGGTGGGGAGGGAGGGTGCGGGGGTTTTCCATGCTACCCCCGCACCCCGCGCCTTGAGCGACGCGCCTACGACAACACAAATGAACAATACTGACCTCCAAAACCATCCAATCAAGTCAACTTAATATTCTGTTAATAAATGTGACATTTTCGGAGTCATGTTTGCCATACAATTATGAGGCTAGGGGAACCCTTATAAATGAGTTATGGTGACAATGTTATAACTATAATTAAGTTTCGCTGTCGTAAGTTGAGACTGATGTGATCGGCGCAAAAGTTCAGGATCGGTTCGTTAATTAGTTTCGTGTTCTAAGTTTCAAGTAAGTTTGAAGTTTTGGGTATGCAAAACTTGGATTTATGGGGATGATTTTGATGTTTTGTGAAAGTTTGAGAATACAGCGGATGTAATATACCCATATGGGTATTTTACATCCGCTGTATTCAGCTTCCCAGAAATTATTAATCATAAAAAAATATCACAAGTACTTTATTTTATCAAGATTCACATTCAATATAACATTTAGATTCCCTTTATAATTATAGGTAGGTATTTATTTCACTGGTACTGCAGTAAACCCTTATCTGAACGGACAGACAGACTAGCTCAAACCAGCCATAATCCATCTGACCCATAATCTTAGGCTTTGTATTTCTTAGTATTTCCTACACACACGTATAACATCGCGATCGTTTAGAAATAAAATATTTTTTAAATAGTTCCACTATTTCGCCGCATCTTCTTTGTGTTGGTAACCCAATGTGTCATTTTTTTTAGAGATCATAGGCTAAGGAACAGCTCTGTTTCCCATGCAGAGTAGTTCCATACACATTCACTAGGTTCTCCTGAAAGGATAAGTGAATTAGGTAGACTAATTATTGCAGCTTTGGGTTTGTTATCTAGCGGCGGGTGCGTAAATATATCATATTTCAGATCGCCGTTCATAAAATTAGAATCAAGACTTCGCTTAACATGTAAGCTCGTTTGATTCCCAATTCCCTACTCGTTTGTTTTGGGTAAAGAACTCGGAAACAGCTGAACACTAATATATACATTTCTAAGGCGGATATCACACCTCCGCCGCTAAACCGCGAAACCAACAACCCAGTTGAATTAGTAGTGCAATTTCGCTGCTATAGTTTCGTGGCGGAGGTGTTACCTGCCTCAAGTCATGGCGATCTGGCTAGTCTTGGAATACCGTACGAAATCCGGTGAGGCGGCGAGCTTCTTTGCGGGATTGCCGCCGTGGGATCTGGAGGCAAAAGTTACACACACATTGCATACACATGGAAGTGGCGCGAGGAGTCAAAACGCTGGGGCATAACTCCGCTGCCGCGAGAAATCACGGCACAGCGGACATAGCTCCGTCGGGAACTCAAGGCGACATGGAGAGTGCGACTGTTGCAACTCAGTGCTGGGCACGCCACAATTGGGGCGATAAGTCCCCTCTTTGAGGAGTAGTTGGAGAGACACCACGGCGTCGCCCGGACGGACTTGCGGAGCACCGCCGCGCCCCCGCGGAGGTAATCGGCGTCGGCGATCTCTCGCGTCCGGCTTGGTCCAGGCCATGATACGGATCGAGAGGCATGGGAAGCCGTCACCTCAACCGTCAATCTTTGCGCCCTAACGCCCCTAGTCGCCGCAGGAGACGCCCCGGGCGTCGGGAATTGATAGCCGATTTCCGGCCACTGTAGACGCGAGCTTGCGGATGGCGAGCTCACCGTCCGGTATGGACAAGGCCCGGGTCGACGGCGCGTTATGTTCCACGCGCGCCTCACATAGATGTCAGCAGTTACTGAAGGGGGACCCCGTCAGTGAGTGCTGACATCTCATCGCTAGGGCCGATGCCTGCCAGGGTTGCGGGTTGTTTGTGTCATGCACAGTGTTGATAGGCCTCGTACAAGGTGGACCGATGACCTGTTGAAGAAGCACAGGATTGGTCGATGTGGCGATGCTTGAGGAGGCCTATACAAGGTGTAACTTAAATATCGCACAACCTCTTAAGGGGTCATTGTTCTCAGCATTATGAACAACTTTTACTATGGGAACAAACCGGAAATCGCGAAAAAAAAATTGCTGTTCAGCACATTTTGACGAATTATAAAAATGTACTCAACAGCAGATTTTTTTTCGCGATTTCAGGTTTGGTTCCATCTGCCAGGGTTGCGGGTGATTTGAATGAGTTACCGTGGTCCTGGCACAGGCAGCTGAAGGAATACGGGTGGGTTTTAGTCAGTAAAAGTCAGACGCGCCCTCCCGCTCCGCCCAGAGCGGGCGAAGATATTTGATGATTTCTCACCCAAAAAAAACCCGCTTCAAAACACAAAAATGACGGGTGCACCATGTAAGTAGCTAGCAAAACACGGATATAATAATTTTGTAAACTTCCAAACAAGTTACGAATAAAATAAGAATACCCTACATGTTGATGTTGTTTTATTTACTTGCATCTACAAGTGCTATCCCCCAGAATTATGTTTCACTCTGCGCAGTCTGACTGCTCATGATTGCATCACGGAAGCAAAGTACAGCGGCTAATCGGTGGCTGATTGAATACCTGATGAGCTTTCGACTAGTGATGTACGTTCGACAAGTTTTCCCGAAAGAACGGGATTTAAAATACGCGGAGAAGAGCTTTTGTTGTTGTCATTTTTTGTAGCGCTGCGTTTCTGGGTAACTCGGTATCGATCATACAAAATATCGAAACCGTTATTTGCCGGTGTTTGCGATACACAGGTTTGATGAGACGTAAAATCTTTAACTTTAACGTACATACGTGTTGTACGAACGTACACAAGTTGCACTTCTTTGATCTTGAAGAAAGCCGCTTTTATAATAGCCTACAAAATCAGTTACTCCCCACGCGCAAGCTAAATTGCACTTAATCGCCGCGCTTTAGAGTTGTTATTACTTTGTATGCTTTCTCGTCGCAAAATACCTACGCCGCTTTACCGAGTACTAGGGCTGTTCGGAAAGAAAAATAGAATGCGGTACTCGCGGCACTAGTTCGCAAGGTTTGTTAGCTTATTATCTTAAGGGGGAAGCGTCAGGGTAGCCTGCGAAATTCAAATTTTCTTACGTTTTTTTTGCAATTTGCAAGTCAGTATTGAGTTGTATGCTAAATAAAAAATGATTCGCGACCGTAACAAATATGTATTTACAGAATTATAGTCACTAGAAACAGTAATACAACTCATTAAGTTAGTACGTGTATAATCCTAAAATGTCAAGATTTCATGAAATAGTCATTCATTAGGATTACCTAGTCTTAAAGAGTTGTATTGATTACTTTAATGATTATAATTATGTAAGTACATACTTATTACGGCCCCAATTACACTTTAATCAACTACAACCTAATACTGCTTGTATCGGGTTGGCTAATAAGTAATGAGCGTTTGATTTTATAATTTCTAGAATTTTCGGAAAGGTTCGAGAACGTTCTGTAGCAGAGGGTGTATAAAGAGCGAGTCGCGCTCATGCGCGTTATTGATAGTTTGGCTGTTAGTGCGTTAAAGTTCACAAAGAAATGAGTGATATTAAAACCCACGTACGCCATTGTTTATATGTCGTAATATATGTCAAAGGATAGCTCACGATGCAGTCTCCGAAGCAACAGCAAAGCGCTGGTTCCAACGGTTCTGCAATAACGACTTTGGCTTAACCGATCAACCAAGGTCTGGGCGCCCCGTGGAAATAGATATCGATAAATTAAAACTATTAATCGAAGAAGATCCTCGAAGAACTATACGCGATTTGGCTGTTCAGCTCGAGTGCTCTCATGGCACCATAGAAAATCATGTACATGGTTTGGGATAGACTTACAAATATAGTGTTTGGGTGCCCCATCAATTAAGTAAAGATCAGCTGACCTCAGCTGATCTTTACTTAATTGATGGGGTACCCAAACACTAAAAAGATAGACAGATAAAAGTTGTACACAAATCTCAGCTCGGTAGGTACCGAGCTGAGATTTGTGTACAACTTTTATCTTTCCGCCGCACATTTAATTGGCTAGATCATCTTGTCACTGGAGATGAAAAGTGGGTTCTCTATGTTAATCACACATGCAAGCGCCAGTGGCTGGGATGTAAAGAACAGGGAAAACCAACGTCAAAAGGTGATTTTCATCCTCGCAAGGTAATGCTTTCTGTGTGGTGGGATATACTGTATGGAGTAATAAGCTGGGACTTCCTTCTTACTAATACTACGATTACAGCAACAGTATATTGTGATCAACTCGAAAAACTGAAGCTTGACATCCATCGCAAACGTCCACAACAAGACAAAATATTTTTCCTACACGACAATGCCCGGCCGCATATTGCTAAGAGTACCAGCCTAAAACTATTGGAGCTTAACTGGGAAATAATACCCCACCCTCCATATTCGCCGGACTTAGCACCAAATGATTTCAGCTTGTTCCGATCACTTAGTAATAATTTACAGGAAAAAAGCTTTGACGATGAACCACACTTGAAACAATACATAGATGACTTCTTCAATTCAAAACCAACGAAGTTCTATGCGGACGCCATTCACTTTTTGCCAGATCGATGGCGAATGGTAGTAGAAAACGACGGTAAATATATTATTAATGATTAACAATTATTCATTTAATAAATAAATACAAATATAATAATAATAATACTGTTTATTTCTCTCATAAAGGTACATTGTTACAGTAGTGTGTATATACATTTTGCCTTATGCTAGAACCTTTGTGAGAGCTGGAGTCTGAACTAGGTTCGTGACCTGTATGACAGATCTCCAGGCTCACACCCCTTTAAATATTTATCATATTTAACGGTGTCTTGATTCACTTTATACATAACACTATTAGCAAACAGTTTAGATAGAGAGGTAAATCTATATAAAAAGGTGGTTATATTTGTGAAGTGTAATGTTAGGTGATGTTATTGTAGGAATATGTGTGTAGTGTAGTGTGTGAATGTGTGAGGGTGTTGTTTGTATGTGCATGTACTCGTAAGTCCTATGATAGTTTGTGTTTATTAGCAAGTATGAGTGGGAAGTACGTTCAAAATTATTGAATGGTTTGGATGAAACTTTCTGTACTTTCATAGTCCATATCCAGCAGCCAGTTCCTTACAGTAGTTTTGCATTTATGTTTAGCCATTGAGTACATATGTAATATTTTATTAACTTTGTTGTATACATAAGGACCAAGAAAGCCAAAGAATCGTTGAGCTAACTTTGAATGAACAGGAATGGACGAACACACTGCATGCTTACGTCTCAAGGCTTCGAACTTTTTGGGATTATAGAAATTGCGAGAGTGGACTGTTAGAATTAAATTTAGAATAAACGATTTCCGAATAGAGAGGACCTGACAGGTTTCATTAAGTTTGGTGGTAGGAAAACGATAAGGAAGGGACCAACCTACTTTAAGGATTGCTCTTTGAGCACGTTCCAATTTTAACAAATGTGTTTTTGCTGCCCCACCCCAGTACTGTGCAATTGATTGGCAGAGAGCTAGATAGACTTGTCTAAGCACCTGTGTGTCGGCCACATGGCGGAGATTCTTAAAAATAAATATCAATTTGCGCAGTCGGGAGGTAAGTAAGTCTATATGATTATAAAATGATACTGAGTCATCTATTTGAACACCCCAATATTCATATTCACATTATCTATGCGACCTAGAAGAGGACAGCTACTTGGTGTTTGAGGTGATGTATTACAAGAATGTGCAATCAATGAAAAATGTGATGTTGAAGGTTTACTAACTTTTGACGGAGAAAAGGTAACATATTTAGATTTATCTACATTAAGAGTGAGTAAGTTGTGCGACAACCAGTCAGTAACAATGTCGAGTCCTAGTTGTGCGTATTTAAATATCGACTCCCAGGAATACCCGTGGAATATTAAGGCAGTATCATCGGCGTAGGTAAAGATGGATCCATTAGAAAGTTCGTGATGACAGAGGTCATTAATATAGATGAGAAACAAGGTCGGTCCAATGATACTACCCTGGGGCACACCGTAGGTTATAGGGAGTTCGTCGCTCATCCATTCACCTATTTTGACACATTGGCGTCTTCCCGTAAGATAACTCGAAAAGAGTGAGAGCTGATCGCCTCTGATACCAATCTTCTCAAGCTTAGCAATGAGAGCGGGAATTGAGATTGTATCAAAGGCTTTTGCCAAATCTAGGAAGACGCCAATAATATACTGTTTATTATCTAGACAGGACACAATGTGATTCGTGAGATCTAGAACCGCATTACTGGTGGACACTCCCGAATGAAAACCATATTGGCTAGAAGATAAAAGATGATTTTGCTCAAGGTATTTGACGAGCCTATTATTCATGAGCCTTTCTAGCAGTTTAGGTAGTGTAGGTAAGATTGATATGGGTCTGTAATTATGAGGTTTATCTCTTTCACCGCTCTTATGCAAAGGATGAACGATTGCCAGCTTGAACGCATCAGGAGAAAATAGTTGTATGTCGCTCATTACTTATTAGCCAACCCAATAAATTGCAAAAAAACGTAAGAATATTTGAATTTCGCGGGCTACCTGACGCTTTCACCTTAAGGTTTATTATCGACTAGCTGTCGCCTGTCGCCGAGAATAAAAGTGTACCTTTATGATTCTCAATTTTATTATTAAATTTATTCATTGAACGAAGTACACAGTAAAATAAGACTGGCAGAGAGTGACAAAAAATAACTTTAGCGGGCGAAAAATGTAGGTCTGTGCGATTGTACGGTCACTGGTACAGTTACTACTCTGATTCTTAATTACTTTAAGTGATTTTGGACCTTTCTCCTGAGACAATACGACGCACATACAAACCGTCATACCTCCGCCGAGTGCTCAAGTTAATTGCCGGCAACTATAGTAGGAATCGAGCAAAACGACCCGATATCTTAATGGATTTTCGTCATTAAAAAAGTAACTGTAGAAGTAATATATGTGTATGTATATACATGGTGTAGTTGTAATATGAATAGTGTACTGTACATTTAAAATCTAAGATTTATATTTTCATGATTGTCATTGTCACCTAAATAACGTCTAGACTATTATACCTACTAATTTATTTTACTCATGTGACACTCACAAACTCCCTGCTCACATTACTTATGTACGATTGTGTTTTATGCTATATAATGTCCTGTATGTACATAGAGTACAATATATGTAAAGCATAGTACACAATCGGTAACTAATTATGGAATGATATTAACTTACGTTTCACAATCATTTGGCAACTTAAAAAAAAGATCACTTTGAGTTCTTCTGTTTATTATATATTATTTACGCTTTTTATTGCCATAACAAAGTGTGCACAAAATCAAAAATAAAATAAAAACGACGCGTTCGTGTCTCGCTGAGCGCGTATAGACCCTTGACTTAATGTCAATACTGTGTTGTCGCGAGCTTTAGGCACTTATCTCAAGCGGAATGTACCGGTGCAATGCCACTGCCCGCGTTCCTTCACATGCCTGTGTCAGGGCCACGGTAACTTCTCTAACAACCCGCGACCTTCGCAGGACTATGCGATTGCCTACATATAAAAATACATGTTACAGCATAAACTTAATTACATTTGTCAAAACTTTCGCCCAACAATTCTCGACCCTTTTCAATGCAAATTACCCTTGACATCCCATTTGAATCCGGGCATTTTCTTGACAGCATTACTACAGTCGACACATATTGGTGCTAGCTGCCATGCTTCGGGCGGAATTAACTTCTTTCACCACTACTGTAGGATTACGTAGTAGAAATGTTTATTTTTAAGGATATACTTTGTTCATTGTAAAGTATATGTTTTTATGATGCAGTAAGGAATTACTTTGAAACGAGAGGCATCTACAAAGTTGAAGGTTCAGCAACATCCAAATATTTAATCCATTTGCACATAAGTCAAGTCCAACGGGAGTTTACGCTGGTGGCCTACTTGGGTGAAGGTGCTTCGTGGAGTGGAGAGTAACCCGGGAGCATTACAGCGCTTGAGTCTGTGCGTGCCGGACCGCTACGTGTGGAGGCGGCGCAGCCCGCCACTGCTACTGGTACCTACAGCCAGAACTAACCTGCTTGCCGAGGCACCCCTTACCAGAGCTATCCGTACCATCAACGACCTTCAAACTCAGATTGATGTGTTTACATGCTATGTGAGTGAATTCGCAAGGGTATTATTATTTATATTATGCTACAAGCAAAATAATACTTGTTTTTTTTTTTTCATAATGTAAGTAAAGTATGTTTATGTTGTACTATGTTATGTTTGTACTATGTGACGTAAGTAATTATGTTATACTTTTTGTGCTTTTAATGATGTAATAATTTAGTAATGTTGTTAGTTTTTATTTTATTTTAATTTTATCTAATTTGGTTATTGTAAGTACCTATACCTAGGTTAGGTTATTAGTTTAAGTACTTAACTGTCGCATTAGGGTAAACCCTGTAACGGTAGTTTAGCTGTTATAAAAAATAAATAAATAAGAGATACTTTAACTTTATCTCTGGGATGTCAATGTGCCTGTCATGCCTCTAGTATTTGAGATGTCCATAGGTAGTCATCATCTGCCTAGCCTTTTTCCAAGTATGTTGGGGTCGGCTTTCAGTCTAACTGGTTGCAGCTGTGTACCAGTATTTTACATGGAGGACAGCCTATCTGACCTTCACAACCCAGTTACTATGCAATACAATATCCCTTGATAAGACTGGTTGCCAGACTTTCGGGCTTCTGACAACCCGACTGTCAAAGATTTATAACTAATGAGAGCCGCGAACAAGGGCCGTGTGTTTTCCGAGGCACGGAGTAATTTCATAACCTGATGGATCGACCCGTGCAGCTGTTAGCCACAAGCTCCTCGCAGTATCAAAAAATAATGAAGGATTATTTTTTATTACTTACTGAGATAACTAAAAATTACCTCTACGCAATATACCATACAGCCCACTCAATTTGTCATACAAATCGTTCCAAATTGACCCTATAATAAATCTTAATAATCGGACAGCCCAATATCCCTGACGACTGTCAATTTCACAGCAATGCGGATCCACTCAGCTGTACATATTTTATACGACATTAAGAGGTTGAAAATACAGAGAAATAAATTTAGAACGTGCCTGCTATGAACGATTTTCTCAATTTTTTTGAAAAGGACCCAGAAGCATGATGCATCATGCTTTTTTTTAGTTCAGGTACTTATCCTTCCCCAAAGGGTCAGGCAGGGGTATAATTATAGTAACGGGGGGCGAGCCTATTGCCATCAACAAAAGGAAATCATAAGAGAAGAAAATAAAACCAATGTATTTTTAAATAAACTTAAACAATATTTAATGAATTAAAGTAAGTATTACACAATACATGAATATCTAACTGATAAATTCAGACAGATAAATAAAACAATACAAAAAATTAACTATTAATTTAAATACTTACATCAATATTGCAACACAAATTATTTTAAGCGAATAATTAAATAAGCAATAATAATATATAATTTAACATAAATAAGTGATAATATATAATAACTAATTAATGATATTGTAAAAAACAGATAAGAAAAAATGTAAATCTTTAGTAATAAGGAAAATCATAACAGCGCTCTTCCTCTCTACTACAGTCCTACCTATTTTTTTTACTGTGACCGACAGGGTCCGTAATTGTTTCTATATAGAAACAATTATGGACCCTGTCGGTCACAGTAAGTAAGTAATAAATATTTATTACTTACCACCTGTATGTGTATATAATGAATTACAATAACGATTAATTGAATTGAATTGACCGGGCACACATCCAGACTCCGAGCAGCTACTGAGAAATTCCAGATGGAAAACCTAATAAAACCTAATAAACTCCTTGACCAATAGACCAAATAACCAGTTTTCTTTAGTTTATTTATATGAAAATTAAAATTACATTCTCTCTACCAGGAAGCACAAAAGTCCCCATTACAAATCCCTGTATCCCATCAGTATTTCAAATTCCGAACCTCCATTGGGAGATTCTATAACGGGAAATTTCGATTGCTGACTTGGCATTATTGTGTTCCAACTATTTCATAAAATTCTATTGAATTTTGCACTCGCAATACTACACATGTTTCTACTGTACAGCGAGACACTGAAATTGAATTTTGTTTTATTGAAGAAAATCGGTAATGTGAGTCTTCGAGCAATTTTTCATTTTATGAGAAAAATATAACATCAAAAATAAACTGTGTCTTCGAAAATTGAAATAAGAATGAACTAAAAGAATGAAATCGCGTATTTTTAGTAACATTCGCATTCTTTTCTCAATATATTCAAAATACAATCAATTTTCATACATTTTTGACAAGTTTTTGACATTGTCACTGAGATAAGATTGGGACTTGCATTTGAACATTTTTAATTACTGGTATTGACTTTCACGTCTTACATCAACATGCCACGGTACTTTTATTTTGGAGACAATACAAGTTCAAGTGTCGAGGGAATACATTAACGATTCTCATACTAAAAGTTGCGTGATAAACATAGATATACTTACTTACAAATAACTGCAAATCGTGGTGAACTTTTACGCACTGACTTTTTACACAATTTTAAGTGTCAAGTCCAAGTCAAATCATTTATTTAAATTAGGCACAGAAAAGGCACTTTTGAACGTCAAAAGGAGATGGAAAACGGTGGGCCCAAATGTAATAAGTTAAATAAAATAAATAAATAAATACAACTTTATTTGAGACTAAAATCCATAGTTGTCGGTGTTAGTTAAGTTAGGTTATATATTACTTAAATTAGGTTAGTTAGTATTGTTAGTTTTTATAATTTCTTAACTACTTAATTTATTGTTATTTCAGATTTAAGACTGTCCCCACCCAGTGACTCTGGAAGGGGCAGTCCGGTCTGGCAGTGATAATTTGCAAAATGCGGTTGTCATGACCATGCAGACGCTGCAGTAAGGAGGCCGCTTTCTTCTGCATATTTTTTTTTAATATTTTTTTTTTTTATCTTAGAATATCAAAAATCAGCTCAATTCTATATCTGGAAGCGGAGAAATATGAGAAAGATAGTTTTCTTGAGATTATCGAGTAATCGATTACAAAATTACAAAATAACGAAAACTTTTGCACTAGGGTAACTCAAAGTAATTAATTCACTATATATACTTATAGACAATATAGTGCATTTAATTACAGTCATATTAATTAATAAAATTTCAATTAATTACTGAAAAACCGATATAATAAAACAATTTCATATCGATTAAAACCAGTCTTAAATTTTTAGTCTGAGATGTCACTGGCATGACATCTTGACACTAGACAGTTGCAGACTACTTTTGCTTGCTCACTGGTTTCGTGTTTTCCTATGCGTTTTCCCGATTATTTTTCATAGGTTTTGCCCGCGGCTTCACTCACGTTAATTTGACAATCAATTCACACTACTAAAACACACGAAACTTTAGTACTATGTTAGCAACTTAAAATGTTATCTTAATTTGTCTAAAAAATTACCGCTTGTTATATCACCATGAATTAATTCTAATTGACATTTTAGATAATATAATTTAATAATGATTCGAAAGACACGTGGCGCCATCTATTATCTTAAGAATGTTATTGTTGTTTTCCTCGGAAAAAGTACTTTTTTTGGGGATAAAAGGTACCTTAAGTCCGTTTCTGTACACCTGACAACGTATATGCAAAATTTCAGGATGATCGGTTCAGTTGTTTAAGCGTGAAAAGGTAACAAACAAACAAACAAACTTACTTTCGCGTTTATAATATTAAGTTCGGATTTTCATTAACCTCTGCTTTGTTTTTTTTTTCGGATTTTGACCCTGCCTACCTTGTACGACCCTTGTTTTTACACTGGACACCGAAGATCGCTCCCACGTTTGACTTGTAATTGTAATTTAAGATTTTGTGGAATGGATTTTGTTGAGACTAAGGATCGCCATTTGAATTGTGGGATAGCAACTAGTCACTACAATACAGTAGGCCGACGACCCTTAGACATTTAAAATAATTCTGTCAGTGATTCGGCAATGGCTTTCACCGCAGTCTGTAAGTAAATATAACATAATCTAACCAGCTACCTGCGTCGTAACTTTTCAAACATTTTTCACTAAATATATTAAACATTAGTGTTTAAAGAACATCTTTTGCATCTTTGTTAGTTAAAAAAACATTACCATAACTAAACATCTAATAATTCAGCTCTCACATTGTCAAAACTTAAACAGAATCTTCAGCGAGGGACTAATTAGTTGGATTAATTCACCGAGGTGAAAATGGTGTGACACTAAGGCCGAAGATTGTATTATATGTAATTGTTTCCGCCTCCTTTACAAGGAAATAGAATTGATTCTACATAGTTGTCCCTAACAAAATGTGGACCCATATCAATAAGATTGGCAAGAAACCCCATAGTTACTCTATAAAAATGTTTTACGATATTTTGTATATATATTAATTATATAATTTAGTTAATATAACGTAATAATATATGTGTGAAGACGATAACTTGAATAAAATTACTATAGATACCTACTAAAATAGGTATCAAGAAAGGGTATGTACAAACATACCTACGATTTTATATTTTTTCATTAGAAATCACAAAAAAACTCTTGCAAAACTTGCACCGTCCATAAAAAAATCAAGTAACCTATAACTTGTATGCTAAGTTCATTTTTCTTTTTCCGTAATGTCGCCAGCCTTCAAAGAGAATAAGAAAAATAAGGTAAACCAAACCAATAAAATACATTTGCTAACACAAATCAATAGATACCTCACTGTAATTCCCTTTCGTTTCCAGGTAATGTTAATATAACTTATATCCCCTCTTTATCTGTGGGGCTTCCGATTGGGAACCCCCACAAATTCTCCGTAGAAAAGATTTAGTATGGCAGAAGATGATAGGTTAGGGTAAGGAATAATATGCTAGATTTTTTCAACCTTTCTTTGAAATCTGAATTTTATTTCACTTGACTTGACATGAAGCGCAATTCAATTTCGACACTGATTGAGATTAGACAAAACTATATTTTCTCTGAAGTAACACGTAGATACTATTTGAGTATTCTGTGACTGATAAAAAAGTCAAAAAAATGTAATGAAGAACTTTTTTCCTTTCAAGAGTATATTAGTATGCCAACAATATTTTAGTTGGAAAATTGACAATTTGTAAAGAGCTGCCGCTTTCTTAATTAAAAATAAAAACTTCGAAGCTTTTAAGTGGTAATAATATGAGTTCCTGAATGAAAAAGATTTCTAAGTTATTACTTTTTTATTTTTGTGTACCTTTTGCATGCCTACATGGTAAAATATGGCTGAACTTCTTATAATATTTGTTATCCTATATACCCATATTTGCAAAATAAAATTATCTTTAAACATAAGACCAATTTCTCCAAACTTCATAATCGGACATTAGTAAATCAGCTATTAAAATAAACATCAATGTTAATGGTATTTACGTTCCGACATTTAATCATGGATTGAAAGCTCATGTTGAAACACTACTCTCTTAATGTCCCATTAACATTTTGACACTAGATTAAACAAACTAACATGGTATGGCGAAACTATGTAGGTCGTTATTAATTAATTTAAGGTTTATCTGGTCACCCCTAAGGGAAAAAGCACTAAGGTGGCCCGCGAAATTCAAATTTTCTTACGATTTTTCAATTTGCTGCTCAGGGTCTGGGTGTATGTTGTTTAAAGTATGATTCGCGACCGTAACAAATATGTATTTATAAAATAATATTAATACAACTCCTTTTGTTAGTACAATCCTCAAATGTCAAGATTTCATGGAATAGTCATTCATTACGATTATATGAACTTAGAGAGTTATATCGATAATTTTAGTGATTACAATTCTATAAACACATCTTTTTTACGGACGCGAATGACCTGCAAATGAAAAAAAACATAAGAAAATTTTAATTTCGCGGGCTACCCTGACGCTTTCTAAGTAAGTCCATCTTGAAGCTACATTATCGTCAGTCTCTCAAAATAGCTTTCGTGAAACAGTTGTTGGCAACACCGTATTTTATATGAAGCTACCGTACCCTAAAATTTTAAATTAAAAAAGTTGGGATACTGAGTGAAACAACAGCTATAGCTTTTTAATACTTGTGCCCGTCTAGGGTATATAATATGTTCTGTGGGCCTGTGGCCAGTGTATATTTTTTTCATTTGTTTTATTTTTTAATACCTACATAAACGTACTGGCAAGCAGCCAATGAATTCTAAAGAATTCATTGGCTGCTTGCCAGTATTATCCTTTGCTCTAGTTGACAATAAAACCTTTTTCGATGTAGTTGCCAAAAATAATGAAAATTGTGACTTTTGTCTATGGGTATTGCTATACTACGGGATTTATGACTACTACGATTTACAGACATACTCTCATGGTGGTATGCAGAAACTGCAGAACGCCAGCGGCTACGATTCTTACATACTCCTTTTGCTTCATTTACGTTAATTCTCCGCTTATTTTTACGAGTTTTGCCAAATGACATACAAGTTTCTTGTGATTGCAATTTTACCGGCACTACCGAAACGTCGTGAAATACTAGGACCTATGGTAGATACTAGTGCTGATCCAGACGTACCCCTTCCACAATTAATATTTCAATTTACGTTGCACAAACATTGTAAAGCGTCGTACACAACAATTATGTCCAAATGAAGTTCAATCAAGAACTACCATTAGATGGTAATCCACGGATGTCTTTACCTATTAAAATTTGTGCGCTGTTTCCAGTGTATGAAAAGTTTGGAAACGGTTTGGTAATCGTACAAAGTTACATAGAGACTCCAATGTTTGAGTTAGCCAGGATTGTGACCGGATGGACGGCTGTTTGGATAGGACTACCCTTTGACAAAGCTTCTGATTAGGAGTTCGTAGTTCTGTAACTAGGTATTACGTAGTTGGTTTGGGTGAAGATTTTCTCGTAACTTTTCTTTAACAAAGGGGGCTATTTACACTGACAATAACATTTTGTAAACGTCTGTAGGTTTCGATGTCTGTGTGGGATTTCAGTATAACTAAATGCAATTGAGTTTTGGACTTCCAAAATTCAGGACCAGGATTCAGGCTGTGGACTTTCACAACCTAAAAATACCGATAGGTATTTTAAAGTAAGATGGTCGCTAAGCTCTCTTTATCTAGTAGGTATTCGGAAAACAATCGGGATCGACAGTTTCACACTCACTTCGGAGTAGATACAAAACTATCTCAAAACAAAAATAGTCACCCAGCAGTCAAAGACAGCTTAATCGGCCAACTTATTCCAATTTAACTTGTAAAAGAGATTCATAATAAGCCCTGAACCATTTCCAATTTTGCTTGTAACCCTTCCAACCGATGTTAGTATAAACCACAAAATGAATAGGTAAATCGAATGCCAATTTTAGGTACACCCAGATATAAATTCTTCCTATATATTTATGAGAACACCTGACTATTCCCAGGTGTACAAGACAAATGGCCTAAAGGATAAAAGGGCTTTCCTTCGATGTTCCCTGTTCGTGTGACCTATGTTTGTGTTCAGGTATAAAATGGAATATATTTGCCATCTAGCGATTGTGTTTGGAAAAGGTAAGATTAAAGATATATGACAGTCACAGCTGTGAACTCGTCGAAAAAAATAGCATCTAACTGTTCGCCACAATTTGCACATATACTTGAAAAAAATAATGACTTACTGTTCGCCGCAATTTGCACACACACTAGAAAAGCACAAAGTGTTAAATAATTAACTTTAAGAAGTGCTTTAGTTTAGATCATCGAACTGAATAACTTTTACTATGGGACCAACTTTGCAATCGCAAAAAAAAAATCAGCTGTTAGTTAGGCAATCGCCTGATGTACGTCATTGCTGAGTGTGCATCGGATGATCTTGTGCGTCACAACGTAAACTGCACTATTGCAGATTTAGCAATAAGTTTAGTTAATAGAGATATTATAAATTGTAAATTAGTCTTGTAGAATTCTTCAATGAATAAACATTGTTTTTATTAAATAAATTATTTTTAATAATTATCGCGTTCGCCGTAACTTAACTGGCGCAGTCGGTAGGATCGCGACACTCAGCTTCGAATAGAACTCTTCAGGCTTGAGTGAACGGTATCTATCGTTATCTTCGCGATCACGTATTAGAATCTACGACGGCGAACATCCCGCGGGAATTCCGGAGAATTGGGAGTCCTGCTATTGTACAAGGCCCGGCTGGAGATGCAGAAGACACTGGGGTGAGTGCTAGTTGTATTCCCGGTTTCCTATGCTATATTTCCTGTCGTAATATTTTTAATGTTATATGTGTGTTTGTGTATAGGCTAAAATCGCTATAGACATATCACTATTTGGAGATACGCGTAGGTATATTTTATTCCACTTTACGTGCAGTTACAATTCGCACGAGACAGCAAATAATTACATAAATTATACGTGTTTATTCGATCGCTACAATCGCGACCCATATAACACTGCTGATAAGTTATAAAACTTCACGCTTATACTGTAGAGAGTAAGCAGACTAACAAGTTTATTTAAAGCGTTTATTAAGTAGGTATAGGTATTTTTGTGTGTAAATAACGATGGCCATGACAAACATTGCATTAGCGACTTTTAAGTTCCTTTCTGAACTATTGCCAAGGTACGATGGCAATCCTAAAACGTTAAACTATTTTATTAGAGAGGTAGAAAATGTTATATTATTACTGGACCCACCAGTTAGGGCAAACCCCGCTCTTACTAGCTTAATTAAGAGTAAATTGAGTGGCACCGCGATTAGTGCAATAGCTTCTGAAGGAAACGTTGACACCTGGCAAGCTATTAAAACCGCGTTAACACGTAGATTAGGCGAACCGCGTAACGAAATACAGTTGATGCAAGAACTGACACGTTTGCGCCGTAATAAGAATGAAGACGCTGAGACATTTGGTAGGCGTTTGCGGGATATATTAGATACATTGAACGTAGTTGGGAGCCATACGGATAAGTCGTATTACGAAAGCATGGTGATAGATCAGTACGTAAACCACTTAGATTTCCATGTATCTATCGGTGTACGGATTGCGCAACCGGCCACCCTTGAAGCAGCTATAGTGACGGCTAGACAGGAGGAGGCGCGATTAGCATTTAATAGGCTCAATAATAGTTTTAATTCATTAACTATACAACCCAAACAAAAGGAAATACCTAAGCCCAACCAACCACTACAACATGTTAGTAATTTTCCCCCGAGTAATAGCTGGAACCCGGAGACAAAACAGCAGCGAGGTCAAGGTATGCCACCTTGGAAAAGCAATCCAGCCTCAGGTAACGTAAGGCCTAGTGGGTCAGGTACCTTTAGGAACTCAGGCAACTTTAGATCACAACCGAATGTACCTCGCCAACAAATAAACCCACTACAAAGAGTGTCTGATGTCACTATGAGGTCAGTAAATAAACCTGAAAAACCGCGCTTTGCTCCTGAAGAGATGTTTTACACACAGCACAGGCATGAGCAGTATTACCCTGACAGCTATGACCCTTATCATAATGGTGAGTATAGTCATAACTTGCAATATAATGATCAAGACTACGAGTACACGACGGATACGTCTGCAGAGGTACCAAACAACCAGGATTTTCCCGAAGACGAAAACCAACCGAATCTCAGTTGATAAAGACTGTCGACCTCAACCACCACGGTAAAGAGCACCTTCCTTACATAGTACTACCAGAATTTCAAGGTAAGTTTTTATTGGACACGGGAGCCTCACGCTGTATGATATCACCTGATGTAATAGCCGGCACTAGTTTGGAGCACTGCGTTGAACATGAACCATTTCAAGTGAAAACCGCGCATGCCGTTACTCATCACGAATACGTTGTAACTTTACCTTTACCCCCTTTGTTTAATACTGATATATGCCATAAATTTTTAATGTTCGATTTTGACCCTAAATATAAGGGCCTTATTGGGATGGACTTGCTGAAAGAATTAGGGTGTAATATAGATTTTAAAAATAAGGTGTTGCGTACATTCAACACTAAAATACCTATTTATTTTGATTATCCGGTAAAACGAATTAAAATCGAACCTAAATGTGAGAAATTTATTACAGTTAAAACAAACTATATGGACGGTAACTATATTTTCTAAAGGACTCAAGTCACCAGCCGCGATAGTGACAGTTAAAAACGGAATTTTTAAGACATCAATAGTTAATTACAATGATACGCAGCAAATAGTAAGTAACAATTGCATTGCACCAACACAGTTAGTACAAAATAGTCAAACACATGAAATTAACAAAATTGAGACTAAGGTTGACATAAATAAAGAACTCTGTGAAAACTTAAAGAAAATTCGTACTAGCCATATGAATGATGAAGAACGGCGTGAGATTACAAAGATCTGTTACCAGTACCGAGACATATTTTATTCTGAGAATATTCCTTTATCGTTCACTCACACTGTTAAACATGAACTAAGACTAAACGATGATACACCCATTTTTGTAAGAAGCTATAGACAAGCCCCCCAACAACGAATAGAGATACAGAAACAAGTACAGAACCTATTGAAACAGGGCATTATTAGAGAAAGCATTTCACCTTGGTCCTGCCCTGTGCATATTGTTCCCAAAAAGCCAGATGCATCGGGAAAAGTTAAATGGAGACTTGTAATAGACTACAGACGACTTAATGACAGAATCATCGAAGACAAATATCCCTTACCAAACATCAATGACATCCTTGACAGATTAGGGCGCGCACAGTATTTTACGACCCTCGATTTAGCAAGTGGATATCACCAGTTAGAAATGCACCCTAAGGACATAGAGAAAACTGCATTTACCACTGAAAGAGGCCATTATGAGTTTTTAAGAATGCCATTCGGTTTGAAGAACGCCCCTAGTACTTTCCAGCGTCTTATGGACCATATACTCAGAGGTATAGATAATGTATTCACATATTTAGATGACGTCATCATTGCGGCAACTTCCCTTCAAGATCATAATGAAAAGCTTAAGTTAGTATTTCAGAGATTTAAAATACATAATCTAAAAGTCCAATTAGATAAATCTGAATTTTTACAGAAGCACGTTAACTTTTTAGGACATGAATTAACTGACCAAGGACTAAACCCCAACAAAGACAAGATTAAAGCTGTTTTAAATTTTCCCATACCACGAACACAAAAAGACATAAAGGCTTTCCTAGGACTAGTTGGTTATTACCGAAAGTTCATTAAGGACTTTGCTAAACTAACGAAACCTTTGACATCATGCCTTAAAAAGAACGCAAAAGTCGAACATACTGATGAATTTCTAGACGCAGTTAACAAATGCCATCAAATTCTAACAAATGCCCCAATCCTTCAATACCCCGACTTTGACAAACCATTTATTCTGACTACAGATGCATCCGACTTTGCGCTAGGAGCAGTACTATCCCAGGGCAATGTTGGCTCTGATAAACCAATAGCCTATGCCTCAAGAACATTATCAGACACTGAGACTCGTTACTCCACCATTGAGAAAGAATTATTAGGTATAATTTGGGCAATCAAGTATTTTAGACCCTATCTGTATGGACGCAAATTTACAATTTATACGGATCATAGACCATTGACATGGTTAATGAGCTTAAAAGATCCTAATTCCAAGCTCACCCGTTGGAGATTAAAGCTAGCAGAGTACGATTACAAAGTAGTTTATAAAAAGGGTAAGCAAAATACTAATGCAGATGCATTATCCAGAGCAAAAGTTTTTCATAACAGTATAGATTCCCTAGCAGTTAATTTTGATGATAACGACGATGACAATATAATCAATAGAATTTTTGAAAATGCCCGTAGACAAGCAGAGTTAGATAATAACAACCTCAATGATCACGACAATAATAACAACACTGATAGAATCAATGACAATATAGACCAGCCTAGTAATAATAACGATATAGAAATAAAAAGTGTCAATCCATCTCAAACTGACAAAGGGACAGACTCAATGAGTGTCATAACAGTGGACCCAGACCAATTAGTCTCTACAAACCATACTCAACCTGACAACGATAACAATGGTATACCTATTTTATCTGATGCCATAGACAAACAGCTGAAGCAATTTTATATTAGATCAACCCCAGGCTCGACATATCGAGTTGAAGACAGGTCAACAAATTCTAGGACGGTTATTAAGGATGTTTTCATCCCAGTAAATAACACCGAATCCGAAATTGTAAAATTTTTGTAGGAACACACAATAGCAGACCGTGTTTTTCACTGCTATTTTTACGATGAAAACTTATATTTAGCCTTTTCAAGAGTTTACACTACTATTTTTAATGACAGGGGACCCAAATTAATTCGGTGTACGTCACGGGTTACACTTGTTGAAAATAAAACTGAACAACAAGAACTTATTAAGCGATATCACGAGGGTAAAGCATCGCACCGAGGTATCCAAGAGACGTACAAGCAATTGCACAGAAATTATCATTGGCCTAATATGTTGTTAACGATCCAAAGATTTATTAACCAATGTGACCTGTGTTTACGAGCAAAATATGAAAGAAATCCTTTAAAACCCCCATTAGCAGTAACCGAGACACCTACGAAACCATTTCAACATTTATTCATGGATCTCTACAGTACTGGAGGTGCAACATTCTTAACAGTTATTGATAACTTTTCTAAATTTGTCCAAGTAGTGCCTTTAAACGCTTCTAGTAGTATACATATCGCAGAAGCCTTGTTACAAGTATTTTCCGTGTTAGGACTACCTCTTAAAATTACCACTGACTCTGACACAAAATTTGACAATGACGTAATAAAAGAAATATGTGCCTCGCATGATATTCACATCCACTTTACGACGCCTTACAACCCGAATTCTAATTCACCAATAGAACGATTTCATTCAACCATTGCTGAAATAATAAGAATCCAGAGAATGACAAATAAAGACGACCCCATACAATTAATAATGAAATATGCTGTTATCGCTTACAACAATGCTATCCATTCTACTACAGGCTATACACCACGTGAGCTCTTATTTGGTCATACAGCATCTAGGAACCCGCTAGAGCTATTTTACCCTAAGGAATTTTATCAAGAATATGTTCTTAATCATCGCAAGAATGCAGAGGCAGTACAGGAATGTATAGCAGCCCACGTGTCTAAGAATAAAGAACAGATCATAGAAAAGCGAAATCAAGCAGCCGAGGCGATAACATTTAAGGTAGGTGAAACAGTTTATAAACAGGTTGCCAAAACAACGAGGAGTGACAAGACAAAGCCAGTATTCAAAGGTCCGTATAAAATCATTCATCTTCATCCTAATAATGTCGCAGAAATCATAGGCAGTCACCCAAATTCCAAATCTATTCGCGTTCATTTCAAGCTCTTACGAAGGCCACATCTTGTTCCAGGACCCTCATCGCAGGGGCCCTCGTGCTCCACGCAGCCGCCAACTTGACCCTTAATCCTATAGATAACGCTAATGGCATTCTGTTGGTAAAACAAGGGCAAATTTTGAAACAGGTAGATACTTTTAGTTTGGCTTGTGTATACAACGTATCATATTTACATGACACGAGTATTAAGCTTATGTCATTATATGCCAGTACTAAAGCTGCTGAAAATAATGAAGACTCCCATAGAACGTATAAGGACCAAATAGAAAATAGTTTACATTTGATAGGTAAGAAAATAGTATTTATCGCACCTCACCATAGATTTAGGCGTGGTTTAATTAACGGTTTAGGTTCCATAGTTAAAACAGTTACAGGTAACTTAGATTACGAAGATGCCATTAAATTTGAAAAAGAAATATCCCACTTACGTAATTCAGTCCATAATATAAATACATCTCAAAAGCAAACATTATTCATAGCAAAACATGCACTTGAAGAATTTAGTAAACAGATACGTTTATTAGATGAGAATCAGAAAAAATTAGCTTCTATGTTAAAAAACGGCACTATTAGTAATAACTTAGTAATAAGTAGATTGCACTTCTTAGATTTGTATATCCAAATAGATTTTAGTTTGCAGTTACTCTTAGATAAATTAGTTATTTTAGAAGACGCCATGACGTTTGCACAGTTAGAAGTAATGCACCCGAGTATAATATCCCCACATAGTCTAATTACTGAAATGGCAGCTATTCAGAAGTTCAATCAATTCAGACCCGTTGATAATATTAGTATTAAAAATATTCATAGTATAGAGAAGTCTATTAGTGTAAAAGCGTACAGCACTGACCACACATTGACATTTATATTAGATATCCCTTCCACTGACGCAAAATTTTATGACCTTATCCACCTATACTCCATACCAGACAAACAGAACCTCGCCATTATTCCAAAGTCCAAATACCTTGCACTGGGAACCAACGAGTACTCATACCTAGAGGAAGACTGCAAGAAGATCACGCAAGATATCCAGCTCTGCACATCATTGAACACCCAGCCGGTGGACAAATCTGAAGACTGTATAATATCACTCATTAGACACGAAACTACGAACTGCACACGAGCCAGGATGGACCTGAAACAAGGGAAGATACAGAAACTGGAAGACAACAAATGGCTTATCATCCTGAAAGACGAACAAATACTGAAAACTCGCTGTGGAAGGAAATCAAACTATAAAAAGATATCAGGAATACACATCGCCAGTATTACAAGCGATTGCCAACTGGAAATACTCAACCGTACACTGAAGACAAACATAAATACTGTTGCAGCAGACGAAATCATACCGCTTTCAAGCAAAACTTCTATCCTGGAGGCGAACATTCACTACAACCTACAACTGGAAGATATACCATTGGACAGTATCCATGAACTGATGGACCGGGCCGAAAACATACAACAACCCATCATCGATTGGCAGACCATGATGGCTACTCCAAGTTGGTCAACACTGGGACTCTACATCATTCTGATAGCAATAATCATCTGGAAACTGTGGCAGAGGAGACAACAACGACCAAAACAGGAGGAATCTCACACCGAGGACGCTGCGGGAAGCTGCGGGACGCACTTCCATCTTAAGGAGGGAGGAGTTAGGCAATCGCCTGATGTACGTCATTGCTGAGTGTGCATCGGATGATCTTGTGCGTCACAACGTAAACTGCACTATTGCAGATTTAGCAATAAGTTTAGTTAATAGAAATATTATAATTGTAAATTAGTCTTGTAGAATTCTTCAATGAATAAACATTGTTTTTATTAAATAAATTATTTTTAATAATTATCGCGTTCGCCGTAACTTAACTTGTTCCATACTAAAGTTTAATACTTACTGTTCTAAGCTGTATTAGACCACTGTTTTTTTTCGCGATTTCAAAGTTGTCCCATAATAAAACATATTCAGTTCGATGGTCTAAAGCACCTCTTAATGTTTGTAAAGTTAATTTTTAAAACCTTATATAATCAAAGGGTAATATTAGGGATTGTAAGATATTTCTGTGAGTCCATGAAGAAAGTTATGAATGTATGAAGAATCAATATTGTCATCTTTGTCGGGGGTTTAAACAGCTTTTCCTTAGGTTATTACCGAGGGAAACTGTACGTTGTTAATTGAAGCTTGTTCAGCTTCTGTTCTGCTCCGATATAAGATCTCATGTCAACTACCCAGGGTTTGCAGTCTTGACATACATAGCGATCGCTTTACGATCGAATTCGGTCACAAAGTCCTAATGGGGTCTTTAGACGGTCAAAATTGCTTGACAAGTACGTGATTTTTTCGTGCTTGTCAAGTAATTTTGACCGTCTAGGGACTTTGCGACCGAATCCAGTCGTACAGCGATCGCTATCTAATGTCGAGACTGCAGCCCCAGGCTGATCTACACTTTGCGTCAACTGAACATCTCAACTCATTTATCGACTAAATTTCTTATCAGAGTGGCATCTTCTATTACTGGATACTTCTCAACCTTCATTTTCTTATAGACCTGCATTGTTTTACCCGTTCTAAAATCAATGATTACGCCTGTAAGTACTCTACCAAGCAAATACTTAGGTAATATAACTACCTAATCCGCTTATTTAGGATAGCTAAAATTGACGAAAATTGTCTCAAAGTAAGTGATAATGTGACAAAAGAGTATCCTATTAACAGGAACTGCCTACCAAGCTTCAGGTGTTCAAAGTTATTTATGTAAGAGTTTGAGTGCCTAGGCAATTTGGAGGAGCACTCACGCCTGACCGTTAGTGAAACGAGGGTAGGCACAGAATTAATGCGTGTTACGTTCTTTTAGATGACTTGAAGCGACCACTTGTTGACGGTAGTCCAAGATATTGGAACTAGCGTTTTACAGACCTTTCACAGTTGTTTTTCCTCTGACTGCAGCAACCCAACAACAACCTTATGATAACGATAATAAAGATCACTATAATTTTGACCGACTTGTCACTGGCAGCAACCCAACAGCAACCTTATTGGGACCGCAATAAAGATCACTTATTTTGATAGTGACACAAAATCTGAGATGAAGTAACTAAAAGGATTCTAAGTACTTAGAGGAGGCAACTAAGAAAAGTCATAATTATCAGAAAACAGCATGGCACCACCACAAAGTCCCATAATCACCATCTACTGCCCATTCATGATAGTTTCCATTCATATCCATAATCTAATCGAATGCTGCTATATATTAGTATTTTATATAGATCCAATGCCACAGCGTTGGTAGGCCTCGTACAAGGTGGACCGATGACCTGTTGAAGAAGCACAGGACTGGTCGATGTGGCGACGCTTGAGGAGGCCTATACAAGGTGTAACTTAAAGGGTCATTGTTCTCATCATTATTAACAAACCTGCAATCGCGAAAACAAATCTGCTGTTCAATACATTTTGACGAATTATGCGAACATAAATGCTGCTGAACAGCTGATTTTTTTTTTCACGATTTCAGGTATGGTCCCATCTGTAGGGATGCGGGTTGTTTAAAAGGGTTACCGTGGCCCGTGGAACACGGGTGGGTTTTAGTCAGTAAAATTCTGACACGCCCTCCCGCTCCCCCAGAGCGGGAGATGAAGTTACTCGTATTTGATGATATCCCATCCAAAAAAAAAAAGGTTTGGTCCCATAGTAAAAGTTTTTCACAATGATGAGTACAACGACCCCTTAAGAGGTTGTGCGTTATTAAAGTTAAATCTTGTATATGTCCAGCAGTGGACGTCTTTCGACTAAAACAATGATAACTATGATCATGCTATAACTGCTCAGTTTTATTTTTCCACAAACATCAGAGTCTAGGACTGGAAAATACAATATAGTTTTCAAATTCAAATTCAAATTATTTAATTCAGACATGAGTCCATAGTGTTAGTATAACAAAATTACTTAAAGACTAGTTGTTAGTAATTCAAATAATAAAAGTATCATCTTCAACTGGTGTGAATCCTTACCCAGTGACGCAGCAGAGGGGAGTCCCACCGATCTCGGACTTGGCGGTGCGCAGCCGGCCGGCCATGGATGCGGCCCTTTTTCTTATTATGGCGTAAAAACAATCTGTGTGTGCTTCCGCAAACATACCGGACGCACTACAACGCAACGATAGCCCCAACAGTATCCTGAATGCGTTATTGTATTGGACACGCAGGTCGCTGTACGCTTTCTGCGTAAAACTGGTCCAAAGACTGCATGTGTAAAAAGACTGGCAGAAAGCTTTAAAAAGAGTTACCTTTACTTAATGTAAAATATGTTATGTGTCAAATAAATTATTATTATTATCTCCTTTATTCATTTTTTTTAAATATAAGTTATATTTTTAAATATTAGAATTAAAAAAAAAAAACATTTAAAAATATAAAAAATAGAAATCCACCGGCATGGGGAACAGGGTCCAAGCTACCGGTGGTTAGGGTCCCAGAGACAGGAACCTCCTCACAATACGCGCCGTATCAAGGAGGACTGCCTTCTGAATCAGGCCCTTCACCCAGCCACCCAACGAGAGCCTCTTGAGATGTTGGTCGAGGCTCTTAGCGATAAGGTCATTGACCGTATTATTATTATTATTTGTACAACGTGCAAATCTTCGAACCCGGTCTTTGAGCTTTTGTGACTACTATCTCTCTCAGTTTATAACGTAGACTACAATCCAGGTGTAATGCCTATAATGGCTACCATCGTTCACTGTAATGTCCCGTACATTCAATAGTATTTTACTGCCGCACACTGAAGACCCTTTGTTAAACTACAATAGCCCTTCGCTAAAAGGTACTGGGTAGTGACTAGGGCTCGTTTCACTGCAACCGGTAAAAATGTCATAGGTGAATTTATTTTCTTGAATATTTCGGAAACTGTTGATCATCATTTGCCTAGCCTTTCCCAACTGTGATGGGGTTGGCTTACAGTCGAATCAGGTGCAGTTGAATACCAGTATTTTACATGGAGCGACTGCCTATCTGACCTCCACAACCCAATTACTGGGTAATACCCCTTGATAAGACTGCTTGTCAGACGTTTATTAACCTTCTGACGACGCGTAACGACTGTCAAAGATCCATGAATGACAGCTGGGACCAACGACTTAAAGTGCTGGTCGAAGTACGGACGGGTCTCGGTATGTAAAGCTGGTCACCCATCCACGGACCAACCGCGGCAAGCGTAGCTTAACCTGATCGATCAACCCGTGCGGCTGTTAATTACTAAGCCAGAAGCCCCTTTGGAAACTGTTGATAAATATTATATTGTACCTCTTATTTGTACCACATTAAAGTCATATAGTCATCCTCCTACATACACTTACTCGTCCACGTACATTCTACACCATTTCACCTTATTGTACTTTATGTATAAATTATTGTAGTTATGTATAAATTAATAATATATATATATATATATTTAAAGCAGAATTGATTAACCGGCAAGCTTTTAAAAAAATATTGTTAAGGAAGAGCGCCGTTTGTCTGAGATACAGATATTAAGATAACTAGTTCAGACACAGAACAGGTAAAAAAGGTTAGAAAAGAAATAGTTCCTGATTTGTATTAGAACGCGTGTCGCCAGTTATCTCCCACTCTTTAACTCCACTACAAGCAAGAGACCAATACGTACCCGTATTACGCACACAAATACGCCACACGCACTTAGATCGCGATTTTGCTATTGGTTGTCACACTAACGCAACCACTGCGTTTGACGTGCACTCACACACGCGCAAAAACAATTTATTTCTCATACAATGTTACGGGGGCCAAAAGGTCGATTATTTATATAGATAAAATTATTGTAATTTGGTTACCTTAAGTTTTGCAATTTTTGGCTTTAATTTCATAAGGGACGGGATACGAATAGTGTGGACTTACTAAATACATACGAGTATAATATAAATAATCATGTCAAATTAAGGGGGAACATCCAATATAGCCGCAAAATTCAAATTTTCTTTCATTTTTAGGGTTCCGTACCTCAAAAGGACAATACGGAACCCTTATAGGATCACTCATGTGTCTGTCTGTCTCTCTGTCCGTCTGTCACAGCCAATTTTCTCCGAATCTAATGGGCTGATTAAGTTGAAATTTGGTACACGTATGTATTTCTGTGAGCAAACACGGATGTGCAACGTAAATTAATGAATTTTAAATATGGGGGTCAATTTTGGGGGGCAAATAAGAAAAATATATATATATATATATATATATTTGCAAACTGTACTGTGCGATATATCAAATTCTACCCATGAATATGAACAACTTTTACTATGGGACCAACTCTGAAATCACGAAAAAAATATCTGTTGTTCCATACACAGGTTCAATACCTAGTCAACCCAAATGTATGAAACAGTTGATTTTTTTTCTGTATTTCAGAACTGGTTCCATAGACAAAGTTGTTCATATTCAGGAGTAAAACACCCTGTGAAAATTTGCGCAGTGAATAAAAACTTCTCCTGTATAGATTTCAAACATGGATTTTCAGCTTTACGGCTGTATAAATCCAATAAACACGGCCTTATATAATAATATCCACAAAAGATGATCTAGGTGACAACATTTTAAGGTAATAATTAGGTACGCTACGCAAAAACACCAATAAAGTTTTATAAAATATAAATTATATACTCGTACTACTTACTGAAAGGCGCATAACGATATTTTTGTCCTGATTTTAAATATCTTTTCCCTGACTTTTTTGTTGTGTAGGTAATCATTTTCTGCAAAAGGTTGAGAACAAATAGTGCTACATTTAGTAGGTATCCATTCAATTCTACCAGAAACCTCAATCACAGATTTATATATAACAATAACAGTAATCTTGTATTTGGATCTGTTGGAAATCTAAAAATAAAATTTAAAATGTATGTTTTCATTATAACTAACATCAAAAAAAAAAAAAATCAGACAAGAACCCACTCAGGAACATGGTAATAATAAACAAAGCTATTAATTATAATACGCGCGTACCGAATCTTTCCTTTTTTGTACATCAGAGATTAGTGATTACTGATAATAATCATTTGTACGCATACATACTTTTAATATCGACATTGTTTACAACTTGGTATAACACTATCGATACGCATGGATTTCACTGAATTCAAGCTTTGGCTCGGCACACACGACGTCACAGTGAACGCAGTACATTGCGCGATCGCTTACGTAGTACAAGATGGTACCCATGTATTGCAAGCCATGTATAATTTTGTATCTATTCGCGATTGTATCGGTTTTGTCTACAAACTACATAATACTATTGTAATAATTACAAATATCACTTGTATTTTAAGGTTTTTGGCCTTACCGGTGAGAAGAAATCCCTTCTCGGGCTACACTACACACCTGGCTTCTTTAACGACACGTTATAATGGCGCAAGAAGGCATAATTTGTTTTTTTTTCGCGGAACTTCGTACGCTGTCACAACAAGAGCGCAATAAAATTGTTCGCCAATGAAGCAAATTTTGGTTGACTTTGAGCATTTGCTCATAATTGCGGCGCGCCTGCCCCGTCCACAATGCCCTTCTAACCTCTTTTATCTGTTATGTGAGTTTAGACACAGACGTCTTGTGGAATGTTTGTTAGTTTAAGCTCATAAGATTTTTTGTCATTTTATCTACATTATTGATAACTTTAACCGTTTGATTAAAGAAAGCTATCAAGTAAAAATCTTGGATTTCCGCAATTTAACGTTGTAAAATATTGCGGCTGTTGTGGAGATTAGGTAGATAGACGCTCCATGTAAAATACTGGTATTCAGTTGCATGCAGGTAGACTGAAAGCCGCCTCCCGAGTTGGGAAAAGGCTAGACAGATGATGATAATGCAATGAATATTTCTGTTGTTATTGGTTGTTTATTTGTGGTATTATTATTGTTGTTGTTTTTTTTAATGTTATCTATTTTATTCGTTAATCTTTTTCAATTAGTTTTGTTCCAGCCCAATAGGTAGGTACCTAACAAAGTTGGTTCATGCCAATTACCAGTTTCGAATTAATAACGTTTTCCATCAGGTTCGAGTGTTTGCGAACCTATAATGTAAACAAACGTGTGAGTCAGCTCCGACGCACGACTGGAGTTTACTCTTGTCTTTGAATATAATGGATAGATTGTTCGCTACAATGAAGACTGGCTGAAAATAAACAAAATACAAAAACGTGACAACGCTTCGCTTGTAACTATTTCACTCCTCAGATTGTTTTCATACCGGAGACATTATATGAAAATCGATTCGTAAGGAGTAAACTCCAAAACAACATATTTTGCTTTATTATTACAAAGCGCAATGTGAGTTTATAGTTAAATATTTTAATACTTATGTGCTATTACTAGCGACCCTCCCCTGTTTCGCACGATTTTTAAGACTTGATAAAACGTCGAGATTTCTTTATTTTAGCTTTTGACTTTGAAAGGTAGAATGCCGTTTTTTTTTTTTGACAGGAAGTTAGTTTTATGTTTGACATTTGCAAAATGGAACGCTATATGCTCGAATAAAATTGAGAAATTTTAAAAACTTATTTCCAAAGTAGTGAGTCTTGAACGCAAACTGTAAGAAAACGTGGAAAATTTTCGAGAAATGATCTGCCTTCGAAATGCTGATGTCAATTGGCCGCCTCGGAGCTGTGATTTGAGCCCTTTGGATTATCTTCTGTGGGGAACCATTAAGGATAAATGTTACGCAAACCATCCAGAGACAATGAAGCGTTGAAACATGGAATCGAAGTTGCCATTGAAGAGATTCGAGCCGAAACAATCGAAAATGTACTGAAAAATTGGGTTGATCGATCGGATGGGGTACTTCCGAGCCAGTCGTTGTAGTCATATGAATGATATTGTGTTCCATTCTTAAATGACAAAGTTCAACCTTTCCAATAAAACCAGAAATTTGAAAAAATAACCAGTAGGTAGTTTTTTTTTATAGGCGATTCAAATTTAAAACACTAGATGGCCCATCCTATAATTATATAAGTTTAATATGAATGTATAAATTCTCTAAACGATGGTAAAAACTGCATCAAAATCGGTTTTGTGGTTTAGAAGAAGAACGCAGTCATACAGGCCGACACGAAAAGCTACATTGTTTTGTAATAAATAATATACAGGATAAAATTAAGTTCATGGGCATCCTCTTAAGGGGTCATTGTACTAATCATTATGAACAACGAAAAACTGCTGTTTCCTTTATTTTGACGAGTTATGCGAACATAAATATAGGGAATAGCTGATGTTTTTGTACATGTTTTATATATCATGTAGATTCTAGATATACCTACATACCTATATAGACAATGGCGCCGATTCTCTTGTTCGCAAACTAAACTAAATTTAAGTTCAGTGCATCTTTTTCTTTCTGTTTCATTAAGAAAACGACAAAAGATATATCGTCGGCCTAATTTGTTAACCTGCCAAATAAAGCTGACTATATCGGTGTTTTCATAATTTTCCTAAAATGTGTGTAAGATAAGCTTATTAGTTAAGCTTTTAAAATATCAAGGAAACTTATTAGAACCAACAGCATTTTCAGAATTGATTGCTAAAGCAATAAATATACCTACCTATTAGTCGGTTTTTTCTTCGTCTTGTAAACTATGAGAAAATGGACTTGGCAGGTTAACAAATTAGGCCGACGATATATTAGTTTAGTACTGTCAAATTAGTCAGCGCCTGACGTAAATTGACGTATTTTTAGTAGCCAATTTTTTAATCACGTCTAAACTTGTATAAGGAGAATCTTAATTTGACAGGACTAAACTAATATTTATCGTCTGTCCTTTTCTTAATGAAATAGAAAGAAAAAGATGTACTGAACTTAAATTTAGTTTAGTTTGTGAACAGGGGAATCTGCGCCATTGTCCCTATCTTTCTACCTTTTTAGGGTTCCATATAAAACGAGACCCTATTACTAAGACTCCGCTGTCCGTCTGTCACCAGGCAGTATCTCATGAACCGTGATAGACAGTTGAAATTTTCACAGATGATGTATTTCTGTTGCTGCTATAACAACAAATACTAAAAAACAGAATAATATAAATATTTAAGGGAGCTCCCATACAACAGACATGATTTTTTTGCCGTTTTTATAGATAATAGTACGGAACCCTTCGTGCGCGAGTCCGACTCGCACTAGGCCGGTTTTTTTTTTTTGGTTCACATCCCATTACAATATTCTATTAAACTTCGTTAATCTTACAAAGACGGCAGTTATTTTTCGCTACTCACTTCCTCTGACTTTCATAATTTGTTTTTAATGAAAAAAGTGCGTAGCCGCGACTTTGTTGAAGACAGTTTCCGGTTCCTGTTTGTTAGGAACTGCGAAAACTTGCTATTTTTTTTCCTGAAAATAAGAAATAAACACGATAATTTATGACTTTTCAACTTATTCTTTCTTTGTACAATATTTTTCGAATTTTGTTTATATGAACTTAATCGCGCTTTTTATTTCTCTGCCAGGTGAGCCAAACTAAACCGTGCGAACGACAAAAATTCCCTCGTGGCGATTGTATCAGCTAACTTGTATGGAGGTGTTCAAACTGGTGTGAATAGTCTCGTAAATTTCTATTTCTAACGATAGTATAGTATCGAGACCTCAGACTAAGACACTGGAAACAGTAACGTGTACACAGCATAGAATTGACATAGAAAAGAGTCGAGAAAGCAGTTTAACCCCGCCAGAAGATTCACCGGTGAAACTGGACCTGAACCAACCGCCACCAGGTTAGTGTCGTTAAAAGACGCTCATCCATAGATATCACCCGTCTCTCCACGGCCCACTTTAGGAGGCATATCCGGTACAGCTGTAATAATTCTTCCATATCTTAAGAGAACCTCTTCCCTACCATTATCGCGCACCCCGGTCTATTCCTTGATATGCAATGGTCTCTGTAGCCCCATGAAACATGAGGCTCCAGGAGCTACTGTAAATCTTTGGGTTCATTAGAGTAATCGAGTCTGGTCAAACCACGCTGGCGTCAGTGCATTTCATTCATTCACTAAAACAATCGACGCGCGCAGGTGCGTCCCGCATCCGCTCGATTGCCCGCTTCAATTGGGCCAAAGATTAAAATAAAGGGTTTTGTTAGAAAGATAAAAACATCCAGAAAAATAGTTAACAGAATAACACTTTTCATGGAATTTTGAGTTGACGAAACATAATCAAATACAAATAAACTCTATTTATTTTTGTTTTACATTTTTTTTATTTTTATTTGGAGGGTTTACTCTCGACTCTAGTCTAGGTCAGAGGTGACAGAGACAAAGTCTACGATGGAGTGAGCTTACCCAGAAGAAGCCTATTCACTCTCATTTTGATGAGATTAGGGTTGTATGCTCTCGGAAACGCAGACGCAGGTAGTGAGTTCCACTCTTATGCTGTGCGCATTATTAAAGACATTTGGAAACGCTTAGTGCGAATTGGTGGAATAGCAACTAGGTTGGGATGGTAACTGGCAGTGCGTCTAGATGTCCGATGGTAGAAGGGGGCCGGTGGAATTAGGTCGTGGAGTTCTTGGGCACGCTCACCGAAGTACAATCTGTAGAAGACCGACAAGCAGGCAACCTTGTGGCGGTGAACCAAGCTGTGATGCTTGGCATCCAACAGTTTTACGTCACCAATGAGGCTCTTAGCTCTGCGTTCTACCGAGTCAAGCGCGGCTAGTTGGTACTTAGTTGATCCATCCCAAAGGTGGCTGCAATACTCCCTGCAGGATCGGCCTTGCGCTTTGCAAAGGGTTAAAAGCTGTCCAGCCGTAAAGTATCGCTTTACCCTATTTAGGATGCCCAGCTTCTTGGCCGCTGTTTGGGCTTTGTACTCGATGGTGGCGCCGAAGTTGAAACCAGATGTCAACTCCATGCCTAGGAGCTCAAACCGATCAGTTACAGGAACAGATGTACCCCGAAAAGGTAGGAGGGTTTGAGCGAACGACTCCTTTTAACGGTAAAAAGAGACGCCTGTGTTTTTCACATCCTCTTCTACACTTTTCATAACTCATACCATCATAACATCACGCCTTATTTCCCCGAAAGGTTGGACAGAGGTGTACCTTTAGAACACCTACATTTTGCCAGTTTCATAATTCATAATTCCTTCAAACATAATCACATAATTATAACTTATTCACGTTGATGTTTAGCTTTAAAGTCAAATTATTAGCAACGCGTAAACCATGCTTGGTTAGCTAAAAGCTTTCAACATTCTATAGTCTATGTAAATAGACACGCCCTATATACCTGGAGGCTTTTATTTAGTTATAAATTTCTGTTAACGTTACGTTTTTAGTTTTGTATTTTTATTTCTGCTAGAGTATAGTTTTCGATTTCTTTTTTGTTGGTATAATATATTGGCGTATGCTAGCTGACTTATGGCAAATAATTTAATTTAATTTAATGCTTTGTGTTGCGTTATGCACCTAAATTATTTTGCGTATTGTTTTTTTTATTTTATTTATATTTAACCATTTATGCACACACAAGTAAAGAGACAAGATTAAAGGAACAGAAAAATACGTACAATGGTGATGCTATTGTATAGAATCGACTTTTTTTTAACTGAAGCTGTGCTGCTGGGGAGTGTGTTGTGTCAATTCTTCTTCCCAGCTAAAGCTCTAGGAAGTGGTGAAGGGCGGGCGTTTTCCGGGACTGTCTTATGTAATTTTGACGTTCGAATAGTGCTGATTCTCTGCCTAGTTTGAATAAATGACTTTTGATTTTGATTACTTAAATGTGGGTTGTCCGTTAGAGTCGACTTAGTGCGGATTCACCAATGAAACTTAACGCGATCAGCACATCTAAGGACCAGTTTTTTGATCCGTAGTTAACTCATCCAATGGTTAAACATAGTAACTAATGGTTGAATTAAGGCTAAATGTGAAAGGCTAAACATGAATGAGCTAACATGAATGTATTCATATTAACTCATTCATGTTAAAAATAGTAAATAATGGTATTTTAGCAAACAAATTAGCCAAAATTCAACCATAAGTTACTATGTTTAACCATTGGTTGAGTTAACTACTGATAAAAAAAACCGGCCCTAAACTGCGTTGCGAGCTGTCCGTGTCAAAATTGTTATGGAATATTGACACTGACAGCTCTGGAACGCGTTTTAATAGTGCTGATCGCGTTCAGCTTCATCGATAAAATTGGCCCTTAGTTAAAGTAATATGTAAACGATGAACTGGGCGGGAATAAGAAAGTGACTAATTCAATTCACACCCATGAGTAAAAAGAGACCGCAACAATGCGCTGAAACTAAAATAAAAGCGCTAAACCAAATAAAAATTGTTTAAAAATAAATTAAGCTATCTATCAAAAATATTTTTAGCCAGAGTTTTTAATTACCTAATACGCCTCTGTAGGTACTAAAATCCTCCGAAGACGAAAGAGAAGAACGCTTGTGAAATGCGACATGCGACATTCATCCCCCTTGTTGCATCCGTTGATGGGTTCTTCGCTCCAATAAATGTCTAACTTCGTCAAACATCTTGGAGCGGCAATCGCTGACCACTGAAATATATCCTTTAGCGTAGTGATGGGTTGGCTAAGATCAAGAATCACCATCGCAATAATCCGTGCCACTAGCTTGGCATGCGCGGCACAAGGCATACATTTAAACCAATATCCAAGTTAAGCAGCCTTACCTCACTAACAATAAACTCCAAACTCGATCCCCGCAATCACTGTCCATTCCAATATTACCTAGAATTTTATGTATTGTACTGTTAAAATTATTTTTTCTGTTATGTATTTTCTGTTGTACAATAAAGTGTGGATTCTCTATTTAAATTCAATTTTTCAATAAAATTACTTAGGATTTTAGAATTACAGATTCTTTTTTTTTAAAGTAGAGGTCTTTTCGCCATTAAATTCTATCGAGGAAATTTAACCCAATTGTGTTTCCTTCAGTTAGAGTATTTATCAAATAGTCAATAAACATTTATATCCAAAAATTAAATCCATACTGTATGCTGTAATAGTGAAATAAATGGTTACAATAAAGCCCTCAATTTATTTTGGTTTCGCCATAAGATTGGATTACACTTACGCAGTTTATTACTAATGTCTAGTGAAAATAGTTTACGGATATTGAATGTGTTGTTTGCTCTGGCTAGAAGACATGATTTTGTATCTCTTTTCCTCGTATGAAACCTTGAATGAATAAATTACCAAATTTGTACCAAATTTCAACTTAATCGGCCCATTAGATTCGGAGCAAATTGATTGTGACAGACGGACAGACAGACAGACCGACAGCCAGACAGACGAGTGATCCTATAAGGGTTCCGTTTTTCCCTTTTGAGGTACGGAACCCTAAAAACAAAACAACAAAAAAGTTTTTCTCCACAGATTGTTCTATTACAGCAAGAAACAATTCGATTATCTTCTTCTTATGAGAAGTGACCAAAGAAGGTCATCATCATCATTCTCCTACCCTCATCTCATTTTATTTGGAGTCGACGCAACATGTCTGTTTCTTCCATACTTATCTATTAGTCGTCATCTCGATAGTCACTCCCTTTCTAGCCATATCATCTTTCACACAGTCCATCTAGCGTTTATTATTTGGTCTTTCCGTACTCAAAGAAGTTATATCAGGGAGATTATCAGCATTAAATATTATTATTTTGCCAGTTTTATCGGATTGTCTTGATTGATTTATTGAACCATAAAACGGCCTTTTTAACCAACAAACTTCAGACATTCTTCCTTTGAAACATAACACAAATTAAAAGTAACTTTGATACAAAATAAATTGACTATAACTCTTCAAGTTAAGTATACAAGAATAATGAACAAAATCGTTAAATAAAATCAAACTTAATTCATCTCACCTAAAGTTGAGAATTAAACTTTTTGGAAGCTATCAATTACATCCATTAGAGACCGCTCCCTTGAGATAAGGACACACCGGCGAGACTGTACTAGGTCTAGGCAATAACTATAAATTGAGAAATTTTCGGTTCAGTAACTATAAGTTTCTTTCCCTTTTGCTATGATTACCGTGTCAGTTCACAAAGGTTCATTGTTGAATAGGGATTTTTTAGCTACCGATATCAAGAACAAGTCTAGGACAAATGGCGCATTTTGGCTTTAGTTTGACCGATACCGTTGTACCGCGCCTTAGGTATGTGCGTGGCGTGACGGGGAGCAGTGCAGGCCGCTAATTCGTATCCCGCTCACGCTAATGCTTAAGGCATCGCGCCCCCCGCGGTACAGCGACATCGGTCAAACGGACTTGTAATTGCAATTGATGTCATTAGTATGAACTTATGAATATACTTGGTGCTTGTCATTTTAGCGGGGGGGGGGGGGGGGATTGCCATAATCGCCACGCTTGGCATGTGGATTGGCGATCACAATATGGTTATTAAAAATGCATCGCGAACGCTGTTGCCCACTCTCTAGTAAGTCTCCCATTCTCCAGTAAGAGTCCTGAGTGAGAAAAGAAATATGGGTGGTGCTATTCTGTACGTCCAGCACTACACGGAATTTGGTATATCCATTTTTTTACTACTTCACCTGATTACCTGGGGCTGGCTGCTTCAAAGACAAGCCCAAGTTAATGGACAGCAAGTTCTAGCCTTATAAAAAGCAAACTCGATTTAATAATTTAATAACAATTTTATTTCACAACAAAACACACGGTGCACAAAATCAATTTTTTGAGTAAAAATATAATATTCCAGAAACAGGTGTATCTTTGGTGTCTGTACTAATGAAAAAATCTTTGTATTACAAACACACAAATATTACATTATTTACTAAATTAGAATTTACTTAATTTCGAATTTTATAAAATGTGCCAAATGTGTGTGTACGTCAACATGTCCTACAGACTGATTTGAAAAATTAGTCTGTCAGTACCAGTTCCTCAATCCGACAATGTAATCCACGCCTTACTTAAACGGTCCAAGACTTCCAAGTTTTAATTAAAATACAGACAGAGAATTTGTTAATTAATCTTAATTTTATTAGGAATTAAACTGTGCGAGAATAATTTTTCAATGCTTCGAAACTCCAAACGGTTTTGCGGAGGCTCGCTTTGATTAAATCGCTATATTATTGTTTTAACGATATTGTACATTTCAAGTTTTATTGGGTTTTCTGTGAAAACAAAATTAAAATTTCTAAAGGTGGTTTCTATAGGTATTTGATGGGAATTGTAACGTCACCTAAGCATGAGTTGCAGTATTTTGTGACTTGATGTCATGTATTTAGAATGTGTTTTACACTGTTAACAGGTTAACTGTCCAGTGGGCTTAGCATGACCACTTTCGATCTCTACGAAGAGTAGACATCTCTTTCTATACAAACTGACATTTCTTTTCTCCGTTTTTGACATTGCACCGTAAAAATCCTTCTAAAATTTGTCATTTTTTCGTTTCTAGCGATCTTTGTCTAGGTCTTTTTCATGTAGACTATTTCGGAAGAAAGTTTTCTATCCCAACTGTCAAAATCACACTGACAACTGATAATTGTCTAGGGTATAGTGAAGACAATTTGATTTTGTAATCGCCATGCTAAAGACAGTAGATAGATTTCTGCTCGACGGCCGCAAAGTATATATGGTTATCTACAAAATAATTTTTTTTTTCTCTTCTTTTGCTTATATCTTGAAAACAGTGAGTCCTATCGCAAAAATAATGAAAATTTTGCCCACCTTTATAAAATACATAACCCCCTAAAACTCTACGTGTAGGTAATATTTTTTCATATTTTCCATACAAAAAGTGGAAAATTCCATATATAACACGTTGAGAATCGCATCTTCTTCGGCGCTACGGGCGCGACTCCACAGTAGTATTTATATGCGTGACGATTATGACGTGATGATTATGATTAATATTTGTAAAAATTGAGAATTAAACATAAAAAATCCTATGAATAAACAAAGAAACAAAGAGTTAATTATGTGAAAAAGCGAGTTTCGTATAAGTGCAGTGTACTCTTTCTACTTTAATGGCGTCGTACTGTCTACACGGTGAGGTCATTTTTGTCTACTCTTCCGTCGACAAGACGCTTCTTTACGGTTCTCGAGCTAAACCTGCAGGCTCCAGAGTGGGAATAGTCTATAACTCCTTATTTGAAGCATCGTGGCATGATTCTTTACGTTCCAAATTTAAATTTTGAAACTAACAAAAGAAAAATAATGATTATTGTGGATTATTGTAAAATTGCTTTACTAATGGCGCGAGTTGCTGAAACGATATTTTTACTGATTACTAAAATTTTAAAACTTTTTGGATATTTTCTGCAAATTAAACAATTTAATCTTCCTTTTTACATTAAATATCACTTTTTGATATGAGTGATAAAGCGATAAGGGCCGGTAAAATTATAGCCCTACTTGAAGAAGGTTGTTCGCAAAATTACGTGTCTCAGCGGCTAAATGTGAGTCGTTCAACTGTCCAGAGGACTTGGCAACGGTACGGTATCAAGAGACCGGCTCGGTCAAGAGAAGGTCTTCTTTCGGTTCTGGAAGCAAACCGCTTTTTGGTCCGCGTCAAGTGTGGACCTGAAGAAGAGCCTTGAAGAAGTAAGAGGAGTAGAAGTTAGCTTGTGGACGGTCAGGAGGAGGCTTTTAGCTGCCAATATCAGGAGTTACCGGCCGGCTCGGGGCCCTAAATTACTCCGTGAGCACCGTGTTGCTCGACTTCAGTTTGATCGAAACTGTGGTTCCTGGACTCTGGAGGACCGGAATAAAGTATTGTTTTCTGATGAAGCTAGAATCTCTTTGTGTGGAGAGGACCGACGCTGGCGAGTGCAGCGAAGACCACTATGGCGAGTATGGGAAGGCATTACACTTATGGCGGAGGCTTCGTTATGTTTTGGGCAGCAATTAATTCGACGGACTTAGTTTTCATAGAAAATGGAACATTAAATGCACACCGGTTCATCATGGAAGTCCTAATTCCATATGTACAACCCGCATTGATTGCGCTTGGGGAAGATTCCATTTTTATGGACGACAATGCTCGCCGGCGCCGTTCTGGCGACGTGGAAGCGTACATGCAAGAACTTAGGATCCGTCGTATAGATTGGCCAGCTCAAAGTCCTGACCTCAATCCAATTGAGCAAGTCTGGGATGTTCTAAAGAGACGGGTAAGATCAGCGTAACCTGCTCCACAAAACATCAGGAAGCTAAAAAGAGTCATTGCAGAAGAGTGGGAACGTATTCCTCAAAACGTTATTAAAAATATCGTGGAAAGCATTCCCAGAAGGATTCAAGCTGTGATTTTGGCAAGAGGAGGTCACACTCGTTATTAGGTTTTTACATTTGTAACTTAATTTAATTTAAAAAAGTAAAAAAATCTTCTTGTCTTTATTCAACTACTTCTTATTATTTGGCCGTGTACATCGGTTTTAAACAATTCATCGAAACTTAAAAAAAAAAGAAATTGCCAGACTTCACTTCACGCGTATTAATTTACACGTATACAAGTATGCAGACTAGGTCAAACAATTAACTCAAATCGACCTTAGAACGTAAATCAAATCAAACTTAGAACGTAAATTTCCTTAGGTGCCCGTTTTTTTTTTTTGCAAAGAGTGTAATATGAGATTTTCTTCTCCCGTCCAGTGTCAGATGGCTTAGTGGAGTGGTATAGAAGTCTCTCTACAGACCGTATGTGGTCTGTGGATAGTTAAGCTGTTTGTCCACCTCACCGGGAACGGGACGTCAAAGAGAAAAAAGATGAAGGTGCCAAAGTAGCGACAGTACATTTATTTTGGCCGAATAATCTCGTTTCTCGTTGACGTCCCGCCCCGGTGCGGTGAACAGTCTTTTTCAGAAATTTGAAAAGGCTTGTTTTCAATCTCCTAATAAAGGGTACTACTATCCAAATTCGTTTCATCTCTCGATTCCAGTACATTTCGACACTATATTCGACTGTCACCATTCAGTCGGATTCAATCCGATAAATACGTACAACTCAACACAGTGCATCTAGATACTTAGGTCACAAAAAATAGATAGGTACAGAAGGTCGACTCCATACAACGAGCGAAAACACATGCATGCATAGACACGCTTCACGTACAACGAGTGCAAGCGCACTCGCGACTGGCATTTGAACATGTTACCCCGTGGCCACGAGCTACACGTTAAAGCGACACGCGTCTGCAACAACGACTGCGGAGAAAATAAATTAGAGAAGTTGTTTAGAGCACGACACGAGTCATAGCGACGCGATCCGCGGAGCAGCGGACTGAAACAGTTGACGTGTGCGCGTGTCTCTTGACTCAATTCCCATCACCCAAGGCCGTGGAGGAAGTTATAGGACAAGATCGCTGTACGTACGCGTCTATGACTGCGTGCGCCTGTTTTAAATTGTTGTTTATAGCCGGCCTTCTGAATCTATCTATTGTGTGCCTAGGATCTAGATGCGACGTTGCGAGCTTTACACATAGGACTTGTACTAACAATAGCAGTAAACGACTCGGCGCGGCGTTGCAAATACGAGTAGTGTCGAGTTCCACGCGAATAGAGGTGTGCTGGGGCTTAGGACAGGGGTGCCCAACATTCGTGTTCCAAACAGCATGTATGATTTTTGTTGTTTTACACGATGTGTAAACTGACAAAACGTACTATCCTTACGCAGCCTACCCATTTACTTGGAACGTAAAATGATATTAGAATGTTATTTAAGTAGCCCTCTGTTTTATTGGACTTAAACATAACTGGCGAAATGTGGGTGTACTACAAGAACACCTCTGCTCCTTCCAAGATTACAGGCCTGGTATTATGGCGTCCAACCAATCAACCAATCTTTCACTCGTCATATTTATCTGTTTAGGGTCGTTTGTTTTAACAGCAAAAAAAAAATCAACAGGAAATATTTTTTGCGTTAGGTTGTAACGTTACACGTTATTTTTATAATTAACCTGGTAAATTACTTAATTAAATAAATAATAACACCTCACCTTTGTAAAAATAATCAGGCAACATTTATCATAAAATACTGGGATTCAGCTGCATATGGTTAGATTGGAAGCCGACCCCAACATAGGAAAAGGCTAGGCAGATTGATTTATCATAAAACAATAACTAAATCGAAACGTGTTGGAATTATAGCGGCAACACTGTAGGCAAAGATAAATACGTGCTGATTGGCTGTGTTGCTCCATCACCATATTGTGCTAGACCAAGTGTTTATAAAGCCCGGCACATCATTTTACAGCGCCTCTCAGATCCTCACGACCCCATAACTCTTCTCCAGGAGAGCAGTAGGGACCGTAGAAACAAAAACAAATCGACATTCCCACCTCGCCGCCGATGTCCCCGAAGTAATCGTCCTCCCCCCCCCCCCCATCCCTTGCTCGGGAATGAAGTGCCAGCTGGTGGCGTAGCTGAACCAGTAGCTTTAAATTCCCCTGACAATCATAATTACCCAAATTTGATCCAGCCTGTCCCATCTTGCTGTCCTCCCCTCAGCGACGCCCTAAGCCGATGTCCGTTCCCCACAGGTAGAGCCCTTAGCGTGTAGACGCTTAGTCTTGTAAGTTTTATGCCCTGGCTGGAGGCTTTAAGTCCGCTTAAGGCAGCCACAGGTTTGACCGGTTAAGTAGTCACGGCCTGTCTAGGCTAACTACGAGATGCCATTTATAAAAATAAAAACATATTTCACAGCGACAGACCAACAAAGGCGTTCAAGTAATAAATCCGTACGAGTATATGTAAACTAACAGTCAATTCAGTTTTCTAGTACTCTCTCAAAGTCTAGATTATTTCATATACTAAATAGTGTTTGAAATTGAAACTATAACGTTGTGTTGTACAAGCCCCAGACGGGTGAGTGTCGTAAATCTATTTGTTTTAATCTCTAACTTTGCTTATAATTGTTAAAGTGAATAATCTCGTTTCTAAAACAGTAATTGTGCTATGAGTGTTTCTGTCGCCGAGTATTATCTACACAATACCTAACTAGTGTTCCTTAATATTCTCGAATGATCGTACGGCAGTTGACTAAATTATATAGATCTACCTACAACTTAATTTTCTAAATGTACATGTATTTTGATAATCGTTATCCGCACCGGTAATTACTCATTGATTCTTTTGTTTTAAATATGCTTCTATACAGTCTATAATTATTAAATTGGTTTTTTGCAAACCATGTTTTCTTTTTTGTTCGTAGTAGATATACCTTTAGCAATTCCTTTAAACTATAATATTTTTCCTTTACATAAAGTTCGCGACGATGCGTCACCATAAAGTGTTAATAGTTTTGTGTTTTTGTTTATAATTTAGACTCGGAAACAATAGTGTTTTTATAGTTAGAAAGTGATAGTGTTTTTTAAAGAAATCGTAAGTACAACCCTTATAAACTTCAATTGAGTGGGCTACATAGCCGTGATTTATAGTTTGTTGGTGCGTCCAGGTACCCTAGATAAAGACCTAGCCCTGGACGTACTATTAGTCGTTTAGTCTTACTGAAAAGCCCACTTAATTGGGTTTATAAGGGTCGTAAATGTTAGTTTGTTTTGTTTTTGTTAATTGTTTTATCAATCTTGGGTTTCAGGGCGTGTCCCGTCCTGAAAAACAAGATTGGGATTTTGTAAATATCATATTGTGTTGGGTCATTGGACCAGCTTGAGATACCTGTTTAGTTTACTGAAATAGCTTCATGGGTTTTCAAATAAATCAACTTGGAAAATAATATTTACTTAAAATAATTATGTTTTGCGTGTTTACACTGTAAAATATTTTCAGTGGAAAGTGTTACAGAAACCACAGGTATTTCAATCGCTGGGTATTCTAATGACAATGAAAATCTAACAGTATATCACATGTCATGATTATTTTGAAATTATGCTATTTATAAGCAGTTTTGTAACATAAAAATATAGTTAAAAATAAAGTTCAAATCAGGAGACAATTTGCGGTCCTCGTTACGGTAAAGTAGCGAGGGACTTAAGCGCGCGCGAAAATACATAGTTTCGTAGCCATCGGCATTACCATGCCGATGGCTACGAAACTATGTATCCTCTTATTACTGAAGAGTTAGGCAAGCTGTCTCCTGAAAACTCCTGAAGACTTATCGAGCAGTTGTTATTATTTCGTCAACACGAAACCCTTTCCCGTCATGACTTCAACTCATAGCCGCCGGCCAGCAGTCTGCAGACAGTCCGAACCTATAGGTGCAGGACGTCAGCGCCGTTTGGGCTAGGAGGCCTAGTCCAGATATAGGGATACGCCTGGAATAGGGATACACCCTCCTTTCACCCTACAGTGCCCATCGATCACGCCCGTCCGGCACACATACCTACTACAACTGGATATATTTCTGCTACTTGTATTGTACCACGCCGCCTGGACTGCTTCATCTCGATAGCTAATAGTTGCTAGCTCACTGCTATCCACCGTAGGCTTCTTGACCATGCGATATTGCGTCGATAAGTCCCCTCTTTGAGGAGTGGTTGGAGAGGCGTCATGGCACCCTCACCTTCCGCCTGACGCAGGTCCTCACCGGGCACGGTTGCTTCGGGAGGTTCCTGTTCCGGATAAGGCGGGAGGAAACGCCCGGGTGTTACCACTGTGTGGATCGCCCGGAGGACACGGTGGATCATACGGTGGAGGTCTGCCCGGCTTGAGCAGAGCACCGCCGCGTCCTCGCGGAGGCGATCGGCGGCGGCGATCTCTCGCGTCCGGCCCTGGTACAGGCCATGGTACGGAGCGAGAGTGCATGGGAAGCCGTCACCTCCTTCTGCGAAGCTGTAATGCTCGCGAAGGAGGAGGCTGAACGCGTGAGGGAGAGGCAATCTTTGCGCCCTCACGCCCCTAGTCGCCGCAGGAGACGCCCTGGGCGTCGGGAATCGATAGCCGATTCCCGGCCACCGTAGGCGCGGGCTTGCAGATGGCGAGCAACGGGTAGCTCGCCGTCCGGTAAGGACCAGGCTCGGGTCGACGGCGCGTTGTGTTCCACGCGCGCCTCAAAGAGATGTCAGCACTAGCTGAAGGGGTCCGCTAGGGCCGATGGCCGCCGGGGTTACGGGTTGTTCGAAAGAGTTACCGTGGCCCTGGCACAGGCAACTGAAGGAACACGGGTGGGTTTTAGTCAGTAGAAGTCTGACACGCCCTCCCGCTCCACCCAGAGCGGGAGAAGTTATTTGATGATTTCCCATCCACAAAAAAAAAAGGCTTCTTGACCAACGGTTGTCGGGATGTAGCAATCCGTTCCAGGGTTCTTCTTCTACCTACCTACCAACCAGCGTAATCTACAAGCGCTACGCTTCCGCTCAAGCTCTGGCAGGCCGGCTCAGTGGATACCAATTCTGCCGCCGCCGCCATAGGGGAGTGACTGGACAACCCTCCGAAAAACGATACTTGGAGCCAGAACCATCCCGCTACCTACGTCTGGAGGACCTACAGGATAGTGGTGTTCGTTAGGCGGCATAAATCTCTCGCACGCTCGATTTCTGAACCACGCCCGGCTCAACCGGCTTTGTTAAGAAGTCTTCAATAAACGATTTGTAACGTTAACTTGTTCATTTATTTTTATTCACCACCTAGAAACTCGCTTAGTGGTTACACGGTTAATAACTGAACGTTTGTTTTGCATTTTGTGATACTTGAATACCCTATTAAGAGTTTACTTAGCTACGGTGGGCCGCACGTCATTGGTAACGAAACCAGTATAAGCTGGCCTCTTATTCTATTGAAAATCCAATAAACTCTAGGTCAGCTCAAGGCCAAGCGTTTGGTCTACTGTACTTAACATGTTTGGACATCAAACGTTAGGCTTAATGGTGTTGTTTCCCGGAAACTTCGCCGCAAGAGAGCGCTGTATGTTTGTCACTTGTCAAAGTCATCTTGAAAACGAAACGTCCAATCGGCGACAAGAAAAAACACTTAGCACCATCTCCATCAGTGTTTTCAGCCAGGTGAAGTACCTTGACAGCTTCATCTTCTTAGCAGGTTGACGGCAAAAAAAACACATAAAATATATAATTTTTAAATTTGTTTGCTTTGCTGCATGAAAGTAACACAAGCTGAATGTAAGTAACAAACACTTAGCGCCATCTACGCGGAACTAATTTGATAGTTTTCTTCCCTATTGCCTTGTGATGCCTACGACAAAATGTTGAGCACTACTGCCTTAGACCGTTGCTTCTAGTATTGGCTCACTACGACTTACAAACTATTTCTATAAACCTACCAATATCGTTTTGTGTAAGCTGAATTACAGTAAGTTTCTACTAGAGGCAGTGCAGTGGAAAAGTCTTCACCTATGAATAGTTTCTGTACTCACTGGAAGGATGTTGTGAGTAATTAACTGCCGCCGTAAAGAAAAAGGACGTATCTACAAAAATAAAATGGAAAAAAATAAAATGGAGAAAAATAATATTTTATCCTGTTTAAAATACAAGATACAAAGGCAGATCCCTCTTTTAATAGTAAGAATTATTAGGTTTCGCTAAGTTAACGCCTTTTATAAAAAATAAATAAATTTGATTTTTTTTTTTGGGGTCATCAACCGTCGATAGTCACTTAAAATATTAGTTTAAAAAGCAGTTTTTTTTTGTAAACTTCACAGACATATTGGGTATCGATATCTCAACACGATAAAACCGATTTTATCAACTCACACTTCAAGTAACAACACTGCCAGCGGTCATTGACCCCAAAAAAAAAATCATCAAATCTTTTTTATAAAATCTTCCCATCACGTCTGGAGTTTCGGTAGGTACCTAATGTAGACCTCGCGCCTGCACACGTGATTTGATCTAGATCTAGGTCAAGCATTATTTGAATATTAGCCTCGATCCAAATAATTAAAAGCACAATTTTGTGGCGAATCATTTTCGCTAATTAACTTTGGGTATAAAATTATGGGCTAAGCCCGAACCGTTATTAAATATAAGGGTTTTTGTACGTGACCAGCTAAGTCTGAAAAATTTTGATGCTGTTAATTCCAAAATAACTTCCTCTCATTTTTGCGTAAAATAAATAAATCTAGTGTAGATAGCTACTTTAATTAATTGAAACTTTACAATCAGGTAATCATTTTTACAACTGTTCTTTAAACATTAGGGAGGTTATTATGATCAGTTGAAAAAAATAACGGGCACTCATTGAATTTATCGGCGTTTGGTAAAGCAGTGTGACAGAATCGGTGGGTTATTTCATCCTATAATTCCAGTACAAAAAATACTCAAGTAGTGTAGTAAATGAATGGCTAGTAAAAATGTTGGAATGGGCAGTTAGATAAATAGTATCTCAGTTCATAGGTTAGGTTAGAACTGTGACCAGCCACGCGCGAACCGAATTGGTCGCCGCCGCCGTAACTAAGCCAGGGCACCCCAACCATATGGGTTACGTTAGATTTCTTACCGACTAATTCCAATTTGTTAACTGCCCGTTCAGCCATTTTACTGCTTAATTGTTTATTTAATTACCCATTGAGTTTATGACTCAGTTTTTACTGCGTGAAGTCTAAAACCAATTTAGTTACTAGCTGTATATTAACCAATCCATCCAACCGTTCCTACGACTTGGCACGCTTGAAGGAATCGCTCGATCAGTCGTCGAGTCGCTGGAGCGTTCATCGATCGTGTGCAGTCGCCTTTAGGACCCGGATATTGAATTGGCTACTCCGAGGAGTTTCAAATAACGTTTTACTGGAAATACAGAAAATGGTTAATATTTTGTGAATTAATTATGCCCGGCGTTTAATAAGAAATTGCTTTGCTTTGATATTGAGATAGCCATTTTACGTAATACATAATTAGAAGTTTAAAATTGGTGTAGTAAAATCCGTATTTAGATAAACAATCAAATAGCTTGATCTTTTATTTATTAGGAGGAGTTACTTTCCATTTAATAAATCCATCATCAAAATACCAGATGTTAGAGCTTTCTGGATTTGAAGTTCATACTGATCAAGTTGGTACTAGAATCAGTTTTCATTTCATCAGGTTTCAATTCACTACCACGGGGAGATAGTGCAGTGATGTGGGACTCCAACTCACTAAAACTCTACGGTGTCCTCCTCTGCTGTTTGTGGCGGGAACACGGGCACGCGTTAGCACTCATCCGCGAACCCGCCGCGGCTGTCGGTCATCGGACCCTCATCTGGGAAGTACCCCGAGCTCCGGCACACCAGAACACATTGCACGCTGTGACCACCGCAGTGGCCAAACCAGCAAATGGGTGCCAGACGCCCCGTGTCTAGGCACCCTTGGTCCTCCTGCGACCGGACAGGTCAGCACGGGCCAGCGGTTGCAACGCCAACCACGGGCCAACGCCATACCGAATACCCTTGCGGCCCCACCATGTCCGCAATCAGACGGTGGTGAACCCGTCAAGGCCGCGGAAGGTAGGGAGAGCGGCGCACCGCAATACCGGCACTCCTCTCCCGCCGCGGCCTCCAACCCTCAGCCGCGATGCCTCCCATACGATATCGCGGCCCGCCACAGTTGCGATGTCGCCCAAGCGGCACCGCAATCTAATTATTGGCCGTTACGTCGTCAGCCTCTTCGCTTCCTAACTCACCTCGAGTTAAGTACCAATGTTGTACTTCAATATACAGAAAGAACACAGAACACACAATGAGCATAAAATTGTAGGTTTCTGTATCAAAAAGTTTCCTTCTATTTTATGTCATTCCTCTACTAAATACTAAAATACATAAATTCTCAACCATCAAAATTTCGACCAGTCCCAGTAAATTCTAGAGTTTACGAGTATAACCAGAGAACTATGTCAAGCGACTATTAAAAACATTTTACTGTGTAACCGCGGCCGCCGGAGCCACTCGTAAAACTCGCCAGTTCTCCTTTAATAATATTATTTAATAGCATACGGAAATGACAAGTTAACCGATCTAATACGAAGGTATAAAAAAACGCCGATAAGAAAATAAGTTTTTGTATTCCTCTCATTACGATAGGTACTGGATGGTAGATTTGAGTTATGCCCGACTCGTCACTGTTCTGATTGGTCACCAAAACTACTCCATACAAGAAGTTCCGTCATGTCATCATGAATTTTTATTTAATACTAGTTTTTTCCTGCGGCTTTGCCGGCGTGCATGTCGCAAGTTATGCAATGTGAACGTACTACCGGGATAAAAAGTATCCTATGTGTTAATCCAGACTATAAACTATCTGTATGTGAAAGGAGATGTTCCAAAATTAATGGAGCCTGCACCAGGTCCACTATACTTATACACTATACTTAAAAAAAAAATCACTTAAAAAAAGGAGGAGGAGGAGTTCTCCAACCATATTAAAGTAATCGAATCGCAACCCGTGAAATAAATACTTATTGTAGAGTAGTTCCGATGGCCATCAGTGGTCTTCATTGTCAGTTCTACTTCACCAAATAGTGCTTTTCGAGAGCAAATGCACGTGTTACTATAAAAAATACCCAAATTTCTATAAGTGTGCCGCCTATAAAGTTTGAGGATTTCCCTCAATTTCCATGAGATCCCCTTATCAGATTCTGACTTAGTGACAATGAAATCAAATGAAATGAAATGAATTGGCGAAACGGAAACAAAAAAAGAAACATACATAAAGTCGAACATATGACCTCCTCCTTTTTGGAAGTTCAACTTTCCAATTACTTTAAAATGGCTTTGGTTGCTGGTAAAACACAAGAAATTGCAACATACAACAAAAACCCGTCATGGCGGTTAGCGGTCATTTTGATTGATTAATGACGTTTGACCTGTTCAAAGTGACTGAAGTGACACTGTTGTGACAGCTGACAGTTTTCTTTCTTAGATCAACACTCGATCTATGGTTTACTGTCATTGTTTTTAAGCAAAGAGTAACTAAATCGGTGAGACGCCATTTTTAAAGTCGATAAAAATAATTGTTAAATATAAATTAACTACCACAACAGTATACATTTAAATAAATTATCTGTGTTTTTTCCAAATTCCACATTTTTTTTTTTTGAGGTAGTGTGCATAGGTCTGGCCCATTTTGAAACATCTCCATTCATCCACTCCAGAACGGCTGAATGGATCTCGATGAAATTTAGCACAGAGATAGATTATAGTGTGGAATAGCACATTTATGCTACTTTCTATCCCGCTAGTACCGTTCCGTGGGTTAATTTCCGAGCTCCATGCGGGCGAAGCCTCTGGTAAAAGCTACTCGTAGTTTGAACATAATTATTGAATACCTGAAACACCAATTAGGGTAGTTGCTGATAATATATCAGGTAGGTAGACGAAGTTGAATAGTTTCTCACCGTCCGTTCACTTTTGAAACTGGAACAAAGCGATGTAGCTTGTTTGCGGAAATAGATTATGATGGTACCTAGAACTTCACTAGAACCTTTCAAGAGGCAGATGTTAAAGTAGGTACAGTAGCGGTCAGAACTCCAATGCCAGTATTACAAAACTATCGCATCTTTACCTGTCGCACTTGAGCCCTTCTTCTATTTAGGCATTTCACACACACGTACACACCCGTATATTGCACTCTTTCATAACGAACCAAACAGAAAAAGCGCAGTATAAAGTCTTTTTCTGATTATGGTAATGAGAAAAAGATAGCGAATATTTTAAACTAGTCACATAAAAGTTGAGGGTAGATTTGAAACAAAATAAATTTTCTGTCTGTAGTTATAATGGGTATGACGTTGTTGGTTGGTGAACTTAGTTACGAGCGTTTGTGTTATTGATATTAAAGGTGTTGAGTTTGAAGATTTTTATTGAAAATGCAAGCAAATGTAAATATTGAAGCCAGGGCGAGCATTGTAGCCTTGCATAACAATGGGTGTAATCTATCTGAAATATCCAATGAAACCACTTCGTGTAAGTTATTTTATTGTTTTTGATTTTATTTGTTCTCATAAGTGACGCTTCAAAATGTGTAATAAAGATTTCTTTTTTTTTTTAGAGAGATACTGTGAGACGTTGGGTGAAGAGATTTGTGGAAGAGGGGAGTCTTGAGAGCCGTGTAAGAAGTGGTAGGCTGCCACTTATTAACCAGTCTCATCGACGCTTTGTGGTTGGTGAATATGAAACGAATGATTTCATACTTACAAGACGATTTGCTGAAGAATTTGATACGTCATTGCGTACTGTTTGCCGTCCATGCCGAAGGCCTCCTCATCGAATACTAGCGAAAAACCGTTTTTAACGCAAAGGCGGAGAAACAGTTGCGTTTTACTCGAGAATATTTAGACTTTGATTGGGATACTAATGTATTTGCTGACGAGAAGACATCCAAGTCGTGTCAAAAAGGAAGACTTCATTTGTGGCGCAGAGATAATACACGTTGGTCTGACAGAAATATTATAAATAATACGGAGTCAGGAATAATTAGTGTGAATATGTGGAGGTGGATTAGTGCTCAAGGGCCGGGTGAGTTGGCATTGATACAGACGCGGGCCAACAGCTCCAATTACGTCGAGGTTTTGAGCGATATAATGCTACCTACTCTTCGCAATGTTTATCCAGTGGATGAAATTGGTGACTTTTGTTTGGTTCAAGATAATTGTCCGATACATCGTGCCAGTATTGTTCGTGACTGGTTTAGTGAGAATTCGGAAGTTATTCCGTGGCCAGCGCGATCCCCTGAATTAAACCATATAGAAAATGTATGGGGCTTAATGGTGCAAAGATGGGAAGCGCGAGACGAAATATGTCTCGACAGCTGAAGTCCCATTGCATGGAGTTGTGGGATAGTTTACGTGGCACAGACATTTGCAGTGATATTGTGGCCTCCATGCGTCGACGTCTTCTTGACTGCATTGATAATGACGGAGGTCACACTAAATATTAATAAAAAAATATTATATTATTAAATGTTATCAGGGAAATTCAGGGGATACTGGCCATAATAGTAATAAGTTAGTGATCGTAAGATTGTAGGATTGAGGTTTAGTTTCAATCTTCTTTTCTTTTAGAAAACGAATAAATTAAGCTATAACCTCAATAAACTAAAAACATCATATTTTAGTAGCAGCCAAAAATGATTTACGAACAAATTAGGTATTTTATTTATTTCAAAGTTCGGAATATGTTTATGTTTTTAAGGTTGAACAATCAATATCTCAATAAATATTCGTATGAATAATAGTGTTTTTTTTTCTAAATTAAATTGCCTATTATACTTTATTTTACCCTCTATACCCTATTGTCATTGATTAACGAAACTCAATAAATAATTGAACTCTGACACGAAAACGGAAAAACAAAAAGAGTTGAATGCGCGCAAGGTTCGAATCTTCTCCACTTCATGCACACACAATAACAGCCAGCCACTCATGTGAACCTCCCATCGCTGCTTGTAATTTTCACTTCGAATTTTAGCATTGCTATTAAATAAGCACTATGGCTGATAATTTATTAAAAAAAAAAAAAAGTATTTAAGTAGGTAGTTGTAGGTATCTTTATTTAGAGTTGACCACACATGCATCAGACCAACCAACAACGCGCTTTCGTAGTTATACTGTGTGCGCGTTACTGTCTGCATTAGAACATCACACACACAGAGATATGCTCAGATATGGCGTACAGGCCAAAATGATCATTCCGGTGGCAGTCCACTTATAACCGTTGATTGTACACGTAAAAGAAAAGAAAAATAAGTTTATTTGCCACAGAAACACGTGCATACACAAAGATACGCATAAACTCGAATTTACGTACTAAAATATAGTTTCGAAAAGAATATCTTCTTCCACTCCACTCCACTCCACTTCTTTCTTCTTTTTTTGGTCGAATGTTGACCCGCTCTCCATAGGTCCGTAACTCGATAGTAATCGCGTAGGTATAGCGTTCGACGGGTTAATAAAAACCTTAAATTTACTTCCAGAGAACGCACAATCTAAGCCGCTGGGTCTTTGCTTAAGAGTTCCTTATTTATTAAAGGTGAAAATTCATCCCTTAAAAGGGTTAACAAGGTATCAAAGTATGTATGGAAGTTCGTCATTTTTGCTTGTGACTAGATAATCTAAAAATCCATAGTTATTCGTTTCATCGATGTAGCTTACATCGGCCGGTTTTTTAAAATTCTAATTAGATTTCAAAATACAGGTCCATTTCAAAAACTTGTCAAAGGTAACTTGCAAACTGAAATTAGTTTCGATGCGCATCGGGCCGGATTCAATAACTGCATTAGAGTCCGGGCCGTACAGGCCGGAGTGCACGTACTGGGAGGTAACATAACGTAAAGTAACTAAGTTAGAACCTCTGGCTGAAACTGATAGGCTGTGGGGATTCGAGGCAAAATCCAGTCGCCTATCAGATTTTAGATGCGCTACAATTTGATTGACAGACTGACAGATAGTTAAGACTCTTTTTCTCAGGAACTCGTGAAGATATCAAGTTGAAATTAAAGATGGTATCAAGTTAAAAATAAAGCAGCTCTATAAAAATCAAGCTTCTAAGTCAACGCAATAAAAAAATACGGCCATTTATGCGACATATTTTGATACTCGCAAATAAATCAAAACTTTCTTCCCGTTGACTCAGAATCATGAAATTTAGCAAGAAGCATGGCGTCACAGCACAAGTAAAGGAAAAGTCCGAAAACAGTTAATTTATTGTTTTATCAAACTTATTTTTGAAGTTGGAGAATTGACCGTGGTCTACCTATATCGATGTGGGAGAACTTGTCAACTATAATGTTAAGTTTATTTTTGCGATAAACTCATCCCAACTACGGAACCCTTCATTGTGGCCGGTTTTTTCGTGAATATATGGAACTTTTTAAGGACAATAATTTTATTCTGCTTCTGTCAGCGCGGGATCAAGATGGAGCAGACTTCTTGCCTATAAAGATTGTTTACTTGACTTCTATAATTACATTTGTTCTGTAGCATCTATGTACGTTAGGTATTGTAGCAGCTATGCGTGCTATGAGGTACTTATAAATAAAAGACGTGTCCTACATAGTGAACGGCTTAAGATGAACTATCCTTTTATTGAGTAACATACCTACATCTCCTTATATATTATTCTCCGCGCATGCGCGAGTGCGTGCGCGGCGCTTCGAGAAAACGCGGAGTAGCTGGTCTTCCATCTAGAACATTCAGCGGCGCGCGGCGTTCGCGCGGCGTCTTTCGAGAAGATGTGGCGACACGAGTCGTTGTTCTAGAAACAGTCTCGCTGGTCGCGCCGGACAAGCTCCGCGGCCGGCGCGCCAGTGTGCGCGCACTCAACGTGCGGCGGTAGTCGGATGTGAGACGCGCTGTATGTAGGTATGTCGCTACAGTTCTTTAGATTTTATTATTTGAATATACAGTAGTAAATTATTATAGAACTAACTAATTGCACTAAGTACTAAATTAAATATCTAACTGACTATACCTACAGACTAGCCGACAGGAGGCAGTAAATAGTGTGAATAGAAATTGCACAGTATTTTTTTCTAATCGTATCTTAGGATATATATTACAGACTTGGGATATATATTTTTTGGATTTTTTTTTAAACAGCTATATTATATTATGCTGTTTCAAGGTTATCCATTCTTTACGGGACACCTTGTATATAAACCAATTAGGCGTCGAAGTACTCCGCCACATCGCTGTCATCCGGAAACGTGCTCAGAAGACTGGCAGCATTGCATTGTATCAGAATTACTTTTTACCCAAAATGAGAAAATTACCGAATCATACCAGCCGCCGCTAAATTCTTTCGTTCTCCTTCCTACTGATGTCGAAGAAGTTGAAAAAACGATTCAACTACTGAGAAGTGACTCTCCTGGATGGGATCGGATTGGTGCCGATATTTTAAAGCATATATCCAATTCTATAACACCCGTTCTTACCAATTTAATTAACCGCTGTTTTGAGTCTGGAATATTTCCCGACGCATTAAAAAGAGCTGTGGTGCACCCGATTCACAAGACGGGTGACAGAGACAACGCCAGCAACTATAGGCCATTCGCAATCCTAACAACTGTATCGAAGATATTTGAACGTCTAATCAATCGTACCTAAAAAACTCAGCATCAAAGTAGCTGTGACGTAACTAAACGTAATACTCTTTTTCTCTTGTAAGTAACAAAGTCACACATCAGTATTGCATGCTGTCTTTGTAACAAGAAGGCAATGTAGTAAACTTGCAATTTGCTGATTCTCATCTGACTACCTAAACAGAATGGTGATTAGGTTTTCGAATTAATTGAAACCACGTATACAGTACATGATTCTAGAACAACGCAAGGGGCGTAGAAATTTTTTGACGGTTGTTAAAAAATATATATCAGCTGTTTCCTACAAAAATGCAATACCTACGCGGACAAAATGATCAAACATGATGAACAGTTGATTTGTAGGTTAAAGAACCCTTATGGTGCGACTCAGTCTGTCTGTCCATCTGTCACAGCCGGAAATATCAAGAAATACTAATGCCATTAACTTGAAATTTGGAATAGTTTTAAATGACGTTTGCCCTAATATTTTGCAAATAAGTAAGAAATAAAAATATATATAGTTTTTTTTTTTTGCAACAGGGACTGAAAGGGGGTCTTAAAAAATTCAAAGTGGGGTTACTAGAGCATGTGGGGTATCATATGAAAGAGCGCTGTTTGCACATTCTCAAACATTTTTTTTTTAAGCCGCATAGTTTTCTACTTTTGAAGAAAAATGTAAAAAATCTCCCTCCCCCCTATCTCCGAAGTTTGCATGGAGAAAAATCTGAAATTATTCTATATGATAGAAGTTTATGTAAAGATTACAGGCAAAATAAAACGGTCTCTCTAAATAGCACACTTTTTAGAAATAATCAACAAAAATTACATTAGTTCCACTATCGGTCAAGAGCTGGCGCTGACCTAAAACTGCAATATTCTACACCGCAGTGTTAAAATTGTCTGAGGAATACAGGCCTCGCCGATGAAAATAAAAAAATTAAAAAAAATCACGTTTCACAACCAAAATGTCCTCCTTTCTACCTACTCGCAGGTTGCTTTGGTTGAAGCAGAGTTGTAGTTTTTCTGGGCACAGAACTATTTAGGTACCTATACGAGTGAAGCTCCTATGAGGCTCCTGGTTACTAAATTAATAAATATAATATAATAAATAAATATAATACTGATAGAACGCGTTCAGCTGCTTTAATGGGCGATACTCTGGTTTTTACTTGATGGGTATTAATGAACCCTCAAGAATTTATGATGGTACAGAACCCTCCGTGCGCGAGTCCGACTCGCTCTTGACCGGTTTTTTTAAATAGCCAACAAAATTTTCAACGCAGGGAGGTACCAAAGAGTCACCGCAGAGGACGGCCAGGGCATCGGGAATTTAGAGCCAATTTCCGACTCGCCGTCCGGTAAGGACCCGGCCCGGGTCGACGGCGCGTTGGTTTCCACGCGCGCCTCACATAGATGTCAGCACTAACTGATGGGGCCCGCTAGGGCCGATGCCTGCCAGAGTCGCGGGTGGTTTGAAAGAGTTACCGTAGCCCTGGCACAGGCAACTGAAGGAACACGGGTGGGTTTTAGTCAGTAAAAGTCTGACACGCCCTCCCGCTCCGCCTAGAGTGGGAGAAGTTGTTTGATGATTTCCCATTCAAAATGGGATTGGATAACGCCAACCTGACATTCCACCTTTCACAAATAAGCAAAGTTGAAATTCTCACAAACCTATAATTTTATTATCCCTTTACATCGGATAATTGCATTTCTTCTTGGCAGCAGATACGATATGGCGCAGAACTCTAACGCAAGGAGTTCTAAAAGATCTAGGATTTTGTATTAATGAAAAATCAAATTAAACTTTCTACTTTGGTTTGTCTCCGTTTCTTCATTCCCTGCCCTTTCACAGCGTTGCGTTGGCGGAACGAAATGAGAATGATTCCCTTAGGAACGACTTCGTGCTGCGAGCGCCGGTGCTCGGCTTAGATACTTAGACACGACTTGCTGAGTGGCACATTTGAATTGACTAGCACTAGAATGTATGGGAATGTATAGTGAAGATTTTTTTATTAATGACTGCGTTAATAATGTCTGACCTTCGATCAATGTTGATCAAAGGTCAGACACTAGGTATTAACAAGGTCGATGTGAGTGGCAACGCCCTAGAAGGACATAATAGTTATCTTATTGGTTCTTCAGAAAGGTCAGCGCCCTAATTGCGAGGTTGTAACACAATATCAATCGGAATCTGAATCATTTTGAAGTAAATTGCTTATATGTTGCTTCATAATATGTTAGAAAAAAAATTCTGCTCATCAACGTAAATAAAGCAATGAATGTTGTTGAACTATCAAAATGAAACCGATTCCGATTGATAGTGTGTTACGCAATTGCTCCGCAGGTACGTAGTACTCGCAACCGGCGAGCATGTACGACCAGATGTATGAACGTAAAAGAAGCAAATGGAGTATGTAAATATCGTAGCAGGTGGCGTTCTGTAGTTTCTGCCTACAATGGGAAGAAGTGCGTGAGTTTATGCGTTTGTATGTATGACTGCGTTAGTTACGAGGAGTTCGTGTTACGGGACTTGAGCAAAATTTTCTTGCCCTTGTCACGTTAAAAATAAGTTTTAAGTCTACATGTTTATAGAAAAAGAAAGAAAGAATAAAGTTTAATTGGACATAGTTCGTGGAACACAGAATACAAATGACATAAAAAAAAGAAAAATGTTTTAAACAACAATACTGTGTGCCTCACGGTTGCGCCAAAAAGGTTAATTTCAGCATTAATGCCAGACAGATGCCAGTATTAATGTATATAACAAAGGAGGGGAAAGAATCATAGGGCATCAAAAAATTCGTCCGCATTGCTGTCAACAAGAAAAGTACCCAAAAGGCTGGCAGCTACGATACGTTCCCCTCTTTTTATACATGTATATAACGTATTTTTATTTAAATGCTTCGTTGCGGTCGAGTGGTCGCAATCGCTACTGCTGAGTATAATAAGGTCCTGGATTAGATTCCCGGGTTGGACAAAATGTTTGTGTGTCTCAGTAGCAAACCCGGAGTCTGGATCTGTGCCCGGTTGATGGCGACAGGCCTGGCGAAATGTGGGTGTATTATTAGGGACAGCTCTGCCTAACCCTTCGGGGAATTCAGGAGTATTGATAAGTTACCTATGTTATTATTTTATGACCGTTAGCTTATAAATTATGATAACATATTTCACTGTAAGTGACGTATTAATTTAATGAAATAGTTATTTGGTTTTTCGCAATGTTTTTTTTATTATTATTATTACTTGAGATGGCTATACGGTATGGAACCGATATACAAAAATAAAACTACAAGTAATAAATAAAGTAAAAAACCGTAAATTAAAAAAGTTAATATTTCAAACAAAATAAATACTTACCTATCAAAATAAATTCAGTAAAAGTAATTACTCTGTGTTTAGACAACCGAGCTGGCGACCTGCGGTGCACCATGGTGCCCATTGTTCGCCGAACATTTTTTTTATTGGCTACGTCATGACATGTTCAAGGATTCAAGTTCATTGACTCATTGACCTTGATCCAATTCTACAGAGTTCAAATTTACTCAAAATTTAAACTCCACATTTTGACCTAATTGCTGGACCGATTTCTTTCACGTCAGCAAAGGCGATAACAAGTACGTGGTGTGGATGTTTGGAAGCGCTTAGTGCGAATAGGTGGAATGGCTAAAAAAAACACACACACACATGTTTGACATGTTTATAACACCAACTGGATTTTCAAAGAAACCTTTATTGTAAATGGATTGGCGTATTTTCATTACATTTGTTCTTACAAATTGGTTCAATAATCCCGTTTACAGAAGAAATAGTTTTACTCCATTTTAGTTAGATTAGTTAGGCCGTAAGATTGCCTATCTGAAAACGTCCTTCGTAGATTCACTTATTTCCACGACATTCTTGGTAAAAACAACCTTTTAGTTGACTTTTTCTCTCGATGTTTTAAGGGAAATATTTAACTGATCCTTTAAAAACTTACTGATTAATGATGGACACTTTTTCAAATTAACGAACCTCCAAAAACTTTTGTGTTTCTAATGATAGTAATGATGCACATATTTTTTCTTTTTTTAATAATTGAGCGTCTTTTTTACTTTCTGTCCTTTTCTAACAGTTGGTCACTAAATGGGTTAGGTTAGGTTAGAACTGTGGCCAATCGCGCGCGAGCGGTGCCACGGTAGCGGCTGGCGAGCGCTACATCCAAGTTGGTCACAGTAACTTGTCTACTTAGTATTTTTAGGACCTCAAAATAGGAATTATTTGAGGTTCACAAAAAGAGGCGCGTCATTGTATTCGTGTTTAACAATATTTTTAGGAGCACAGTATCGGAATTATTAGGTTGGGGAAAAAGTCTTTTCGCATTATAGTATGTATGAACTTGTAATAAAATCTCTTTGGCTATACTATTTGTATCTGGCTGCTTTTAGTATCATTGAAAGTTTAAATTTTAAAGAACATAATTCCAAATTCAAATTAGGAAAATGTGTGATTTTCATTTGTTTTTCGTACCGTCAAGATGAGTGAATCTAATGAAGAAATTCGATACATTTTAAAATTTTACTACAAAAAAGGTAAAAATGCAACGCAAGCCGCGAAAAAAATTTGTGATGTTTATGGACCTAGTGTAGTGTCTGTGAGAGTAGCACAAATTTGGTTTAAGCGTTTTCAATCCGGAAATGTTGATGTCAAAGATGCACGTCGCTCTGGTCGCCCTATTACGGATAAAATGAATGCCATTTTTGAAAAAGTGGAGCAAGATCGGCATATCAGTAGTTACGACGTAGCTGAAGAACTGGAAATTGACCACAAAACAGTTTTGGCGCATTTTAAAAAAACTGGGTACACAAAAAAGCTCGACATTTGGGTACCTCACGAGCTCACTGAAAGAAACCTAATGAACCGTGTACTCATTTGTGATTCTTTATTACGACGTAATGAAACCGAACCATTTTTGAAGAAGCTGATAACTGGTGATGAAAAGTGGATCACGTATGACAAGAACGTGCGAAAAAGGTCGTGGTCAAAGGCCGGTCAGGCTTCATAGACTGTGGCGAAACCCGGCTTAACTCGCAACAAGGTGATGCTGTGTGTGTGGTGGGATTGGAAGGGCATTATTCATTATGAGCTGTTACCACCAGGCAGGACCATCGATTCTGAACTCTACTGCGAACAACTGATGAGATTAAAGCAAGAAGTTGAGAGAAAGCGGCCGGAATTAATCAACAGAAGGGGTGTGGTTTTTAATCATGAAAACACTAGACCTCACACATCTTTAGCCACTCAGCAAAAATTAAGAGAGTTTGGTTGGGAGGTGTTAATGCATCCGCCGTATAGTCCTGACCTTGCACCTTCAGATTTCCACCTGTTTCGGTCTCTTCAGAATTCTTTAGGCAGTGTCAGGTTAACATCACGAGAGGACTGCTAAAACCACTTGTCGCGGTATTTTGACCAGAAGTCCCAAAATTTCTATAGCAATGGGATCATGTCCCTACCTACAAGATGGCAAAAAGTTATCGAATAAAGTGGTACCTACATACTTTAGTTAAATGTAAATAAACTATATTAAAAAATGTTTTGAATTTTCTTAAAAAATGCGAAGAAACTTTTTCCCCAACCTATTATTAGAGGTTCGATAAAATACGTGCCATTTTTTAATAGCTGTGTTAAGATACTAATACAACAACAGGGGTTATTATTTTTCAAAATAGTTTATTGGAATATAACAAAAACATTTTTACACCTACCATGGTGATTACTAGTTTATTACAAACATTAAAAGAAAATATTATTAATATATTATGCATTATAAAATAAAGCATTATAATATATAGTATAAAATAAAGACAACATGTAAGAGATTTGTAACATTTTGTTCTAAAAATAGTCTTTCAATTTAAATAAAAGAAACAGTAAGTTATATAAAATAGAGAATTACAATATGTAGGTATTTAAAACTTCAATTGAGATAACTCCCTATGGCGATGACAAAATAATTTGTAAGTATATGCGTTTTAAAATCAAGTGCTGTGTTAATAAATAAAATTATTTTTAAAATCTTAATAAATAATTTATCTAACTATCACAAAACAAATCTTAAAGCCATCAATGAATAACTAAGTTGGCGCAACTAGTTTCGTATTGTAAAGTGTTAGGTTGAACTATGCGCATCTACTTTTAAGAAGCTCCCTATATTTTTCGTAATAATATTCATAATCACGTTAAAAATTCTAACAAATAAGTATAAACAGCCAGCACCTTAATTGCGTTGCACTATAAATCACAATCTGAAGGATTTGAAATAAGTTCTTAATTGCTTCAAATGTTTTAAAAATTTGTCTGCTCAACAACGTAAGTAACGCAATGAATGTTGTTGAACTGTCAAAATGAAAGGCATTGCAATTTTGAATGTATTACGCAATAACTCCGCTGCTTTTTTAGGGTTCCGTTCACGAAGGGTGCCAAATGGAACCCTATTACTAAGCCTCCGCTGTCCATCCGTCTGTATACCATGAACCGTAATAGGTAGACAGTTGAAATTTTCAGAGATTGTGTATTTCTATTGCCGCTATAACAGCAAATAATACAACTATAATATAGTAAACAATTAAAGGGGGGTCACCATATAAGTAGTGTTAAATATTGTATGATAGCACGGAACCCTTCGTGTGCGAGTCCAATTCACACTACGCTGGTTTTTTTTTTTTTTTTAATATTGTTGTCACTTGTTTTCTTTTTATAAATTGTTTCTTTTTTAGACTGTAGGAGCCAGTATTTTTTTTAGGTCGTTTAGTAAGATGTAACTTAAATAATGCATAACCTTATGAACAATTTTTCTATGAAAGTCACTTTTACTATGAAGACCTCTTAAGAGGTTGTGTGTTATTTAAGTTACACCTTGTAAATAAAGTATAACTTATATTAATTTTGTAAGTATGTAATTCAGTAGCGATTCTAATTGTGTCCGTTTTACTTGAGTTGTACCAGCACCATGAAGTAAGTTACTACGGCACCAAGCACCTGGAATTATAAAGAAGTTTGACTTTCAATCCTATTCTTATGTTTCAATAATACCAGTTGCACGAAGGGATCATAGGGTCATAGAGCATTGAAGTGCCATTGCAGCATTGCATTACATTGGAGCCAGTGCAAGATATCTCGATGTCATTATTAGTTCGAAAGACCTGCACAGAAAATTGGCGCTGTGTGAAAAATAGTTCGTGTTTTTTTAGACATATAGGCAAAAGTTAAGCACATTAACAATATCGTTTTGAATATTGCGAAATTATTGACCCTTAACTTTGAGAGCCTTATAAAGATGGTTAATCTTATTGATTTAAGTGACAAAAGTAGATTAAAGCCGCAGTCCTACTTTTACATATCACCTAGCTAAATTGACACAACATTGTTCAATACAATGTATTTCAGCTTTTTACATAAAAGCTTAGACTAAATATTCTTCAAGTTTAACTTCTGTTCCGATTTTAATTATCTATAATTACAATTTTCTCAATAATTAAGATTTAAATAACTAATCGACTTTGTCGCTGACTGTACTCACCGAAGCGAACAAATCAAGTGACACCGTAAAGAACTTGGCTCCGGAGATGCTCATGGCCTTCTGGCACTGCTGGCAGACGATCTGCACGAAGGTCTTCGCCTCCTCCGAGCCGTCGTACCATTGACAGGAGTAGGCCGCTTCCATGACAGATGAACTCTGTACAGTTCGAAAAAAAGTAATCAGTATTGTTAAAAGATATCGAGGTTTTATATGAAAAGGACTTTCTTCTTCTTCGAGTCGATATTATTGTTATATTTTATGGACCCAAAACTTTGCCACTATTAGGACGTTTTCATTGACAGCGCAGATGTCGCTCAGGGTGTTGGAGTACAAAAGGGACAGGATACACGTGACATACAGTTTCTGGCTCACCGCAACAACCACACACTTTAGAAGCGCTTCAGTCGTGGTCATCTATAATGAAGCGAGGCTACTATTCCTTCGCAAGTTATATTCGCCAGAAAGTATACTATCGCATATTTTTTACAGTTTTTGAATACTTACCTCTTCAATAAGCCTATTTCCGAAGATGCAAAAGTGGAATACTTGACCAAGAGTGTAGCTCAAGTAGCCGATTGTACTGAAAGCGTATACGTTTATTCCGTTGATCTGAAACAACGTAACATGGCCAAGATTTATTTTCAGCCCATTTTGACATATGTACATAACAAGGTGAACCCAAGTTATCTTACTTAACATAAATATGCTAAAACCTAGCCAGGGAACTTGAATAAAACAAAAAACGTCAACTAGTAGTTCTGCGAAGAGTAGACCTCGCGAGCACAAACTTTTTGCAACAATTAATATAAAGTTACTTAACACGTTGCCTGCGAACCTACTAGTGTACTCGTGCACCAATATCTGGGCCCATGATGCCAACTACGAGTATTCTACTTATCGGTCTTCTACAGATTGTACTTCGGAGAGTGTGCCCGAGAACTCCACGACCTCATTCCACCGGCCCTCTTCTACTATCGGACATCTAGACGCACTGCCAGTTACCATCCCTACCTGGTTGCTATTCCACCAATTCGCACTAAGCGCTTCCAAATGTCTTTTATAATGCGCACAGCAAAGGAGTGGAACTCACTACCTGCGTCTGTGTTTCCGAACGTATGCAACCCTAATCTCTTCAAAGTGAGAGTGAACTGGCTTCTTCTGGGTAAGCTCACTCCATCGTCGACTTTGTCTCTGTCACCTCTGACCTAGACTGGAGTCAAGAGCAAACCCATCCCAAATTTAAAAAAAAAAAATCTCGTAGTTGATTTATGCGATTTGTAACAAATTCTAGAAGAGTGGCAGTGTAAGCAGGGTGGGGTTAAATTCTTTGGCATTTGAAAACATATTTAATCAGAAAAGTTTATTAGATTTTTTTTTGGGTACTTGTATACTTGTATCTACAATGTTGTATAGTGGCAATGGGCGTATAAAAAAGATACTACGAGTATACTCGTATGGCAGGCAACGTGTTGTTTTTGTGATGAAAAGATGGTCCCAGGTGCTCCATCAATCCCTACCTCTACTAGATAAAGTCTTAAACGTTAAACGACGGTTTAAGTAAAGTTAGACTAGTAGAAAACTAAAAGTTTTACTACATTTAGAGCAGCTATTCTGCTCATCATGCCGAAAGTCCTCATCAAGTCTTCACCAATTTTTTATGAAACCATCTTAAAGTTCCCCGTAGGTAAGTTAAGTTCATTCTTCAAGTACCTTTAAAAATAAAAAGAACCATCGAAATCGGATCTCATAAGGCGGAGATATCCAGTAGCCCCCTTTTGCCCCTTTTTGGGGGAAGTATTCCTCTAATAAAAATACCCGACGACAAAAAATTCAATAAAGTCGTAAAACCTGTATACCAAGTTTCGTCAAGATCTGTTGTAAAATACGACCTGTGTACCAACAAACTGACAGAGGAAATTTTGCCAGACTTCAAGTAGAGACGCTAAGCTCGCTTCGCTCCCGCTGTCAATAGACAAGCGCGCTAATAGACACCCGCACAAAGAAAGACGATGTATTTAATAATACCTATTTAAGGAAGAACACAACGAAGAAATCTTCTAAACTAATCGAGCATACGAAGAAATTTACATTAATTTGCGATTCATATTCGACGGACAAGTACATACCGCTATTCCTGCGCAAAAAGATTGATTGACTATTTGAAGTCGGTCTGAAGCTGATCAAGCGACGTAAGACCCGGGGTTGGGCCGACCTGGTAACGGACCATTACATAGAATGTTTTTACATTTATCAAACAATTCTTATGACATTGTAGGAAAAGGTTGAAGACCCTAAAATTGCTGCCAATATCAAAAGATTGATGAATCTACGATGCTTGAGTTTCTGTGGTCAAATATTGCGTACTTTTTGAATCCTGTTAATAATATCAAAGGTAATGCATTAAAGGTATCAATACTGTCGTTGGGACTGGTCATAGCTGTCACGGCTTATTTTAATAATTTGATTTTTGAATTCTTTTTTTTTTTATTGTTTCTGTTTGCTGTACTCTGGATGTTTTTATATAAGGTACGTCTGTTTTTCATTTTGTATACATCTTTTTTACATCGTTTTCACATATATACTTAATAATCAAATCAACATTAATTATGTAACTAATATTTTGTACCCCATGGAGTTTCTTGCCCATTTTTAGGGTTCCGTACCTCAAAAGGAAAAACGGGACCCTTATAGGATCACTCGTGTGTCTGTCTGTATGTCCGTCTGTCACAGCCGATTTTCTATGAATCTAATGGACCGCTTAAGTTGAAAATTTGGTACACGCATGTATTTCTGTGACCCACTTGTAGCGTAGATAAATGAATTTTGAATATGGGGGTCAATTTTGGGGGGTAAATAAGAAAATTAAATATATATTAACTAATTATAATTAGGAGTACCTTTGTACTCCTAGTTATAATTATGTATTTTATTATGTATTTTTCTGTGTGTACATAAATGGTAAAATAAATAAATAAATATATATGTATATATTATAATTTTAAAATACATTATTTTAAAGTTATTAATGAAAATAGACGAAAATTGATAATTCCCCCCTTATCTCCGAAAGTACTGAGCCTAAAATTTTGAAAAAAATACAGAAAATAGTTCAATACCTATAGATTAAAGGAAAACCTACAGGAAGTTTATGTTTTTTTTACGTTTGTATATAAATTATATACATACGTTTATATAGGATGACTGGTAATTTTAGTGACCGATACTTAAACACATAATCATGTGAGTACAAATCAAATCAAATCAAATCAAAAGTAATTTATTCTAACAAGGCTGAGAATCAGCACTTTTTGAACGTCAAAATTACATAAGACAGTCCCCCAAAACGCCCGCCCTTCACCACTTCCTAGTGCTTTAGCTGGGGAGAAAAAGTGGCGCAACAAACTCCCCAGCAGCACAGCTGTCTGTTCAGTTAATAAATACAAAACAAAACCAAGGTCAGCAAGACGACCTGTCACCACAAGCAGCACCCGTTCACGAGTATAACGCAAAGATCAGCTATTACCCCCCACGCCATATTTGAGGGAAGGAGACAACCCGACCCCCGACGCTACCGCAAGCAGTGACATCTAAGGGAGCAAGACGAACTTGCTGCCGGTTGCTCGGGCAAGAAAAACTATGATCAATTGTCGAGGTCACTAGCTAACCACATATTGCAATACCACTCATAAAAAAATAAACATTGAAATGAGTAGATTATGTCAATAATAAATAAAAATAAAATTAAAATAAATTGACCTTGAGAGTCAAAGAAAATAAATAATTATATGAACTCATATAACCTGTCAGTAGGTATGCTTATTCTGGAGAAAGAACATAAACATTGTCTTAAGTTAAACACAGCGACCAACTATTCTTATCGTTTAAGTAATCGTTGATAGAATAGTATGCCTTTGAACAAAGGTTAGATTTTACTTTAGCTTTGAACGCACGCAGGTTTTTTATCATGAGTACAATCGTACTCATGATAAAAAACCACTTTTACTATGGGACCAAACCTGAAGTCGCGAAAACAACAGCTGCTCCCTACATTTTGACGAGTTATGCGAGCATGAATGTATGGGACAGCTGATTTATATGTTTGGTCCCATAGTAAAAGTTGTTTGTTATCATGAGTACAAACATGTGTTTAAGGGCCGGTTTTTGATCCGCAGTGACATGAATGAGTTATGCCATTAGTTACTATTTTTTAGTATGAATAAGCATTTAGCCAAAATTCAACCATTAGTTTCTATATTTAACCATTGGTTGAGTTAACTACGGATCAAAAAATCGGCCCTTAGTATCGGTCTCTAATTATCAGTCACCCTATATACATAAAGATTTTTCTTATTGCACACATGGTGTGCAATCGACGTTTGAGGGGTTGAAATAAATGTTTGAATATTTAAAAAACACTAGCTCTCAGTACCGCACACATAATATTTACTTAGTTTTAAGACTTTATTCATATTGGCATTTTGGATTAAGTCACCCATCATCTGGAAAAGGCTAGGCAGATGATGGGTGATTTGATCCAAAATGCGTAATTGAAATTTACGTTACGTTTACGTTGAGTTTGCGTTACGTTTACGTTACGTTCGCGTTACGTTTGCGTGACATTTGCGTCATGTTTATGTTGCATACGTTTACGTTACGTTCACGTGACGTCTGCGTCATGCTTCCGTTGCGTTTGCGTTACGTTTACGTGATGTTTGCGTTATGCTTGCGTTGCGTTTGTGTTACGTTTACGTTACGTATGCGTTATGTTTGCGTTATGTTTACGTTACGTTTGTGTTACCGTCGCGCGTTCATGCTAGGGCCTCTGGTTTCATAAATGAGAGTTATTGTTGCTCTTTGAATGTGTCACCTATGAAAACGATGACTACGGATCAATTTCGATGTGTGAATAAATATCTAGAATCAGTTTACCTTGGTAGCTTGGTAAGCCAGCAGAGTGAGAGTGATCGTCGACACCAACATGTGGAACAGTAGAGCTGTACCATAAGTGTCACCGATAGAGCTCACCAATCTGAAAAAAATGTAAGCTAATCAAAGAATGAAACCAAACTTTCCGCCGCTGAACGTAGAAACCACGGCCTTTTCAATAACTAGCAAGAGTATTTCACCCCAGAAATAGTATCCGAACATTCAATTAAAACCACAAACGCTTTCCAAACATAATTTCATAATAATATTCTGAACTTCACAGTCGAAACGCAAATCCTAAGTTCGTAACTTAGAATAATGTTCGTAACTTCAAACACGATGTTAGCCGAAGTTTGCCGAAGTGGGAACGACTTCCGACCACAGATTATAGGTCTCGGGAGAATAGTTTGCGCGTCTGTGGTCAGCTGAGGTCAATTAAGGTCACTACGAGGAGACGTACTCGAATATTCGATATAGCTGGTAATTTGTGATGTCAGTACGGTGTGGAAAGTTTGTTGATTAGTCTGGCTGTGATAGTTTGTTTGAATAGGGAATACTTATTACTCATCATATATGTATGTAATTTTTTTGCGGCTCCCAGCTAGATGGACCGACGACCTTAAAAAGGTGGCTGGGGCGGACTTGATGCGGAAGTTGGAGGTCATGGTGTTGTGGCTCCGCTTGGGAGAGGCCTATGTTGACTGGACTGAGTTAAATAAGTGATTTATCATATTTTTGGTCTTATAAAATAAATGTGGATCCTACGATATTCAAAATTCCTTTGGTGGCCTCGTAAATTTTGTAAAGCCTGAAAACTACGTTCACTGAGGGTGGTAGGTTGTGGAGTTCCGATAGGAAGTCGCTCCATGTCAAATACTAGCATTCACCTGCATCCGGTTAGACTGAATGCTGACCCCAACATAGTTGGGAAAAGGCTTGACTGATGATGATGATGATGAAAACTACCCTCTTTATAATTTTGGCGAAGATACCACACACGTTTGACTGCAGTTTTCAAACCAACATCTGTTGAGAATTGTTATTGCAGGCATATTATCGACTGATCGTTTATAAAGCACATGTTTCTTCTCACATAATATAGGTATTGCAAGTTAGTTAGCCTTGCCCTTGTGAATGTCGCAATCGATTTCTACAAAGTTAATACAGTTATTTTTAAGTATACAGTAAAAATTAAAAGTATTCAAGTGGTTATCATAAAGGTCAGATTTACCGACTTTGGAATTATTAACGAGATTGTGATTTTGCAGGAATTTCTGATAACTACTCAACAAATCTTAGATACCACGCCAGGCGAAACCAGGCCTTGAAGGGTTTTGAGTACAATTTCCCGACCTGACTTACTTATAGATCCTTGTCCAAGATAAAGGATTTATGGATAATATGGATTCGAAAATAGTACTATGTCCGTACCACCATAAATTATCAATACTTTAGGAGAAAATTGCTTATGAATATTACGTAAATGTTAGGTATTTTTGCTCCTATAAATGTCAAAGTTTTCAAACAAACTACTTAAGCAGAAAAACTTCCAGCAAATCTTACCTGACAACATGCTTATGCCTCTCAACCCAGTACTTGATAGCAGACCTAGCCAGCATCTCTTGTTTCGCGGTCAAACCGTTCGGATTGGCGTTCTGCTGTCCAAAATTCTGCAGCCTCCCTCCAGCGCCTCGGAGCGTCATGCCGAAGTCTTGCTGCGTAGAGTATATGCCGCGGATGTCCATGTCTACGGCATCTGGGATCTTTTCTGACTTCTCTGTTGAAGAAGTAGTTATAAAATTTGTTTTATTAACCAATGACTTAGTAATTCTAAAGACCTTGCAAACCTGCAGGATTACTTCATCATTGATAAAAAATTTAGTAGGCATAGCCAGTTCGAGTCCGCATTGTTTGTTTTATTTATGTATTGAGCAAGGCACACCAACGACGTATTTACAAAGATAGTAATAATAGGTAATCACGAGTCTTTAATACTGTGGAAATACGTCACTTATAGACAGGCATGCACAACATTCATTATAATAGGTGAATGATTCAATTAAATTTTAAATCATTTCAATAACAGCAATAAAAATTTGATACCTTGATAAAATTCCCAATAAATATTAGATTATAAAATAAAATTACATAAAAAAAATATGTACGTTATTATTCAATTAGAATAAGTATAAGTAGGCATCTGATTGATTACAGGGCAATTTTAATAATTTTAAAAACCTTTCGATGCTTCAATGAGTCTAATTTGCAGTAGCTTAGCCGTTCTGCGTAATCGGCTCTTTATGGACATATTTATATGGCCTTTAAACCACAAGCATTTTGTCTTTTTATTTTTTTGAACGCTCTCAATACGGTCTCAATAGATGCATATTCTACAAAGCTGCTCACAAACGTGTTACAGAGATTTTTTGCCAATTCATTTGATAAACCCAACCATTTGCATTGTTTTTTTTAATGATGTTATTGATGTGTGTGGATAATGAGAGATCGCTGCTAAGCAGTACACCTAGATCCCGTATGTTAAGTAAGTTGAAGGTATGGGATGCTTTTCCGCGTAAATGCTAAGTGATAACGTTTATTGACATTCAGAACCATCGCAGTCACCACACACCAGCTCTGTATTGAGTTCAGATCAGATTGAATTAGAGGAATAACTTCTTGAATTTTTATTTGACGATAGATTATAAGGTTTTAGTGAAAACAGATTTAAATTTTACTACGGTTTCCGATACTGCCGTAGACATTGTAAATATTTTCTCGACACTAGATTTAGTAGGCTCATTGCATTCCTAAAGTAAGCTTTCGCCGATTATGATTTTTTTTATTTCTGAGCAGATTTACAGCCGATATGAGACGACATTTTGGAATTTGCAACAGAATATCTAATGGTTTCTGACACTGCTGTAGCTATTGTAGGTATTTGCTCGGCACTAGAATTTTTAGACCATTGCATTCCTTTTGATGCAAGCTTTCTTCTACTGCGGTTTCTTCATTTCTGAGCAGATTTACGGGCGATATGAGATAACATCTTACATTTTGCTATTGCCAACTTCATATTAATGTTTAACCCTATTTGTCCAATATTTCTGTTGTTTCTCTATAAGTCCTGTTCGTTCTTTGTTAACTCTTGACAAATACACCAGAATAACTAATCTAGACAAACTCGTTTTTGCGCTATACGAATTCTTATTGCTACACCTAAGTTGAGGGTTGCGCACATGTCCGTGCATTTGCAGTGTGACATCACGCGCAAATTATATCAAATAAATAAATTGTTACAAATATGACCTATCTGTTTAATCCTCAACCACTACTCTAGCATTAGAAGAGTCATAGTTATTAGCGGTTGAAATCTTACATGTTTTTGTCGGTCAGAAATATTGATTTTACCACCAGGACACCGAGCTAAAAGGCGTTCTCACGTCAAAACTAATCTTATTAGCATGTTAATGGCAATCTATGATATATTGTGTCGGCTTAGAACTTAGCAACGAGTTTGGCGCCATCAGTAGCGTCCATTAATTCCGTGCAAGCATCAGGTCACATAGGATACGATGTAAGGTGTCCCATCATTTGTGGAACAGCACCATATTATTATTATAAAGACGAATTCTTTGATTTTTTTCTTTGTTTCTCAGAAAAATTATGCAACTGTGTTGTTTTAAGGTTACAAAAATTAATTTAGAATTTATGAGCAGGATATTGACATACACCTCTTTATTTATAAATCGATGAACAAAGTAGCAGCAAAACGAAATAAATCGTCACCTATTAGCAATTAGGTAACGGTAAAACACAAACTCTTTATTCAAATAATGCACAAATACAGTAATGAGAAACTTTTAGCAGAATCACTTGAATTTCCTTTACTAGTAATTCACAATTTCACAAACAAGACTGTACTTCTCGCAGCGCTGGCAACCCTCTATTGATATGACGTGTTTGAGCTTCTAGATAGTTCGAGGATATAATTCGAGTATTTATCGGAATGATCCAAAATGCTGCAACATGACACTTACCATCTACAAATTGTGGAAGAGTCTAGAATATTCCAGAATATCTGTAAATAATCGACGAATCACAGAGTTCTAGTACTCGATAACAAAGGGGTGGTAGCGTCTACGTAACAGTACTTAACAATCTTACCAGTAGAAGAAACTCTAAACAGCTCAGCAGTGTTCGGCCTATATGTATCCAGAGAAGCACTCAGTTCCATAAGTGGCTTCATGATGGCCTTCAGATGCTGCAGCTGTTCACACGCGAAGATCAACCAGGAGCAGAACATTACGTCCATGAGGTTGGCTATGGCCATCGAGAAGAGGAGCCAGTATAGCTATTGGAAAAACGTATATTAATTAAAACGGAGCTAATTTCATTGAATTTCATGGACTTCAGTAGACTTACTTGGGAAAGGGAAATATGTACAGTCAGCCTCAAAAAAATGTGAACATTGACAAGAATGCATTTGGCTGTATACAATTTGTGCTCCATAATACTTTATCAATGTGTAGCTATAATTAAGAACGCTAACATTGATACAGTATTGTGGAACAAAGATTGTAGATAATCAAATGAATTATTGTTGATGTATATGTCGCAACCAACTGGTTTAATTAGCCGTTTAATTATCCACCTAGCCTTTTAATTAAATGGCGGCTGTTTAACTAGCGGCCTGAATGATATTCAATTCAATTATACTGGGTGTAAAAAGACACTTTCGGAAGCCGAAAGTCACATATTCTACCCATTATTTGGATATTTTTTTTTCCACTACAGCATACCTGGGAATCCACTGGTTCTGGAGATATTGAAGGTCAAAGTCGCAACTTTTTTTACGAAAACTAATTCCAATTGTTATTACTAAACTTTTTCCAACCAAACATTATCGATGATTTTTCTTAAAAAAATACGCATTTGGAGTTACAAAAACGCAATGAATATTAAACTCATACTACCACCTCACAATTGCCTCTACGATAACAAGCGCACAATAGAGTGTCACGTGGTATAAACTAGCCACGCAAACGACCTTGAACCCGTGTTTGTAACAGCTGATCGGTTGTTTTTGAAATTTGATCTAGTTTTTGATTTCAAAGACGTTGATTATGAGTTGCAGGCAAGTCCGTTGTCCGTAATGTCGAAAAGCACGCTGCACGCCCTTGTAAAAACTACAAATCTATCTCTAAACTTCTTGCACATGCAATAAAACATGTTGACAAAGTTTTTGTCCTTTTTCGTGACATTTTTACAATAAAAATAACTGCTATACTACCTACATTCACCTACTTACATTCTACATTACCTAACTAAAGCTGTCAAAACCACCTTTTGGTTTGAGCAAGTGACTGCGTACTCGCTGACACATAGTGTCTGCGTGTGAGTACGTAAGTAGGTACTTACTTGCATTTTTTTGGTAGGTAGTGAGTGAATACTGACTAGTGCCACAGATTGGTATAGATCCCGCACTCCGCAAAATCATTTAAATAAAAAGCGACTCTTGCTACGACACAATAAAGTGCAATTCAGGTCTCAAAACTCTTATTACCTGTGTTTTTAAGAGATCTGTGCTTATTACCACCAAGTTATATTCACCTACAAGTTGCCTCTCTTTCTATCGCGTAACCCTTATTCCTTCTGACCACGTTAGGGCAGTTAGGGTTGCAGCCGGCCTGCGAAGGGTGCACGAAATCAAAAATAAAATAAAAACGATGCGTTCGTGTCTCGCTGAGCGCGTATAGACCCTAGTCAACACTGTGTTGTCGCGAGCTGTAGGCAATTATCTCGAGCGGAATGTACCAGTGCAATGGCAGTGCGTTCGTGTTAATTTGTGATTTCGAAGATGCCGCCGTTTTATGATTATTCTGCGCGCAATCATGGTAACATGGTGTACTGCTACAATATGGCCCGTGGAAATGCTGCCGTAGCCCTACGACTTTACGGTACTGAATATCATATCGCGTTTTAGCCCTCTGATTTACGTATTTTCACTCGGGCAGTGCAACGGTTGTTGGATAACCAGCTCTTAGTGTCGGTTTCACATGGAAGCCGGCATCGGTATGCCAATTAGACCGGCGCGGCGCGGCGGTAGAAATGGCGATCCTATAAGTCTGAGATGCAGGAAATCCCACGTTTGGGAGTGCGTACAGCGGCTAAAGTATTGCAAAGACGACATGGCAATCGCGCTGGGTAAGTACATGGTGTCTAATTCCTCTGTATACAAAGTACTTAGTAAAACGAGATAGGCAACAGATTTACAAAATTTAAGAAAAATTGTGCATTAGGTTATACCTACATTTATCACAGAAACATTTAATTCATTTCGTTCATACCCGCTAATATCCGACCGCTACCTAGGCGACGCGCCGCACACCGGCGTACCGCGTAGAGCGAAGGGGCGAGGCTTAAGGGCCAAAACACATAACCGCGTTGCGGCGCCGCGCTGCTAATATCGGCGGTTTGCGTTGCGGTGTTGCGGCGTCGCGAAAAAGAGCATTTTATTGTCGTATGGTAGGGTATCCAGTTCCTCGTGATTTTTGATTGTGGATAGACGTGTCTCTGCCATGGACCATCGTGAGAAACTTATTGCTTATTTGTTATTAAAAAAAAAACATTACTCTGTTTTAAATAAACGACAAAGAAGATACTGGATACATCCATTTAATAAGGCTATGAATCCAGATGGCGAGTACTTTTCTCGAAAATACAAAGCATTAAAGATAGACGAAAATAAATTTTTCGCCTACTTTAGAATGAGGGCGTTCCCGAACCAACGATATAAATAAATGGATAATATTTTTGTGTTCACCAAAAATCTAAAGGTACATCTATGTATGCATTTCTAAAATATTGATCTTAAATCCGTTTAATTGTTTTACTATAATTAAACTACTCGGCCAACAAAATATGATACATCAAACAAATTCCAAATTAACACCAACATTAACACTTTTTTATTGTAGTACGCTGCAAATATTCTATTGTAACAATAACTAAATCCTAAATAAATCGATGTCAAAGTCAGACATTTTAATTTTAAAACTGCTTCCGAGTTTACTGACACGTGTTATGTGCTAGAGTGATAGAAACAAACTAAATCATTGTCAACAAGTATGACATCATAACGCTGGAAATAGCGCCACGCTGCGGTGCCGCGCCGCTACAATCGGCATTGCCGCTACTGCCGATTCTCGCGGCGCGGCGCCGCAACGCGATTATGTGTTTCGGCCCTAAGAGCTCTTGAAGACGGCACCGCCACCGCGCCGCTGCCGCGCCGCCGCCGCACCTCTGAGCTGTGTACACGAGTCGCGCCCACGCCGCCGCCGCGCCGACACCGCGCTGCCACCGCGCCGATACCGCGGCCCCCGCCACCCCGCGGATCATCAGTTGTTATTCCATTACCGGCCGCTTACGTACAAGTGCTTACTAAACTTATTTTTTTAGTAAACTATCATGGAAAATTTTGATTACAAAACGTTCATAACTTTAGTAGAGGACAGAGAAGGGCTATGGGACAAAAATTTGGAAATATGTAAAGACAACACTAACTCCTTTTTTTTCATTAAACTGGGCAAGTCAATGCGACACGTGTGATCTTCGTGAGTAGCAATCTATTACTAACAACCTTATATTGGTAAGGTGAAATCAAGCGGTGTCGGCGCGGTGTCGGCGCGGACGCGACTCGTGTACACAGCTCAGAGGTGCGGCGGCGGCGCGGCAGCGGCGCGGTGGCGGTGCCGTCTACACGAGCCCTAACTCCATTCCGTCCTGGGTCAGCGTTACATTACGCGCAATAAAAAATAGCTGTTTTTCTTAGTAATAGTAATAATATCCAGGGACATTTTCACACACGGTCATCTGATCCCAGACTAAGCAGAGCTTCTACTGTGGAAACCAGATAACTGATATATACTATATATACTACTTTATACCTGAAAATAAAAGTCCTTTCCCAGCAATCATCTTTGCGCAAAGCTACCAACGGCTTTGTGATGTGTCTTTTTAGACTCTGTATGTAGGTTAGGTTGGAACTGTGACCAACCACGCGCGGGCTGAATTGATTGCAGTAACTAAGCTAGCGCACCCCGACCAAATGGGTTAGGTTAGGTTGGTACAGCCGGTCTACTCTGTAAAAATCTCACCGTGAAAACTTAGGTGAAGTGAGCTTGAAGTGAGTTGACAATCCACCCGATGCTAGGGATTGACACTATTAACAGCTCACTCCACGCTCACCTCACCTAAGTTTTCACGGTGAGATTTGTACAGAATAGCACTGCTGTATCCAACCGCGTGCGAGCCGAGTGAGTGAAGCCAGCGATGTCGCAGCAACGGCCGGTGAGCACTACTTCCAAAGGCTAGGCGATTAACTAAACGTCTAATTAAATCAGTTGGTTGCGTACATCTTTTTGAAGCTAGCTGTAGTCCCAGCATACTCGTACCTATTTCCAAAGTTACTGTGGTATTCTGGTTTGTAAAGTACAGGTGCTTGTGTAATGACAGCAACAGACTTTCAAGTTAAATTTCTGAATTGCTTCAGGTAATACGTTGCTCATCAAAAGTTTGTTGCGCCACTTCTTCTCCCCAGCTAAAGCACTAGGAAGTGGTGAAGGGCGGGCGTTTTGGGGGACTGTCTTATGTAATTTTTACGTTCAAAAAGTGCTGATTCTCAGCCTAGTTTGAATAAATGACTTTTGATTTTGATTTTCGATTTTGGACAAGTAGATCGGTATTTTTTACCAACAATACTATAATGAAAAGGCTGTTTCTTATTTAAACCAGATTCTTTCTTTATTTTTTAAATATTTTTTTTTATTTTTTCGTGTCTCCTTTCTTTTTCTTTTTTTTATCTCTTTTATAAATAACTGAAATATAGGTAATTAATAACATAGGCACCTGAAAAGCAAAAGCGATGATATACATGGTGCCTCCCATAGCGTTGAAGGGGTACCAGGCTTTCAGAGGCAGACGAGGGACTACCTCCGTCAGGGTCTCGTTTGTCTCCTTGCTTGTGATCAGGCGGACTGACTCTCCAAAGAATGTTAGAGTAACCCAGCCTAAGGAAAGAAAAAGGTAATATTAATTTAAAGATTGCGATCCCCTGTCCTAATTTAGTTTTGGAAACATTCTATAAATAGCATCTATTAGCAATATAAGCGTTTTTATTTCCAAAATCCAGCAGTGATATTGAGTTGATAGATATATCGCAAAAGTTGTGTCTGCTTCCAAAGATAATATTCCATACGCACAACGGTCGTTAAGATCCCAGGACTACTCTTGGGATCTTAATGACCGCTGCGTCAGGAGGTCTTTTTAAATGTTTAAAGAAGGAATACATTTACCTTTCACAACACTAGACAGACGCGCATTTTTTTTTTTGCTGACTGGGTCTGTTCTTGACTCAGATCACGCCTGATGGAAAGCGATGGATAAGGTCTATGATGGAACGAGCGTGTTCGGAAGATGCCTGTTCACTCTTGCTTTGAAGGCAGACGGGTTATATTTTGAGGGGAATACAGACGCTGGCAAAGAGTTCCACACTTTGGCTGTGCTCATAATAAATGTGGAGGAAAAGCGCTGAGTACGACTGGTCGGGATATCAATCAAATGCGGTTGGGTACCCTGCAGCTTGTCTGGTAGTCCGGTAGTAAAAGGGCGTAGGTGGGATCAGGTCATGGAGCTTCTGTACACACTCTCTGAAGTACAGTTTGAAGAAGACAGACAGGCAAGTGCCAATGAGCCAGGCTGTGAAGTCTAGCCACCAACGTCTCATCGCTTATAAGCCTTTTAAACTCTGCGTTCCACCAAGTTAAGTGCAGCAAGCTAGTATTTAGCTGAGCCGACCCATAAGTGGCTGCAATATTCCACACGGGACATCTGGATAGCTTTTAAGTCTATACAAAGCACATGTACGTTATGTGCTTTACACACTTAAAAGCTGTCTAGGTGAGAAGTATCGTCTCACCATTTTTACGATGCCCAACTACTTGGCTGCAATCTGTGCTTTTGATTTGATGGTTGGCCCGAGGTTGAGACCAGACGTTGACGTCGACCAGACATTGAGAGCTTTTGGGCATGGAGTTGAATCCATGCCCAAATGCTCTTGGCAGTCGATAACTGCTACAGATACACCTCGGAAAGAAGGAGATAATTGAAACTGACTCCTTTTGGCAGTAAAAGATACGACTTTGCTTTCAGAGCATTGAATTTGACCATATTATTGTCGCCCCATTGAGAATCGAGATTTAATGGCTTCTCTAAGAGCCGCTGTTTCCTCTCTGCTGGCTCTTGCACTGAATAAGTAACTTTCTGAGTCTGTGCTGTCATCTGCGTACCCGATAGTACCTAGCTGTAGCAAGTTGTTGATGTGCAGCAGAAATACAGTCGCAGAAGGAACAGACCCCTGAGGAACACCGTATCAATAGATATATGATCCGGTGAACACTACGAGCACTTTAAGCATAGTTTTTCCTACTCACCGACTTACCCAATGGTAGTTTATGAATGAGACTTTCAGGGATTTATTCGCATGAGGTTTTGATTAAGATAAAGTCATTCTATTCGTGTTCTCAACTAACTTTAATGACATAACAAGTACAACCGGTTACACAGCATGTGCTTATTGATGACCATAGAAATAGATGTGCACAAATTACATTATGTGGGCTAAATTACCCATAATTAACAACAATCCTGAAGTATGCTGTCACATCCGGTATCGTCAGCCTGTGGTTAGATTTCGATGGACCAATGCCACGTGAACAGCTGTATTCGGAACTAGTGGCCTTTCTTTGTTCTCTTGAGTTAATTCAGCATCCAAATTACAGTACTACACCTTGAACTGGCGCAATCAATGAAGTTTAAATGTATATACAATTTTTAGGGTTCCGTACCTCAAAATGAAAAAACGGAACCATTATATGATCACTCATGTGTCTATATGTCTGTCTGTCTGTCAGTCTGTCACAGCCAATTTGCTCCAAATCGAATGGACCGATTAAGTTTTTAGTACACATATGTATTTCTGTGACCCAAACACGGGACGTGTAATGTAAGTTAATGAATTTTGAATATAGCGGTCAATTTTGGCTTTTGGCAAATTCTATAGCTATAGATTACAGGAAAACCTATAATATGTCTATAGTCTTAAAATAACATCGTCAATCTCTCAACATTGTGCGTACAAACTTTTATTGTCCATAGTTAAACGAAAAAGATCCAACCCACATTACACCTAATGTGGGTTGGATCTTTTTAGTTTAACTCAAACTACAGAAGCCTACATTGTGCGTGGTCCGACACGCACTTGACCGGTATTTTATTAAGTTTTTTCTTAAAATATACTAAGGAGCCTAAGACAAAGAAAACGCATGGTGAAATTCTCAAGCGCATGGCTATCAACGTGTGTATATTCAGATACTCAAATCAATACTCATAGTGATCCTTACTTCCATATGATCGTGAAATCTTTCATTTTGACACTGGTCCCCTTACTTCTCCGACTCATTAGGCCTTTATATTTTAATTTTAATTAATTAGTCACATAATGGAGATCGCTCTCATGGCGCCTCTTCACAATCGGCGATCATAGACGATTACCCACATGCACGATTGTGTGGAGGGCTTACTCGTCTGTAGTCGCCGATCATCGTCTATGCTCTTTGTTCTCGGCGATCCAAAGAAAATGACTGATTACAATCTTTATTATTTACTAGCTGACTCGCCAGACGTTGTCCTGTCCAAATTTCATCACCTAGCGGTATAAAATATGCTTTTTAACCTATTCTCATACGAGTACCTACCAAATATACATATAAAATTTCCTAAAAATCGATCGAGCCTTTTCGGAAGAGTACGACTACAAACACGGTGACAAGAGATTTTTATATAGATTTAGATAGGCGTTCGGGGCAAGTTTCAAGTCTTTAGATCAAAGTAATAAGATTTTTCAATCAAAATCAATCTGCCTAGCCTTTTCCCAACCTGGTTGATATTCCACCAATTCTCACTAAGCGCTTCCAAATGTCTTTTATAATGCGCACTGCAAAAGAGTGGAACTCACTACCTGCGTCTGTGTTTCCGAGCGCATACAACCCTAATCTCTTCAAACTGAGAGTGAACAGGCTTCTTCTGGGTAAGCTCACTCCATCGTCGACTTTGTCTCTGTCACCTCTGACCTAGACTAGAGTCAAGAGCAAACCCATCCCAAATAAAAAAAATAATATAAAAAAAACTATGTTGGGGTCGGCTTCCAGTCTAACCGGATGCAGCTGAATACCAGTATTTTACATGGAGCGACTGCCTATCTGACCTCCACAACCCAGTTATTGGGTAATACGATACCCCTTGGTAAGACTGATTGTCAGACTTTCGGGCTTCTGACGACCCGTAACGACTGTCAAAGATCCACGAATGACAGCTGGGACCAACGGCTTAACGTGCTTTCCGAGGCACGGAGGATTCTCGGTATGTAAATATGGTCACCCATCTACGGACCAACCCCGGCAAGCGTAGCTTAACCTGATGGATCGACCCGTGCGGCTGTTATTACTTAGCCACAAGCTCCTCCTAATAAGATGTTTCAATATTTTACTTTAAGAAATAAAAAACATTTGTCATCACTTATACTAAACGGTGGGCGAATGAGATGCCGTGCTTGGCACATTTTCCACAGCCCCTCGTGGGTGTCTCTCGGTATCCCCCACATCTGTGGGTGTGTGTGGCGTTTTGGGAGTTAGTATTCCTACCCCTATAGCTAACCAGCCCGTCTATAGATACCGTATAAATTGCCACTTATTAAGACGCTACCGAGCGCACAGTGGCGCCCTCATCATTTGTTTTGTTATTTCTTTTCATTTAAAAAGAAAATGCAGAAAATAAGCACGTTAATTTGTACTCAACAAGACTATACGTTATTATTATTATAAACAGTAGTTTTATATTGTTAAGTTTTATTGTAATCATTGAAACGGGAAATGGTGGCCACTTTTTTACTTACTTTTACTTTTATTATTTTTTTATTATTCTTATTTTTATTGTTATCCAAGTAGTATTCGGTATGAAAGAGTGGAGTCTCCCTATACAGGCATTACTTGCTTAAAGGGAGGCTCCAATCACTAATCTGTTAAGCCTAAGTTATGTTGGAGAAATAAATAATTTTTGATTTTGATTTTTTGATTTGATGTCTTAATATTCAAGTCATAAAATATTGTTATCTTTCTCTGTTGTCTTTTATGGTTATTATTATTTTTTGTTATTATTAATAATTTGTTTTGTATTTAATTTTTAGGGTTCCGTACCCAAAGGGTAAAACAGGACTCCGCTGTCCGTCTATCTGTCCGTCTGTCACCAGGCTGTATCTCATGAACCGTGATAGTAAGGCTGTTGAAATTTTCACAGATGATGTATTTCTGTTGCCGCTATAACAACAAATACTAAAAAAAACTTTTTAACAAAAAATAAAACCGACTTCCAAATCAAAACACTACAAAGTGAAAAAGTTTATATTTTTCACTTTTTAGTGGTACCCCTTCATAGCGTACCGGCGTGATGTTATGTTACGAACTGGTGGAAACAATAGACAGACATGAGATTTCAGCAATCCCGGGCCATTTGCTATCATTTATTGAGGAGTTCCGTTACCCATCTCTGAAGTTCTTCATCAGATCTTCACCAAATTGAAATAGGACCACTTCGAAAAAGTACTCTTCCAAAAACTACCCAAATCGCTTCAAGTGTGCCTATAAAATTTGAAGAGCTCTATTTCTCCAGGATCCCATCATCAGATCTTGATCTTGACTTGATGATCATGGGACCACCTGGAAATTATACCCTTTCAAACAAAACAAAAAAAAAATTCATATCGGTCCAGCCATCATCGAGTAATCGGGGACCATACATAAAAAAAAACTTAAAAAAAGGTTCCGACGAATTGAGAACCTCCTCCTTTTTGAAGTCGGTTAAAAAACAGAATAAAATAAATATTTAAGGGGGCTCCCATACAAAAGACATGATTTTTTTGCCGTTTTTATAGATTTGGCCCTTTTGTCCTTTCTATGATTTTCGTGTTGTATGTAATTGATTTATTTTATTATTTTCGCTTTGTCAAACTTATTGTATCTAGATTATAAGAGAATGATGTGGTCTTCTATAATTGGAAGCGAACACTAATATTGGTCCCTGTTCTTGTAAACGTGCATGAAATTGTGTCGCCTCTGTTGGAGATCCAAATAAATAAACAAATAAAAGAAACCTTTCCTTTGAAAAATTCAAGTTTTTTTTATTTCCAAAATGTTTGAAATTTCATATTACTTAATTATTTTTAATGTAACGGACATGATGCTATCTTTAAAATTTTGGGCTTTATTTAATATTTGCTATTTTAGCTTAAGATACTGAACTTTGTCGTAGACACTTTTGCAATCTAGTTTTGTAAACAAAATATCTTATTTTGGTTCTCCTGCAAACTCTTCCGTTATTTCATAATATGTCCACTGTTGATATACTTAGATTTTTTGGCGCCCGAGGTAGGACAAGAAGCGATACTTTGTTTATAATATGTATTTTTGGTAGGCTTTTCATTTTTAAATGTCCAGATATGAAACTTTAAAAAGATATGATAATCGTTAAAGCGTAATGGCGCCCACCGTGGGACAGAAATGACGCTGGTTTTATATTTTTCTATAGGGTCTCAGGTTATGCAGGACTGTATGTTTTGATTTATTAATAACCTTTTACAATAAACTAAGTTGAATTACGTCTGTTTCTTCAAGCTGTAACCGGTTTTTAATTATTAACAATTTCCTTTTTCGCAATAAAACAAAATGGACTTCGTAACATGTTTTTCATATCGATCGTTTCATTCGATTCTATTTGTGGCCAGAATCAGGTATCAGCACAACATTCCACCTCACTAACATTCAAATATAAACACCATTTCGCCTACCACGCTTATAACTCGGACACAATATTGCCTACCGCATTGTAATTGTGGTTCCGCATTCATGGTCTAAAGGCTTGAATGGCTACTAAATTAAACTAAGCGTGGGATGCATGTAAGCAAGCTCTGACCGCAGTATGTTTGCCTAGTACATAACAGTCCGAGTCTAGGTAAAGTGACAAAGTCGACGGTCAGGCGATAACGGGTACATTAGAGCTTGTCATTGCTTGCTTGGTTGCGGTAATGTCGTTTGCATGTATGTTTCCCTGGTACTTGCATGAGCTGTAGACTAGAAAACTTTCTGCAGTGTAGTTTTGCTTATTTACTTGCTTGACCATAATGTTGTTGAGTCTCGATTTCACATTTTTTTCTGTATTCCTATAGGTAGGTAAATATTACGCAACTAAATCAATCAATCATTCTGCCTAGCTATTTTCCCAACTATGTTGGGCTCACACTACTAACATTATATTATTCTACCGAGTCCAAAGACCATAAACCCTTTAATCAATAGTTCAAAAAGTTCAACTTACTGACAACAGACAAGCCAGTCATTCCACAGATGAAGTACAGGAGCCTCCTCATCTTGGTGAGTGCGATCTGGTGGTAGCGGGCATCGGACTCCGTGAAGAGAGGGTGACTGTTTGATTGGTTCCACACTGCTAGGGTCCTGGGGTGGAGAAAGATAAGAAGGTATATTTTTTATGTAATTTCCGGCTTTGTGAGCACCGACTGTACCAGGCTAGCATCGCCTCGCTATACAATATAGTAGTAACAAGTGTACTACTTAATAACAAACTTTAAACACGAACAAGCTTTTATCTTTCCGGATAACATCTAGAACCACAGTCCTTGTCAAGACATATCAAACGAGCCCAAACTCATTGGTGTTGCGTCGTTTTATTACTGAGTTTCCATGGCCACCTCTCGGTTCCATCATCAGATCAACTCCATGTCATAATAATATGGCATAATAACATAATAAATTTTACATTTTTACGTAAATCGGATGACAGGATTTACGTAAAAATGTAAAATTTCAGCTCAATCGAAAACCGGAACGTCCGGCAAGATTAGATTACACACAGACACAGACAGGCAGGTGAGACTAAATAATAATAATAATAAACTTTATTGCAGACCACATGATCCATAAACGAAAATCCAATTAAGAAAAAAAAAAAATAACATAATACAAAATAAAACAATGCAGTTAAATGGCGCATAAACATAAACTCACGCCTTTCTTCTCTTGCCCATAAAAATACAAAAAAAACTACAAAATAAAATCTAAATAAAAGCTTGTAAAAACGGACTTTAAGTCACACAGCTTAAAGAGTGATTTTTGACTGGCATGCCGGTAGCAAAAGGGACCATGTCTTTAAAAATAAGTCTCTGAACGCACTTAATATAGATTAAAATGCAGGCAGAGTTTGCTTATTTTCCAACGCTGCGCTGGTGAAAGTCACTGTTTTTTTCTGAGGAGAAGTTCATAAAAATGGAACACACAATTATTCTCCCGAGCCGGCTACTAATGGCCGTAAAAATCGGCCTACATTATCAATGCCAGTACCTATTCTGTAAAAATCTCACCCTGAAAACTTAAGTGAAGTGAGCTATCATTCCACCTGATGCTAGGGATTGAAATTACTGACACCTCACTTCAAGCTCACTTCAAGATCACTTCACGTATTTTTTCACGGAGAGATTTTTACAGTCTGTCGGCTGTTAATGACAATAGTCAGAACCTTCTACTTTAAGTAATATTCCGGGCAATTCAGAATTACGATTGTAAATAAATTATGAGTTTCACGAAGGTATAATAGGGTACCATTAGGTCTTCATTCTACAGCTTACGTGGAAACTAACAGCTGGCTAACTTATTTGTTATTACATAATATACTAGAGACGCAATACTTGAAATTAACTTATCAATACCCATAACTTTCCTAAGTAATGACAAAATTAAGTTCTTCGAAATATTGATTGTATAACTCTTACTTCGGAACTATTTAACGTAGGTACTTTTTTTCAACTTTTTGGTTAACATAATTACAATTCGCACCTTTATAGTTTTACTATTACCGCTCAAACCATAATCCACCTAACTGTACTATTTAATTGAAAAGAACTGATAAAAACGTTAAAAATCTATTCACAATCTCATCTCAACGACAATCAATGTCAAAAACTTGTCAAAAATGTATAGAAATTAGAAGCATTTTTGTAAGACTGAGACAGAGATTACAATGTGAATGTTCTTCAAAATACGGGAATTGTCCATTTTTTCTATAAGGACCAGTATATAATCACGGAAATTATTAAAAAGTATTCGAACAAATAAATTTCTTCAGTAGCTAAGCACGTATAGTAGTTCTAACTGACCGTTAAAAGAAATTACTTCAAAGCATGACTTCGCCTTCCTAAGAACCGTGAGTCAATTTTAAACGAAGTCTTTGAAAAGCGAACATTTCAATCTCTTAAAACAAAATTCGAATTTTCAGGTGGAATTCTGTTTAAAATATTCCGTTTCAATACAAAAGGAATCTTAAGAGGTTCTTTTTTCAAATCTCGAGCTACGTTCCATTTTCTATCTTTGAATTTTAAGTGCTCACTATTTACTAAAAAGGTCTGTGATTGGAGTTTGACCTCCTTAGAAAGATTATTACGTTTTCAGTTAGGTAATAAGTTTCAGGTTAACGTTTTGTTGTAGATGTTCACTCATTTTAGTTGTTTTTCGTTAATTAAGTTTTCATCAGCAGATAATATTATATTTCTGTAGGTGAAAGCTAAAGGACCTTAAGTCACATTTTATAAATTATTCAGTAGAGCTCATTAAAGATGTCTATAGGTACCCGAAATTAGATATTAAAATCGACCGATTATTAAGCTATTATATTGTGATATTTTTTTGGCAAATATTGTTCCTTAAGGCTGTAAAAATAAAAATGGACTTAAGGTCCTTTAGCTTTCACCTACAGATTTATGTGTTTACATTCAAGGGCTATTTAATTTTGAAAGGAGTTTTACTCTGGTTTATTTAGTACAAGACTGTTGAACAAATATGAGACCAAAGAAATTAATTCTCATCACAAAAGCCAGTAGGTGTTTGGTATAAAATACAAACTCCTATAAAATATCAACAGACAACAGAAACAATGCTTTGTTTGCTAAATGCCAACAGCAAATAGAAATAGTACAAATAAACAGAACAAATAGTTCGATGAAACATCTGTACATGTAAGTTACACAATACTCGTATTCAACTGCATCCGGTTAGACTGGAAGCCGACCTCAACATACTTGGGAAAAGGCTAGGCAGATGATGATGATAGTGTAATTTACACGATAATTGATTAAAACAAACAATATTTTCACGTGGCAATAAAAATAATTGAAATTGAAAAAAAACAAAACAAACAAATGCTTATTGCCAACAATTTTTATTAAACATTGTATTCGTAATAAAAGAGAATGAAACTCCAAATTCAAATCATTCCCGCTTACAAATCCTTTGTCTGGCTTGTTAAATTAAAATTGTCTGCAAATACTCTGTGCCAGCCCATTGAGTTTAGCAATCATGCTTTGGATGCTCATTTATCACACAAAGTTTTGCAATTGCAATGCTCTGTCAAAGGTCTAGAAAAAGTCTAGACTCGGCGGAGTAATTGCAATCATTTTGACAATTCAACATCATTCATTGCCTTATTTAAGTAGTTGAGCAGACGGCGTCTTACGCAATTTGGGTGCTGGTCTTCATACAGCCTTATGCTCGGATCGTGATCTATTATTCGACCACCTTCAGTAAAAGTCATCAGGCGATGCTTCAAATACCTACCGCCTGACAATAAAGGAATATCTTGCAAAATTTAATAAAACTCAATAAAAAATTCGCAGTGGAGCTTAAAAATGAAAATGATTTTCCATTTACGAACAAAGTCACACTAGTTTTATAAAAAATACACTTAAAAAAGGTAAAAGAGAAATGAGAAATAAATTAACATTTCAGTGACGGCGAAGTGATAGGTATCAAGAGAAACAGAACATTTTTGTGGAAATTGTTTTGACTCGTGATCGTAATTCCTTGACTGAATGACTTGAATGAAGTAATTTAAATTTGGAACAAGAGGCGTTCGGGCCTTAAAATTGTATTTTTTTTGTCAATATTGCTTTGTAACAGATACAAATTATAAAAACTAGCTGTGCCACAAATGCAAATATTTTGATTATTAGCATATTTTCAAATTATAAAGTATTATTAGTAATAATTATTTATAAGGCTACCAAACCTTTTAACACTATTAACAAAACGCTCTAAAAAACTTTTTAGCAAAAAATAAAACCGATTTCCAAAACAAAACACTACAAAGTGAAAAATATCTTTAATTTCGGTAGTCGGTCTTTGGTTTTGTATTTTCGTTTTTTGCCACCGACTTCCGAAACTAAAGTTATTTTTCACTTTGTAGTGTTATGTTTTGGAAGTCAGTTTTATTTTTTGCTAAAATGTTTTATGTTTCACTTTTTAGTTGTGGTGCCTACCCCACACAAATTCGAATACCACTACCTGCTATGTAAATAACAGTGATAGGAAGTTGTTAAAACATAATCCGCATAGATTAAAACATCAACCACATATACTAAATGGGAAAATACGTATTATTGAAACTAACTCAAAAACTACCCAAGCAAAGTTAATAAAATTTATATGGGACCATCTAGGAAGACCCTTTTAAACAAAAAAAACAAAGAATTTTCCAAATCGGTCTATCCGTCTTCGACTAATCGCGTAACAAACATACAAAAAAAAAACAGTCTAATTGAGAACCTTTTTGAAGTCGGTTAAAAAGTAAGAAAAATGTAATTTAAAATTATAACTTGATTAGGCGAGAAACGTGGTTAAAAAAGCTACTACTCTTATTAAAACACTTGATATCACTATTTTTCATTAATAATTGTTTACCACCCAATCTTCATAAATAGGCATCAAGTGCCATACGCAAATACAGCCAAATACTTCGGCATAACGCTTGACGCGAAACTGCGTTGAAAAACGCACGTATAAAAGAAAGGACAGGAACTAGACATGCGTTTTAAAAACATAATATTGGTTGGTTGGATTAGGGGATTCCTGCCTATCGATACATAACAAAACTTTTTTATACAAGCATATACTTATGCCAATATAAACATATGGAATCCATCTGTGGGGCTGTACTATACCGACCAACATCAATGACAAACATCAATTTGAAAAATTAGCTGAACAATTAATGTGCCCTAAACCCTAGACCGTCCGCCAGAGTTCAAAATTATAGACCTTTCTCAATAAAATTCAGTCGAAACAAATACGGATATGATGCGCTCCTTTCCTATGTCCTCAGAACATGCAATGACTTGTTCCACAATTGCGATCTTGATGTTTGCGCTGGTAAATTATGTATATTTAAGAATACTATCTTTAATCAAATGTAAATCGTTAAGACGCCCCCGAAGCATGCGTATTTCATACAAACGAAATACCAAAATAATTTGTAAATCAAACATATTCTAAAGGTAGTGTGTATTTATTCCGACTGGATTACGGAATATCTAGGTTCCTAAATATACAATAAATAAGAACATTGATTTAAATAGGAAATATGAGAAAAATAAGTTTTCTATAGAAATTTTAAATTCCTCATATCTCGTCTTCAAATCAGTGTTCTTTCAAAATATATGTTTGGGAACCTAGATATTTTGTAATCCAATCGGAATAAATACACACTACCTTAAAAATATGTTTGATTTACAAATTATTTTGGTATTTCGTTTGTATGAACTACGCATGCTTCTTGGGGCTCTTAAATAATTAATAAAAAAACCAAAAAAAAAACCAAGCTATAGCGTAGTACTTATTTAAATTCCTTTTCAATTGTTTTTAGTGTTTATATTTTTTTGTGTAATGTTCTGCCTGCCTGCCAAGCCTTTTCCCAACTATGTTGTGGTCGGCTTCCAATCTAACCGGATGCAGCTGAATAACAGTATTTTACATGGAGCGACTGCCTATCTGACCTCAACAACCCAGTTATTGGGTAATACGATACCCCCTGGTAAGACTGATTGTCAGACTTTCGGGCTTCTGACGACCCGTAACGACTGTCAAAGATCCACGAATGACTGCCGGGACCAACGGCTTAACGTGCTTTCCGAGGCGCGGAGGAGTCTCGGTATGTAAAGATGGTCACCCATCTACGGACCAATCCCGGCAAGCGTAGCTTAACCTGATGGATCGACCCGTGCGGCTGCTATTACTTAGCCAGTTTGTGTAATGTTCTATAGTACGCTAATTGATAGTGCCGTGCTTTCCTATAATTTAGTTACATGCGAGATCTATTTTATGACAAAGACTCTGGGTTAATGCTGTGTATATGTTTAGTTGGTAAGCCTTTATAAATAATTAAATAAATTTAAATTATACAAACATTCCAGAATAAGGTACTCAGGACTCATCATCATCATTCTCCTTCCCTTATCCCAAGTTATTTGGGGTCGGCGCAATATGTCCCTTTTTTCAATACTTCTCTATTATTCATCATCTCGGTAGTCACCCACCTTCTAGCCATAGCATCTTTCACACAGTTCATCCGTCGTTTTATTGGTGTTTTTCATTATTCTTTGGTACTCAGGAGTAATATATTGATAATATGCCCTGGAAGGTATATAAGAAATGACGACCTCCACCGTGACCCAAAATGGAACACGTCACCAACATAACAACAACAACACTTGCAATCCAAAAATTTGCTGAGGCCCATGAACACCGAGTCCACCCACAAGTGAACATCGAGCCATTTCAGCTGTTAGAGCAAACAAATATAGTGCGAAGACTAAAACAAAAAAAAAAACCTTTTGAGTTAGTGTAATGTAAAAAGTGTAGTAATAATAGTGACAATGACACACATATGAACACATGTGAACAAAATTTTTATATTAAATATAGAGCGAACAGACTTGTGTAAAGTACACTCAATACAATTCTAAGTTTAAAAATAATATATATAATAATTGTAATTAAAAGATAAAGAACCTGGTTCTTTTTCATAGAGATTTAAAAAAAAACTCATAATTGAGACGCTATTTGAGCCTAACTAAAATTTATGTTCAAGAATAAATTAAAGATTGATGAAAAAGAAAATATTACTCCTGGTTAGACTGGGTCTCCTGGATAACGAACAGATTACTTTTAATCCAGATACATAAAACAGTTCCCCTAGAAAGCAATAGAAACCAGACAACAGCTAGTAAAATAATCGATAACTCACCTGTAAAAGCTCTTAGAATTCATAGCAAAGAATCCCAGCTTGATGATGGAATGGGCGAAGAAGAGCACAGTTATAGTATTAGCAGTCAGCTCGTTGACTTCGTCGGAGTACTGCGCCATGTTGACACCCATGCATACGAAGTGGATGATGATGAGGATGGCATGGGCACTGGCGTAGATCTTGCGGAGGAGGTTGGACATGCCAGTATTTTCTGAACAGAGGATAAGGTTGGTAATAAAAACGAAAGTTAGAGCGAGTTTTACCAATGAAACTGAAGACGATCAGCACATCTAAGCCGCGTTCAAGAGCTGTCAGTGTAATCATTGCTGTGAAAAATTCACACTGACAGTAGTGCAACAGGCGTAGAAGTGCCGACTGCGTTCAGTTTCATTGGTCAAATTTGTCGTTAGTGTTCTTGATGAAAATGATGATAAAGTCAATGACGAGTCTTGCAAGATGCTAGAAGAAACATTTTTAAGTGAAAAATTCGATAATTGGACGAAATTTCATTGTGAGAGTGAACAGGCCTCTTTTGGGTAAGCTCACTCCATCGTCGACTCTGTCTCTGTCACCTTCGACCTAGACTAGAGTCAAGAGCAAACCCATCTTATATAAAAAAAAAAAAATATATTAAGAGTAAATTTTCAAGGACGCATCACGTTTCGAATATTTCGTTACAAAAGAGAGAAGAAAGATGCTCTCTCTCTCGTTTCACTAATCTCTCTTCTTTATTTTATTAAGTTTCACTTCTATCACGGTGCATGTACGGTGCTGCACGCACAATTTTCAAATATTAAATTTATTTTTTGTTGCAGAATCTAAACAAATTTGCTTGACCTAGAAATACTATCGTACTGAAAAGCGTTAGAAAAGTAATACTAAGAAGAAATTATCAAATAAAATAAAATCAATCCTTAACTTAGATTGGAAATATTTCAGAAGATTTCATTGGCAAAAAAAAAACTTACTGGGACTTATGAAAATAAATCTACAAAACGAAATTCAGCTAAAAATATAACTGCTTCTAAAAGTATCGAAGGTTTTAAGAACGAAACTCCCAAAGGAACCGTGAGCATTATTTTCAAAAGTTGCCTTCGATAATAACTTTTTATGATCTTGTTATGACACAGATAGACGTAAAACGATCTTGGCAAAATACTGCTATAATTTGACTTGTCAGCTGTTTTAAGGAGAGTAAAATCTTATAACTATTTAGGTGTTACGTTTCATTGTTATCTACATTATTTATTACTAGCTTTTACCAGCGGCTTGCCCTCGTGGATGTTGGAAATTATTCCACGAGAACCGTACATTTTTCCGGGATAAAAAGTATATGTGCTATTCCAGACATAATCTATCTCTGTGCTAAATTTCATCCAGATCCTTTCAGCTGTTCTGCCTGATTGAGTAACAAACATCCAAACATCTTTACAAACTTTTACATTAATAACATTATTAAGTAGCATCTTATACATTTTTATTTATTTATCATAATTATCGTAAATGAACCTCTTACAAAAATATCTACAATTGTCTGCGTCCTAATCAAACTCTTTGCTCCTACTTTACAGTTGCCTTTCGATGTCTTCTTCTTTCTCCCACTAGCTCTTTCGTCTTTTCTTTTCATCATCATCATCAATTCGGCTAGGAATCGCCTTCTGCTGGATATAGTTTTCTCCTTTGTTTTCTGCCGTTCATCAAGGTATTTTCTTTGTCGATAGATATGCTTTATTGACACTGAGAGAAAGTAGATTAGGCAAAAAAAGAAGCATAAGCGTCATCAGCCTATTATGTTCCTAATGCTGAGACACAGGAGTTAGTTATCCTCTCTGTGAGATGGAAGGGGCCATTCACAGGTTGATGAAAGTCACATGTCGTTGATTTTTTGGTTCTAGGACTTCGATCAATAATAGCACATTCCTATTGTACCAGCAGCAGTGGTAGCACAGTGGTAACGGCCGTGACTTACGAGACATGGCGGTCGTGGGTTCGAACCCAGGCAGGCAATTTACTTTGTGTAAATTATTTCATTACCAATGCTCTCAAAACGGTGAAGGAAAACACCGTGCGGCAGCCAGCATATCCTAGAACTTCGATCAATAATAGCACAAAATCTTACCTGAATGGTAGTTGAAGAGGAAGTGCCCGGATGCCTGCATCAGCTTGATGTTGGGCATCAAGTCTGACACCAGGCCCTGGGTCTTCACTTTGGTCATCATCTGAAATTGAATATGTGTGAAAATTCTACTCGATATTGTTATTATTTGTTACATCTTTAATAACAGCTTCCTTTACATTCGCTTCTAATTCAGCCTTTGGAGTAATAATATTACACTGGGGAACTTGATCACTTTAATGATAGCAAGAGGCTGATGGCAGAAACTTTAGTATCTAGTGATTTTAGAATTCACAATTTAAAGCAATATTTCACCATCACAAGGAGAACAATCCAGAAAACCCAAAAGATGGAAACACAGCATTTTTTTTTTTACTATCGCTAATTCTTGTATCGAAAATAATTGTAATGTCGTGGTTGAGCTTCTGCTTTCGAAGTGCCAAGTAACTAGTGAATTTCTAGAAAACTGTCATCGCACATTTTCATTGGCAGCATAAAATAATCGATTTACTCATTAAGGATTATTAACCATTTACGTTTCCATTGCTTTCTCCTTTTTCTAGTTTATTATTTTTTTAAACCAAACTTTAACTCATTAAAAAAAAACACTTTTAGAAAACCAGAGCCTACCGCTAAATCATAACTTTAAAATCGTAATTAATTTGAATTACCACTTTACCTTGAATTATTTCTAAATGTCCGTTTCAAAAAACAAAAATATCCTTCAATTAAAATTGCGAAAATATTGATATCATTTTTCGAATAAATTACAGGAACGCGTGTTACTTTCACACTTTCTGTGAAGCAAATGATCGATTTTAGAAATTCAGTGTCATCAGAATTGTATGCGCTGACGTGTACATTCTTCCTTCCAATGGCGTCGCTTGGCTAGTGGGAACTACCAGGTGCTACAACACCCGGTGTTTTCTTCTTCTTAATTATGAATGATTGTACGTTTGTGTTAGTTTCTTTACAATTATGTTCTTGTCCATCGATTGGCCGGTCGATAGTTACAAATCGGTCAATGTTAGTTTTAAATCATGTTTGTTTCAAGTTTAATTGTTTTTCACCGTTTGATTTTGTTGTTTGGTCTTTGAAATGTATGTTTTTCTGTTTGCTTGTGCTGTGTCTATTGAATGGGTAATCAATTTGTGCTGTGTATGTTTGCGGGCACTTCAATGTGAGTTAGATTTTGAGATTAAAATAATGGCTATTAAAATGTGCCAATCATTATTTCCATGAATGTCTGTTCTGTTTGCTTCACTTCAGCAATAGCTGACGACAGATTCCTTACAGGAATAAGATGAAAATGCAGACAATATTTGCGCTTCTACAAAAGTTACATCTTTTTCATATTCTTCGCAAAATAAAATTTAAACATCGCTAGTAAATATTATTCTGGACAATAAAGAAACTATTGCTTTTTAGGACGATCAATCTCACTCACCTGACGTTAATCGATAGTGTTACAGATATACTCTACACAGGGAAAGAAAACTTAAAGAAAGATCGGTTTTATTTTTCAACGAATATAGTTTTTCAATATCCAAAGGGTGCCAGCGAAATAACTGCTACTACTATACCTACACCGTGAGCCTATCTGTCACAGGTCTGTAATGATGAATATTTTTAAGCCTAATAAATAGTTGAGATTTTCACTGAAATTTCACTGAAAAAGAAGCTAAACTGTAATCACTACAGTGGTAAGGGTTCCCTTTGTTCGCTAGTTTGTCTTCCACTTGGCCGGGTTTTTTGGTGTTGTTGTTTGAGTGGTCAGCATTCAACGCCCCCTATTGACACCTAACTCTATTTCTCTCAAACGTCTGGCGCACACCATGTGTGCGTAAGAAAAAATATTAATATAATATAAACGTAAAAAATCATCATCCGATGGCGACCGCGGGCATAAAGTAGTTGTGAACTAGGGAATGGTCCCGGGAAATCCCAGTCCCGATAATCCCGGGAAATCCCGGGATTTTTGTATAGACTAAAGAACCGGGACGATCACACCTCGTCCCGGGACTTTCGTGACCTTCGGGACTTAGTTGAAAAGTATAAAATTAAGAAGAGAGTTTCCCCATTCAGATATCATAGTAAAAGGTTTCTTACTAACATTTTATTTAAAACTAGAGGTCCGCTTAGCGGTTTCACCCGCTGCTACACGTTTTTCCGAGTGAATGAGGTCAAAAGTAGCCTTTGTTACTTAGGGATCTTGTAGGTTTTTAGTGGTGAAAGATTTTTTTTAAATATAATCAGTAGTTTTAGAGTTTATTGGTTACATACCTAGAATACCTACAAAAAAAAAAAAAACAAATCTTTCCTCTTTGTAATACCTAACCTAATAGTGTAGAATCTACACTGTACTTAGATAGTGGTTCGCTCATCTCTCTCGCTCTCTCTGTTTTCCCGTCAGAATAAGGCATTTTCCCGCGGTAAAACAGTCTATGTCACTCATACTCAGTAATAATGTAGCTTTCTAATGAATGATGATATATTTTTTGAAATCGCTTCAGTAGTTTCGGAGTTTATCGATTACATACATACAAAAAATCTTTCCTCTTTATAAACACCCGCGTTTTGCCGCGTGCGATGCGATGAGGGCGAGGCACCTCGGGTGGACGCCTCTCGGTCGGCCGGGGGAGTCCCCCGGCCGACCGAGAAGCGTCCACCCCTCCCGCACCGCAACTCACTGTGCAGCCGCGCCGCTGCGCCAAGTCGCCGCCATTTGCGAACCTCTGCTCTGCTCGCTCAGTCGATTGGCGGCATTTCGTAGGTAAAATCAAAATAATAGGTTGGGGAAAAAGTTTCTTCGCATTTTTTAAGAAAATTCAAAACATTTTTTAATATAGTTTATTTACATTTAACTAAAGTATGTAGGTACCATTTTGTTCGATAACTTTTTGCCATCTTGTAGGTATGGACATGATCCCATTGCTATAGAAATTTTGGGACTTCTGGTCAAAATACCGCGACAAGTGGTTTTGGCAGTCCTCTCGTGATGTTAACCTGATACTGCCTAAAGAATTCTGAAGAGACCGAAACAGGTGGAAATCTGAAGGTGCAAGGTCAGGACTATACGGTGGATGCATTAACACCTCCCAGCCAAACTCTCTTAATTTTTGCTGAGTGGCTAAAGATGTGCGAGGTCTAGCGTTATCATGATGAAAAAGCACACCCCTTCTGTTGATTAATTCCGGCCGCTTTCTCTCAACTTCTTGCTTTAATCTCATCAGTTGTTCACAGTAGAGTGTCAGAATCGATGGTCCTGCCTGGTGGTAACAGCTCATAATGAATAATGCCCTTCCAATCCCACCACACACACAGCATCACCTTGTTGCGAGTTAACCCAGGTTTCGCCACAGTCTGTGAAGCCTGACCGGCCTTTGACCACGACCTTTTTCGCACGTTCTTGTCATACGTGATCCACTTTTCATCACCAGTTATCAGCTTCTTCAAAAATGGTTCGGTTTCATTACGTCGTAATAAAGAATCACAAATGAGTACACGGTTCATTAGGTTTCTTTCAGTGAGCTCGTGAGGTACCCAAATGTCGAGCTTTTTTGTGTACCCAGATTTTTTCAAATGCGCCAAAACTGTTTTGTGGTCAATTTCCAGTTCTTCAGCTACGTCGTAACTACTGATATGCCGATCTTGCTCCACTTTTTCAAAAATGGCATCCATTTTATCCGTAATAGGGCGACCAGAGCGACGTGCATCTTTGACATCAAAATTTCCGGATTGAAAACGCTTAAACCAAATTTGTGCTACTCTCACAGACACTACACTAGGTCCATAAACATCGCAAATTTTTTTCGCGGCTTGCGTTGCATTTTTACCTTTTTTGTAGTAAAATTTTAAAATGTATCGAATTTCTTCATTAGATTCACTCATCTTGACGGTACGAAAAACAAATGAAATCACACATTTTCCTAATTTGAATTTAGAATTATGTTCTTTAAAATTTAAACTTTCAATGATACCAAAACCAGCCAGATACAAATAGTATAGCCAAAGAGATTTTATTACAAGTTCATACATACTATAATGCGAAAAGACTTTTTCCCCAACCTAATATGTGTCTTAGTTGTCGTCAAATTGTCGTAACAGCAAGCGTTAAATGCTGATTTGACTTGTTGTTTTCTTCTGTTGATTATTTTTTCAAAGAATAGTAAATGGTTCTGTTATCGTTGATTTTTTAAATATAAATCTTTAATTAATACTATGTAGTTTTCATTACCTACGTAAATACATAAATACTAAAGAGAAAGACCTATTAAAATAAAAATACCAGCAGTAGGTAAAAAAATACCCAAAAGTCCCGGTTCTCCCGGTTCCTTCAACAAGTAATCCTGAAAATCCCGGGACGCAAGAAGAGCACCGGTTCTTCATTCCCTATTGTGAACCTATGGTGTTCGATTGAAATATTCGAGCACACATTACCTATGCTGTTTTTTTTATGTATATCCCGACAGTCAAACGGTTAATGCGTAGAAAGAAATAAAAATAATAATCGAAAGTGAAAACAATTCATCTAGTAAGTTTTCAAGAAAATGCAGATGACTCTAAAGTCAGAAACAGCCGATCTATTCTGTAAAACTCTTACCGTGAAAACTTAGGTAAAGTGAGCTGTCAATAGTGTCAATCCCTAGCGTCAAGTGGGGTGACAACTCACTTCAGGCTCACTTCACACAAGTCTTTACGGTGAGATTTTAACAGAATAGACCGGCTGTGCGGCTTCAATTCCCACACAATAGAGCAGTTTGAAGTTTATTAATTTACTTCATTAACAAAGCTAAAGTTGGAAACTACGGGGCATAGACAAGTTCTAGATCTAGTTTTGTGTCTAGGCGTAGGAAACTTAGTTATTGGGTGTATCTATTATTCATATACCTATCTATATCTTTGTGTACGTAATAAGTTTGTTTATTTATAAATAATTTGCTTTTTTTTTTGTACCATGTTGATGGGTGACCATTAGGGCATCCAATCTCGGTATACCGAGATCTCGAAATACCGGGATCCCGCATGATTGTCTACTCCCGCAATGAACGAGATTACGTGTGTAGGATCTGCGGTATTTGCGGGATTGGAGGGCAGCATAAAGACGTCCTTCCTTAGGCGCTATGAAATGTACTGAGCTGAACTCAAAACTCAAACTCAGATCTGAGGTAGCGCTTGCGGCTAGCGTTTGTTCAGCCAGCCACGCGGGCGTCAGTGTACCATTCCGGCTGCCAATGTTTATGTTTTGATTTGCGAAGTTACATGCATCTAATTACCTACGCTCGCGAATACTCGTGATTAAGAAATTACGGGAGGTTGGATGGCAAGTATTTAACATTCGCATTTAAAGCCCTCAAGTCTATTCCGCCCACTAGTGTGGAAGCTGAAAGGGCTTTACCTGCTGCCGGCTATGTAACATCCCATACTTATTAGATGCAGTCTGGCAGACGAATCCATATCTACATATTATGTGTTTTCCGAAAATATTTTCAGCAAAATATGGCTTAATGCTACTAAAATTTAGTATTTGCTCATAAATAAAAGTAATAAATTATAGGTTTTTATTTTCACCATATTGAATTTTCTTTAAAACACACTCATATCTGTTTTTTTTATATTTCTACCAGCTTTTGCTCGTGGCTTCGCCCGCGTGGATGTCGGAAACCTAACGTATAAACTGACAGACGCGGCGGGGACTTTGTTTTATAATATGTAGTGATGCTCATATCACATATATATATGAGTGTGTTTTAAAGACACACACAAAAAGACAGACACAGCAGAGCATGCAGCATTTATACGTAGATGCGGGATCTCGCAAATACCGAGATCTCGTGAGATCAAAAATCATCGATTCTGCAAATTCCGAGAATACAAAACCTATTGATTGGATGCCCTAGTGACCATCAAGTAGGCGGCCTGATGGTGTAGTCACTGGTTAGGTTCTGACTTACAAAAGGTCAAGGAGAGTTCTAATTTGGCAGAGTGTTACAGTTTGGTGTCCTAATTAACATTCCGAACTTGCGACCTTGAGCGACCGCGTCGCTCGCGCTGCCGTATTGGAAAAATGGTACCAAAATGTTTTATGCAATTGGAGTGCTGGTCAGGTTCCTTGGACATCTACAGCACCAGACGCCTCGTGGCTGCGTTGCCATACCAGATACAAAGCCAAAAAGCTCATGTATTTGTAATGAGGGTGTTCATGAAAAGTTGGCGCCACTTTGACAAGATGTCTTCATTCCGTCATTCCGACAGTGAACATAAAATATATGATGACGTTCATAATTCGTTTCATTAATTCGTTTACCATTCAGTCACTACTAAAGAAACTATAGGCGCTTTGACACTTTTGACAGGTATCCGGACCTGACGTCTCAGTGCTGCCATCTAGTGAAGGTCATATCAGGAACTCCTCATTGCACCCACAGAAAAGATAAAAGAGGTTAGAAGGGCCTTGTGGGCGGGGCAGGCGCACCGCAATTATGAGCAAACGCTCAAAAGTCAACCAAAATTTGCTTCATCGGCGAACAATCGCGCTCTTGTTCCGCGAAAAAAAAAAAGAATTATGCTGTCTTTCGTCATTATAACGTGTCGTAAAAGAAGCCAGGTGTGTAGTGTAGCCCGAGAAGGGATTTCTTTTCACTGATAAGTCCAAAAACCTTAAAATACAAGTGATATTTGTAATTATTACAATAGTATTATGTAGTTTGTAGACAAAAACGATACAATCGTAAACAGATAATAATAATAATAATATTCTTTTATTTCTCTCGTAATCACAAACACAGTACAAAGTCAAGGTAACACTTAATAGAGACTGGTGTCTGTTATAGGTAAAACCTGTATTACAGATCACCAGGCTTACCCGCCATCGGACAACTCATGAATGACCTATGACTGAATTAACCTAACATACAGGTTGTACATAATAAAACACTATTACAAATTAATAACAAAAGTGAAGTGAAACTAAATGGAAAATTAAAAGATGCAAAATTATACATTGCTTGCAATACATGGGTACCATCTTGTACTACGTAAGCGTTCGCGTAATGTATTGCGTTCACTGCGATGTCGCGTGTGCCGAGCCAAAGCTTCAATTCAGTGAAATCCATGCGTATCGATAGTGTTGTACCAAGTTGTAAACAATGTCGATTTTAAAAGTATGTATGCGTGCGTACAAATGATTATTATCAGTAATCACTAATCACTGATGTATAAAAAGGGAAGAATCGGTACGCGCGTATTATAATTAAAATAGCTTTGTTTATTATCACCAATTATTGTTTATTGTAGGTTGTCAATTTAGTTCCTGAGTGGGTTTTTGTCTGAATTTTTTTTTTTTTATGTTAGTTATAATGAAAACATACATTTTAAATTTTATTTTTAGATTTCCAACAGATCCAGATACAAGATTGCTGTTATTGTTATATATAAATCTGTGATTGAGGTTTCTGGTAGAATGTATGGATACCTACTAAATGTAGCAGTATTTGTTCTCAAAATTTTGCAGAAAATGATTACACAACAAAAAAGTCAGGGAAAAGATATTTAAAATCAGGAGTTACTCCGCACAAAAATATCGTTATGCGCCTTTTAGTATATAATTTATATTTTATAAAACTTTATTGGTGTTTTTGCGTAGCGTACCTAAACCTAGATCATATTTGTGGATATTATTATATAAGGCCGTGTTTATTGGATTTATACAGCCGTAAAGCTGAAAATCCATGTTTGAAATCTATACCTACAGGAGAAGATTTTATTCACTGCGCAAATTTTCACAGGGTGTTCTACTCATGAATATGAACAACTTTGTCTATGGGACCAACTCTGAAATCCAGAAAAAAAAATCAACTGTTTCATACATTTTGGTTGAGGGTATTGAACCTTTGTATGGAACAACAGATATTTTTTTGTGATTTCAGAGTTGGTCCCTTAGTAAAAGTTGTTCATATTCATGGGTGGAATTTGATATATCGCACAGTACAGTTTGCAAATATATATTTTTATATTTTCTTATTTGCCCCCCAAAATTGACCTCCATATTCAAAAGTCATTAATTTACCTTAATCATCCGTGTTTGGGTCACATAAATACATAGTTGAACCAAATTTCAACTTAATCGGGCCATTTGATTCAAGGAAATTGGCTGTGACAGACGCACAGAGAGGCAGAGAGACACATGAGTGATCCTATAAGGGTTCCGTTTTGTCCTTTTGAGGTACGGAACCCTAAAAATGAAAGAAAATTTGAATTTTTTCAAATTCAATTCACCAATATAGCCATATTGGTGAATTGAATTTGACATTATTATTTATAAGTATTTAGGAAGTCCACACTATTCGTACCCCGTCCCTTAAGAAATTAAAGCGAAAAATTGCAAAACTTAAAGTAACAAAAAACTTTTTAGCAAAAAATAAAACCGACTTCCAAAACAAAACACTACAAAGTGAAAAATAACTTTAATTTCGGTAGTCGGTGTCTTGGGTTTTGTATTTTCGTTTTTTGCCACCGACTTCCGAAATTAAAGTTATTTTTCACTTTGTAGTGTTTTGTTTTGGAAGTCGGTTTTATTTTTTGCTAAAAAGTTTTTATTTTTCACTTTTTAGTTGTGGAACCTACCCCACACTAATTCGAATACATAATTGTAGGTATAGCCATGTAAATAACAGTGATAGGAAGTTATTAAAACACCATCACATCATCCACATAAAATAAGTGGGAAATATACGCATTATTGAAGCTAACTCAAAAACTTCCCAAGCAAAGTTAATAAAATTTATATGGGACCACTTCGGAAGTACACCCTATCAAACAAAAAAAGAATTTTCTAAATCGGTCCATGCGTCTTTGAGTAATCGCGTAACAAACATACAAAAAAAAAAAAAAACATACAGACGAATTGATAACCTCCTCCTTTTGGAAGTCGGTTAAAAATTACAATAATTTTATCGATATAAATACACGACCTTGGTCGCCGTAACATGTATGAGAAATAAATTGCTTTTGCGCAGTGTTTGCGTTAGTGTGACAACCAATAGCAAAATCGTGATCTAAGTGCGTTTGGCTTATTATTGTCTCTTATTGTCTCTTGCTTGTAGTGGAGTTAAAGAGTGGGAGATAACCGGCGACACGCGTTTTAATACAAATCAGGAACTATTTCCTTTCTAACCTTTTATACCTGTTCTGTGGTAATTAATACACGAAAGATTTTGTCTAGAGAGGTTTATTATGCAATCTGAAAGAAATCACCTAGATTTCGCAACCCGATTGGTGTATTGCTTACTGTTACAGCGTAGTTAGTACCTAATTAATGTACTAAAGGACGGTCGTAAATATTGACCGGTCGCGATTCCAGATACTAGGAGTACATAGCTGTTCAGAGGGTCCGGATAGCCACCGGAGTGTTACTATAGAAAACCATTATAGTGGGTATTAAGACTGTTCCAAAAACCAGTCAACTTCCTCACATTATTTGCCAATATGTTTATTAAACTAATAATTCGACTATTCGCCACAACAAACGGGCGCCCTGTTGGCAATAAAGCCTGATTCTCACGTAGCGACCATAGAGAAATGAGTGGATTTATGAAGTAATATCCTGTAAGCGGCGCTCGATATGGTGAGCCGTAACCTTAATTTTTATGGTCTTTAGTTTTTATGGGAAAGTGTTATGTCAAAGATAATGGCTTTTAGATAAATATTAGTGAACATCGATTTTGTTGGGAACGTGTTCTGCAATATTTTGGGGCTCCAGCGTTTGGGGCTAAATAACAGCCATGTAAATCGATCGAGTACATAAGGGCTCCCCGAAACGATCAATCGCAATTGATCAATTGCCATCAATTTCTATTGTAGTAATATTGTCAATCGCTTCAATTGCACTCGGTAGACGATAATTTGCGCATCAATGTGTATCAATCACGTAAAAATTAACAATTCCAATTGATCGTTTCGGGGACTTTTAAGGTGCGTCGCCCACACGAGCTAGAGTGGAGGCCACTCCAGTGTGGGCGACGCGCCTAACACATCGAAATCGAGTGTCTTTCATACCTCTACGTACCTTTCGTACTGTTCGAGTCAGTTCGAATTTTGCAATTAAATATCGCCACAGTATATCGGTTTTACACAGTAATTCATTTGTGCACGCTCACTCTATGACAGTTACTCTATGCCAAAAAGGTACATACATAGATATTAGGTCTTTACCTATGAAATTGCTGATTTACATAGAAAAAAATCAAACAATTTTTTTTAAAGAAATTTTGTCGATACACTTTTACCATTTTAATGAAAATTCGTTGATGCCTCTGCTATAGATATCCTGGGAACGGGAATCGATAACGCCTCGTTGGATTTGAAATTTTTCCCCGGGGCTCATTGTTGAGATCAAAATTTCCAGAACGGAAGCGCTCAAACCAAAAACGCACGGTGCGTTCACCTGCGGTACCTTGTCCATATACGTCGTTAATATTGCGTGCTGTATGTCTTGCCTTGGTGCCACGACGGAACTCGTATTCGAAAATAGCACGCAATTTCGATTTTTCCATGGTTACAGAAACATCGATAGCAAAGAAAAATCGAAGGCGGGAAAACAAATGAACAACAGATTTTTGTTTTAAATGCCATGCTATATTATAAAATTTAATTTGAATTTGGAATTCTAAATAGAATGAAAGATAATCTTCACACTAGCCGATATAAAAAAATCGGCAATTTGATAGGTAAAGTGCGTTTCATCAAATAGTGCCTATGCCGTAATGTTGGCTCCACTGTTGTAGAACGAACACGATAGGCTACCGTTGTTAAAGCATAGGCCTAATAGGTCCATGTGTTAAAGATTAACAGTGGAGCCAACATTATGGCATAGGAACTATTTGATGAAACGCACTCTTACCTAATATTTACTTACCTCTGATTGACAGCCTTGTAACTCTAGTGGTTGGAAATCGGACTGCAGAATGTGAGGCCCCGACGGGTTTGATCCAGGCAAAGTGTTGTTCGGCTTTTTCATGAGGATTTTTTTAGTTGCAGCCGAGTAGGATTCCTGACCGGTTCGTCCTTTAATAGCAGGCCTTAAACTATGTAATGGACGTATTCAATAAATTAATTATTGATTGATTTATTCATACCGATAAGTGTAACATCTTACAGACAATTCCTAGACGATGTTATAAACACATTATTAAACTATACATCTCATACACACATATTAAACTATCTTTATCTCATAAAATATACATAAACATAAAATTCAACAATAAACATGTCAATATCAGTCAAATATATATCCCTCCTTCAATGCACCTTTGCGCTCCTGATACAAATTTCGGCAGGCTATCAAACACATCTTCCGATGGCATATTATTTAAAATGCGTGCGGCCAAACAAAGGAGCAAACTTAAATTCGTTATAGCCCATGGCACGTCTAACAAAGCGAGGCGGCGGCGCGCCCCCACGTACCCATCCGGTACTCGCAGCCGCAGCGCCACCAGCACATCTGTCTGGTGCACCAGCCCGCGCAGCACCCTCACCACGTACTTCACTAGCGCGACCTCCCTTCTAACCGACAACCTAGTCCACCCGACCATACCCAGTACAAACAAACTCGGATACATTAACGGATAGTATGGGTAAACCCCATATTTATTCTTTTAGTTATATCTGATTAGACTGGAAGCCAACCCCAACATAGTAAGGCCTACTAACTACTTAAAATTCAGCTTATCCCATACCAAAAGTGATCGTAAAGATAAACGCAATATGCGTAATCTCCAACTAAAACTTCAACTAATTTCATTAAGTTAGATAACGACTCAAACTTAGTTCCACTTAAACTTAAGATCTGATAAGAAGTTTGTTACTTCGTTCAATGATTAATGGACGATCCGTGTTCCGGGAATTTCAAACTGGATGAGGTTTCATTAAGAGATATTTGATGATAAAAGTAGTTTCTTAGAGTTAGAATTCGACTTGATGAATGCTTCCGACATCGAATAATGTTGCTTCAACATCTTTGACAGTCCTTACGGATCGTCAGAAGCCCGAAAGTCTGACAACCTGTCTTACCAAGGAGTATTGTATTACCCAGTAACTGGGTAGTAAAATACTGGTATTCAGCTGCATCCAGTTAGACTGGAAGCCGACCCCAACATGTTGGGAAAAGGTTAGGCAGATGATGAAATGCTTCCAACATATATCGTTTTGTCTCAACTCTGGTTTCAAGGGTGCTGGTAAGATTATAGACACAACATTTTTATTCGATGTTATATGTTTAAAACATTCAAGGGCATCCCGGCAGACCCAGTCGAAGATGGCGGGACGAACTTGACGCCTATAGGCAGGATGTATGTTGGCGCAGAATCCTGTTGAGTCGAAAAAGGAAAGGGTGCCTCCCATTCCTTTTTCTACTCAACAGGATTCTGCCTGTATTTCTCATGCACTGGGATAACACACTCTCATTTATTTACCTTTATTTTGTTTATTTATATTTGAAAACATAATAGAAAACCCTTGAAGTTGGAGGTTCCTATAGAAAACAGACGTTGCCACTTTCCTTGAGTTGAGGCGCACGGCTTGTTTCTGAACGATGTGGCAAGATTCTGGTCTGCTACTTTACAATTCTGTTCCATCAAAAACTTTAGGCCGTTTGCCCACCGCCACGTCAACGATAACGAGATGATGGCGCCGAAGTAGCGATATATACATTTACTATGGCCGCGTGTCCACCGCACACCACCACCGGATATCACGTTCGGTTCGATAAATCTCGTTTCTCGTTGACGTCCCGTTGACATTGTGCAGTGCGGTGGACATAGGCCCGGTTTCCACCAAAGCAGAGAGGAGAGGAGACGAGAGGAGATGTGTTTGAATAAACCAATCCAATTTCGTTATTTCCACATCTCTTCTCCGCTTAGCTTTGGTGGAAATGGATCAAGCGGAGAGGAGAGGAGATGTCTCATTTTTCGATAGAATTTTGTGCGGCGAGCGAGCAAGCGGCGCGGCAGAGCGAAGAAGTGTCTAGTCGGGCCGAAAGCGTCATTCGATTGACACAGCTCACATCTCCTCTCCGCTACACTTCTCTTCTCCGCTTTGGTGGAAATAACCTGCCAGCTTTGCAGCACATCTCCTCTCGTCTCCTCTCCTCTCTGCTTTGGTGGAAACCGGGCCATACAGTCTCAGACTCTTTGTCCACGGCACCAGGAATGGGACATCAACGAGAACGATTATTCGGCCATAGTTAATGTACTGTCACTACTTCGGCGCCGTCATTCGTTTTCTTGTTGACGTCCCGTTCAAGGTGCGGTGGACAATGAGAAGATCTACTCAAATTGACGTTGATGGTATCCCAATCAGATATGGTTATTCTTTTTAAGATGCACTGCAGAGCATAGTTTTCTTTAGAGATATCCACGCTGCAGTTGAAGTTCTTATAAACAGTAATAATAATAATAGTAACCCCACCGCTGTATCTCTACGTTGACGTCGTGGTGGGGCTTGCGTGCTCCAAACTTTAGGTCTGTGCCGATAGAGTTACTTAGAGTACTTTGCCGGAACGGGTCTAGGATGAGGAGCCAGACCAAGAGAAATACAGAAACCCGCAGGGCAGCATGTGGCGAGCTGTTGGGCAGTAGCGACCCCACGGACCCTAGCTCCCGAGAGAAATCTAGTCCTCATCTCTGGCTTGCCTTTATTGGCCGGCTGGAGTGAACACTGATGAGAAACAGAGCTCCCACCTCTTTCTTGCCTTTATTGGCCAGCTTGAGTGGAGATTCGCAAGAGCAAACGTGCTCGGAGAAAGGAAGTATTCCTTGACCGTACTTCCGGGATTGTCCTGATAGCCGTGGATTACCTCTCCACTCCTCAAGCATCTCAGGAAGTGTTGCCCCCTTGTCGCTACGTCACTATGTGCTAGCGGCCGTTTCCGGGGGCCCATTATTGAGTGTGCAAGTCACCCACTGCCATTTTATCCGTGTATAATATATAACATTGGTCAGGCAGGGGACATAGTTCTTCCATAGTTCAAGTTATCCAATCCACATTAGCCACCCAGACTCATAGCCCAATATGTTTTGTTTCCACGCACAACAATAGTCCTGCACCAACCGGGGGTTGTCCTTGGGTGCACTTGCATAGTACATACAGGGATAATCGTCGGCTGGTGCCTGCTTTTCATTTAAAATTATTTAAGGAGCCTCTGCGACTTGGCTTCGTCTCCTCGTAGGCCTTCCAAAGGTCCGGGACCCCAAAGCCCCGAGAAATGTAAAAAAAATCATAATAAAAATATCCTGGAACATTTCACACACGGTCATCTGATCACAAACTAAGCAGAGCTTGTACTATGGAAACCAGATAACTGATATACTACATACACTACTTTTTTTTGTAAATATACTTATATAGATAATTACACCTAGACTCAGGACAAACAGACATGTTCATGCACACAAATGTTTGTCCTGGATGGGAATCGAACCCACGACGTGCGACATGATAGGCGGTATCTTAACCAACCACGCCAGCTGGCCTGTCAAACAGTCTACGTAAATCAACCTGAAAAAGGTGCAATTTCGTTGTTATACTCCTTTCAGTTTTTTCTGTTATTTCACGCTCAGTTCCGGTTCGCTGATCAGTGAATTCGCGTCGAAATTAACAATTTTAATTAGTATCGCGTAATTGACTTTTCCGTGTATCCAAGCGGTAAATAAATTTACATCAAATTGATGACATACAAACAGAATATGCTGACATTCTTGCTAAAGTAATTTGCGGAATAATTAATTAAATGATTTAATCAAAAAGCGATATGTTTAAATTATAATATATTATCCTTTGTTATTAATAGGTATTACACTAGCAGTGTTGACAAGAATGTTATCGCGCTCTATTTCCTCTTGAGTACTCGCAACCGGCGTGTGTGTACGACGAGATATTATTATATGAACGTAAACGAAGCAAAAAGAGTATGTAAGGATCGCGATCGTAGCAGGTTTTTGTGAGTTTATGTATATGTGTGTAAAACCCAGGCTTCAGACTATACATAACAAATTACATCACACGTGTTTCTTATGAATGTTTGACGGCACTATGCTGCCCTTTCAGCAACAGCGCGTCTGCGAGATTCAGCCGCTTCAAAGGTTTCTGTGGCTCTTAGAGCCGCCGTATAAGTCGCCTGGTGCTGACGTCGAGCTTGTGACTGTTCTGGTGTCTCCGCAGCCCGTTGAGACACCAAGTACTCTGAATACTATTTACGCCAATCTTAGTACTGTTATGGAGTCTCAGCAGCTCGTTGAGATGCTAGATACTCAGCGTGCTGTTAACTTGGGACTCTTCTGGTGTCTCAGAAGCCTGTCTCAACAGGCTCAGCCAGATACTCAGCGTGTTGTTGACCCCAATTTTGGCACTAATCTGGTGTCTCTGAAGACCGTCGAAACGCTAGATACTCAGCATGCTATTGACGCCAATCTTAGTACTGTTTTGGAGTCTCAGCAGCTCATTGAGACGCCAGATACTCAGCATGCCGTCGCCGTCGAGCTTGGGACTGTTCTGGTGTCTCTGCAGACTGTTAAAACGCTAGATACTCAGCGTGCTATTGACGAAAATCTTGATACTGTTCTGCAGTTCAACAGCTCGATGAGAAGCCAGATACTCAGCGTGTTGTTGACGCCGACCTTGGGACTGTTCCGGTGTCTCTGCAGTCCGTTGAGACGCTAGATACTCAGCATGCTCTCGACGCCAATCTTGGTACTGTTGTGGAGTCTCAACAGCTCGTTGAGATGCCAGATACTTAGCGTGTTGTTGACGCCGATCTTGGGTCTGTTCTGGTGTCTCAGTAGCTCTGTGTGCTGCCTCACGCACCGCCGACTCAAACCGTCGCAGCTCGGCTTGTTGAGACGTCTCGTTATTTCAAGCTGTTTGCAGATCTCGAGCTAGGAAAAATCACAAAATCGGCAATCATTTTCAAACTAACAACTAAAACAATTTCAATAGTTAATTAAAAGAAAAATGAATCTATCTTGTTACTACTGACAACACAACCTATACCTGACACTAACCATTATTCTTATACTACCTAACGAAAAAAAAAACAATTGTAATAATCTATGAAAACAAAACGAAACTGTCAACTTTATACTTACAAAAATACAATCTATAAAAAACTTTTTAGCAAAAAATAAAACCGACTTTCAAAACAAAACACCACAAAGTGAAAAATAACTTTATTTTCTGTAGTCGGTGTCTTTAGTTGTGTATTTTTGTGTTATGCCACCGACTTCCGAAATTAAAGTTATTTTTCTCTTTGTAGTGTTTTGTTTTCGAAGTCGGTTTCATATTTTGGTAAAAAGTTTTTATGTTTAACTTTTTAGTTGTGGTACCTACCCCACACAAATTCCAATACCAATACCTGCTATGTAAATAACAGTGATAGGAAGTTATTAAAATATCATCGAGATAAACTAAGTGAGAAAAATACGCATTATTGAAGATAACTCAAAAACTATCCAAGCAAAGTTAATAAAATTTATATGGGACCACCTTGGAAGTATACCCTTTCAAACAATTTTTTGAGTAATCGCGTAACAAACATACAAAAAAAAAAACATACAGACGAATTGAGAATCTCCTCCTTTTTGAAGTCGGTTAAAAACAAAACAAATCACACAAGAAAAAACAGTTTTTCTGCTTCTACCCACGACTTCATCCGCGTGAGATTACTTGCTCCCCCGAGCCCAACCCACCCCGTCGCATCGCATCACCCGCCCACGCTGTTAGTTAGTTTCCGCTTAGCGTTCTTTCTGATTTTTTTTTTCTTTTTGCTCGAGCCCAAAGCGTCGTAGCGTGATGTTAAACAGCCGATAACCTTCCTCAAGAATTAGGCTATCAAATGTTAAAATAATTTTTCAAATCCGACTGGCAGTTTGCAGATGGTGCAAATACGTAGAGATGAATCCTCCCGGAAAATTAAATACCTCACACACGAGTGGATCCGTAAGCCACATGTACCTAAATCATCCCAAACCAACCTTACAAAATCTTTCACCCAACCTTAGCAATACACAAAAAATAAAACATACTTTCAAACGTTAATATTTATTACAAGTTCCCTCAAAATCCCTTTGAAGGTAGAAACACCGGAACACAATTTCAAGCCACTCAGCATAGTCCCTTGAGAACTAACAAAGGTATTCATGGAATAAGAGGCCCAGCACGAACGCGCGAAGAATGCATAGCGTAACTTCGAACGCAACTATGCTGCTGTATAGAACTTTGGTTTTTGCAAGCACAATTGTCACAAAAAGTGGGTGGTAGCAGCTAGATGGGAGTTGCCGAGAATCGAGTAGAATGGCGTGCAATTGGAGAGGCCTATACCCTTTGTAGACTGATGTAGGCTCATGCTAATGATTAATAAATTCTTCAAACTAAATAAATATTATTTGCGAAACGAGTATTTCCAATTAGACAATCGTTAGAATTTAGTTTATTACGCGCGTTCGTACTAGGCCCACACTCCCACAGTCCCTGACTAAGTTTAGACTTGGTACCAACATAACTTTGGCCTTATGGGACGAAAATGATGAAAGTGTGTAATCCTGAATTATGAGATGCAAGCCTTGGTAATCTACGCTTAGGAAGCTGGGTATGTATGACTTTGGGTGAAGAATGATGTTTTCTTTTGTATACTTATTATAATAATTATTAATTTGTATTTTGTTGGGTGATCCCGGGATACTGGCCTCCAACAAATCATGACCGAAAAAAGTGTCCGGAGAGTTTATTGCTCGTCCTTCTCCATAGGTACTTACACTTTGGAATGGGCAACTAGCTTCATCTTTTTGACAGATTGACTCCTTGACAATTCAAAAGTGCCTGTAGTTACCTATAATTGGTTAAATTGAAATAAATTAATTTAATTTTTTTCGTTTTGTCGTATTTATATATGGACCCAATCACGCCTGCGGAGTTTCGCTAGCTAATTTAATTTGACCTTGTATAGGAATAGGTAGATAGTAATAGCCTTCTCTTAGAGGACCACAATACCTACAGGCCAAACCTGGACGTAATCTACACTTGTACACTTATAATATTATAACGCTGAAAAGTTTGTTTGTTTGTTTGGTTGAACGCACTAATCCCAAGAACTTCTGGTTCGAATTAAAAAAATATTTTAGTGTTGGACAGCCCATTTATCGAGAAATGCTATAGGCTATATAACATCACGCTACGACTAATAGGAGCAGAGCATCAATGAAACATGTTGCAAAAACGGGGAACATTTATTCCATTTGAGAGCTTTCGTTGCGTGCGCTGTGTAAACGATTCAAGTAACGCAACAATCATGTATGACGGAATTGTTCCTCTTAAAAAGTTCTAAAAAAATCGGCGATAGCTTATGTCTATTTTTTAAGGTTGGCTCACTATAACTTTTTTAATGGTAATCAAATTATACATACTAATAATAAAGCTGAAGAGTTTGTTTTTTGTTTGTTTGAGCGCGCTAAGCTCTGGAAATACCAGTCGGATTTAAAAAAATATTTTGCTTTTGATAGCCACATTCATATTAGTCATAATAGTCTTCTAATTCTCTTTTGTATTAATTTAATTTACTTTACTTTCCCAAACTTATATAATAGTAAACACTGGCATAATTTTTGTGAATGTGAATGTAAGTACTTACCTAAAAGTAAGTAAGTATTACGTAAATCTAAGTTGCGAGGATGGTTATTTAATATCACGATAGGACCCTTAGGAGCCGAGCAAAAAGAAAAAAAGTCAGAAAGAACGCTAAGCGAAAATGAAGTAATCGCGCGGGCGGGCGATGCGATGCGATGTGACGGGGTGAGTCGGGTGAACATGAAAATTAACGCAGACGAAGACGCGGGCTGAATCTAGTTTTACTAGATACCTAAATGTTATTTAAATTAATTACTTTAACTACAAAGCCCTTTAGATCTACGGAGTAAGATCCCAAAGTTAGTTTAATCTCATTATTCAGACATTTTGGTACATCTATGACCCTGGTCGCGATATCTCGCAGTAATAAAGGGACGTAGATAAGGGCTGGAAACTCTATTGTTTTAGAAAGGGTAGGAACATTGTACGTGGCCTATATAGCATAAAGTTAATTTTAGTGGTAGGTAAAGCCAAGTTGCTACATTAAGAACCGAGTCATCGGGCCTTAATTAAATCATTGTTATTAGTCTGTCTCGCTTACACTTATGGAGCTTATGGATTGCCACAATGATATGCGTAATAGTAGGGAGCGTTGCACATTCTTATTGCTACGAGTACTGACATTTATGGCCCGACGACAAAGCTCATAACGCGAGCAATATTATACCAACTACATTGTCCGTATATTATATTAAATGTATAATCTGTAAGGGAAGAGCGCTGCTGTCTGTAATACAGGTATTAAGTTATCTAGCTCACTGAATTGTATTTATTCTTAAGCTGTATCTAAAAGTGTTTGTAACCTAGAAATTAAGATATTCGTTGCTTGCTTAAAAATAAATTATTATTATTTACATTTCTCGGGATCCTGGTGTCCCGGATATTTGGAAGGCGTACGAGGAGCCGAAGCCAACTCGCAGAGGCCTCTTAAATAATTTTAAATGATAAGGAGGCACACCACGACGATTATCCCTGTATGCACTATGCAAGTGCACCAAAGGACAACCCTCGGTTGGTGCAGGACTATTGTTGTACGTGGAAACAAAACATATTTGGCTATGTGTCTGGGTGGCTAAAGTGGATTGGGTAACTTGAAGTATGGAAGAACTGTGTCCCCTGCCTGACCAATGTTATATATTATACACGGATAAAATGGCAGGGGGTGACTTGCACACTCCCCGGAAACGGCCGCTAGCACATTATTATTATTATTATTATTCAAATCACAATTGCCACTATTTGACAGAAGTATGGAATGACTATAACACGGTAAATTGACGTAGGCTGCCAATTTATTTAACAATTAATTTTCTTCGCTGTACAATGCCTGGTTAAAACTAAAGAATGGTTGTTATTTTCTCAACTTGTTATTAAAGTAGTTATTTTCTCGATTCTGCTTATTCGGCTTTTTGTTTTGTTGTTGTTTGTGTTGTTGATTGTTTGTCGTCATTGACCAGTGATGCGACACCATAGACATATATATCAATCTCAATGCGTAACACAGAGGCAATGTAAATATTGTCTTTGGCCCTGACATCAAGTAATAGACAAAAATTGTCAACTTATAGGCTAGTTGAATACGTGGCTTTTGCCTGCTTTGCATGGGTAGTATTTCATGTCTTGTTTTTTTATGTGCGTTTTGTTTGTGCTGAATAAACATTTTTTCTATCTTTCTTTCTTCTTTCTTTATAATTTACTATTTTTTATGACTATTTTTTTTTCTAAAGGTTTCAATTTACTTTTTGTTCAAGTCACCACTGTTTTGCACTCATTTATTTTTTCACTTGTCCCAGCGACTAGACAGAATAAAGTAAAGAATATTCTGACCTACAGGGTCAGAAAATATAATAATTAATGGTTGAATTTTGGCTAAATGTGAAAGGCTAAACATGAATGAGTTATGCCATTAGTTACTATTTTTTAGTATCAATGAGCTAACCATTCATGTTTAGCCTTTCACATTTAGCCAAAATTCAACCTAATGGTTGTTACTGTAAGTACACTGTTATTGTGTTTAACCATTGGTTGAGTTGCCTCCAAAACCAAAATACCTGGCCTAATTTATGCACACCACACTTGGCAGAATGTGATGATACCATTGACTAATTATAAGATTGTTATAAAGTACCATAATCTGACCAATAAATGATTAAGATTATGGTAACAGGCTGGTGTCCGCAACTCCATGTTCAAGCCCGAATTTATCATGTTAAGAGAATAACTTTAATATGAATCTTATCTTTATCTAAAAGATTTCTAAGGGCCAGTTTTTTGATCCGTAGTTAACTCAATCAATGGTTAAACACAGTAACTAATAGTTTAATTTCGGCTAAATGTAAAGCTAAATATGAATGTATTCGTGTTAGCGCATTCATACTAAAAAATGGTAACTAATGGCATAACTCATTCATGTTTAGCCTTTCACATTTAGCCAAAATTCAATTCAAATTCATTAGTTTCTATTTTTAACCATTGCTTGAGTTAACTACGGATCAAAAAACCCGCACTAACAGAACCATATAGAGTACGGGTACTCAGCTTTATTAATTAAACAAAGGGTACACACATCTTTCTTTTCTTAAAAAAAACGAGTTCTAGTCCCTTTTGTGGTTTACTGAAAGATAAGTCAAGAAGTCAGTATTTATATAACGGAAGCGCCCTCTTAAGTTGAAGTTAAAAACATTCCATTTAAAAGGATAAAAAAACTACGAAGGAAAACCCTACTTACAATAAAGTAACCAGGCTAACACGAATTATCTGAAGTGCCTCGACCTCTTCAGGGCCTAATCTCGACCTTAGAGTGACTGCTTTGAAAAATAAAACTTCAAAATTACTACATCTAGTTTCTGGGGCCCTGGTGACGTAATGATTAACGAGGTTCACAGTTCAATCTTGTTTGAAAGAGAAGTAGGTACTTATAAGGATTTATAGTTTGAGGGGTTTAAAATGGGCTGGATTTTTTGTGATTTTAATTTCAGGAATATAAATATAATTAACCCTAGGATTCTACATGGGATACTGGGGCACCCCAAAGCTGTTTGTTTTCTAATTATTTCTGTTTGTGTAATATCATCAATTTTGAGCGTCTGTGTATTTGAGTTTAGTGTTGACCCTATTGGTTGTTAAGTGCAGCGGCGACAAACCAAGTGGACGAGTCTATGAGTGACGTGGGGTTCCGCAGTACCCCAAGGTACTGAGGCACTCCACGTCACTCGTAGACTAGGAATACCGTAAGTATTTTCAATTTGTTTGTATTTTAGTGTTATCAATGTAATAGTTTGTTTGGGTGGAATATTTTAAATAATTTTATTATTTATTAATGACATCATAAAATTATGTAAATAGGTAGTGTAGGAATAACTAGTACGCTGGATAGTGTAGGGCTCTAGAGGATTCACGATTATATTATTATGTAGGCCAGCCATTTCAAAACATCGCAAAAAATTGCACTTTATTGATTTTTGTGATGTTGTTAGGATAGATACCTATTGTGTAAAACTAAGTTTGCAGCTTCGAAAGACATGTGCTAACTGCGTGGTGCTCAAAAAAAAATCGAAATTTTCGATCTTCTTTCAGTTTTTGACTTATAACATCTAAAAGGTCAATTTCAGACTAATTTTTGACTAGTCACGTCTAGTGTCGAACTAGCTTTTGACTAGACGATTTTAAAAATCATACACATTCAAACCAGATTTATTACCATTTTTCAAACGACTTCAAAACAGACCATTTTAGGTCACCGATCTGAGCTAAGTTTTGTGCCTGGGGACATCATGAATCGAACATTAAATATGAGAGATTCCTTTTATATTACAAAGTGTTAGAATTCAAAGCTGCTCTAGTTTTTCGAAAAACGAATTTCGTTTGTACTTCTTTTTTGTCCCACTTTTTAAAATTAAATTGGCAACCTAAATTATATGTGTATGATTTTGTTCTTAGCGTCAACTGAGCCTCTGAGGGTACAGAGGTCAGTCTTGGCGCAATGGGTTAATCCTATATCACAGAATGGCACGAAGTCAAACAAAAAAAAGACAAACAAATTCACAGCCGTACCATTCTTTCCTCGAAGCCATTCAGGACATTTTCTACCCCCCTGTAACTTTGTTGTGGATAAAACGAGAAGCCTGAATTGAATCAGTGACCAAGAGGGCATAATATAACTACGTATAATCCCAAATTACATTCATTTTGTACTATAGCAAGTCTAAGCTCCTTAATTTTGTCAAAAAAATCCTGAAAAAGATAGTAGCGAGACCTCAGATGAAGACTTTGGAAATAGCAACACAGCATAACAGAACTTGCACCGCGTCTGAGCTGGACATAAACAAAGAGGAGTGGGCTGACCGCACCCTGGACATTCTGCTGCTGACAACTAATGGGAACGAAGAAGAAATGAGCTTCAGAAAAATGACGAGATTAAACTTTCGGCGGTTTTTTTTCCTTATCTACTTAAATATAAGAAAAAAAAGTGTTGCGCTGACCCCAAGTAACATGGGATAAGAGCAGGAAGATGATGATGATAAATAATTATACAATATGTAACAGAAACCGTAATGTTCCTTTTAGGGACGTATACATTTACCTAAAAGCACAAAATTATTGAAATAATAATTTTGAAAAATTAAGCATTGGCTAGTCGAGAGGTCAAAATCAAAGTACCAATTGTGCATAAAAATACCATGTAAACCAACATTTTCAAAGATTTATTCGTTAAAGCGATAAACAACACCTGACAAGGTCACGAACTTGTGTAGAAAAATACACACCGGCGCAGCGGCACCGATCAAAGGGAGTGGTGGAACGTTCTATCTCTTTCTGGTTTCGCGTCATCGCTTCATGCAGAATTGGAGAGGTAAGAAATCAGTTAAATATTACAAGTGTTATAATTAATTTTATTTTATTTTTAACCGACTTCCAAAAGGAGGAGGTTCTCAATTCGTCTGATGTTTTTTTTTTTTTTTTTTTGTTACGCGATTACTCAAAGACGGATGGACCGATTTGGAAAATTCTTTTTTGTTTGAAAGGGTATACTTCCGTTCCGAGGTGGTCCCGTATAAATTTTATTAACTTTGCTCGAGGAGTTTTTGAGTTAGCTTCAATAATGCGTATATTTCCCACTTATATTATATGGATGTTGTGATGGTGTTTTAATAACTTCCTATCACTGTTATTTACATGACTACAATTATTGTGCTCAATTATGTATTCGAATTTGTGTGGGGTAGGTTCCACAACTAAAAAGTGAAAAATAAAAACTTTTTAGCAAAAAATAAAACCGACTTCTAAAACAAAACACTACAAAGTGAAAAATAACTTTAATTTCGGAAGTCGGTGGCAAAAAACGAAAATACAAAACCAAAGACACCGACTTCCGAAATTAAAGTTATTTTTCACTTTGTAGTGTTTTGTTTTAGAAGTCGGTTTTATTTTTTGCTAAAAAGTTTTTCTTTAAACAATACCTATAAAACTCATAGAATAAATTATATAAAAATTGATCAAATAATAGACTGGCTAAAAAGCAAAGGGACACTCATGGACATGAGTTATTTAAAAAAAGAATTGTTAAAAAAAGCCGCTGAAATCGCCCCACAATATGATAAATATTCAATTGATGAAATGGCTAGAAGTAACGACATTGAAATTCTCCGTTTACCTCCGAACCACTGCAAACTGAACCCCATTGAGTTGGTTAGTGGCCCCAAATAAAAAATTATATTGCTGCCAACAATACTTATACAACTTTTAGATGTCTGACGTGAAAAAAATAGTGGACTTTGATCGATGGAAGAAATGCTGCGACCACGTCTTACTAGAAGAAAATACCATGTGGAATTTAGATGACGTCATGGAACTCGCTGCAGAAAATACTTTTGTTATAAATACTAACGAGGATACTAGTGATAGTGATTAAAATATGATATTAATGATTTAATTTTGAATTTAAATTTTTAAGTGTATATTTATAAATTCATTAAACTTAATCTTTTAAAATATAATTTGTTTGAATTTAACACCACTGTGAATACACCTTTATCTTGCAGTTGCACTGATGATTCACTGCATTCTTAACGCGAGTGTACTATACTTTAAGATAATACTTAAATATATAAAAAACTTTAAAATAATACTTTAAGATATGAAACGGAATGGTTCATTAAGATTATCATAACGTTATCCTAGCGAGGGTAGCTTAATCAAAACTTGGGGAGTCGTGAAACTTTTCATTAGCGCTTGAAATTAACCGTGATAACGCGGGTTATAGTACCACTCCTGGTTTAATGGAGATATTCTTAGTTCGCTGGTGCAAGGGTTAAGACGGGAGCTATACTGGCAGAATTCTTTAAAAATATTCCACCGGCCTCAATCCTCTGACAGAAGCAGCTACATAATGTTGGTCCTTCGAGCCGGATGTTGAGCCATTGTTTGACCACAATTACGCAGCTGCTACTGTTAGAGAATTGAGGCTGGTTTACTAGTTGATTGGTCACACCATACTATAAATATTAGATAGGCGTCCGGTTCGAAGATGTCAAAAACTTGCCGAATGCAAAACCTCTTCCTTTTTTTGAAGTCGGTTAAAAATAGGTATATAATTGGAGATCCCCCAGTTAGTAACTGGTTAGAGATATCGGTTATTTAGCCGCTTCTTTACTTACTTTCTCCTGTTAATCTTGATAAATGCGCAGAACCGTTGGATTTAAGATTTCTTGAATTCATTTCTTGGTCTTGGGTTTTGCATTGTGTGGGAAGCAGGGTCTATCTGTCAGCTAAAAACAACAGATCTTGATTACCAATTCTATGCCAAGTATGGGCTATCATCCCAGGATTGTCTGGGGTCAGCTATCAGTCAAAACGGATCTTCTTTCAACACTGAAAAAAATAGGGTAAATTCAAAACTATTTTTCGACTTTAGTCACTTCTTCTATAACTTAGACCATTCGTTTATTAACTCCGTATACCCTTGTACCTCAGAATCCTTCAGCTATCTAGCAGCATCTTACTTCGATAGTACATAATTATACGTAAAACATATAGCACCAGTATTTCTTGAGCCCTCACGAGTTAGTGTCAGCACAGATTAGTACAGATGGGACACTCCGCAGTTTAGGTATGAAGCTATAAGTACGCGGCGGGCTCGAGTTGTCCGGCCACGCACCGGCCGGCTTGCACAGTCATTTCGATACTCACTCATACGCCGCGTCGTAAAAGAAGACAACCCTAATGAGTCAGAAGGTATAAGAGTTACGCGATAGAAAGAGAGGCAACTTGTAGGCGAATATAACTGTAGGTAGTAAGCGTTGTGCGACCTGAATTGCACTTTTTTGTGGAGTATCCCATCTGTATTAATCTGTGGTGTCAGTGTAAATTTACCTTTTGACGGCGGAAATAAAGAGGTCTTCTTATACTGGTTCTTATACTGGTTAGACGAGCTTTATTGTTATTGAGAAGGTATGAATAAAATTTACTGTTTTTGCTTAATAACAGATTGTGGAGATGGGGAAAGGGTAAATAGAAGTGGGGCTTTGTAATTAAATTTATTGTAATTTGTAATTCAATTTGTTGACATTTGTAATTGAATTGAATGACATTTGTAATTAAATTTATTGTAATTTGTAATTCAATTTGTTGACATTTGTAATTGAATTGAATGACATTTGTAATTAAATTTATTGTAATTTGAAATTTAATTTGTTGACATTTGTAATTTAGTTTATGACAATCTAATTGAATTTGTTAGCATTTCTAGTTTAACTTATTGACATTGGGCCCAAGTCCGAATGACTAGATAGATCATCGCGTAAAATACAGACAGACAGACGGACGCGGCGGGGGACTTTGTTGTATAATATTTATGTATTTTTTTTGTCATGCTTCGCCATCTGCTTGTCCAAGGAGATGGCGAAGTAGACCGAGACGTAACGCACCGGATCAACTCAGGATGGATGAAATAGCGACAGGTCACAGGAACAACTTGCGACCCACGGATGCCCCTCAAGTTAAAGGGGAAAACTTATAAGTCCGTGATAAGGCCTGTCGTACTTTATGGGTCTGAATGCTGGGCCGTGAAGAAGACGGATGAAAAAAGATTGCATGCAGCGGAGATGAGAATGTTGAGATGGATGTGTGGAGTATGAAGAAATGAGTATATAAGAGGAAGTTTGAAAGTGGCGCCAGTAACAGAAAAGTTGAAAGGAAATCGATTGGGCATGTGATGAGAAGGGACGAAACGCATGGGACTCAAAGAGTGATGAATATACATGTTGATACATGGAGAAGGAGAGGAAGGCCGAAGAAAAGATGGATGGATTGTTTGAAGAATGATATGAAAGAGAAGGGAGTGAATGATAGTGTGACGGTCGACAGGGGAGAATGGAAGAAGAAAACGTGTTGCGCCGACCCCAAGTAACATAAGGGCTGGAAGATGATGATTTTTTTATCGTGCTCGTTATATTTTAGCGAGACTTTACGACGTACCTACCATACGTACTTAGGCGATATATCAACTTGATATACTCAATGCTTCTTCTTCACATTTATTATGCGCACGGCAAAAGTGTGGAACTTTTTGTCAGCGTCTGTGTTTCCACATATAACTCCGTATATCCGTCAACCTTCAAATTAAGAGTGAACAGGCATCTTCTGAGCTTACTCATTCCATCGTAGACTTCATCCATCGCTTTCCACCAGGCGAGATCGAGGTCAGGAGCAGCAGTGCTATTCTGAACAAATCTCACGGTGAAAACTTAGATGAGGTGAGCGTGGAGTGAGCGGTCAATAGTGTCAATCCGGGGGAGTGACAGCTCACTTCAAGCTCACTTCACCTCAGTTTTTACGGTGAGATTTTTACAGAATAGACCGGCTGCTCCATTTCGCAATAATAATAAAAAAAAAACAAGATGTGGATAGCAGTTTTCTGGAAGAAACTTGGGCTTATATTAAATCCCTTAGCCAAATAACGAGCCAAATCTTTATTTTATACAAAAACAACATAATCATAATATCACTGTACCTACATCAGCTACGTAAATAAAAAAACAACAACAAAGAAACATACACAGCTATTTCTAACAATTCATATATTATCTTCTAAGCTATGCACATTTACCCCCATATAACATGAAATATGAACTAATAATACTCCTCCTTCCAAGTTCCAACGCAGACAATCCACAAGCTTTTTTAATAAAATCCTCGCTTCTATACATATTATAAATGCTAGCTTTTACCCCCGGCTTCGTCCGCGTGGAGATCGGAAATTATCTCACAGGAACGTACTGCCGGCATAAAGAAGAATTGTATGTGTTATTCCAAGTTATAACTATATGTATGCCAAATTTCATCCAAATCCGTTTTGTCATTTTTGCATAATTGAGTAACAAACATCCAAACTTTCGCATTTATATAGGTAATATTAAATTATTATAAGTTGGATTAAAGCCATTTTTCGTGTGTGTCTGTATGACCGCGTTGTTCTTCTAAACTACGCAACGGATTTTGATGCAGTTTTCACCATGATTTAGAGAATTTATATGGAAAGGTTTGTATATAAAACATTTCTATAGTCTTTTGTTTTAACATGATAAGTCCAAAATTGGTTATTTTCTGTTTATACATCAGTCCTCTGTTTTCTTTTTACTATATTTTGGTATATTCATTGTATATAGGGTGACTGGTAATTAGTGACCGATGCTTAAACATATGATTGTACTCATGATAACAAACAACTTTTACTATGGGACCAAACCTGAAATCGCAAAAAAAAATCAGCTGATCCTTACATTTTGACGAGTTATGTGGACATGACCTAGCATCTTGCAGATCAACCTAGAAGGTTGTCGCCTGCTCAACCGGACTTTTCTGTGGGTGTCTTAATAAATTAAGGCCTCCAGCAAGGGCATATAACTTACACACACACGGCACCCCCTGTGGGGTACAGATAGGCGTCGCTGGGGGAGGACAGCAAGGGACAGGCTGGATCAATTTAATATTATTTTGGAACGAATATAAAGCTACTGCTGCGGGCTGGCTCTAGCAAAGGTCGGGGAGCGGATGGACGGGACGTCGCGGTGGGTCTAAGCGGCTAGGACGGAAGGACGGCAGTCTGATTTTTCGAACTGTGCTAGTGGGAGTACTCTCCTGGAGGAGGGTAATAGCGTCATCCGGGACGGTAGGTAACTTTTTTTGTAGATTTCCTGCTTCTATAAGGACGTCTAACAGTTTGATCAACAACTGATATGTTATAAAAAAAATAATTCTCGTATAGTATTAAAATAACTTAATATGACTTTGCAATACCTAATATATACCAAGTAGGTACACTACTACAAGTATACTACTTATCACTTTTGCCCAAACATTTAACATTAGATTTTTTACATGATAAGTGTCCAATATCATATTTGTATCAAAGACATTTTTCTATAAACGAGATTCATTAGGATTGTATACAGTATGTTAACCAACAGAGGGCGTTCCCGTTAACCCGCAATAGTATAGCATCCATACATGCCAAAAAAAATATTACCATTCGAAAACAAAATGGTTTTTATTTTTTTTTTAATATTAAAATATTCACTAAAATATTCAAAAAAATATAAAAATATTCACTAAAAATAAAAACTAAATTGCGATGTTTCCGTCCTTCAAGTACGCGTGTACAGAGTGTTTCTTTTACGTATCAATTTAACATTTTTAGTGAATATTTTAATATTAAAAAAAATAAAAACCATTTTGTTTTCGAATGGTAATTTTTTTTTTAGCATGTATGGATGCTATACTATTGCGGGTTAACGGGAACGCCCTCTGTTGGTTAACATACAGTATATCCGTGTTTATCCAGTTAGTATAAACCTTCAGCGAAGAAGCACTGTATGTAGGTCGAGAAGTTCGTCTGTGTCACTGCTAGGTTCTTGATTGGTTGAAACATTTAGATGTGATTTGGAAGCCGGTTGCAACTTGTATTGTGTAATTACAATAAAAAATCTAAATAGCGTGCATCATTTTGTTTAAGTTGAAACAAAATGATGCACGCTATTTAGATTTTTTCCTGTCCGGTACATAAACACTCATAAACATTTTTTTTTTTTTTTAGTTTAGCACCATAAATATATAAATATCATACATTCGTTTTATTATACAACGTGCTGCCACAATAGTGACATTAATTCAACAAATAATTCGATAAAATTTCGTATTTCGTATATTGAAAAAAAAAAAAAAATAAAATAAAATTATAACCAAAATTAGGATCGCTCTATGCAAAAGACCCGTTGATGAAGCTACAGTTCTATGCCAGCTGGTAAAAAGCCGTTCCCCAACAGCTTTTTTTTTGTTCATCGTTTGTCTATTGTTCTGACCCAGCTAGTAAGTAGCTTCATGAATTAATTTTTTGCACAATGTGATATCAATTTTAATAAGCCCCCAGAAAAAAAACTTGCGCGGCCTTTTATTCTCGTTTCAATTTAATCTCTGCGCAACAGGTTGCTCAAAGATGCAATTTTATAAAATTGTAAATAAATCAACAAATATTAACGTTTGATGAAATTAAAATATCTTTATATGACGAAAACTCGGAACCGTATACGTGTGTCAAATTAATGTCGCCATTACAGCGGCACGTTGTGTACTTATTCCGATTCGCGGCAGCGGCCGGTGAGCACTACTTCCTAAGGCTAGCTACCTAGGTAAGCTACCTAGGGCTGGGCGGCTAATTAAACCAGTTGGCTGCGACGCATATACCGATGACCACTGATATACAGGGTTATTGGTAAAACACCAACAACCTCTTAAGGAGTCATTGTACTCATCATTATGAACAATTTTTACTATAGGGCCAAACCTGAAATGGCGAAAAAAAAATCAGCTGTTCAGTACATTTATGTTAGCATAATTCGTCAAAATGTACTGAACAGCTGATTTTTTTTTGCTGAGGTTTGGTCTCATAGTAAAAGTTGTTCATAATGATGAGTACAATGACCCCTTAAGAGGTTGTTGGTGTTTTACCAATAACCCTTAATAACTTAACAATAATTATCATGATGTTTTGGCAAGTTAAAGATCGTGCAAAGCAGGGGCGCGTCGCTAGTGTTTAATAAATATAAGAAAATCTTTTGTTATTTGTATAACAAAAACAAGATTCGCTGAGACGTAAGTGTCGAACCCATGTCACGAATATTTTAAGCCTGTATGCTCGTACATACCAGATATGTGCGTGTTTTATATGTGCCGACGTTTATTAAATGTAAGGTAAGTTGAATAATAAGTTGAGATTTTTGTGTGAGAAATTGTGAGGTAAATGATAAAACCTTTTTTTCTAAGCTATGTTTTTCTAGAACTAGGAAAAGAATTGTTGCATTTTCTTCCACACTTTACCGTCGATGTTATTCTCCGGCCAATTTATCTCATTCGTGATAATATTACAAGGATTTTGTTGATATTATTTACTGTATGTATGTGCGTCTGTCTGCTTGTGTACACTTATATCAGATACAGAAAGTTGTAGATATTCTAGTGAATGAAAGTGTAAACAAACCCTCATCAGTTTAAATTCTTACGAAATCACTCATTATAGGATTAAAATTTATATCTTCTTATTACTATTTCCAACAATTATAGTTTGAATAACATTAATTGTATACAGGGTTATTTATAAAACACCAACAACCTCTTAAGGGGTCATTGTACTCATCATTATGAACAACTTTTACTATGGGACCAAACCAGAAATCGCGAAAAAAAATCAGCCGTTCAGTACATTTATGTTTGCATAATTCGTCAAAATGTACTGAACAGCTGATTTTTGACCCCTTAAGAGGTTGCTGGTGTTTTACAAATAACCCTGTATAGTAGAGCAGAGGTGCCCAGTGGTAACGGCCGTGTCTTACGAGCTGTAGGTCGTAGGTTCGAACTCAGGCAGGCGCTTTACTTTGAGTAAATTATTTCATCACCATTGCTCTCAAAACGGTGAAGGAGAACATCGCGAGGAAACCGACATGTCCTAGAACCAAAAATTCGAAGACATGTGACATCTACCAACCCGCACTGGGCCCGCGTGGTGGAGTACGGCGCAGTCCCTCTCAGCGAGAGGAGGCTTCTGTCTCAGATTAATGAGAACATTATAAACTGATTATGATAGTATAAATAACATTGGAACTGAAAAAGCAAACAGGAGTCTGTAAGGATCGTAGCAGGAGGTGTTCTGTAGTTTCTACCTACCCCCACGGGAAGAAGGCGTGAGTAAGTGGTATGTAGCTGAAAAAAAAATCGATGAAAATTGAGATTATAAAACCTCAATTGGGAAATGAAAAATATGTTTAACCTGATTTAAAAATTCGAATTTCAGGTTTGAGTATTCGAATATCAAATCAAAGCACTCAATATACAAGTTTGACTACAAACTGGCATTCACAGCTACATTTTCTAATCCATTTGTTTACATTTTAATGAGATATATTTGAGACAGACTATTATGTCTTCCTAGGGCGTCGTCCCGGCGTTTCCACTCACATCTGCTTTGTAAATACCTTTTGTTAGTCACCTTTCATTCATCCTCTCAACATGACCAAACCGTCTAAGCATCATTTTTAGGGTTCCGTACCTCAAAAGGAAAAACAGAACCCTTATAGGATCACTCGTGTGTCTGTGTGTCTGTCCGTCTGTCACAGTCCATTTGCTCCGAATGTAATGGACCGATTAAGTTGAAATTTGGTACACATAATGTATTTCTGTGACCCAAACACGGACGTGTTACGTAAATAAATAAATTTTGAATATGGGGGTCAACTTTAAGAGACAAATAAGAAATTTAAAAAAAAAAGTTTTGCAAACTGTACCGTGTGACATATCAAATGAAAGGGTTTACTGTGAGGGTCACAAATGTATTTTTTTTTATAATTTTAAAATAAACCATTTTAAAGTTATTTAAGAAAATAGACGAAAATTGACCATCCCTCCCCCCCCCCCCCTATACCCGAAAGCACTGAGCCTAAAATTTTGAAAATTATATTTTTGATTACAGGAAAACCTATAAGAAGTCGGTGGTCTTAAAACAACATGGTAAATCTCTCAATATTGTGCGTACAAACTTACATTTGTCCATAGTTAAACAAAAAGGATCTAACCTACGTTAGGTGTAATGTGGTTAAGTATAGTTTTCAATGAAGGACGGGCGTTTTGGGGGACTGTCTTATGTAATTTTGACGTTCAAAAAGTGCTGATTCTCAGCCTAGTTTGAATAAATGACTTTTGATTTTGATTTTGAATCCTTTTCGTTTAACTATGGACAATTTGTAGTTGGAATGTATGGGAGAACATGTTTTTCAACTACAATGTTAAGTTTGTTCTTGGGATAAATTCATCCCAACTACGGAACCCTTCATTGGTGGACCGACACGCCCTTGACCGGTTTTTTTCAATTATTGTCACTAAAATCTAATGTCGAAACGTTTCGAGCATCTGCTACCAATTTCGAAGCTAAATCATCATGGCGTAGCAGTCAGCGTAGCGTGGCGTAGGCATCGTAGCATGAAAGCGTAGCGTATCGTAGCATACTCCTACATACAATAGTCAAAACATAAACAGTTAGACTATATATATATATATATAAAGTGTGCTATTTAGAGTTTTTCCTGTAATCTTTACATAAATTTCTGTCACACAGAATAATTTCAGATTTTTCTCTATGCAAACTTCGAAGATAAGGGGAACGGTATTTTTTTTTTACATTTTTCGTCAAAAGTCAAAACCTGTGCGGCCTAAAAATAAAATAAAAAATGTTTGAGAATGTGCAAACCGTGTTCTTTCATATGATATCCCACATGCCTTAGTAGCCTCACATACATGGTCCCGACATCAACCATCGGGCAGTTGCCTACCAAACAACACCCGTTTGGTCGGAGGATCCTCACTTTTCTATGGGGGTTATGTAAACACCCTGTACCTCATACATCTATAAGTCCACCCACATTTCGGGCGAGCCTATCGCCATCCGGGCACGAAGCCAAACTCCGGGCCGCTACTGAGAAATTCCAGATGGAAGAACCCAATAACACTTTGCCCAACCCGGGAATCGAACCCAGTACCTCATGTTCAGCCGTAGCGCTTGCGATTACTAGACGACGAGGCAGTCAAGTAGTTCAAGTATTTTTCTTTAAAAAGCCCGATATATTGAACAAATTGGTTCAGACCAATATATGTCACGTAGGTAAGTCGAGAAGAACGTGGAATTTTTAATACCTGTCTCTTGAATGATATGAGCCTTTTAATATTTCTTAAGCGTTTGTGGTGTTACGCTAGAGGTAAGGGGGACTTGATGCTAGATGCTTTGGTATGAAACGGGGCATAAATAACGACATAAAAGGCGCGTATGAAAATTATAGGATACTAGCACTTTCCCGCGATTTCATCCGCGAGAATTTATATACTTTCCCCTATTTTTTAAAATCCTATACGGTGCACATTCTGCAATTCAGCAGCTCACGCCACACATTCATTTCAACTCATAATAATTAGTTCAGTTCGCATTGGGCTATCAAGTCGGCCAGGCGTTCTCGTTACAGCCGACAAGAGCCGCGTCACTCACTTCATTGCCACACCATCAGTCCATTAAGCTGTAAAATAAGCTTTAAGTACCTTTGGGACAATACAGTAGTGTATTGATACTTACCTTCTTTTATTCCATTCATCCATCATCTAAAATAATGTATGGTCTAGCAAGGGACCATACAAAATCCAATCATCCATTTTCAAAAACTACTTTTTTAAGGGGGTGGCTTCAAAAGGTTGTTTTTGAAAACTAATGATTACGATCCTTATTATTTATTTAGATAGGCATTTGGGCCAAGTTTCAAGGTTTTAAAAATTGAAATCAAAGGCATAAGATTTTTCACGTACACTGTATCCTCTCTTTTCATCCCAAAAGGAGATTTTTTTTCCTATAAATAACCTATAAGGTAAATAATTTATATCGATTTCTATATTGATAGCAATTTCCCCCAAAAAATTGACTAAGTACCCCTTTTTCACACCGTTAGGGGTAGATTTTCAAAAAACCCTCATAACGGTTATCAGGGGTTTATTCTTTATTTTTAGTTTAAGTATAAATACTGAGTTTCGAGTTAATCGGATCGCACGTTAAAATAACTCCAAACAAACTTTGACACCATATAAGGTACCAGTTTAAGGTGCAACCAATCAGACAAACTGTTAATTATGATGCCCCAATAAGATGGCTCTGCTGATTTATAACAATATATTTATTTAAAAACGATATTAATACAAGAACCATCATTTTAGCTTGTATTGAACTTACATGAATAACAATTTAAATTGATGACGCCTATGTTTCTGGTTAATCACGCTTTTGTATGAATTGCATTCACTTAGAATACATAAATTAATAACTCAGCTGCCTCTCCCAGGCTACGCCACAACAGCCCATTCTCCGCCTTCCGCATCCAGACTGCCGTAATCCCCTTTTTAAGGTCTTCGGTCCATCTAGCTGGGCGGCGTCCCACACTACGCTTACCGATACGCGGTCTGCACTCCAGATCTTGTCTGCTCCACCGGCCATCGGCCCTTGGGTCTTCAGCTAGTTTACTCTGCAAGGCATGCTCCGTTTCTGATGAACCTGTAAAGTAAATACTTGCCTACCTTCTATAAAGCTTTCGAATTAAAAAAAACCCTACCAACAACCATTAACTCCGCTTTTCCGACTAAGCCCTAAAGTAAATCAAATTTGTTAACCTTTCCGATTATAAATCGAGAGAGTCGATTGATTCATTGTATCGGGCAGAAAATGGAAAGAAAATTAATGGGACAGTCCGTTTGATATACTTTTTTCTTTCTCCTTCTCTATTCCGGTAAAGAAAGAACCACTACAGACGAACAGACATGATGGTAGTCCTATGCTGCTGCTGTAAGGAAAAAGGACGTATTTACAGAAATATAAAATGGAGAGAAAAAATATATTTTGTCCTGTTTAAAATACAAGATACAAACGCTGATGCGTCATTTAACAGTAAGAATTATTAGGTATTCGTTAAGTTTACGCCAATTTAAAAATACTGGTAGATGTGTCTTTTTTTGCTGATTCCGAATATGTAAATAACTCTATTTCGAAAAAAATGTCAGATACGTCTTTTTTTCCTTGTGACGGCAGTATGTATCTACAAGGTGTACCAGAATAAACATAAGACCTGAAAGTAGTTTAAAAAAAAAAGAAAATGTATCTTTGTTAAATTTTCCCGAAAAAATCTTTGTTATACTTAAATTACAACCACCCCGTCTTAACAAGTTAATAAAATATTTCTTTCAATCGCGACCGAATTTACGATCTCTTTACCGTTTTACGTTTAGTTTGATTTAACTAAAATTAAATTACAGATATTAATTTAGTCTTATAATTTAACATTCTAATTGGGGTGCCTAAACGCAAGAGCGTTTAGTTTATTACACGTTATATGTATAAGGCTACATAAAAATCTCCTGTAGTACCTATACAACGGTGCAGTTTTGAGCACGTTCCAGGAGATAGTCAGACATCCTTACACACAAAACTACCTACCAACTAAGTTATACAAGCTTGGAAATAAACCAATATGCTCTTCCTTTGACTTCATACTCATGTATAACAAATTCAAATATCGCGTCGTACTCTCGAGGCGCACCTTATGTATATGAGCATTATTCCGAATTTACATGTAAATTCGTTCTGCTGCTATAAACCTTACAGGTGCCCTTTACGTATGTTACGTTCTCTAATAAGCAATATTTGTGTCTTGTTATACTTTGGTTTCCTAATGGTTCATCAATCGTCCTAATTTATGCAATATCACAGGAAATAACAACAACTAGGCGCATTTGTATATCAATCAGTAGTCAGCATAAGAAAGCGGACAGCAGTCATACAATAAGGGTTGTTATTTAGAACGTAGAACGTTTTTTAGGGTTCCATACCTCGAAAAGAAAAAAACGGAACCCTTATAGGATCACTCGTGTGTCTGTCTGTCAGTCCGTCTGTTACAGCGAATTAGCTCCGAATCTAATGGACCTATTAAGTTCACAGTACACGTATGAATTTTTGTGACCCAAACAATTTTAAATACGGAGTTTAACTTTGGGAGCAAATAAGAAAATAAAAATATAAAGTTTTGCAAACTGTACCGTGTTACATATCAAATGTGAAAAGCTTACTGTAAGGGTCTCAAATATATATATATATATATATATATATATATATATATTTACATGCCGTAAGCAATCTAACGTCCCCTGAAGAAAAAAGTGCATTCAAAGCGGCGTCCCCCGGCATTTGGCGTCCGGTATGCGGACGCCAGTTTGTTTGAGCCGTTCACTTAGGCCCTTGTGGTCCTAGGAGCTTGTACGCCAAAAATAGGTGGAAGTCAAAAAAGCGGCACAATGACTGAAAAAGTATAATCATTCGTTCCGGGCGATTCCGCAGCACCCGTGTGGCGCTCCTGTCGCGCGTATATTCTCAGGAGTATATCGCGGGCACATCGCAGACAATGGACCGCGAAGTTGGCGTCCACCAATGCGACGTTGCCAGCTCGTAGATATTCGCCGTTGAATCTCAGTCTGTTGTAGTGGTGGGTCGTTGACGTTTTTACGGTCGACGAAACGAGACTGTTTATCGTCGACCGTAAACTATGTAGTTGAAAAAACGGTCTAATTTTCGACTAGTTTACATCGTCAACAGAAATGCTAACTAGTTTAGGTACGTCGTCGTAGTTCATCCACCGATTAGTAAACGACCAGATATGACGTTTATTTAGTCTAATCACGAAGACTGTCGTTTATCAATCAAAATATCAAGCGATCAACGAATTTAACCTACTTGCGAATAGAAATGAATTCCCTTCATACTTTTTACAGGCTTAGGACTGGCAGTATGTATGATAAACAATATCTTTCGTGGATGTCATGTTTTACAAACCTGGCGTATTTAAAAGTTCATTTCATTTTATGTACAGACGCCAGCAGGTCAACCTACCCGAAGCTGTCAGATTTTCCCAAGCAACCTTGAACCTAATACTTTAGCAATAAAGTCGAAAATCTATTAAAGAAATCTGACAGATTGTAGTAGCTTGATGTGCTGGCGTCTGTACATAATCAACCACCTATGTATCTAGTATTTACAGAAATTTACCCTTTTTTATTCTTTATTTTTTTACATGTAATTTTCAAATCTGTTTTCGTCCAGGTTATCATTTCACTAAAACTTTTATACATAAGTACAGTAATTACTTGCTTACAACAAATTAATTATTGCAATATTACACACGTCCGAATCGTAAAATAATCTATAATAATTTTACATTTGACCGACGCGTAACGCATTGCAATAGGATTAAAAAAATAACGTAAACAAACAAAATTTAAACAATATCAATTAATTAAAGAAATAGAAACGTGTATCTAGTGTTTTATTGCATTGTAATAAAGTCTATTTTAGTTTAGCGTTCACTGACGTCTGACGATCGAACATCTTCGTCTCAACTCGGCAGTATTCGTGTTGACTCGTGCCATCGCGATTCGCACGTAAACCGTCTCGTCTCGACCTACTGTCGCATCGACCACAGAGTACATTGAACATTCGACTACCTACGCAAAACTAAGCATGTCGACGACTCGTTCATGAATAAACTGGTTTATCTGTGGACTGTAAACTAGTTTATCAGTTGACGTCAAATAAACAGTCTAAAAAAACCGTTCGTTCATTCAACGACCACCACTAGTCTGTTGTTGTATTTTACCGACTGTAACGTCCGCCCTCTCAGTGCAAAACCCTCCCTCCGTCCTCCTCCCGCGAGCCATAAAAAATAATTATTAAAAAAATCAAAAGAATTAAAAATCATCATAACTTCGAAACTACTGCACCTAAACGAAACCGATACGATGAGTTTTCGACATTTGCGCAGCAGAAAAATTTTAAAATTAATTTCACAGGATACAGGTAAGTTTACGTTTATATACCTAACTATGTTATGGAATGGAGATTTATTTTTGTGATGTTTGTGATTATTTAGTGTATGATCATTAACCCAGGAGACGAATGTGACATATGTGCCGTGATAAACAATTACCTAGGTTTGACGTTCTTTTTTTTCATTCGACTACCGTATATAACCCCCCCCCCCCCCCCCTGTTTTGACGCAATAGGTACATTGGTGCCAGTACCCACCCTTACTTACACCCGGACTTAGAATTTTTTTTTGGCGTCCGTATACTGTGCAATTTGACGTCCGTATATTATGCAATTTTGCTTCCGTATATAGGTACAATGTCACGTCCGTGTGTTATGCAATCATACGTCCGTTTAGTATGAGACCATAAATACTTGGGGTCAATCATACGTCGGTACAGTCAATTTTTAAAAAATAAATTGCACAATATACGGACGCCAAAAAAAATTTTCTAAGTCCGGGACCCACCCTTATTGGCACCAATGTACCTATTGCGTCAAAACAGGGGGGGGGAGGGGTTATATATACGGTAGTCGAATCAAAAACAGAACGTCATACCTAATTGTTTATCACGGCACATGTCACATTCGTCTCCTGGGTTAGTGTCCTCCTATGTTTAAAGTAGGTGCATTCTAAACAGTAATTTTCTATAACCAAGTCATTATCATCATCAGCTTTTGACATGATAGCATCATTGTTCACGTCCAACGGTTCAGGAGGTCTTGATAGAATCTTCTCAAAGCCATCAGCATTGAAGTTATCTGAGGTTAATATTATATATTTTTTTATTTTTATCATTCTCTTATTTTAGAAGACACACATTTTACTACATTGGAAGTGTCTCTCGCGCAAACTGTTCAGTTTAGAAAAAATATATATAAAAAACCTCAATATCATTTTTGAAGACCTATCCATAGATACCTTACACGTACCAAGTTTCAACAGCGTATAGTTTCGGAAAAAAGTGGCTGTGACATACGGACGGACAGACAGACAGACATGACGAATCTATAAGGGCTCCGTTTTCGCCATTTGGCTACGGAACCCTAAAAAGGCTTTCATTAAGTACCCTAGTTCGCCACAGTACCTTCTACCTATGTCACCTATCTACAAAATAGGTACAGACGACAGCGCGTCAAGCTATACAGTTTCACTGCGAAATTCCTAACTATGGCACACGGAATAAGGGCGGTCTAAAGGTCAAACTGTATAGCTTGGCGCACTGTCGTCTGTACTTATTAGGTATACATATAAAAAGGTCGAAACCTACAGAGGCGGTAAAGGCGGAAAGCGGCCCGATAGTCATCCTTTGCTGAAGCCAACGATCGCGCCGCGCCCGCTAAGTACCTACCTAACAGATTTCATTCAAACCTTAGCACTACTGTGCATTACAAATATCTGCCCACATAATGGCTTAAAACTGGCAACGTCGCATTTATGCACAAGGTCACCAGACGTAAGAAAGTTGGTACCATGGTCTGTATATAGAGGAAGCCAAGAGTACACCAGAACCAATCGGAGTTCAGAAATGTTTGGGCCCGACTGCAAGAAGAATATCGTAGAAAATAATATTATCGAAAAATAATGTACCCCACGCCTCTAGAAATTAAAAAACTAAGCAACATTCACAGAGAAATGACAAAAAATTACAGCGGAACTGGGGGACGCCGTAATGATGCGCAACGTGCATGACGCCAAAAGTGCTCCAGGATGTAAATATATACAACGTGTTAATGAAATAACCCAAAACCTCGGACACCCCAACTGATTTTTATATTAATAAATCGATATGCCGTATAATTATTTATTTTCATAAATTATAGTAAAAGATATTTGTAAATGTTGTTGTCGCGCTACTTCTTACAGATTCGTAGCTCTATCGCCGCGCCGCTGTCAAACGTTCGTTGACACGGGAGCACTATCGTTTGAGGTTAATCCCCTCCTGTTATTAAATAATGCGTATGTTTTGCTTTGGAATAGAAAAGTGACTCAAATTTTTCCATCACACTTTTTCCAGGCTTTGGACTGGCTGCATGTAAACCTACCACGCTTAAAAATAAGCGAAGGCTAGTTGAAAGAAAAACAAAAAGCCGGTGGTGGTAAACAAAACATGGCGTGTTTAAAAGATTTGAATCACCATATTTACAATAATTATTATAAATAAATCAACCTACCTATTTACAACAATAATACAGTAAAGCACTTATTGAAAGTTCGTTCATTGTTTGTCACAGCAATGCCTCGAAATGTCTACCACCTCGTTGAATACAATTAACGTTATCATCACATCGCGCTAACATTCGCACCATTTCACAATATTGTACATTTGTGAAGCGAAACGCCATTTTGCCGCCGGAAGACGTAGATCGCACGCGCTCGTCCTAACCTGTGTTGACACGTAGCGCACGCGCCGCTGCGCTAGGGAGACTACGCTACGGGCGGAGGGTGGCCGGGGTGGCGCGGGCGCCGGCGCGTCTACCCGCTACCGGCCTTGGCTCCGCCAGCTCTAGCACCCCCTCTCCTCACCCTCGCCCGCGCTGTTTGTTTACATCGCGTTGGACAGTAGTGTACAGCGTCGTTAAAAAATATTAGATACGGCATGACAAATAATTATTTTTTTGAAAAAAAAAATAACCTATATTAAAAATTATTGTATTCGATTTAGCTGCCGATTCCAAACAAACTAGTATCAGGTTTTGGGTTATTTCATTAACACCTTGTATAAATATATATATACAGTATGTTAACCAACAGAGGGCGTTCCCGTTAACCCGCAATACTATAGCATCCATACATGCTGAAAAAAATATTACCATTCGAAAACAAAATGGTTTTTATTTTTTTTTAATATTAAAATATTCACTAAAAATGTTAAATTGATACGTAAAAGAAACACTCTGTACACGCTTACTTGAAGGACGGAAACATCGCAATTTAGTTTTTATTTTTAGTGAATATTTTTATATTTTTTTGAATATTTTAGTGAATATTTTAATATTAAAAAAAATAAAAACCATTTTGTTTTCGAATGGTAATATTTTTTTTAGCATGTATGGATGCTATACTATTGCGGGTTAACGGGAACGCCCTCTGTTGGTTAACATACTGTATATATATATATATATACTTTAAAACAATTATATAAATTGTTTTAAAGTTATTTAAGAAAATAGACGAAAATTTACCATTACCTTTATTTTTGAAACTAATGAGCCTAAAATTAAGATAAAATAAAGTAAAATAGTTCTATACCTATAGATTTCAGAAAAACCTATAAAAAGTCTATGGTCTTAAAATAATATGGTGAATCTCTCAATATTGTGCGTACAAACATACATTTGCAGTTGGAATGTATGAGAAAACATGTTTTTCAAGTACAATGTTAAGATTCTTTTTGGGAGAAATTCCTCCCAACTTCGGAACCCTTCATTGTGCGTGGTCCAACACGCACTAGGCCTGTTTTTTACACCTTAAGAGTATGTAAGGGTCGTAGCAGGTGGCGTTTTGTAGTTTCTGCCTACCCCCACGGGAAGAAGGCGTGAGTTTATGTATCTCACGGAATAGAAAAAACAAGTGGAAGTGCTCACTCAGAAAAAATGTAAAATAATAACAACCTTCGTCAGTTGTAATAAGTCTTAATTTTGTATGAACAACAAATAAGCTTTTCGTCAAAGTTGAATTTGTTGTTCATACAAAATTAAGACTTCTTACAACTGACGAAGGTTGTTATTATTTTACTTTTTTTCGTGGGCACTTCCACTTGTTTTTTCTATTCCGTGGTGTATGTAAATAGAATACGCAGTGTTTCTCCGGGATTTTTATAAATTCTTCAACACGGTGAGTTACAGTTTGAGAGTTACTTTTTACTTTGCGTTCAAAGATGAGACTCGCATAGACCAGGGAAGCATGGCACAAGAGAGAAGAGGCCTAACTCAGCAGTAGTGGATGGAACAAGTCTGCTAATGATGATGATGATTGAGTCCAAACAGAAGTTGCTTGTACTCCATGCTATTTAAATGATGATGATTGACTTCAAACAGAAGTTGCTTGTATTCGACGCTATTTAAATGATGATGATTGACTCCAAACAGAAGTTGCTTGTATTCGACGCTATTTAAAAGACCATAACCCCATGATTTATTCGTCCTATTTCTTTTGTTTTATGTTAAGTAATTGTTTCAACGTTAAACGAATTATAATTTTAATATTTTTTCTCGGCTTTAGTGTTAATTTTCAGGGGTTTATGTACACGTTGTTTAAAGTTAAGTAATGATTAACGTCTGCTTAACTATACATTTTTTTATGTTTGTTTTGAATGAACAGATGAATACATACTTACAACCTGTTAAAATCATAACCCTTCTTTGATTATGCCGTAGTCGAGTAAAAATAAACACGTATATTCATAAAGTTTAATAACTTTAACGGATTAATAGCCCCCTCATCTCATTTGTATGAAAATAGCAAAGACACGTATTTATAATGCATTGCTCAACATCTCGTCCTTATGAATTATGAACCCCTGGTAACTCTTCACGTCACATATGTGTCGATTAGAATCAAAGTTGGTCATCTCCAAAAAAAGATGAAAATAAGTTATGAACGCTATTTTAAACAACAAAAAGTTTTCTATCGGATGTAATTTACAAAAGTAGTCAAATCCACTTAAAAAGTACGTTAAAACCGGTTTTAAAATACACGTTAGTATCGAACTCGGTCAAATCCTTCGAAGTTTATTATCAAATTTAGACAAATCCTTTCAGCCAATGGCGAACGATACGCCAAATCTTTTCGGCCATTAAGGAGCGCGAGTTCGTTTGAACTGACAGCAGTTTAAAATAACCACTTTCTCAGTGTCGGTAAGGTGTTGAGTCTGTACACATTTAGTGCCAAATTTTAATTGATTTACTGTGTTTAAAATGGATATTGAAAACAATTTAGTCAAGGAAACAACCTCTCAGTTATCACGAAAAAGAAAACGACAAGAATCGAATTGGAAATGTAATAAATTGAAGAAATCAAGGTAAGTTTTATTCATAGAAAACATTCAGTTTTTAAACTAGGCAGGTGTGTTAAACAGTTTTGGTGTATGATCGTTTCTATTTTCGATGTAAACAAATTAATATTGTTTTATTTGTTTTGTGCAACAATTTTATTTCTACCAGGACCGGTACTCCTGTTTACATTGAATTATTTATAATCGCTTATAACCAGATTTTTACCCGACTGTGACAGAAACAGAAGTAGGTTAATGTTTTTCGGGTGTTGAATGATGTGTGGGGTGTGTCTGTTTCTTTGGCGGAGCCTGTTGCCTCAAGGCCAATTCGAACAATGGGGTGTAGTGAGATTTATATATGTTTTTTAATAATATCCTATGTTCATAGGATATTATTAAAAAAAAAAAACAAAATTAAATATGGCCGCCATCTGTCACTATTTTAGTTCACCATAACATAAAATGCTAATGCTAATGTTTTTTTCTTTTAGGTATAGTCCGAAAGGCCCACCAGGTGTAAACTTGCCATGCACGCATTATACCAAAGCATACAGGTGTGCTTCATTGCGAAATCAGGACATAGTACGATTTCATAAAACTTTCTATACAAATCCTGATAAGCTATATCAAGATAATTTTATTTTAAAACATTCAAAAGTGACTGAGGTCCAGCGTCGTCGTCCAAAAAATAATTGCGGCAATAAGAAAGGGATGAGCGTAACATACTTTGCACGTCGGCGTAACTGTCTTGTTCCTGTCTGCAAACGCACGTTTCTTCATATTTTGTCTTTGAAAAAAGGACGAGTGACTGGCGTTATTAAAAGACATTTTAATTCAATGGGTGAATCTGCACAAGAAAAGAGAGGAGGAGATCACAAGTCTAAAAAAAATGAATCCAAGAAAAAGGCTGTCATGGATTTCATTAAGAAACTCGTACCTTTAGAGATACATTACTGCAGAAGCAAAATTAAAAGCAGGCAATATTTAGCATCAGAATTAAACATTAATAAACTTTATAAAATGTTTATTACAGAAGTCGCTGATGAGTATAAAGATATAAAGGCATCCTACTTCAGGGAAATTTTTAAAACTTCATTTAATATTGGTTTTGGATCTCCGCGCAGTGACATGTGCTCCACTTGTATAGTATTACAAGAGCGCCTTAAATATGAAAAAAATCCAAATGTGAAAAAGGACTTAATGATCGAAAGCAGGATTCACAAGTTACGAGCGAAATCTTTTTACAAGCTACTAAAAGAAGATAAAGAGGATTTATTAATATTAAGCTTCGATTGCCAGAAAAATCAGCCAAATCCAAAAGTACCCGATCAAAGTGCGTACTATTCTAGACAGCTATACGTTTACAATTTAACTGTTGTTGTTGGAAGTTCGAAATCGAAAATGACTCTTGACAATACATTTATCTATGCGTGGACGGAAGATCTTTTACCGAAAGCTTCCAATGAAATTGCAAGTGCACTATTCCACAGTTTAGTTAGTGTGCTTGAAAAGCCCGGACAGGAAAACATCACAAAAATTCGGTTGGTAGCGGATGGCTGTAGTGGCCAAAACAAAAATTTGTCAGTTTTGGGAATGGCATCGAAATGGTTAAAAGACTACGCACCAGAACACATAAAAAGCGTCGAAATATTGTTTCCAGTGGTAGGCCACTCTTTTTTGCCCCCGGATCGTATTTTCGCTAAAATAGAAAAAGAAATTAAAAAACGTGAGGTCATACCTAACCCGGATGAATATTATAAAATTTTTAAAAAACATGGAACTGTGTATTTTTTGGGATTGGATGTAAGCGTTTTTAATTGGAAGGAATCCTCAATGGCTGTATTCAAGCAAACTACAAATATGCACTTCCCATTCAAGAAATCTAAACGTTTTTTTCTTAAAAGGTCTCGTGACAATCTAACAGTATGTGTTCGAGCCGAGGAATCTTATAATAATGTATTAGGACAATACAGAAATATTTGCAAAGCTAAAAAAACGGTTTCAAATATAAATCCCGATGAAATGACTTTACATGTTGAAGTCAATCAAAATAAATTGAATGATGTAAAAAAGTTATTGATTACTCATTACGGGGAAAATTGGGAAGAGCTACCCATTTTAAATTATTACAAGGAAGTTTTTTCCAGACCAAATTCGATGGTCAATCCAAATATAGGAGAAGACTGCGAACCTATGGAAGAATTTCCTGCCATTTTTGTATAAACACAAGGTATGAATGCAATAACTGAAAAACCTCATTTTTCTCTGTTTTCAGTTATTGCATTTACACCTTGTATATTCTCCGTTTTCTAGATTTTCGTACTGTCTTATAAACATTCATAAAAATTGTACTGTCTTATAAATAAATGTTGGTTGATTACTGTTGTTCGTATTATTATAATCATCATTTATTTCATTTTCTTCTTGTTAAACTGTATTCTACGGTTGATGATCTCTGCACTAGCTTAATGGTAAGTTTCAGAATCAGGCAACTCCTAAGTGGTAAAAATCAAAAATGGCTAGATCCAACTGACTTAGCAACAAAAATAGTCAAATCCATACATTGGTATCAAAAATAGCCAGATCCAAACTTTAAACTTTAATTACTCTAGTATTTTGTTCTAGGGGCATAGTTTTAGTTTTTTAGATCAGCGTGGCCAATTATAACGATTTTTTGACAATACTAACATAGTTAATTGTCTATGCAAGGATTCATATATTAAAATTTGGCAATACTCACAAAACATACCAAATGGAGATGACCAACTTTGATTCTAATCGACACATATAGGCTAGTCAACAAGTTAAAAAAATGTGTTAATTCTTGATAAAGTTCCTAAAAATATGAGCGATAGCTCATTCAATTCGGAATGACGTCTAGAAATTTGCCAAGACATTAAAATGGGATTTTTTATATATTAAACTTGCCTATTTGTTTATAAACAATTTCTTAACAATTGATGATTTTTTTTGCCAATGTTATTTACAAAAACAGCAATAACTTTTGTTGTTTAACTTTTGTTGAAAAAAAAAAATTAACAACATTTTTTTTTTAATTTTGTCGCATGATATTTTTAAGCATGTATATAAGAAGGGCTCCACGAAGCCAAAAATGTATAAGTTTATTATTTAAAATTTTATGTCGTCATTTATAAAAATCTAGATTAGAAAAAAAATGTATAATTAACGATGGTATACATTTTCGAAATATTTACTTTTTTTCCAACGGATATTTGTTCTTTTAGACATCCAGATCATACCTGATTTTTTTTCAAAATTTTAAAATAACATTATACGTTATAAAAAAATATATATATTTTATCTGGTGCACTTCTTTAGCGGCGACCCGCGCATAACGGCCTCGCGGAGGACTATTTTCAGCGTTACGAGTAAACAAAAATTATAAATAATGGAAATAGAGTTTCGGAAGACGGAACTTTTTCATCGAAAATTTCCTCCTCTTTTTTCGAAATTTCTTAAATATTGATAGTTTTTGAGTTATTAACAAAAAACGAAATACCATCTTTTTTTCATCTTAATTTGTTAATAACAATTGCTATTTTTTATATGCTAATACATCCTCGAGACACATTTTTCTAGACGTCATTCCGAATCGAATGCGCAATCGCTCATATTTTTAGGAGCTTTTTCAAGAATTAACACGTGTTTTAACTTGTTGACTAGCCTAATACATATAACTAGCCCTTTAATATATAATCAAATTATTCATACCTACTTAAACTTTGCAGTAACACTGAAATCGTAATAATTACTCATTGCTTTCTTAAATAATATCAATAAATAATTACTATATAGCCAATGTGGGAGCCTACACGTGTTGTACAATGGTGATTATTCTTATGTTGGTATTCTTGCCGTGGCAACAATCAATAAAGATGGACTGGGTTAGCCTTGGCTCTTGAAGGAAAATCACCTTTTGTTCCAAGGTTTATTTACGATAAGCTCGTGACTTCGTTCGCGTGAATTTTTTTGTTTTAACATAAAATATTATATCCTTTGACACTCGGCATTAAACATTCTATTGGTGAAAGAATTTTCGGAATCGGATTACCAGTTGCGACGATTACCACCTGCATACAAACTCACAATAATGTTATGTTCTATGTTATTGGGTTTGGTTTCCGCACTTAATCCTTCAAGTGGACCATTGTGCGTGAGCCATAGTGGCCGTCGGGGTTTATTCCAACCAGCCCACCTACCTCCAGAAATTAGTCACGGTTTCTGGTCTGTTCAGAACATCTGTGAAAGATCTGGGTGCCCCGAGGGTTTCTTTTCCCGAGGACACTGCTCGCTGAACAAACACTTCTACACAATGGGCATAACGGACAGCCATCTGTGCAGAGCCTGCATGGAGGCTGAGGAAACCGTTCCGCATGTGCTCTTCGAGTGCACAGGCGTTGCCCAGATTAGAAACTCACAATAATTTTAGTATCTATATACGTAGATCCTACTAATATACGAGTAATTAACGCTAAAGTTTGTGAGGATGGATGTGTGGATGTATGTTTGTTACTCTTTCATGCAAAAACTACTGAACGGATTTTGATAAAATTTGGCATACAGGTAGTTTATAACATGGATTAAAACATAGGATACTTTTACCCAAATGTTCTTACGGGTTCGGGAGTTACGCGGGTGAAACCGCGGCGTGCTGCTAGTGGTATATATAGATGAAATGAAGGTAGTGGATTAGAATAGTAGGACTATTTAAAGTTTAATTTTTAATGAGCTGCTGGTAGACATTTTCTCTATTAGGCATTTCCTTTGTAAAGTAAAACACAGTTAAATTGTTATTTCAGCCTTTTAGCATTTGTCTTGTATATGACGAATTTTCAAATGATAAACTTTTCAATCAAATTAGGTTGATAAAGTTTTTCTGGCACTTTATATATATTTAGGAAGCGAAAAACGCGGACTCATTTTTTTTCAAGTACAAAACAGAAAATTTGCTTTATAGTTAGCGAATACCACCTTAATCCAAAATCTTTTGTAGATACTCCTTCCCAAGTATACCTTAGCGTAATGATACTTTTACATAAAGTAGCTTGAGTAATTACTCGTCCTTACTAAGGCAACAGCAGACGCACAGGGCAAGAGGTCCCTCCCTTGAGGGTATTTACCGGAAAAATACTGAAGTTTCCTAATAATGTTTTATGTTATTTGCACATTTTCTACGAAACACATTAGGGACCCCAATTTTAGGGTTGTTGAGGGTGAGTAAGAAGTTGATATTTATTTTAATACCCTTTCTTGGGGTCCACGTATTTTTAGGCTTTAATAAAATGTTGTGTTTAGGGTGAATTGGTTCATGTTATTTTAGGATTGTTTTTTTGGGAGCAGATTCGAATGAGGGCGCCACTTTGACAAGAGGTCTTCCATTTCAACAGTGAATATAAAATATAAGATGACGTTCATCGTTCGTTTCATTCATTTGTATGAACGAATGAAAGAAACGAACGATCAGACAAATGAACATTCAGTCACGACTAAAGAAAATATAGACGTTTTGACACTTGACAGGTGCCTGACGCTTCAGTGCTGCCACCCAATGAACGTCATTTCAAAAAACCCTCATTTAATATGGGTAAAAAAATATTTTTCCATTTTTTACAATTTGACAACAACTGTCGCACTTAAAATAAAACAAACAATAAAAGAAAAGTCAACATCAAAAATGAGGTTATAAAACCTATGCATGAGGTTTAAACCTACAGTGACATTAACTTTAAATAAGTAGTAGAAAAGCGCATGTTATATCCTACTCATGTCCTATGCCACCTTGCCTACCTTTAGGTAACTTCGATCATCACATCGATTAAGTCGCGGACATTCATAGAGAAGTGGTCGATTTTCACCCGAAAGCGACTATCGCGTGAGTATGTGATCGACGCAACCATTTGTATGAATTGCTAGCTGCGCCCCACCGTTTCACCTGCATAAGTCTCGATCCCGTAAGAATATTGGGATAACAAGTATCCTATGTCTTACTCTTAACCCAGGTCAAGATCTACCTATGCGCCAAACATCCAAAGTCGTCCAGTCGTTTTAGCGTGAAAGCGTAACAAGCAAACAAACTCACCTTTGCATTTACAGTGTTAATCAGGATAGGCTAATATAACGTAAACACGCTACTTTATTGGTCACGCGCGTAAGTACGTCATATTCATATATGTCGGAGCGTCAACACTGATCTGCCATCTTAATTTTGATTATTAGAAGGGCGGCATCTAAATTATTTGCACTTATTGTTAGATGTGGTGGCAACACTATTTTGAATATAGGAAGTGACAACACTGGGTTGACGGCTGTCAATAATTATTGTAGGTTGACGTTTGTGAAAGTGAAAGTTAGACGTCAGAGTCTGCGAGAGATTTCCTATATTAAAATATAGTGAAATAATAATAATATATAAGCGTATAATATAGTGAGTGATAGTTTCCAATATAATAGGTATCTATGATTGCCTTTGCCAACCAATTTGCAATCCATTGAATTCACCGCGTTTCCTTATTCTAATCTGATTGCATCTAACTAATCAAGTGATATTTTTGTAATCAGTTAACTTTTGTGCATTAATACATATCTGTACTTAGTATTTTGACTATTCTTTCGGTTACCTATCATATGCGATCATTCTGATAAGGAAGAAATTGAAGGCCCCATACATTTACTAGCCGCCGGTAGGTGGTCCCCTCATAAAAACTGGACAGCCTGTTTTTATGTATGGGGCCCTAGACGGGGCCAACCCCGCCCGGACAAATTATATAACGGATATAATTTTAATCATAACTGCACACTATAGTTGTCAAACTTTATACAGGGAGGATCATTTGAGTAGTTTGACCACGGGGAAAGATCCATGGACAAATTTCCTTGTGGTCAAATCCGCTTATACACACATTCACAGCGTGTTTGTATACTTGGTAAACACAAGTAAAGCGCGTGTCGCTTCCTGAGATAAAAATATGTACTGTACTTTTTGGTATCTAATAGCCTATTAGGACCTTGTTCGTGAAGGTCAAAGGTGTAGCAAGCGTTGGACGAATAGTTTGACTACGGGGAAGGACCCCCTATTTCATAGAACTAGGTAAATTCTGACAACTTTATAAATATTATTTTTCTATTACCTTATGATTTGAATGTGTCACCAGGCTGAGCCAAGGGCCAGGAGAGTACTTCGCTGCTCCCAGGGAAACTAAGGGAAATCTTGTAGCCATAAACCTACTTACCCACTTACTTTTATTTCCTTCTTCTTAATATATTTTATGCTGACGTTTTACGTGGGTTTCATTTCCTTCTCCCCAACGTAAACCAAACCCGTCACAAGTCAATGAGAGAAGTGGCAAAATAATTATAATTTCTCATGTTGTATTCATTATTTTGTATTTGAATTGTAAAGAGTGCTCTAGGTACCTCTTTGGAGGGCTCGTTATAAAGGTCTGTTGAAGGCCTCTTGCCTCTTATTGACCTCATCCAGTCTGGAACAGCAAAATTATGAGATTGCTTTGATATACAAGGTTTGTTTGTTGTTTTTGGGTTCCTAATATTATTATTACGGAACTGTCTCAACTTGTCGTATATTTTTTGGTTTATCAAGGTATGCAATATTTCATTTTTGTTTACGGAGGAGTCGTCTTGAGGACGTTGAAAGACATATCCGCACTTAGAAATAGGCGCGATACAGAATGCAGCTGTTCTTTTAATTACACTTTTTGTCCCATAATTATACTAGAATATTTAATTTGTATTACAAAGTATCTATTTTTTTACGTAGACTCCATCACATACCTTCTACAGTAAAATAAGCGACATTAGAGATTTTTGAACCAAATAAATTTATATTATGCTAAAACATTTTTGGATCACAGATACAAATTAGATATTAATAATATAAAAGTTCAGCTGTGTTAATAGCGCATAAATTCATATAATATTATTATTATATATTCGAAAGTAACTCTGTCTGTCTGTCTGTCTATTACCTTTTTACACCTAAACCACTGAACGGATTTCAACAAAATTTGGCAAGAAGAGAGGCTTAGACTCTAAGCCATCTATCTGGTAATTCTGGCTTAGAAAAAATAATTACTATCAGTAGTAATTATATACTCTAAGCCTTAGAGTATATTATTACTACTGTAATATATAGTCTAAGATAGATGGCATTCTGGGAAATGACATAGGCTAATTTTAGTCTCAAAAATAATCCAACTGGGCGTGATATAGGGGATGAAAGTTTGTATTGGGGACTTAGCATTTCTTAAGTTAGGAATGTGAAAATTCTTATGCTTTTGGAAAGAAATAAAAAAGTTCGGTATTGTAAAATCATCCCCAAGGGGGTAAACTAGGAGAAGATTTTAAAAATCACATGATTATTGAAGTCTTTGTGAAGTACCTATTTTTAAGAGATTTAAGGAATTGCAAGTATAGTCAGAGTCCGTCTTGAAGTAATATTTTATTATTGATTTTATTAATATCGGTCCACCAGCTTAAAAGTAGCACGTTCCCTTGGGATGATTTCCGACATCCACTCGGGCGATGCCGCAGGCAGAAGGTAGTACAACCTAACCTAGAATAACCGCCCACACTGGTACCATACCCCAAAGATTATGTAAGTATTCTAGTTAGCGAACTAAACAAGAAGTAATATTATATTAGAACATACAGTAATAGCTATTACTGTATGTTCTAATCTAAAGCCTTCCCTAAAGGCATTCATCCGTGGAACAATCGACAAGAGCAACAGCTTAGCAATATAATAACTGGTTATAATGGATCTACATAATGTTAGGGTTTGTTTGCTAAAGTAGGTATTTGTCTACCTATCTACAACACTCATGACAACTTAAACTGAACTGTTTTTTTTTTATTTTCACTGTCGGGATTGTACCTAGTGCTGTGAAAACCGCTTCAGCGGCAATAAAATATTTATATTTATAAATGCTATTCATCCTTTCACTCGGATCGTTCTTTTGGAATGTGTCTTAGATGTTTGGTATAAAGTGATACAAGCTCCAAAATCGTATTTACCCAACCGTATGAAAAGAGGCATTTGGTAGTTTGACAAATCGACACCTCCTAAGTACAACTAAGTAACTGAAAAGTGCAAATTTTATAGGAGAGTGAATTGAAGATTTCATTTTTTTTAAATCGCCATAGCTAAGCCCCTATATGGAATTAAATTATAATATTTGGTGAGCGGGTTTAAACCTAAGTGAAATCTATAATTAAGAGTATATTTTGTTTCTAAATCTTCAAGTTTTTGTTTTATCACACATGCATACTTTTACTGCGTTGTAAAAAACAATCACAATATGCTAACTGGCACATACACATTTCTTCATTGGAATATTCAGACACCTTATTCCTTTAAGTGCCAGATACGTACTTATAATTGGTAAAGTCAATTGAAATATCCTGTGTAACTGATACTTACATAATTTACCACCGTAATTATATAATTGTACGGACAAGTGTAACTGAATTCCAAACTTGTAAAAATCATCATGTGTTTTGGTATTTTGAAATAAAAGCAGTGGATATATTTGTATTATCTAATATTTATTTTCAAAACACAAAAATATAAATTTCAAACGTTTCAAGTGTCAAAAAGTAACATTATTATTAATTATATGTTTATAACACCGAAGATCTAATGTAACATTAATTAAAAATGGCACCTACCTACCTACTGGTAATCAGACTTTTATCTTTTGTTTTATTAGGTATAAGTTCTTACTGAACTGGAAATCACTTATGTAAAACTAACTAAAAACTAAAAAAAAACTCTCCAAAAATAACAATATTCTTAAACTTTATAAAAATTGCCATAAAGGCAATTTTTGTTCATTTCGTAAAAAGTATGGGGTTTGTCTCAAAATAAATTCTCAAAATAACGTAATGTTAATTCTAAATAGAATGAGTATATAAAATTATTACTTATCAATTATATAAATCAGTCGTTTCATAAAGCTATTTGAACATTCTTGCACTGAGATGAAATTTAATTTCATATTACTGAACTACGAGTATCATTGTTTACAAGGTTTTATATTTTAACAAGGTTTTATTCTATATTTTACTTATTGAGTAATAAAATTGCACGTTTTATCATTAATTACTTATGACCACAACATTAATCAACTAATCAGTACAGAGTTCACAAGATGACTTCTTCATTCATCTTCTTCGTCTTCTTCATCTTCATTGTCATGTTGGTTCTCATTGCTACCCTCTATCAAACTCATGTAAAAGTCATGATAAACAGATGGTATAACATTATTTCGGCATAAGTACTTCAAATCCTGAAGTTTGGCCTCGGGTATCGGTAATTTCCCCTCGTAAGCTGGGGTCAATGTTCTTGCCAGAGGGGCTGGAAGTGGACTGTTGTCTAATCCTTTGCGGTTTCTTGATCTGGTTTTGGGAGTCTCTAGTGCATTATTTACAATAATGCATTTAAACTCATGGTCACAAAAATCTGTTTTATACTCTATCCTGTCAGAGAGTTGCGGCAATATTTGTAACTGTCTTATTTGAGACCAGAAAACTCGTTCTCTGTTTGTATTTATAGTCCAGTTGCATCCAGAGAGCAGTGCTTTAAAATTCATAAAATTTAAAGTAGTCATTTCCTGGACTAGGTAAGGGTTTCCATCTTGTTTGGCCCACCTTATGAGGGCATACCATTGTTCGGGGGTGTACACCATTTTATTCTTGGCAGTTCTCTCGATAAGGGCGTGTACACTATCACCCTCATTTTGTGTATGGCCTTTCTCAAAATATTTATGAGTTATAGTGACTTCAAAATCTTTTGCAGCTCGTAAATACGCTGCAAAAACGATACGATTGCGGTTTTGTCCCCCGCAATTGTCAGACCAAAAGTTGAATGTTTTTATGCCTTTTTGGTGATGTTCTTTAATATAATCATATAAACAGCTACTCACCTCGTTTGCTCCTCGGCAAGCAGTGCTTTCATCCCAAACATAGCACTTGGCAACTCTGCTTCCCATTTCGTATATGGTAAAATTGAATACAGTTAGCTTTCTCTTATAATAAAGAATACTAGTTTCTCCACAGGGCATTCCATGTACTTTTTGAAAATCATATACCGCTGTGAGTACTTCTTTTGATTTCATAGTGCTTTCTTTATCTTTGTTCTTTAGCTCTCGCGCTATAGTCTTGTTTCTTATGTGGGTATTGTATGTGTTAAGCTGCTCTTCAGTCACAGGACGTGGTAAGTTTTTATACACTTGACAAACATCACACTGATCTTTTTTGGGGACGTGGAACCCCAAATTTATATTCTTATTGACAATGTCACGGTATTGTCTTGCTGTTCTAACTTTACTTTGATTTTGAGGGTCATTCCAATCTTTATATAGCAGAAACATTCGAGCAAATGTAAGAGATCCATCTAAGTATACTTTATTCGTACGTTTTCGAACATAATGTGATTCCACAGGTGCAAAGCTGTTCACATGATCGCAAACACTTGCAATCATCTCTTCAGTAATTTTCTTAGTATGTCTATGGATGCCCCTTTTGTCGTGGACAACAGTGCCTTGCAATCAAAGCTTTTTCAGAGCAGAATATACCAGGCCTTGTTTGATCCCAAAAGTGTTCAAAAACATGGTTTTACATACCTGTATCTTCGTTATCTGTGTCTTTGGAGACACTGAATCAATGTCATGTACCTCATTATCATCTTGTTTTTTATCTATTTTTGTTGGTAAATAATACCGCAAAGTAAATTCTCTTCTAGAGGCAGTTTCAGTAGTAACCCTACGTTTTGGAATTTTATCACAGTACTTATTGATAAAATCCCAATGACGAACTATATCTCCCATTGACCAAAATGCCACAAAAAGCAAATCTCTGTCAACATTAGTAATTTTTTGTGAACATTTTAACTTACATTTCTCTCCACAAGATGGCCCCATCTCTTTCTTTTCCCTCATTTTACCATCCCTACTTTTGTACGCATTTCCTAAATTTTTATTTTTCTTACGCATAACATCCAACCATTGGTCTTGATGGACCATTCGTAATCTACCTTTATCTTTTTTTCTTGTGGATAGCCTGCGCCTCGGTGATGGTTCAATTTCAGAAAGAGTGTTTTCTGTTATCGGGGTTTGTATTGACATAGGTGAGCTAACTGGCATGACAACGTTTGGTGTAGGAGCTGGTGATATTATATCACAATCCAACTGAGCAATTGCTTGAGCTATGACTGACGAGAAATTTGGCGACTCAATAGAAATATCATTTCGAATGCCTGAACTGACATTGCTCACCATGGGTGATTGTGGCGTTATTGTTGCCAATATGGGGTCATGAGAGTTACTCGGCAAAATCACTGGAGCTGTATGACTTGTGACGGTTGGGGAATGTGTTCTGAAACATTCTGAGGCTTTAAGATGGTTTTGTGCAGTACTTGTTTCTTCGTCACTGTTTTCTATGAATTCCGTCATTTGTTGCAAGTCTTCATCGGTGAAATATTTTGAGAAGTGTACTGGAGTATCTGAAACAAAAAACCACAAAACACTCGATTTTCAACGACTATCAACATCATTTCATAAAAGTAAAACTATGTAAGTATACAGATAGATATTAATAATCAAGTTAAAATCCAATGTAAAACAATATAAGTGTTAGTTAACTGATTTCAATATAAACACATTCCATAGAATAAGTATGTAAGTGCCTAAATACATTTTTTAATCAAACTAAATTCCGACGTAAAAATGTGTAACTGCGTAGTTACATACTTATGCATCGGGAATGAATAAATTGCAGTAATGTCGTCATGACGATAGATTTTCATTCTAAGACGTGTTCAAATATTTACAGTTTAAGTAGAAATCTCAATTTATGGGTGCACTTAAAATATATACTTTAATAATTATAAAATATTTAGTTAATATTACTTACCTTGCCTTGATTGCGAGTCTATCTGGTTTGATGTTACGCTTATTATTTGGTCCACAGCATTTTTTGGTCTTTTAATTGCATCTTCCCTTAATGTAGTTAAAAATTTATAACGTTCACTCGACATGGTAAAAAACAACGCAACACTCGCGCGCACAACTCGCTGCCCGCCGGAGAACTGAGTGACCGGCAGTTACCCGCACCGCGCGCCCTTTCCCCCCGCGTCAAAGTATGTAACTGGAACTTAAATGGTTGTACGCTGTGTTTATTTGTCAGCTTATGCAGATAAACAATTATACGTTTGAGAAAAAAGTATGTTGGGTTAATTGAAAAAATAAAATAAAAATGTATGTGGTAAATAAAGGTTTTTAGATGCCAAAAATGCTATAAAAACCGATTCGTGTATCTGGCAGATACATACGTATACTTAGCGGGTGTCGAAATTACAACAAGCTAATATTATTTTTAACCGAGGAGGTTTTCATTTCGTCTGTATGTTTTTTTTTTTTTTTGTATGTTTGTTACGCGATTACTCAAAGAGGGATGGACCGATTTGAAAAATTCTTTTTTTGTTTCAAGGTGGTCCCATATACATTTTATTAACTTTGCTGGGGTAGTTTTTGAGTTAGCTTCAATAATGCGTATTTTTCCCACTTAGTTTACCTGGATGATGTTTTAATAACCTCCTATCACTATTATTTACATAGCAGGTAGTGGTATTCGAATTTTTATGGGGTAGGTACCACAACTAAAAAGTAAAATAAAACCGGCTTCCAAAACAAAACACTACAAAGTGAATAATAACTATAATTTCGTGTTATACTCGTACCACCGACTTCCGATTATAAACTGCCCCTCAGTTTAAATTAAACCAGTCCATTTTATTGATATTAATATTATGAAAGGCCGAACTCTAGGAAGAGTTGAAATGTGAGCACATATTGGAGCTGTCTTATCTAAGTTTTGGCGTAATATAATGCTGAGTCTCAGCCTAATTTCCACCAATTTAATTTTGAAATCAAATCAAACGTTTGGTCAAATGAACATCCACATGTAGGAACCAGATTTTATGTAAAATAATGAGTAGCTTCTCATATTTAGATTAATACCAGGAACCCATAAGATACAGAGATAGAACATACAGAGAGTAATTAATTCATGAACAATATGAATGTATTCGTTAACATACGTTCTGTATTTCAATATAAAAGGTTCGCAGACTTCAATAATGAGTAATTAAACCTTTCGCTGTAAAAGGTCCCGCATAATCACTGACAAGACTGAAATGTACAAATGTTTTGGAACATAAAATCATTTTTTAAGTTAGAAATAAGGATATTATAATTTTTAGATCTGTTATAAAAACGGTCAGAGGTTTGAGTTTGCAATATTTAGCCAAATTTGTAAAAAGGTACTCGTATTTCAAAAATTACTTACTAGTTCACCTTTTTTAGAATAGTGTAAAATGTTGTCTCATCTCAACGACTCAATTTTTATTTTACTTTAGCCTACACTGTGCCACTGCTGAGGAAAGGCCTCCCCCAAATCCTTCCAAGCATCCTTTTCCAAAACCACCTCGATCCAACCCTTGCGGTACGCGTCTAGATCATGACCCGCCCAATCCCTTTTTAGCTTGACAGCAACGACTCTATTTAGTTCTGTAAAAAAGATTTCAAAATATTTGCATTCTTTTAGAAATACATATTAATCAAAACACATCTTCCCGAAACCCTTTTGAATTGATATGAAATTGCCTAACACTAATCTATTACCTCCTATCAATGAGGTAATCAATTCAAGGGTCATTCTAAAGCAAAATATGAAAATAATATTTTGTAAAAACAAAAATATCCGAGATTTGCCCTTTTCACCGTCTACCTCCTCCTACTAGAGTGCTACCTGCCAGAGGGTAGCTGTAATGAGGGTGTCGAGTCTTGAGAGCCTCTCAACTGAACTCAACGAGCTGAGTTTGCGAAGTATAAGTCACTTTGTTTTACAATGTTATGGAGTTAAAAGCTAGCCTTACCTACTGCCACAATTCTGGCCAGCCGTAATAACAAAATCGTGCTGGAAAAAGCTCTTTACTCATTCTTATAAGGAATAAAATACCTACTTAAAATAATTACATTTTAGTGGTATGTATCAGAAACCATCTTGGTGTTGCAGGCAAAGAATAGAAATAAATGGTACCATTTTTTTTTACTTTAAGTATTTACATACACACTATTAAACTGATTTAGATCTTTATGACGTCCCACGGAGGTGAAAATTGCATAAACCCTGGCCAAAACCTAAAATGGTAAAAATTCTGGGAACACGACAAAACTAATCTTAAGAGGATTGTGAAGTGCCGATACGCGGCGCGATTTTTGGAGGCAATTACCTACATTTCATACAATTATCTACATACATATTGTTTCGGGCGATAACGTTTTCACTCCCCTAAACTTTTACGAAATGAGACAATTTTGGTCTTATTACATTCAGTACACTTCAATCTAGGTCTGTACGTTTTTCGTTTTTAGTAATTCAATTCAATTTAACTTAAAAAAATAAAAATGCTCGAGGATGTTTTTATGTCAAAAATATGGATATTTAGATGCTAATAACTTATATCGTATGCAATATTTATTTATAAAAAAAACGTACGGACCTAGTTTTTCATTATACCTACAACATTGCCAAAAATTATGAAAATTAAAATTGTTTACGGGGAGAAAAACGTTATCTCTTTTTGTATGAAAATTTACAGCTTCACAATCCTCTTAATTACTACTTGGCTAGACAATGAAAAGGTTCACAGCAATCAGTGGCACTCCAAAGTTGAACAAAGTTGATTGGTAAAAATTGGAAGAAAGGGTAATAAAAGGTAAAAAAGAAAAATACCCTCTTTTACCGGGTATTAATAAAAAATACCGGGTAAAAAATGAATAATGTCTTTATATTATTTAATTGGCTTCGTCATCAATACTACGACCTATCATGTTAATTTTGACCTTGACCATTGAAGATAAAATATTGATTTCAAATAAAACGAAGTTAAATGTCTTTTAAATCTTTATTCAACATAAATTTTCAAATAAAATCAACAGTTTAGAACCAAAACAAATAAGTACTGCACTGACTGCAGATGTTTTAAAGTTAACTAAATGCTACACACTACCTTTAACAATATATAGATAAGTAACATATACCTATATATACGTACGTACATATATATCGTGAAAACATTTCAAAACAAGTAAATGAGTGAAAATTACTTAGATTTTTCGTTTCAGAATACAATAATTCCAATGCAACCTATCAGGGGACGTATTATGAACTATTAACGCCATCATTTTTCAGTGCTAGAGAGAGACGGAGCTACACATGACCTATAGCACCAACCCTTTTTCGTGACGGAATCATGATGGCGTTACTAGTTCATAATACGGCCCCAGGTTGGCACAAAAGTATTGAGATACTTGGTTTACGTTTTATATTTTTCTATTATTATTACAATTCAAAAAGCTTAGTCAATGATGTAATCACCAGCATCTAAGACTTCTTGCCAATGATCCAGCAAAGTTTGGATGCCTTTCGCCCAGAACTCTGATGGCTGTGCCTCGAAAAATTTGTTCAACTCCGCCTCTATATCAGAGAAATTATTAAATTGCTTACCCCGCAAATGTTGTTTCAGGGCTCTAAACAAATGATAGTCTGATGGGGCAAGGTCTGGCGAATAAGGTGGGGTATCGTCTCCCAGCCCAACTTCTCCAACTGTTGGCGAACGGCAGATGCGACATGAGGTCGAGCGTTATCCTGCAGTAAAACTACATTGACTCGTCTTCGTCGTTTTTTCTTGTTATTTTCAAGATTGTAAAGATATGAAAAGTTCCTGAAACATTTTTTATACGAAATACTAATATTCAGCTATTCAGCATTACATATGGCTAGGTACCTATGTTTATTCACTGCTGGGGCAGTCGTCCATGCTTCTATTTAGCCATCTCCTTTGAATTTGGAATTCCTTCCCAAACGCCAGATATGTGAGATCAAAGTGGCCCGTTGAACAAAACGCCAATTTCATATGTAAGGACCTAATATTCTATTTTAGGTGTGTGGATTATATTAGTTTGAATAGGTTTGAATAGTGATTTTTTAGTACTTGACTTAGTAATGGGTGAATTTTTCAATAATAATCATAAAGTTTCCTCATCAAAAAGTCACAATACAGTGTGACATTATCGGAGAACCACAAACTAAGCGTCACTTGTATTTATAGAAGCGATTATTTAAATTTTTAATATTAATATTTATATTTGATTGGTTATATTTGTGTTTGTTGTTTGTTTCATTTCCACGTTCTTGATCTGCGCCGTGTCGAGCCCAACTCAGACACATCGACAGCGTTAGCAATAGCCATGCTATAGCACAATTACCAGGAAAGCATGTGTCACGTGTGATGAGACTCTCCATCCGACTAAGTTGTACCTCCCACTTGCTGCCCACCTGGCTTTAGAGATTTTAAGATGGGCCATTTGGGCTTTATAATGTTCGATCATCATCTGCCTAGCCTTTTGGGGTCGGCTTCCAGTGTAACCGGATGCAGCTGAATACAGCCCGCGGCACGTAAGTTGGCAAGAGTCGTTAGATGCGCAGAAGTCATTTTTTAGATCTCTTTGGTAGCGAGCGGGACGCGGGGAATGAGGTAGCATCATTCCGAGCGCGCGATTGGTTGGTCAGTCGACCTATGTCACTCGCGTCGCGTCCACGTTCCATTCGCTCCCGAGTGCACTTGCGTGCACTAAAATTGTAACATTTGTTTTTGTTGAGCTTTTGTTACAAGTTCTTGTTATTGTTTTGTTTGAATTTTTAAATTTAGATAATGCCACAAACAAATACGTATTTTACGTAGACATGCCAGAAAAATGGTTTATGATGTGTACTGTTACATATTTTGACGAATTATGCGAACATAAATGTACTGAACTGCTGATTTTTTTTTTTCGCGATTTAAGGTTTGCTCCCATAGTAAAAGTTATTCATAATGATGAGTACAATGACCTCTTAAGAGGTTGTTGGTGTTTTACAAATAACCCTGTATATTTTATTTATTACTCCTAATATACTTCACGAATTCTTCTCCTTTCTTTAACTTTCTTCGAAATAGTTATGTTTAAAAATAAATTATGGTAATAACCACAGAATAATGACAAGCAATAAAAGTGACCATTTTTTTGTTGCAATAAGTGTAGTATGTAGTACTTGCTGCCCACCTGGTTTTAGAGATTTTAAGATGGACCATTTGGGCTTTATAATGTTCGATCATCATCTGCCTAGCCTTTTGGGGTCGGCTTCCAGTGTAACCGGATGCAGCTGAATACAGCCCGCGGCACGTAAGTTGGCAAGAGTCGTTAGATGCGCAGAAGTCATTTTTTAGATCTCTTTGGTAGCGAGCGGGACGCGGGGAATGAGGTAGCATCATTCCGAGCGCGCGATTGGTTGGTCAGTCGACCCATGTCACTCGCGTCGCGTCCACGTTCCATTCGCTCCCGAGTGCACTTGCGTGCACTAAAATTGTAACATTTGTTTTTGTTGAGCTTTTGTTACAAGTTCTTGTTATTGTTTTGTTTGAATTTTGAAATTTAGATAATGCCACAAACAAATACGTATTTTACGTAGACATGCCAGAAAAATGGTTTATGATGTGTACTGTTACATATTTTGACGAATTATGCGAACATAAATGTACTGAACTGCTGTTTTTTTTTTTCGCGATTTAAGGTTTGCTCCCATAGTAAAAGTTGTTCATAATGATGAGTACAATGACCTCTTAAGAGGTTGTTGGTGTTTTACAAATAACCCTGTATATTTTATTTATTACTCCTAATATACTTCACGAATTCTTCTCCTTTCTTTAACTTTCTTCGAAATAGTTATGTTTAAAAATAAATTATGGTAATAACCACAGAATAATGACAAGCAATAAAAGTGACCATTTTTTTGTTGCAATAAGTGTAGTATGCGCGAACTTACCCCCACTACGCCAAAACCTTGCCAACTTACGTGCCGCGGGCTGTACCAGTATTTTACATGGAGCGACTGCCTATCTGAGCCTCACAACCTAGTTACTGGGTTCAAAGTGGCCCGTTTGACAAAACGCCAATTTCATATGTAAGGACCTAATATTCTATTTTAGGTGTATGGATTATATTAGTTTGAATAGGTTTGAATAGTGATTTTTAGTAATTGACTTCGCAATGGGTGAAATTTTCAATAATAATCATAAAGTTTCCTCATCAAAAAGTCACAATACAGTGTGACATTATCGGAGAACCACAAACTAAGCGTCGCTTGTATTTATAGAAGCGATTATTTAAATTTTTAATATTAATATTTATATTTGATTGGTTATATTTGTGTTTGTTGTTTGTTTCATTTCCACGTTCTTGATCTGCGCCGTGTCGAGCCCAACTCAGACACATCGACAGCGTTAGCAATAGCCATGCTATAGCACAATTACCAGGAAAGCATGTGTCACGTGTGATGAGACTCTCCATCCGACTAAGTTGTACCTCCCACTTGCTGCCCACCTGGTTTTAGAGATTTTAAGATGGACCATTTGGGCTTTATAATGTTCGATCATCATCTGCCTAGCCTTTTGGGGTCGGCTTCCAGTGTAACCGGATGCAGCTGAATACAGCCCGCGGCACGTAAGTTGGCAAGAGTCGTTAGATGCGCAGAAGTCATTTTTTAGATCTCTTTGGTAGCGAGCGGGACGCGGGGAATGAGGTAGCATCATTCCGAGCGCGCGATTGGTTGGTCAGTCGACCCATGTCACTCGCGTCGCGTCCACGTTCCATTCGCTCCCGAGTGCACTTGCGTGCACTAAAATTGTAACATTTGTTTTTGTTGAGCTTTTGTTACAAGTTCTTGTTATTGTTTTGTTTGAATTTTTAAATTTAGATAATGCCACAAACAAATACGTATTTTACATAGACATGCCAGAAAAATGGTTTACGATGTGTACTGTTACATATTTTGACGAATTATGCGAACATAAATGTACTGAACTGCTGATTTTTTTTTTCGCGATTTAAGGTTTGCTCCCATAGTAAAAGTTGTTCATAATGATGAGTATACTGATGGGTAATGGAAAAATTTCGGAAGGAAAAGAAAAGAAAAAAAATATTTTTCCGAAATTTTTCCAATATTTTTCCAATACTTTTCCGATATTTTTCCAAATCAAAAAGCTGACTGTGATTAAAGATTAGAAAAAAATAAGACTATTAATGTGTGCTCTGACATCAAGCAATGAACTGACAATCAATGAATGACATCAAGCAATGAATAGACTGCTTGAATATCTACGAGACTTTTTGCTGCAGTTATTATTCTAAGGTCTTTTGCCTGCTTTGCATGTGTGTCACTTTAGGTCTTTTTTTTTTGTAACGTGCGTTTTGTTTGTGCAGAATAAACAGTTTTTCTTTCTTTTCTTTTTTTTCTTTACTGAAAAATTATAAATATCTAATCTTTAATTTTTTTAATTTTTTTTGCCATAATGTTCTCTTATTGTAAATTATATACATAAATAAGAAAGAAATTACAATAATAATACGCCGGGTAGACGTGAGCCGACGACGATGCGCAGAATGCACAATTGGGAAAATACCATGTGCAGATGGCGCAAGATAGCGGTTGCGCTCATTTCAACCCGCGGAGCAAATTGCGTCATTGGAATCAGTTTCTTTTTGACAGTTCAAAAACATTCACTGCATTATTTACGTTGTCGAGCAGATAATATTTCGAACATGCGATGCAATGGATAGCAATTTGCTTCAAAATGATTCAGATTTGATTGATAGGTTGTAACGCAATTAGGGTGCTGGCCAAAAAGATTGGGGACTAATTGGACTACTGTACTTAATCACGTCCAGGCGGAGCATTATACTGAACTGTTACTTGGTCCACATTCACATGTTTTCCTTTATAACCGTCTACAAGTTTTAAAAGATAGTATGTTTTTCATGTACGGTAGTACATATTGCAATTCTTCTAACATTAAAGAGCAAAATTCATTTTCTTTTGTCAATATTTTCTTGTTTCTTGGCACAAAAATCAGGGCATAATTAATCATACCTCTAAAATGAAAGTGTATGAATTTCATACTCTTTCATTTTACAGGTATGATTAATTTTGCTTGTATTGCGCTGTTCTTCTACAGCTGACTTAATTTTGGCGGGTTCTTTTCCTGGGTTTGGTTGATTTTCGGGTTTGTATAACTAGATCGGTTTTTCTCTGAAATTTTTTGGTGATATAAAACCCACCAACTGAAGATTTATTGTTTGTGTAGATGCAGTAGAAAATATTGATCATGATACTTTTCGCCAGTGATGATTCGGATTCTTCAACAGAATAGATGTGTTAATGCAATAAAACCCTTTGAATGTAAATAAAACCCTTTAAACTCTGTGTTATTTTACTTCCTGAAGTCAAAATTTTACAGTAAACAATAAAAAAACACATATCACAATCACTCCACTTCTAGTTCTCCACAATTCAATCAAACGCTTCGCAAAATAATAATAGATCGCTTAGATTAAGAAGATTGCGATTAAAATAAAACGTCCACCGACCACGAGTTCACTGCTCGTTTTACAAGATGGCCGCCTCACTAGTTCTCGATGTTCGTTTTTGAGGTTGACATTTGTACAACAAGTCAATTAGTCTAGAAAAGCGGAGGCGCCGACCATGTTCAGGTAGGCGTGGATTATCGGGTAGAAAGGCAGTATTTAAAAAAATAACACCTATCACAATCACTCCACTTCTAGTTCTCCACAATTCAATCAAACACTTCGCAAAGTAATTATAGATCGCTTAGATTATGAGGGATGCGATTAAAATAAAACGACCATCGACCACGAGTTCACTGCTCGTTTTACAAGATGGCTGCCTCACTAGTTCTCGATGTTTGTTTTTGAGGTTGACATTTGTACAACAAGTCTATTAAGTCTAGAAAAGCGGAGGCGCCGACCATGTTCAGGGTAGGCGTGGATTATCGGGTAGAAAGGCAGTATTTAAAAAAATAACACCTATCACAATCACTCCACTTCTAGTTCTCCACAATTCAATCAAACACTTCGCAAAGTAATTATAGATCGCTTAGATTAAGAGGGATGCGATTAAAATAAAACGACCACCGACCACGAGTTCACTGCTCGTTTTACAAGATGGCTGCCTCACTCCGTTCTCGATGTTCGTTTTTGAGGTTGACATTTGTACAGCAAGTCTATTAAGTCTAGAAAAGCGGAGGCGCCGACCATGTTCAGGTAGGCGTGGATTATCGGGTAGAAAGGCAGTATTTAAAAAAATAACACCTATCACAATCACTCCACTTCTAGTTCTCCACAATTCAATCAAACACTTCGCAAAGTAATTATAGATCGCTTAGATTAAGAGGGATGCGATTAAAATAAAACGTCCACCGACCACGAGTTCACTGCTCGTTTTACAAGATGGCCGCCTCACCAGTTCTCGATGTTCGTTTTTGAGGTTGAAATTTGTACAACAAGTCAATTAAGTCTAGAAAAGCGGAGGCGCCGACCATGTTCAGGTAGGCGTGAATTATCGGGTAGAAAGGCAGTATTTCAAAAAATAACACCTATCACGATCACTCCACTTCTAATTCTCGATAATTCAATCAAACACTACACAAAATAATAATAGATCGCTTAGATTAAGAGGGATGCGATTAAAATATAACGTCCACCGACCACATGGTTGCGTGCGCACCTTACCAAAAATCCGAAGTTACCTGCTCATTTTACAAGATGGCCGCCTTACCAGAGTGCTCGGTGTTCGTTTTGACGTTGCCATTTGTACAACATGACAATTGACAGTCTAGAAAAGCGGAGGCGCCGACATATTATTTACTTCATGTAAATAAAACAACAAACTAAAAATGATAACAACACCACGACAATTATGCTGTACCTACTGTATAGGAAAATAAACATAAAATGGCAATTTTAGTTTAGTATTGCCAATCCAACCAACAATTTCCTAACCTTTTAGAACGAAGTAGTAAAAATTTTCATTGAACATATTTTTTTATTTGGCCTTAATTAGATAATATGATAGCATAAAAGAACATAGATAATTAATTGAATTTATTTTGTATAAATGTCACTTTTAGACGTTCAAATAAGAATTCGCCATTGTTCTTTTCGAGTTAATCAAGCCACGTACTAGTATCCTCCCCTGCAAAATTTACTGCCCATTTTCACCCCGTAAGTATTCTTTATTTTTAGTCTTATGTATAAATAGTGAGTTTAGAGTTAATTGGTCAGCGCGTTAAAATTTTGACACACCCAATTCCCCTTTAGCCCCCTAAAGGGGAATTCGGTGTGTCAGAATGGGTAGTTTAGAAAAACGAAAATTAAAAAGTTCATAATTAACATAAATATGTATTCGTGCCAAGTTCAAGTTTATTAACTCAAGGAATAAGATTTTTCATACAAACAAAAACCCCCCTTTTCACCCCCTATAAGATTGAATTTCCAATAACCCCTTCTTAGTGCTCCCCTAAATTATAAAAGGAAGCCGTGTGCAAAATTTCACGTTCCTAGACCCAGTAGTTTCGGCCGTGCGTTGATTTGTCAGTCGGTCAGTCATTTTATTCAATCAATCAGTCAGTCATTCATTCAGTCAGTCAGTAAATATGTTCAGTATAAATAAAACCCTTTAATTCATATGTTATTTTAATTCCTGTAGTCAACATTTTACAGTAAACAATATTTTTCCATTATTTTTCCATATTGTTATTTTTCGGAAAAATAAACGGAAAAATTTCCAAGTTTTGAAAAATTTCCGAAAATTACCCATCACTAGATGAGTACAATGACCTCTTAAGAGGTTGTTGGTGTTTTACAAATAACCCTGTATATTTTATTTATTACTCCTAATATACTTCACGAATTCTTCTCCTTTCTTTAACTTTCTTCGAAATAGTTATGTTTAAAAATAAATTATGGTAATAACCACAGAATAATGACAAGCAATAAAAGTGACCATTTTTTTGTTGCAATAAGTGTAGTATGCGCGAACTTACCCCCACTACGCCAAAACCTTGCCAACTTACGTGCCGCGGGCTGTACCAGTATTTTACATGGAGCGACTGCCTATCTGAGCCTCACAACCTAGTTACTGGGTAACACGATACCTCTTGGTAAGACTTGGTTGACTTTCGGGCGTCTGAACACCCGTAAAGACTGAAGAAATGACCTTAGAATGTTCTGTATATCTAGGTATTAATTCAATGGCAGCCTATATTTATCAAGATGACCACTCATTTTCTACCTACCAAATGAAGGGTCCCGCAGACAGGCGCAACGCGCGATCCGACGAGATTCTAGTGGAACAATTTCCATGGTTTTCATAGAAGTTGTTCTATCAGAGTATCGTCGCGCCTGACTGCAGGAGCCTTGATTACTATTTAATATATTCCAATAGCCTTAGTAACTTTTAAAAATTTCGTTTATTAAAATAACCTATAATCATCCCAGAAAGTTTTTCTAGCCATTAATCAAAAGCATTATTTATTAATATCGAGAAGTTATAGTTGGTATATTATTGTATTATAGAAACATTTTGAGAAAGAATAAATTGTCATTAATAATAATTGTTCGTCGTTTATTTTTTTTGTTAATATTTAATAGAAGTTACCTTAAAATTACAGTCTTTCTTAATAAAATATTCAAAATTTTTATTACGTCCAAGTAAATTATTACACGTTTCGCCAGCTATCCACTTTGAAACCCCATTTTTTTTTGTAGATAGATAAACATTTTTAGTGATATTCCTGTCCAGGTTTTTGATGTGTAACTTCTTTCCTCTCGCTTTCCTGCAATCTGTGAGAGTGATTTCGTAAAAAGGGATGGATGTGTTCGTGAAAAGGGACGGAAGTGTGTAACAGGAAGACGGGGAAGCGCGCGCTATATGATTTCACCAATGAGCGGGCGGGTGTTTTAGGGGACTGTCTTATATAAATTTGACGTTCGAAAAGTGCTGATTCTCAGCCTAGTTTGAATAAATGACTTTGATTTTGATTTTTTAATTTGAGCGCGCGCGGTATCAGTGTATGGATAGAATAAGAAATGAGTACATAAGAGGAAGTTTGAAAGGCACCGGTAACTGAAAAATTGTGCGGAAATCGGTTGTCATGGTATGGAGGAATGATGAAAATGTCGTGAGAAAAGTTTTGAGTATGAATTTCGATGGCTATGAAAGTAGGGAAAGACGAAAGAAACGATGGATGGACTGTGTGAAAGATGATATGGCTAGAAAGGGGGTAACTACCTAGATGACCACAAATAGAGAAGTATGGAAAAATGGACATGTTGTGCCGACCCCAAATAGATTCCAGTGTACCTAGATTCTTTTATAGATTGGGTTCCGGTAATAGTAATTGCCTAATTTATGAGAAATTGCAGGATAATTGCGTAACACACACATTAACATTTTTTTCAATAGTTTACATCGCCTTAAATGTAGTTTAAAAATATTCAACGCCAAAAAAGCAATGGAAAGTACCTACTTTAAAAAAAAAAAAGGTTGAAAATAGCCAACCGTCACGGGCACGGATCTATTACAACAAACAAACAAGAAATCGCAAACACTCCTATAATTTGTTGCAAATCGCAAACACATTGACCTTTATTGTTGTCATAGACTTTTACGTCACATTCGCCCCGGACAATGGCGTCGCTTTTCAAATATTTGAATTTCCCACAATTTTTTTGCACTTTTAAAAAATTTATTTCTTGATCAAAAATAAATTATAACTAATCAAAACACCCTTACAACATTATTCCTCAAATTTATTGGGGAAAAAAATTAACAAACGGCAACTCTGATACACACATAGTAGATAAAAAGGTAGCTTCACTTTTGAAGTTCGCGGCGCCCCGTCTTTCTTTTATTGTTGGTCTGAGAGCAAAAGTAAAAAAAATATATATATTATTTCAGTGAGATAACATTAGCCAGAATATTAATAAGAAAAGTCTGCCTAAGGTACTTTGAGATCAAACATAGGTTTCAAAGCAGAAGCACTTCACTTTTTTACTCTTACATCGCAAAGGGAATTTCAAAGAGCTTCAGTAGCAACTGAAAGTTCGAATTCACTAAAAGTGTAATTGGATCAAAATGCAAATACAAAGTGCAAATAGACAGAGATTGCATATATGCACTGTAACGAAATGAATCTCTAAAGATTTTGTAGCATTGTACATACAATTTAAAATCATAAGATATTTTGATATTTTATGTGTTTAAAGGTATTTTTTTTTCATAAAATTCTTTTGAAAATATTTACGAAGATTTTCATTAAAGTCTAACTAATCAATAGAAAGACAGACTATTTGTACAGACTTTAAGTACGAAATTATTACAATGAAAATTCAAAAAAACCCTAACGATCTTTCACAAAAATAAATATTCTTTGGAGACTTTGACATTTCATAATTATATAGATTTGAAATGTCAAAGTCTCCAAAGAATATTTTCGAAATGGTATACCGCCGTTTGCCCGAATTTTATTTGCCCTAATATCATTTGCCATAATAGTCAACAGCCATAATATTATAATAGGTTGGGGAAAAAGTTTCTTCGCATTTTTGAAGAAAATTCAAAACATTTTTTAATATAGTTTATTTACATTTAACTAAAGTATGTAGGTACCATTTTGTTCGATAACTTTTTGCCATCTTTTAGGTAGGGACATGATCCCATTGCTATAGAAGTTTTGGGACTTCTGGTCAAAATACCGCGACAAGTGGTTTTGGCAGTCCTCTCGTGATGTTAACCTGACACTGCCTAAAGAATTCTGAAAAGACCGAAACAGGTGGAAATCTGAAGGTGCAAGGTCAGGACTATACGGCGGATGCATTACCACCTCCCAGCCAAACTCTCTTAATTTTTGCTGAGTGGCTAAAAATGTGTGAGGTCTAGCGTTATCATTATGAAAAACCACACCCCTTCTGTTGATTAATTCCGACCGCTTTCTCTCAACTTCTTGCTTTAATCTCATCAGTTGTTCGCAGTAGAGTTCAGAATCGATGGTCCTGCCTGGTGGTAACAGCTCATAATGAATAATGCCCTTCCAATCCCACCACACACACAGCATCACCTTGTTGCGAGTTAACCCGGGTTTCGCTACAGTCTGTGAAGCCTGACCGGCCTTTGACCACGACCTTTTTCGCACGTTCTTGTCATACGTGATCCACTTTTCATCACCAGTTATCAGCTTCTTCAAAAATGGTCCGGTTTCATTACGTCGTAATAAAGAATCACAAATGAATACACGGTTCATTAGGTTTCTTTCAGTGAGCTCGTGAGGTACCCAAATGTCGAGCTTTTTTGTGTACCCAGTTTTTTTCAAATGCGCCAAAACTGTTTTGTGGTCAATTTCCAGTTCTTCAGCTACGTTGTAACTACTGATATGCCGATCTTGCTCCACTTTTTCAAAAATGGCATCCATTTTATCCGTAATAGGGCGACCAGAGCGACGTGCATCTTTGACATCAAAATTTCTGGATTGAAAACGTTTAAACCAAATTTGTGCTACTCTCACAGACACTACACTAGGACCATAAACATCGCAAATTTTTTTTAGATGCTTGCGTTGCATTTTTACCTTTTTTGTAGTAAAATTTTAAAATGTATCGAATTTCTTCATTAGATTCACTCATTTTGACGGTACAAAAAACAAATGAAAATCACACATTTTCCTAATTTGAATTTGGAATTTGGTTCTTTAAAATTTAAACTTTCAATGATACCAAAACCAGCCAGATACAAATAGTATAGCCAAAGAGATTTTATTACAAGTTCATACATACTATAATGCGAAAAGACTTTTTCCCCAACCTAATATCGTCGTTGCGACTTTAAGACCTCTTATGTGTAAAAATCAATTTTGTGAGAAAATCGATAAAAACCGTCGTATCAGTTTTAATTAGCAAGAACATTGGAGATCTTGAAGTTTGTAAACAAATTACGATTGAAACGTCGTATACACATGAGAGTTTTTGCATTCGATAGAGCTTCAAAATGTAGAATCGGCTGGCGTAAAAAAGTGATTTTGCCAAAAGTGACACATAAGAGGTCTTAAAGTCGCAACGACGATATGACGTAATATTCATTTGCCGTACTCTTATTTTCTGTATTAGTCACGTGCTAGAAGCTTTGTTTCCCATAAAGTCACTTACCATAACAACATTTTTCATAATCATTGTAAGCCCTAATTATCACATGCCCTAATTATAACATGCCCTAATTATCACATGCCATAATTATCATATGCCATAACATCATTTGCCATCGACATTGGGTCGTTTGAGCGAGCGAAGCGAGCGAATAGACAATGACGGAAATGAAAATAATTGGTACATAATATACTCATTAGATATACCAAGATCCCTCCGTGCCTCGGAAGTACGTTAAGCCGTTGGTACCGGCTGTTATTCGTGGGTGACAGTCGTTACGGGTCGTCAGAAGCCCGAAAGTCTAACAACCAGTCGTACCAAGGGGTATCGTATTTCCCAGTTACCGGATTGTGCAGGTCAGATAGGCAGTCGCTCCATGTAAAATACTGGTTAAACATTCAGCTACATCCGGTTAGACTGAAAGCCTACCCCAACATAGTTGGGAAAAGACTAGGCAGATGATGAATATACTCACTAGATAATAACCACATTTGACAAATAAGGCAACGATCACAATTTGACAAAGCAAAGATTGTTATAAGTAACAATCACCATAAAACCCATGTTATTGGTAATCATCACACTTACCAAAAAGACTGGTTTTCAGATAAATATGCAGCTGGAGTTGATTCCGCTATTATAACCATAAAACACTAAACATTGTTAATCACCACCCTTAGGAAATGAACTGGCGATTTTATTAGATATTGCCATACAGCCATAATCCCTAGATTTCGTTAATCACCATAATTGGCAAAGTCACTGGTTATTACTGAAAGTGATACTCATCTATGTAATAGTACTCCCCTCCACCACAGTTTCTCTCGCGGCCGCCGCCGCCGCAAGGAACTTCGTTCCAATAACTGTCAAAATTCGAGATAACTTAGGTGCCATGTTAGGGTTTGTCGAGAAAACATCAAGTTTGACAGAACGAGTCGAGTATTTTGTATAGCAGCGCTGTCAGAAAACGAGAAAAATGTTGCGCTGTCAGAAAATTAATCACGCGAGAGTGAGTAATTGTCGCGTGTGTCATGTTATCCCTGCAGAAGACAGCCGCCACGCAACCATTGATGCGACGCTAGAGTGACAGTAATCAGCCAGTGTCACTCTAATCCAACCTCTTCGGTGATTCCGAGTATCTTCGTAACAAAACAAGACAGCGCCACTTGTTTGGCCGTCACAATATTACCAATAGCATGGGATTCTGGGAAGTAATGACATACGGCAAACTAAAGGAAGGAGCTCATTTTTAACAAAATACTTTCTTATTTTTCTTATGTTACCTACCTATTAAACCTTGATATTGATTTTTCGAAAATCCAATGATGCAGTTTTAGTTTTCGTCAAAATCGAGCCCGAGATTTCTTTTAGTACTTTTCGCTACGAGTATTCCTCAGTTTCGGAAAATTCTCATTCTAAAAATTCACTCTGTATATACTGGATGATTTTTTTTAACGTCTTGAAAAAAATAGGGTACAATAGGTACGGAGTAGAAGCCAATGGTATACCTAGTTTTTTTTTTTTAGTGGCTTATTCAGAAATTGCTCTCTCAATAAACTCTACACATTTGAAGTAAACTCGAAAAATAAAAACAGAAATTTTGAAAAAACTTTATAGATAAAAATATCGGAATTCAAATCATACGCACTGCGCAAGGTACGTAGTGTACGTATGATTTGAATTTCGACATTATTATTATATTTTTTCAAAAAAAAAAAAAAAACAAGCCTATGGCGTAATAGGCTTCTACTCCGTTCACCTATTATACCCTAATTTTTTTTCAAGACGATAAAAATGTCACTTTAAGCCGACCCAAATATACTTGGGGAAAGGCTAGGCAGATTGATTTTACTGGGGACGTCTGGGGGATGTTTGGCAGATACGATTGGTCTGGCTGCTTACAAATAGTATTGAACTAGTTCCCCGATTATCATTATATAAAAATGAAGACTCAAACTATAAGTAAGATGACATCATTTTTTGCGAGCTTTAAAGCTTCTGGCGGACAAAACCGCCGATAGGAAGTGTCAGTATTGATTATTAATTATTAACAACAAACTTTTGCCCGCGGCTTCGCCCACGTGGATGTCGGAAAACTATATCTACGTATAAACCTTCCTTTTGAATGCCTCTATCTAAAGATGAAAACCGTAATAAAATCCGTTCAGTAGTTTTTGAGATCATCGCGAACATACAAACAGAGAAACAGACGCGGCGGGACTTTGTTTTATAATAAGTAGTTACAGTGATATTCTGTAAAACATACATAAAAATCAGCAGTCAGACTTTAAGAGTGAGTAATTAATATGTTTACGTAAGTTTAGTACCCAATAATACCTGAAAATTGGCCGTCGGCCTAAGCTAACAAGTTATACGCATGTACGTTCAAAGTACAAAATAAGTGTATGAAAATAAGTAAATTCTGGCGGGCCAGTGCCACCAGACCTTGGACTACCATGTGTCATTAGGTAATAAATGATATGATGGAATATAATAATAACAGGAGCTCGTGGCTAAATAATAACAGCCGCAAGGGTCGATCCATCAGGTTAAGGTACGCTTCATACCGAGACTCCTCCGTGCCTCGGATAGCACGTAAAGCCGTTAATCCCGGCTGTCATTCGTGGATCTTTGACAGTCGTTACGGGTCGTCAGAAGCCCGAAAGTCTGACAACCAGTCTTACCAAGGGGTATCGTATTACCCAATAACTGGGTTGTGGAGGTCAGATAGGCAGTCACTCCATGTTAAACGACATAGTTGGGAAAAGGCTAGGGAGATTGATGGAATATAATAATAACAAAGTCCAAAAGGCAAAAAATGCAAAAACGTTCGGGCCGCAAAGAATATAAATACTGCGATAAAATATGATTTGTATTTCAGTTGGAATCAATCAGATACTTGTTGTCTTTGTATGTTTCAGAGGAAAAAGCTTCGAGTAGGTAAGTACTTTCTATCTTCACGCTTTAGCTATATAATTTATTGGAGAATGGCTGATGTCGTGGTAAAAATATTATCCAGCCAGCAAGGTTGATTTGACAGGCTGGCGAAGAACCTATCAACATTACAAATAGCCGTAAAAAAAACAAAAACATTATTTTGTTCTTACACAGATATTTATTTTATAAATGTCACAAACCTCTGTGACACGCTCCTTGGCGCGTGAATATGGAGTAAGAACAAATGGAGCGAAAATGTGCTGGTAAACCCTTCTCACAGCGCTGACTGTGTATAGCCGTGTCCTGTTAGAAAGTGATTGCCTCGCGATTACGCGACCGTCGCGTTCATTTTTTAATTTTTGTTCGGAAAACCGGAAGGCGCCCTCTGTCGGCGCCTGAATGGCAGCTACTGTCATCCTAATAAAAACTATTTTACAATAAAAACAACAGACTTCCAAAAAAAAAAAAAAAAATACTACAAAGTGAAAATAACTTTAATTTTGGAAGTCGGTGAAATTTTCACAAATGATGTATTTCTGTTGCCGCTATAACAACAAAAACAGAATTTTAAAATAAATATTTAAGGGGGTCCCACAAACGACACACGACAAAAATTCACGTTTGTTGTATTAAACAACGATCGTGAATTTTTTGCCGTTTTTATAGATAATGGTACGAAATCTTTCGTGCGCAAGTCCGACTCACACTTGGCCGGTTTTTTAGTTTTTTCCCACCGACTTTTTTCACTTGTGGTGTTTTCTTTTGGAAGTCAGTTTTTTTTTTCGTAGAAACGTTTATATTTTTCACTTTTAGTGTGTTACTTTGTAATTTATTTAATTTAACGCTTAATGTCAACTGTTCATCACCTTTTACAAAACATTGCTTTTCCCGATGCAGGGACGTTATTTGTTGAGGAGTTCTCCTAGTAAAAACCAGGGGAACTGGAGCTGATGGTGAATACACCATCACTATAAACATTGTGACGAGCATTAATTGCTAACCATATTAAAGTAATCGAATCGCAACCCGTGAAATAGTTATAATTGAGTAGTTCCGATGGCCATCTGTGGTCTGCATCATTAGTTCCACTTCACCAAATGGTGCTTTCCGAGAGCAATTGCACGACTTACTATAAAAAAATACCCAGATTGCTATAAGTGCGCCTATAAAACTTTAGGGTTTGTCGTTTGTGTGTGGTATCTTTTTTATCAATATGGACACGATAAAAATACAAGTAATTATGGGATACGAGTTCCGTCGCGGTAGCAATGCCGCACAAACGCCTCGCAACATTAACTACGTGTATGGAGTGAACACTACAAACGAACGCACGACTCGCTATTGGTTTGAACGCTTCTGACATGGAAATTTTGATCTAAAAAATTAACCCCGTGGTCACCTGAAAACTAAAGTTAACAACGCTGAATTAAAGATGATAGTGGAAGCTAACGATACTCAATCTACGGCTGAGTTAGCAGCAGCTTTCAACGTTAATACAATAAAACCATATTGGTCCTTTTGCGTCAAATTGGCAAGGTAAAAAACTTGATAAGTGGGTGCCGCACGAACTGTACGGTCACCAACGCGATGAACGCGTTCAGATATGCCTTGCGTTGCTTAACAGACACAGAAACGAATGGATTTTGAACTGCATTGTCACTTGCGATGAAAAATGGATTCTTTTTGATAATCGTAAGCGGTCATCATGTTGGTTAGACCCTGGTTCAGCGCCTAGGCAATGCTCCAAACAAAAACTTACCTCTAAAAATGTCATGGTCACTGTTTGGTGGTCTAGTGCTGGTATAACTCATCACAGCTTCTTACTAAATGGCACCAGCATTATTGCGGATGTGTACTATGAGGAACCAGTTCCTCCATGATGATGGAGTAGCTCGCAAATCTCCGGCCAGCCTTGGTTAATCGCTCGTCCCCGCTGCTCTTACCCAACAACGCTGGACCTCATATGGCACAAAAGATGGTCTCTAAGTTACAAGAGCTAGGGTTGGAAGTTTTGCGTCAGCCACCGTACTCACCAGACCTTGCGCGGACAGACTTCTACTTTGTTCAAAATTTGGACAACTCCTTTTCAGAGAAAAAATTCAATACCCGAGAGGCAGTACAAAATGCCTTTGAAGAGTTTGTTGGCTCCCGTACACCTGACTTCTTCAAGAAAGGCATTGAAAAATTATCACTGCGCTGGCAGAGGCGCATCGATAGCATTGGTGCATATTTTGATTGATAGAAATAAAAAATATTTATATAAAAATGACTTTAACTTTCCGCATACTAAACGGCAATTTCATAGGTAAATACCTAATTAAACGTCCGAATTGAGAACCTCCTTTTGGAAGTCGGTTAAAAAACTCTTGTGTTTAGTCTGTAGCTTCTACACTGCACTGTATTTATAAAAATACATAAAGCTTACATTCTCATGATTGGAAAAGCTCTTCGATCGCAGAGACATGATCAAACCCTAGCACTCCGTTCACTAGCCCATGCGAGACTTCATAAGAAAAGTAAAAGTCGTAATGTTTTTACGACAAAGTAATGATCGCTGTAAACTCACGCTTCTCTGTTGGTACCTTCAAGATAACATGAGATTGTAAGGACACGAGCGTTGAAAAGAAAATGTAAAAAAATAAGAGGGTTTTATTCAGAGCTCTGGAAAATTCGAAGAGTATTTTGGACTCTAAAAATGAAGTGTTGGCAGGTCCGCCGCAAAGATTATAATTGGAGGAAACTATATACGTAAAGTTTTGCAAAGCAATGGACATGGATTCTTGATACATTCAGTGGATTTTAGTTTTACGTAGATACTTATAAATAAATCGGGCATTAGGAGTTCAGTTTGTAAATCAAGTTTCAAGTTATTTATTTCATAACAAAAATACATTTGTGTCGAAATATTTGCACAGTAGGTACACAAAAAGAAGCAAAAAAAAAAAATAAAAAAAAAACAATAAGTAACCACATTCCTCACCCATCGTCAAAGTTAGAACGTCTATCCAAATTCAAAATACTACCTTTACAAACATTAATAGTCTTATTGATAAAGAACAAAGTCCCTAGCAAAATGAAAATGAAGTAAGTAATAATAAAACTTTCATCAAAAAGAACATTCTTTTCGCCCGAACCGAATTTCGCATACTCTCTCAGTCATCTTTTAGAGAACCAATATTTATGGGATGATACATCAAACCTCCTGCAATAAAATTTATCATACACATCCCAATTTTATCTGCATCCCGACAAAAAACTGTTTTTGATGAAACTCCACCGTTTACGACTTTCACAGCAGTTTTTTTTCCTAACAATGAAGAATTTTCTTTTATTATTCTACCAAGGGTTTATATTTTAGTATAATATGTGGGAATAAAGAGGGAAAGAATAAAAGAGATAATAATGTAGGAATGGCGACTGCGTGTGTGCGAAAAGGTTGGAGTTAAGGGACGCGTTAAACTGTGAAAGTGAGAAACGTTTACGCCAACGTTTTGAGGAAGTTTGTCTTAGAAAATTGCGTACGTAACCTATAATAGCTACCAAACTGCGGTGCGCAGTACAAAAGTAGTATTACATAATAATATCTACTTATCTAAAATCTCATAGGCTAATTGATGGGTTTCTCCAGGTCAAACCAAGTTCTACCTACAGAGGTTTTTCCATTCGAGGATTGTCAGGAAGCCCATGGTCTTTATTTATGCCTGGCTAACAACGATAACATGGGACTTAATTCAGACAATATTTACTGTCCATATGAGTACAATTTAAGAATAATATTATATCACTATTACACTATAGACTTGGTTAACATAACAAATGAGATCAATTTATTGCAAGGCCGGATATGAAGAAACTTCTTATTGATATTCTTATCTTTGCATACCTGTTATTTATGATAGTGGAAGAGCGGAGTTCACCTAACACAAGCATCTTCTTGCTTAAAAGGTGATCTCCAACTCATTGTGTGTTATAATTGTATGTAATCGCAATAAACATTTTTTTTTTTATTTTTTTTTTTTATTATTTTTTTTTTTTTTTTTATTTATTCTTATACGTAACTGACGACGTCTGGGTGACCTTTACACCTCCGTCTATACCAGGAATTCAGGCGTATCGTAAAGCTATGTCGTCCGAATTCTGCCTTCGCGTATATTTTTCCATATTTTCACACGAAGATCGCGACGCGTCGTCACAATTTTTAGGTAACTGACGCTGATATTAATATCAGTTGATATGACGCGACGTAACGCCTATGTAATTATTTTCAGCTCAGTAATCCGACCGTCATATGTTCACGTCAAATTAAATATATTTGACTAATATAAGATATACTTTCCTAATTCGTGTCATGTCATGGTATATCTCTAAAGGATGTTGAAGGAGGTTATGCTATTAATTTAACGTTATTATTCACACCAGAATTTTATGGGAGAGCAAAAAATAACACGCGTCTTGATAAAAAGTTATTTTTGTACCTACTTAATTAACGAGAACATTCGTTTTTGCACACACAACCTCACACCCTTTTTTTGCGTGGGAAATTATTATCAAATAACTTCTCCCGCTCTGGGCGGAGCGCGAGGTCGTATCAGACTTCTACTGACTAAAACCTACCTGTGTTCCTGCAGTTGCCTGTGCCAGGCCATGGTAACTTTTTCAAACAACCCGCAATCCTGGCAGGCATAGGCCCTAGCGGACCCCATCAGGTATTGCTGACATCTCTTTAAGGCGCGCGTGGAACACAACGCACCGTCGATCCAGGCCTGCTTACCGGACGGCGAGCTAACCATTGCTCGCCATCCGCAAGCCCGCGCCTACGGTGGCTGGGAGTCGGCTCTCAATTCCCGACTCCCAGGGCGTCTCGGGTTCTACCTCCCCCTTCGCGTGCATTACTGCTTTGCAGAAGGAGGTGACGGCTTACCATGCACTCAGTCCGTACCATGGCCTGGACCAGGCCGGATGCAAGAGATCGCCGCCGCCGATCACCTCCGCGAGGACGCGGCGGTGCTCGGCCCAAGCCGGGCTGACCTCCACCTTATGCTCCAACGTGACCGTCGGGCGATCCACATAATGGTAACACCCGGGCGTTTCCTCCCGCCTTATCCGGAACAGGAACCTCCCAAGCAACCGTGTCCAGTGAAAACCCGCGTCAGGCGAAAGGTGAGGACGCCGTGGCACCTCTCCAACTACTCCTCAGAGAGGGGACTTATCGCCGCAATTGTGGCATGCCCAGCACTGGATTGCGACAGTCGCACTCACCATGTCGCCATGAGAACCAGCCGGAACTCTGTCCGCTGTGCCGTGATTTCTCGCGGCAGCGGAGTTACGCCCCGGCGTTTTGCCTCCTCGCGCCACTCTCATGTGTATGCGAGGACTTCTGCCTCCAGATCCCATGGCGGCGATCGGGCAAGGAGGCTCGCTGCCTCACGGAACGCACTTTCTTCGTTCCGACGTACCTTCTCAAGAACGGTATCTTGATACACTTGTGCCTATGTTTTGATACCTTTTCGGATAATGCCCACGTTGCACTCCATCGACTAATTGGGAAGCTTACTTAGAGCTTTGAGTATAAATACGGTCATTTTGTTTGTTAAAATGTTGCTCAATTTTAAAGATTTTCTCATCCGTAAACAAAATTTTTCTGTGACCTCCCTTTGCGTACCGCTTCAGTAGTTGTTTCGATTTTACCGCCCTATTCTTTTTTAAATTATCAATTTAAAAATGGCTGCAAATCCTAAGTCATCTTTTAAAATACGTGACATGGTTCTGGGTGCTATCTTCATCTCCCGAGATAAAATCTTTTGCTTTCGGACAGGATTTCTTCGAATTCTTTCCCTTACTGCTTTGACCACCTTTTTCGTACGAACACTACGTGGACGGCCAGATCTTTTTCTGTCATAAACAGCGGAGTTCTCATTGTACCTATTAATAGCCCGGTACACAAACATTTGACTAATACCAAGCGTATAGAGAGTTTTAAAAATTGCATTTGGCTCCATACCAACTTTGTGTAATGCAATCACAGCGATTCGGTTCTCTTTATCACCCCAGTCCATTTTAATATCGCAAAATATTGTACAATGTATTGGTGCCAAAATTAGAAAACTCAATGAACAATCGTATAAAAATGACAGATTCCAAATTCAAATGTAATATCTTTCTTATTTTTAATTGTAACAGTATTTATAGCCAGACTGTGTATTGTCATTGACCAAGCACAAAGCCGTACTCTGAGCTGCTAGGAACTGTGATTTTCCTGATGAAAAACCCAATACTAACAACAACTGTTTTCCTTACAACCAGACAGCCATAGTAAATCAACTGCCTAGTCATCATCATATCAGCGAAAATAAGTCCACTACTGGGCATAGGACTCTCCTAAGCATCTCCACTTCGACCGGTTATGTGCTTCTTGCAACCAATGGATTGCTGCTGCCCCCACAAGGCCAACAGTCCACCTAGACAAGGAAGGCTCCCAGGCCTTCCTTGTCTTCCGTTAGGCAAATCATATCCAATTGTTAGGGTCAGCCTTCAGTCTAATCTGATGCTGTTGAATACCGGTATTTTACATGGAACAACTGCCTATCTCCACAACCTAGTTACTGGGACTTGGTAAATTAGTATCTAGGTGGTTCCGTACTAACAGGATTTTACCTATGAAATTGCCGATTTATGATACCGGCTAGTGTGAAGATCAACATCTTTCAATCTATTTAGAATTCCAAATTAAAATTAATTTTATAACATAGCATGACATTTAAAAAAAATCATTTATTCGTTTGTTTTCCAGCCGTTCGATTTTTCTTTGATATCGATGTTTCTATAACCATGGAAAAATAGAAATTGCGCGCTATTTTCGAATACCTACGAGTTCCGTCGTGACACCAACGCAACACGGACAGCACGCAATATTAACGACGTGTGACAAGGTACTGCAAGTGAACGCACGGTGCGGTTTGATCTCAACAATGGGCCCCGGGGAAAAATTTCAAATCCAACGAGGCGGTGAAAAACGTATTTAAAGAATTTATCGATTCCCGTTCCCAGGATATCTATACTTTCGTCATAAGGAAAATAGATGTATCTGACATTTTTTTCGAAATCGAGTTATTTACTTATTCGGAATCTTCAAAAAAAACAAATACGCATCTACCAGTATTTTTAAATTGGCGTAAACTTGACGAAAACCTAATAATTCTTAATATTAAAAGACGCATCTACCTTTGTATCATAAAGTTTAAACAGGGCAACATTTTTTTTTCTCCATTTCAATATTTCTGTAGATACGTCCTTTTTCCTTACGGCGGCAGTGTAGCAGAAGAGGCATCAACGAAGTTTCATTAAAATGGCAAACATGCATCAACGAACTTTCATTAAAATGGCAAAAATGCATCAACGAAGTTTCATTAAAATGGCTAAAATGCATCAACGAACTTTCATTAAAATGGCAAAAATGCATCAACGAACTTTCATTAAAATGGCAAAAATGCATCAACGAACTTTCATTAAAATGGCTAAAATGCATCAACGAACTTTCATTAAAATGGCAAAAATGCATCAACGAACTTTCATTAAAATGGCAAAAATGCATCAACGAACTTTCATTAAAATGGCAAAAATGCATCGACGAAGTTTCTTATTTCATAGGTAAAGACCTAATATAATATAATATAATGTTATTTCCCATGTGAGAATAAAGTCTGCAATAAGAGATTCATTACATTTTATTATTCTATTAACGTTGTCTGAGACTTGTGTTATTGCTCCCATGTGTTGTAATAAGAGTTTATTGCTTTCACAAATACGTTTGGTAAGTATTATGATGTCCATTATTACTAGCGATCTAGGAGACCAGATCTCAGCAATGAATTGGGTAACAGATTTTGTTTCTCTAAGGATCTCCTGAAACAGACATCCTTATATTGCAATTGTGATCTTGGTGCTGCTCTATTTAGCTGAAAAAAGTAGGTGAAAAAGGTATTCTATTATTTGAATTTTTGCCATCCAAAGATGGAATATGTCCACGAGGCTTTTATTAAATGGTGTTGATTAGACGAAAAGATAAATAAATTAATAATAATAATTAACATAAAAATAAATAATAATAAAAATAACAACAACAATAGTCCTGCACCAACCAGGGGTTGTCCTTGGGTGCACTTGCATAGAGCATTTATAGGGATAATCGTCGGATTGTGCCTCCTCATCATTTAAAATTATCTAAGGGGCCTCTGCGAGTTGGCTTCGGCCCCTCGTATGCCTTCCAAAGGTCAGGGACCCCAGGGTCCCGAGATATGTAAGAAGAAGATAATAATAATCCCCACCGCTGTATTTCTACGTTGACGTCGTGGTGGGCTTGCGTGATCCGAACTTTAGGTCTGTGCCGGTAGAGTTTAGTTTTCCGGAACAGGTCCAGGATAAGGAGCTAGACCAAGAGCGATACAGAAACCCGCAGGACAGCATGTGGCGAGCTGTTGGACAGTAGCGACCCCACGGACCCCTATCTTCCGGGAGAAGTCTTGTTCTTCACCCCTGGCTTGCCTTTATTGGCCGGCTGGAGTAAACACTGACGAGGAACAGAGCTCCCACCTCTTTCTTGCCTTTATTGGCTGGCTTGAGTGGAGATTCGCAAGAGCAAACGTGCTCGGAGGAAGGAAGTATTCCAGTAAGGTGCTAGTAAGGATCTTGACCGTACTTCCGTGATTGTCCTGATAGCCGTGGAAGACCTCTCCACTCCTCAAGCACCTCAGGAAGTGTTGCCGCCTTGTCGCTACGTCACTATGTGCTAGCGACCGTTTCCGGGGTCCCTTTATTGAGTGTGCAAGTCACCCCCTGCCATTTTTCCATGTATTACATATAATATTGATCAGGCAGGGGACATAGTCCTTCCATAGTTCTGGGTAACAAATCCACTATAGCCACCCAAGCCCATAGCCCAATATGTTTTGTTTCTATATCCTGCAATAGTCCTGCACCAACCAAGGGTTGTCCTTGGGTGTACTTGCACAATACAGGGATAATGGTCGGTTGGTGCCTCCTCATTATTAAAAATTGTCTGAGGGGCCTCTGCGAGTTGGCTTCGGCCCCTCGTATGCCTTCCAAAGGTCCGGGACCCCAGGGTCCCGAGAAAAGACAACAATTTCAAAAATAATAATAAAAAATAGCAAATATGTAATAATAATAATTAGCATAATTTTCTGCCCCGTGAATCATTATTTTTTACAGCACAATTATCGTCCTCCTACTCTCATTCCAACTTATTTGAGGTCGACTATTACTTTAAGGTAGAAGAAGCTTGTGGGGAAGACCTGCAGGCTTAGCATGAAAACCATAGAGAAGCGTTTTGTCAACGGAAAAGTAGACAAAAATGACGTTTCCGTGTAGACAGTAGAAAGTTTACTACTGTCTTTAACCTTTAGCATGGCGATTACAAAATCTAATGTGAAGAGAAGTATCTTATATTACACAACGTCTAGCATGACATACAATTTTTGTCCGATTTTGACAGTTTGAGATAGAAAACTTTCTTCCTAAATAGTCTACATATAAAAATACGTAGACAAAGATTATGTTTCTTTTTTTTAAGCGGTGCTTTGTGGCTTGTATCATATCATAGACTGAAATTAACACGTTGAGTGCAATAAATCTATGCAGTATGTCAGTGGAGATCTGAATACAGACATAACGATTAGACCATTTGCGTTTTTTTATTAAAGAAAGATTAGGTCAAAACACTTTGCTTTATATTATATTTGTTTGAGAACGAAATGCAAAAATACGGCAAAATTGGGTAGTGATACATATCACTAGTAGACTCAGGTTTCTTCGTAGACAGTGATTTTTCCATAGCAACGGCCGTTGCTATGGAAAAATCACTGTCTGCGATGAAACCTGAGTCTAAATGTGACCTCGTGCTCGGGAAGAAGAGATTTCGAGAAAAGTAGAGAAGCGATTTCTATTCTACAGTACAGTAGAAATAGAAAGCGTCATGCTAAGCCTGCTGGATGAGACTCGCACAGACCAGGGAAGCATGGTACAAAAGAGACGAGGCCTTACTCAGCAGTGGGTGGAACAAGGTGCCAATGATGAAGAGGATGATTACATTAAGACAATTTAGATCAGGCCAGAAAGAAAAAAGCATTCCACTTTTCTAATAATACAACAACTACGGTAACGATCGATCGTTAGCATGTCCACAGCCACTCCAACTCCTTGATAATACACACAGTAATCTAGTTTATTCTAAAATATAAAGAATTTACGTACAGTTTGCTCGCTATCCACTTATTGGAGTCGGCACTTAGCAAGGCTTAAGAGTTAGGGTCTGAGCTTAGTGGGACAGCGAAGAAAATTGAATCAGGTTAACACTTTTTTACTATTTTTCTACTATTTGTTTGTGGAAAAAATAGGAAATAGACATCCGTGAAAGCGTGAACTGAGTCTATGGATTTAGTGATAATACTTATGTACCAATATTTTTTGCGACCGAACTTTATGAACTGTTTAAAAAGTGAGGGTTGCTTGGAGCCCAAATGATGGTTGAGTTGATGGTGCCTCAGTCCAAAGCCTCCTCAATGATGATAGGCACATTTTTGGCGGGAAGAGGTGGCGATATGGTGCACTACCGTTCTCACTTCTCGTAAGCGCACGACTGTCTCTTGCCGGGCAGGGATTTATATTTTGTTTAAACTCATTGGTGGGAGCTCATGACGGAGAAACAAAATGACCATAGAAATTAGTCATTTCGCTCGGACAAACCTACCGTTGACATGTACTCATTAACTATGAGTCTAAACATTAAAAAATAATTAGCTTCTTGTAGGTCAATTATTACTTAACGCAATCAAAATACTTTTTCCTATATATATTGGAGATTATCTTCCTGAGAGGTAAATGCTGTGTATGAAAGTGATTGTGGACAAGACACAGAAATTGATAATTCGTCATTTACTGATGTTTTACTTAAAAAGTAATAGTCTTATAAATATAATTTAAGTGGCTTCATTTAGATTCACGTCTCTTTAATTCTGAGAAAAAGAAATCGTTGCATTATCTGTAAAGCAGCACTGCGTTTTCAGCCTAGACGCGTAAATTTTTCGCCTGATCTTCAGTTTAATTTTCTTCTTTTTATATTTCCAAAAGCCGTCTGTAAAATAAATACAAGGACGGTACCTAATGATCGCATATTCTATCCAAAAAATGCGGTCAGAACAGAACGGTAAGCCCCTAATTTAAAGCACGTAATACTTTTTATGTTGTGTTCATTGGAAAAATGGGTTTATTTTTCACAGCTTCGATCATGGTACACTTACCTATATACAGTATGTTAACCAACAGAGGGCGTTCCCGTTAACCCGCAATAGTATAGCATCCATACATGCTAAAAAAAATATTACCATTCGAAAACAAAATGGTTTTTATTTTTTTTTTAATATTAAAATATTCACTAAAAATGCTAAAAATATTCACTAAAATATTCAAAAATTCACTAAAAATAAAAACTAAATTGCGATGTTTCCGTCCTTCAAGTACGCGTGTACAGAGTGTTTCTTTTACGTATCAATTTAACATTTTTAGTGAATATTTTAATATTAAAAAAAAATAAAAACCATTTTGTTTTCGAATGGTAATATTTTTTTTAGCATGTATGGATGCTATACTATTGCGGGTTAACGGGAACGCCCTCTGTTGGTTAACATACTGTATACTTCTGAGGACCTAAAAACCACCATTGATGCCGCAATTAACGCATCCACTTACTGAGCCCAACTAATTTAATACAATATGTATCTCTTAGAATGGATCATTTCATGAAATGGTGGCATTTAATGACATAGAACATCGACCGCTGGTCACATCATGATGTGGTCTGACCAGATCATTGAATACTTAACGTTTGACGATATGAATAGTTAAACGCACGACTACTTCATGTTGTGGCCAAACACTAGTCTTCATATCGTAAAATAGTTAGATTTGTCACCGGTAGAGGCGTTGATGTCGCTTTGCTTTTGTTGTGCATCGGTCTTAAAAATACTAAATAGCCAAGAAGCTGTGACCAACTTGCATGTAGCACAGCGCTCACCGGCTGGTCTTTTTTTTATTTGAGATGGGTCTACCGCGGAACCGCCCGCTTCGCTTGCTCGGCTGGCGCGCGATTGGTCACAGTAACCGAACCTAACCTAAATAGGTTGCTTTCATCATGATATGCCCATTTGATGATCATTTCATGAAGTGTTGGGTGTTTCATAATTATTATTTTATTGATTCGAAAAGAAAATGACTGGAAAGCTTACACTCTCCCTATTTCTTATATCGCTCCGCTCGTCAGTATATCCTCACTCCAGATGTCGAGAGAACACTTAACACATAAACTGTTAACTTAGCGGGTTGTGCGACTCGGTCCACACTCTTTTGTTTTCTTATGTTAGAATTTCTTGCATAGCTGTGGAGAATAGTAATATTTTTGTTAAAAGAACTTTTATAAATATTGGGAAGATGTTACGTGTATTCAAATTGGTTGATTCGATTTTACCCGATTTTATGTTGGAAATTATCCCACGGGAACGTACTACCGGGATAAAAGTATCCTATGTCCTAATCCAGGTCATACTCTACCAAAATGCCAAATTTCATCCAAATCCGTTCAGCCGTTTTAGCGTGAAAGCGTAATAAACAAACAAACTCTTTTTCGCGTTTATAATGGGCTATAATTTATTTTCAAAAAAATTAGAGATCCTTCTATGAGTAAGGTCCACGCGGCTCAGACGTGTCGGAAAAAAATACCTCTTTAACCTTACAAAAAGTACTTACTAGGTTTGCATGAATTTAAGATAGTAAGTATAATATTCAAGACACGACACGTTGTGCACAACTTCTGAGCAGTAAACCTAACAAAAGTACTAGGCTTGCATGAATTCAAGACAGTAGGTATATCAATTTTATTCAAGACACGACACGTTGTGCACAACTTCTGAGCAGTAAACCTAACAAAAAGTACTAGGCTTGCATAAATTAACGATAATATTTGAATCATTATTATTATGCTTTTAGTAGGATTTACATGAAATTTGGCACAACTAGAGTTTAAAACATGGATTAACACATAGAAATACTTTTTATCCCGGTAGTACGTTTCCGTGGGTTAATTTCCAACTTCCAGACGGGCGAAACCGCTGGCAAATGCTAGTAATATTATAAAGTTAGGATTTCCTCGACAGTCAGTACTGTTCTGACCAACCGGTTTGCCAGATCAATGCACCTGCAACACTATAACATTTCCAATCTCAATCTGCAGGATCTTAAAGGAAATTGCTAATCCATTGCTACATAATATTCGAAAAATTCGTCTGCTCGCCAGCGTAAAAGACGCAATGAATGTATGGTATTGAAGTGTCAAAATGAAAAGCATTGCCAGTGTAAGACCTAGTGTTACCATACCGTGTTAATTTATTTAATCTTCTGTTAAAATGTTAACGGGACATTAAGAGTAGCTAGTGTTTCACCATGCGCTAATCCATGATTAGTCTTAATTCTGGTGGAATGTAAATACCATTAACCATCGATGTTTATTTTAATGTCTGATTTACTAATGTCCGATTATGAACGGTTTGGTGAAATTGGCCCTAAATAAACATTTAAAAATAAATATTAATGGTATTTACGTTCCAACTGAATTAAAAAATTCAGTTGGACCGTAAATACCATTAATATTGATGTTTATTTTAATGGTTCATTTACTAATATCTGATTATGAACTTTGGTGAAATTGGCCCTACCGCTTACTCGACATTAAACGTCATTATAGCTTTAAAACACAATTACACGAGACCCAAGGACGTATGTTACAATAATTACGCTTTCCACTACTGACAAAAAAGTCCATCAATAGTTTTAGGCTCATTTCAAGGACGGAATGTTAATTTATCTAGATTCTAGATTTACAAGAACGTTAATTAATTTAGACCCGAACAACACATTGATTAATGAAAATAAATCACTTTCTGTTCTATACAAAAAGGTTTTTACATTGTTATTCTGTTAATTAACTTAGGTGCTATCTGGACTGAAAATAATTAATATTATCTATCAAAATCTCGTTGGGCAAACGTATACCTTATTACCTTTTAATAATTTGTCATATTATTGTAGGCTATGTGTATCAAGAAATTTAAATTAGCAGGTTTTTATAACAAATCTCACTTGGGCGTAGAATTTTTGGCCACACAAGAATTCGTCTTTCAAACGTCATGATTGGGCGATCAGTATTCCTAAACTCGCCACAAAATAATAGGTCCGTTTGGACAGCCGATATCTTTTCATATGCCAAAGAGAGACAAACATAGTGGGACAAAGAGGGACACCCTCATGTCAAAACGGACCTATTATTTTGTGGCGAGTTTAAACCTCTGTGTCTGTCACAATAATAATACAAGGTCAAATTAAATTGACTGGTGAAACTTCAAAGAAGTGTTGAGTACCGATATCGATCTACTGATGATAAAACAAAACCAGCGGGGCCTCTGACCCAGTAATCAGTTGGGTTGGAGATACTTGACATCATTAGTATTTAACATTTCACTGCTAGCTTTGCCCGCAAGAACTGAAAATGATGAAAATTAGATAACACACTATTTTGCAAGTAAAAATACGATCAAATTACTAGACGCAGATAAATTCGAAGCAGTGTGAAACACCACCACATTAATTATTTATCAATAAATTGCTTGTCGTAAACAGGAGAGCCGAGGACCGGTTACCAGGAAAGCAGTTATGCAGGAGAGTCACGTACTATACGTTCTTACGAAACTCGTGTGCACGTGTGAAGCATCGGAAAATTCGTAGCGATAGGGTGTGGTGCGAGTAGAAAGAGGATAGCGTTTTTGACACAAAGACCGGGCAGAAGTTGTCTGAATTTATCTTCTCCACATTTATTATGTGCACAGCCAAAGTGTGAAGAGAGTTAGTTCCACACACGCCAATGTCTGTGTTCCGAAAAAAAGAGTGAACAGGGATCTTTAGGGTACGTTCACTCCATCATACACCTCGTCCGCCACTTTTCAGATCGAGGTCAAGAGCAGGCCCATTTAGCAATATAAAAATCTGACATTAGCCTCTTTAAACAAGGATTAGAATAATATTAATCCTCATGTAGCTTTGAGACTATTTTGTCCTGGTTTTCTCACAGTTTTTTCTTTTTAATGATTTATAGTTTAGTAATTAAAGTACGGCCATTGCTTTAACGTTATAGTGTTACTCAGTGGATGACTGGGATCGATACCAGTGCTTAAAAAGTGGGTTATTCGAAACCAGCAAAGTCAATTAATTTCTCTCCAAAACGCTCTCACTTATACCTTAAAACTCAGCTACATGCGTGGAAGTCAGGGGCAGACACTGCTTAGGATGGGCAAAAACGTAATCACATTTTTTTCACCCTTAACTCCGCAGGAAGGAATTGAAGTAATTGAATTGGAACTCTTGTCCAATCTCAACAGGATACGTGACTGTATGTAAGAAACTCGTAACGGTCGGAGAATGGACTGCCTTTTTGATGTACCTAATGACTAAAGACTTTAATGAGTGTCAGAAACGTGCTAAGCTAGCCTTCTAGCCTGTCGTTGCGAGTGTTGCGACTCTGCAACTCGACGCCAAGTGTGCGGAGCTTTGAACAAAAAATGAAAATTGCCGGTCGCAGCCGTATACTGTCGCAATCGCATAGTGTGCGAGGTAGCTTAAGATCGAATAAACTCTTAAAATTTTCTCCTACAATTATGTTTTCATACGAAACCGTTGTTCATAATACCTCCTAAGTTTCTTTGCACAAAATAATGAGTTTAATTTCATTATAACAGTAAGTTATTATGAGCTTCCAGCACAAAGGGAAAATTCCATTTTTTTTTCTTTGTGAAGTCTTTTGAAAGTATTTTCTAAGCTCTTTGAGGATTATTAATACTTAGAAGGTTAAATTATTAAATATTTAGAGTGCTATTTCGATACTAGCTTTGCCCCACGACTTTATTCTTATGTCAAGTTCTACAGCAGACCCGCTCAGACTAAGGTTAGGTTTCCAAAAAATGTACTTACGCTACTGTCACATGGGCGTAAGGTGAAAAATTAATTCTCTGGTCATTATTTTTCTGTTATACAATATTTCTTGTAGTAACGACGGCCTCGGCCAAGCCTCATATTTTGACTAAGCTGAAGTTAGGGCTTGTAGAGTTAGGGCGTGTAGAGTTAGAAGCTTGGCTCTACATGAGATCTGATAACTTTTGACAGTGCGAGCCATATGGTATTGTTTTGGCAACATTTTGCAAGAAAATGTATTGGGATAAATTGTTTTAAAGTTATTTAAGATAATCGATGAAATTTGACCATTCTTCCCCTTATCTCCGAAAATACTGAGCCTAAAATTTTGAAGAAAAAAAAAATGCAGAAAATTGTTCTATATCTATAGATTACAGGAAAACTTATACGTAAAAACCTATGGTAAGCCTATGGTCTCTTAAAATAACATGGTAAATCTCTCAATATTATGCGTACAAACTTACATTTGCAGTTGGAATGTATGGGAAAACATGTTTTTCAACTACAATGTTATGTTTGTTCTTAAGATAAATTCATCCCAACTACGGAACCCTTCATTATGCGTGGTCCGACACGTACTTGGCCGGTTTTTTTTTTTTAAGTTAAGGCGAGTAATTTTAGGCGATGTTTTGTTGCTTTTATCATATAATAGGCTGAAATTAACATGTTGAGTGCAATAAATCTATGCAGTATGTCAGTGGAGATCTGAATCTACAGACATAACGATTAGACTATTTTTGCGTTTTTTTTATTGTAGAAAGATTCGGTCAAAACACTTTGCTTTAGAACGAAATTTTTTGTTTGAGAACGAAACGAAAAAATACGATGAAATTAGGTAGTAATTACATATCACTAGTAGACTCGGGTTTCTTTGTAGACACTGACTTTCCATAGCAACGGCCGTTGCTGAAACCAGAGTCTAAGTGTGACCTTGTGCTCGGGCAGAAGAGATTTCGAGAAGGGTAGTACAAGCGATTTCTATTGTACAGTAGAGTAGAAATATAAAGCTCATGGCTAAGTAATAACAGCCGCACGGGTCGATCCATCAGGTTAAGCTACGCTTGCCAGGGTTGGTCTGTGGATTGGTGACCATCTTTTCATACCGAGACTCCTCTGTGCCTCGGAAAGCACGTTAAGCCGTCGGTCCCGGCTGTCATTCGAGGATCTTTGACAGTCGTTACAGGTCGTCAGAAGCCCGAAAGTCTGACAACCAGTCTTACCAAGGGGTATCGTATTACCCAGTAACTGGGTTGTGGAGGTCAGATAGGCAGTCGCTCCATGTAAAATACTGGTATTCAGCTGCATCCAGTTAGACTGGAAGCCGACCCCAACATAGTTGGGAAAAGGCTAGGCAGATTGAGTAGAAATAGAAAGCGTCATACTAAGGCTGCCGGTAGTCAGTGGTGTACCATCAGGTAAGTGCACGTCTAACCGTCTAACTAAGAAATATATTCTTCACGTGTTTTTACAAGCTTTTATTTAAAGCAAGCTTCCAATGTTTGTATATTAGTTTGTTAGTTATTTTGTTTACGGCGCATCTTGCAAGCTGAATTAAAACCACTTCCTCTTATCGTACGGTGTCGATATTTTACATGTTGGTTTCGTTCCAAAGACAAAGCATTTTTATGATAAGCATGGCCTAATTCTACACCCAGGAATAGCTCCAGACGAAGGAACTCCTCAACGGTCAACAGTACAGACATGAAATTTTATATTTGATATTAATCAATTGACATCAAATTTAAAAAAATACGCAATATCTTCTGCCCGTGACTGCGTCTGCGTGAAATTTCCTGTTCCCCCGTCCCACTCCGTCACATCGCGTCTCCCACCCTCGTTACTTATAAAGTCAATTAACAAGAAAATTAAACACAAAAACTTTTTAGCATAAAATAAAACTGACTTCTAAAACAAAACATTACAAAGTGAAAAATAACTCTAATTTCGGTAGTCGTTCTCTTTGGTTTTGTATTTTCGTTTTTGCCACCGACTCCGAAATTAATGTAATTTTTCACTTTGTAGTGTTTTGTCTAGGAATTCGATTTTATTTTTTGCTAATTTTTTTGTTTTTATTTTTCACTTTTTAACTGTGGTACCTACTCCACACAAATTCGAATACCACTACCTGCTATGTAAATAACAGTGATAGGAAGTTATTAAAACATCATTCACATTTATGCTAAGTGGGAAAAATAGGGATTATTGAAGCTAACTCAAAAACTGCCTAAGCAACGTTAATAAAATGTATCCACCTAGGAAGTATACCATCCGTTTTTGAGTAATCGCATAACAAACATATAAAAAAACACAGTCGAATTGAGAACCTCCTCCTTTTTGAAGTCGGTTGAAAACACAAGCGCACGTGTTGGCTGCGCGCAGAAATCTGTCCCGAGTACTGCGCGACGCAGCAGGTGATGCAGGATGCAGGTCCACGCAGCGCAAGGCAGATTTTGTAATGCATGAATGTACTGAGAGCTGCGTACAGTCACGAGCAAAAATATGTATACACATAACAAAATTCAAAATCGGTTTTCTCATGTAATAACGATCGCGATTTTGAGTTATGACCTATTTCATAATAGTATGGGTTCCAAAATGTTATGTTTGTAACAACCTGTAATTACAATCAATACTATAGGAGAAAATCAATTTTAAATGTTGTTCAATGTATACATATTAGTGTTCATGACTGTACACTGTGGCGAAAGTACGTGGGACGCAGACATGTGTCTGTCCTGCTCTGCGTCTCGTTGTAGTATCGGCGCAGATTTCTGTGCGACGCGTGCATTAAAATCGGTACTGTATTGTGCTGTGTCACCTGCATCTCAGCATACGCTTAGCCTTATGGAGGAACTTACGAACACGGCTAGTTATACGAGTTTCGTATATACAGTTGCTGTGTCATACAGTTTAATCTATGCTGCCCTATCTGTGCTGTGCTGCGCGGCCTGCGCCTCCGTGTACGCTTAGGCTCACTGCGACCGTTATGTGGCGGCCACCGCTCTTCTACGAAATAGCGCTATATTGCCTACTTCAAAGGATAAAAAATTGGTTCACCTCGTTCGAATATTTTGGAAATCAGGCGTGATGACGTCATTAGATAACCTCTCACATATTCTATAAGGATTTACATACGATTCGTTAGATTATCCCGCTATGTTGATCATTGGTGCGGAATTGAATTTAATATTGAAAGCTCGGCTTTCCTGCCTCCATATTCACTTTAACTTGTAAAGTAGAATGTTTTATGTTTTTGTCTATAAGTAGTTTACTAATATTATAAAGAGAGAGAGGGCGAATTTTGTGAGTTTGTGTATATGTGGAAGGTAATCTCCGGAACCACTGGTCCTATTTGAAAAATTCTTTAACCACATTTGAAAGGTACATTATTTCAGATCGACATAGACTAAATATTATGTAAATATATACAAAAGAACCGGCCAAGTGCGTGTCGGACTACGCACAATGAAGTTTTCCGTAGTTGGCATGAATTTATCCCAAGAACATACTTAACATCGTAGTTGAAAAACATGATCTCCCATACATTCCAACTGCAAATGTAAGTTTGTACGCACAATATTGAGAGATTTGCCACATTATTTCAAGACTATAGACTTCTTCTAAGTTTTCCTGTATTCTATAGTTAGAGGAGAACTTATAAGAAGTCTATGTTTTTAAATAACTTTAAAACAGTTTATTTGAAAAAAGAAATATATATTATATTGTTAGGTTATTGCTCAGAACTTGTCCACAACGTGTCTTGAACAGAATACCGTCTTCATGTCTGTAAATTGCACCCCTGCGAAGCTGTAGCGGGTCGCTGGTTCGTTTATACATGAAAACAAGAAGTAGGTAACTTCATTTTAAAAAAATCTAGTAATTAGAAGCTGTGCGTATGTAATTGTCGCAAACTGAATTGCGAACCAATTCATGAGACCCGTGTCTCCATTTCAATCTGCCCAGCCTTTTCCCAACTATGTTAGGGTCGGCTTCCAGTCAAACTGGATGCAGCTGAAAACCAAAATTTCACATGGAGTGACTGCCTATCTGACCTCCACAACCCAGTTACTGTGTAATACGATACCCTTTGGTAAGACTGGTTGTCTGACTTTTAAGCGTAATGACTGTCAAATATCTACAAATGATATCCGGTAAGTACCAACGGCTTAACGTGCTTTCTGAGGTACGTTAGGATCACAATATGTAATGGGTGCTCACCCATTCAAACCACAGTGTACAGTCATTACTGCATAACATCTGGCCTGATTTTCTTGTTGGTATAAAGATAGAGGCAGAGGCGTACCTTATAGTACAGACACATTTTGCCAACTATGTTTAAGTCTCATGTAACAGGGGGCGAGCCTAAAGCCATTAATGGGGCCTGGGCCTGGGGAATCTGAGACCCCAGGCTGAACAGTAGTAGCACTTGCAACGACTAAACCAACGTGGCAGTCCTTCGATAGACTTATTACTCGTGAAAACCAAAGACAACATTTTTCAGGACCACGTGTATAATATCCTCCCGACTGATTTCGGCCACGGTGGCCAATCTCACCGGAGTCTAGCCAAGTACGCAGGAGATATTATAGTACGTATGTGTGTGTGCAAACACAGGTGCAATCTCTGTTCGGACAGCAATCCGACACGACCGAGGAGAGATCAGGCGCAGGACCATCTTCAGCATCAGGATCAACTTTACCGTGTGCTTTCCGAGGCATGGGGTGTCACACCAACTTACAAACTCCGGGCTCCTACCACAGATTAATACAGATGGTACACTCCGCAAAATCATTTAAATAAAAAGCGACTCTTGTCACGACACAATAAAGTGCAATTCAGGTCGCACAACGCTTATTACCTACACTCATATTCACCTACAAGTTGCCTCTCTTTCTAACGCGTAACTCTTAGACCGCGGCAGTCCCACTGAATTGTCCCAGTGAGATAGGCCCGCCGCGTACTTGTAGCTTCATACCTAAACTGCGGAGTGTCTCATCTGTGTGCTACTACTGAGAAGCTCCTAATAGAAAAACGCAATAACACTTTGCTCGATCTGGGAATCAAACCCAGGACCCCAAGCTTAGCAGTCAGGCTGCGACCACGAGACCAACGGGACAGTTGACCACGTGTATAGAGCGTGGGAGAACACCACACTATTTTTTTTTATTAGGTTTTAAAGAGGAATCTAGTAATTATTCTCACATACGCAAGCACTTAACTCCAAATTTATATCCCTCTCATAAAACGTGTGACGTAAACATCACCTGTTCGACACTAACATTTTTACGATGAACCCTAGCTGCCCTAGGTTTTACGAGTAACCTTAGGATTTTCGTCCTCTGCCCACTTTAATCTCTTTGTTTTTATTTCGCAAACTTAAACCATAAACCCCAAATAGGACCCGAAATTATGAAAGTTTCAAAAGAAACAAGTGCTGTTTAGGTTGTTTGACATCGTCCGGAATAAGGATTTCGCTAAACGAAAAAACAAAAAGTTAAGAATTGATCTCATAAAACTGGGGAATAAAAACCATAATTCTTGGCATCCTGCCAATGACGTAAAGGTACAGGTACGGTTAGACCTACACAAATTATTAAAAACAAAAGCACATCTAAACCATGAAAACAGTAAAAATAAATGAAAGATAGAATGGCTAAATGGCAACAGCTATACAGAACGATCGAAGGTTAAGCTAGACTTTCCGTGGTCTGTAGATGGATGGTGGGATACATTAGCGAGACCCCTCCGCCGTGTCTCGGAAAGCACGTTAAGCCATTGGTCCCGGCTGTCATTCGTAGACCTTTGACAGTCGTTACGGGTAGTCAGAAGCCTAAAGGTCTGACAACCAGTCTTACCAAGGCCCTATATATAAAAAACACAGTCGAATTGAGAACCTCCTCCTTTTTGAAGGCGGTTAAAAACACAAACGCACGTGTTGGCTGCGCGGGCACCTGTGCCGCTCGAGCGCCTGGCTTAGCGTATGCTGAGACGCAGCACTATGGGAAAATCGCGTATGTTTCGTCTCAAAACTCCGTATCTCAGTTATTTCAAAACTAAATGATCTGTAATTTTGCACACATATACGTGAAAGCATAAGGTTTAATAGAAAAAATAATGATTTTGAAAATTATGTTTATTAATTTATTTAAAAAATAAAACTTAAAAAAATAATGTACAAAATTCAACAAGCCCCTACAGATTTTCGCTGACAGCAAAAAGGGACTTGGCTTCATCGAACAGTTCTTTCGATATTGTTTCTGAGGTATTTCTCAAACTTGATATATATGGATCAGAAGTGTACAATAAGGTATGGAACACGTCTGTATTGGTAGCCGCTCTTGAACACTTTCTAGAATGATGAAGTCTAAACTTTTTGTAATCCTTGTTGCGGGATTCTTGAGCGTCTTCGGACAATTGTCCGATAGGTAAAATAGCATAGTACTCAATGATTTTTTCTCCTTGAATAAGTATTTTATGTACGGAGGAAGGCATATAATACCAATTATAAATATTTACGTACAGTTGGGCGGTACTATATGCATATTCACCGAACTTTTTTGAATCAATAGCCATTCCAGATGACATAGTTTGTAGTATAATGTACATTCGTTTTATAAGTTCTACGTCTACACCTGTAATGTCTGCAGAGCAAGAGTAATTCTGAAAAAATCTCCAAGCTGTGTTTCCGTCATTACTATTTCCAGTGCCTTGTCGAGGTTTATCGATATGCAGTCCCATTTCCTCCCTAAATCACTTTTGTACCAGTTTTTTCTTTTCGTCTTTGTTTTTTTTTATTTTCTGGTGTAGTGGCTGACCACTTTTGGAAAGACAAGTTATAGGAAATGTGTAAAATCATCTCCATACTTCTAATCCAAGCGTGTAGTGTTGACAGTCCATATTGAAATGAACTTTCATTCACATCTCGTGTCCTAACTGCCTCTAAGTTATTCATTTGCCAAGGAGTAGCACCACAAATTGTACAAGAAGCGCTCGAAGGAGTTTCAGTTAAAACTTGTGCTACTTTGCCATCAATCATGGTTAAAAACAGGTTATGAGTAATTTCAATTACTTCACCATTCTTATTTATCACGGAAGGAGACAGGTTTGTAATTTGATTTTTGATATCAGCCACAACAGACGCGGTTTTTTCAGGAGTTTCTTTGGCAAATTCTATCAATATAGGTCTGCAATATCTTACGGATGAGCAAGTTTCATTTTTCCAAATAACAATATTAGTTGTCTCATCTATGAGTTTAATGGGTAAAAGTGAAGCAATAAAAAGGTTCGCATCTGATATTAAATCGCTTTCTTCGGGCAAAACTTGCTTGTATTCACTTTGCCCTGATGACCCGTCACAACCCCATTTGCAGAATAGTTTCAACTGTCTTAAACCGTTTTTGTAAACTGAACCAATTAGTAATATACGTGCCACAGTATGATCCAATAACTCCTGCAGATTGACTTTTGCACTTATGTTAGTAATGGTTATGCTCGAATCTGGTGGGTAACACATCTTCTTCGCTTCGGCTAAAGTTGGATAAGAAGGAAACACTGAGCAGTTTTTGTCCGCCAAACAAATTCGAAGTTTCTCATACTGTTCTTTGTTAAGGTCTAAGTCAATAAATGTCCGTAGTGCTTCTTCCTTTGTAAAAGGTGTAACGTCTTCAGGGTTCTCAGTTATGAATTTAAGAAACTTTTTCTTATCATTTTTTGACGCAATTCGTATAATATTAACAAGTGTGGCCTCCTCCGTCTCACCCATAGACCGCAACTCCTGAGCATATGCATTGAGCACACAGTCCAATCCGTACTCTTGTATTAATTCCATGTTTTTTCGTTTCTTTGTTTTTTCTGAAGATGCTTCGTATGGTTTTGATGGTCTGCCACGTGCACTGCTTCCAGACGTATTAGGGTCATTAACTGTGACTCGACACTCCAGTGGAACACGAAATTCACCATTTAACCAGTCGACGTTATTACTTTCAAAGCGTTCTCTTTTCCGGGATACATTTCTCCAGCGTTCGTTACATTTAGATACCAAGTTTCTTTGAATGTAGGAGACCACAGTAGCCATATCCTCTGGTGACAAATTGAAATTTTCTTGCAAGTAGTCTTCTATATTATTCCCATTTATCAACAAATTGCACAACTCTCGTTTACTACTAACAAATTCACCCATTATTTTCAAATCAGATAACTTCTGTGAATATTTGAAAATAGGTATTAACTGCTTTTTTAAGGCAACTGAATTTCTGACGAACGACTGTGGATGTTTCAGGGTTCGCCTTTCTTTTATAGGCCAATGAAATAGTGCTATGTGCAAAAAGATAAGAAACTAATATTTGCACTCTTCCCATAACCAACATGTTTTTAATTTGACCCTAATAGATAAAGTGACCATATTTTATCAAATAAAGTGGTCAAAACTATATCAAAACCACAAATAACTATTAATAATACTCATCACTGTAATGACCATTTTATCAATTAGACCTTAATAGATAACAGATGATTATGTGAGAAGTAAAAAGATATTAGAAAAAAATAAAAATTTTATCTCGCGATATGTTTTGGCACCGTGTCAGAAAAGGCGCAAGTATGCGCAACTTTTTTTTTCTCCTTGTGTAAACTAATGTATAAAGATTGTAATACAACAAATATCTCGACATCGGCAAACAGCGGCAAACGGGTAAGTCTCGTTAAAAGAAAAGTAACCCGAAAATTATACCATCTTAAACTATATTGGTTAATTTTAATTTATTTATTTATTATACATAATATTATTTAAAAACCGTTATGAGGAGATTATAAGCATTTCAAAAATGTATAATACTTATACATTTAGATCAAAAACTTTCGAGTAATGTGGCGTTGAATTGTAGTAATGTATTGTGCCAAAATCACATCATTGAACATGAGTTAGCTTTGATGCCTTTTATATACATTATGGTTAGCAAAAAATAATTTAAAAAATATAGAAAAGAAAGCTTATTTATAAGACTAAATTAATTAATTAGTTTTACTCCATAACAACGACTTTCACGTGAAACGGTTTTGAGACGGCCTTGTATGGGGCTTTCCCATAGTGCGCAGGTGACGCAGGTCCACGCAGCGCAAGGCAGAGCAGATTTTGTAATGCATGAATGTACTGAGAGCTGCCTACACTGTGGCGAAAGTACGTGCGACGCAGACATGTGTCTGTCCTGCTCTGCGTCTCGTTGTAGTACCGGCGCAGATTTCTGTGCGACGCGTGCATTAAAATCGGTATTGTGCTGTGTCACCTGCATCTCAGCATACGCTTAGCCTTATGGAGGAACTTACGAACACGGCTAGTTATACGAGTTTCGTATACACAGTTGCTGTGTCACACAGTTTAATCTATGCTGCCCTATCTGTGCTGTGCTGCGCGGCCTGCGCCTCCGTGTACGTTTAGCCTCACTGCGACCGTTATGTGGCGGCCACCGCTCTTCTACGAAATAGCGCTACATTACCTACTTAAAAGGATAAAAAATTGGTTCACCTCATTCGAATATTCTGGAAATCAGGCGTGATGACGTCATTAGATAACCTCTATCTATTCTATAAGGATTTACATACGATTCGTTAGATTATCCCGCTATGTTGATCATTGGTGCAGAATTGAATTTAATATTGAAAGCTCGGCTTTTCTGCCTCCATTTTCACTTTAACTTGTAAAGTAGAATGTTTTATGTTTTTATCTATAGGTAGTTTACTAATATTATAAAGAGAGAGAGGGCGAATTTTGTGAGTTTGTGTATATGTGGAAGGTAATCTCCGGAACCACTGGTCCTACTTGAAAAAGTCTTACACCACATTTGAAAGGTACATATTTCAGATGGACATAAATATTATGTAAATATATACAAAAAAAAAACCGGCCAAGTGCGTGTCGGACTACGCACAATGAAGTTTTCCGTAGTTGGCATGAATTTATCCCAAGAACATACTTAACATCGTAGTTGAAAAACATGATCTCCCATACATTGCAACTGCAAATGTAAGTTTGTACGCACAATATTGAGAGATTTGCCACGTTATTTTAAGACCATAGACTTCTTATAAGTTTTCCTGTAATCTATAGTTAGAGAACTATTTTCTGTATTTTTTTTCAAAATTTTCGTCTATGTTCTTAAATAACTTTAAAACAGTTTATTTGAAAAAAGAAATATATATATATTGTTAGGTTACTGCTCAGAACTTGTCCACAACGTGTCTTGAACAGAATACCGTCTTCATTCTTCTGTAAATTGCACCCCTGCGATTCTGTAGCGGGTCGCTGGTTGGTTTATACATGAAAACAAGAAGTAGGTAACTTTATTTTTAAAAAATCTAGTAATTAGAAGCTGTGCGTATGTAATTGTCGCAAACTGAATTGCGAACCAATTCATGAGACCCGTGTCTCCATTTCAATCTGCCCAGCCTTTTCCCAACTATGTTAGGGTCGGCTTCCAGTCTAACTGGATGCAGCTGAAAACCAAAATTTCACATGCCTATCTGACCTCCACAACCCTGTTACTGTGTAAACCGATACCCTTTGGTAAAACTAGTTGTCAGACTTTTAAGCGTAATGACTATCAAACATTTACAAATGATATCCGGTAAGTACCAACGGCTTAACGTGCTTTCTGAGGTACGGAAGGGTCACAATATGTAATGGGTGGTGACCCATTCAAACCACAGTCATTACTGCATAACATCTGGCCTGATTTTCTTGATGGTATAAAGTAGAGGCAGAGGCGTACCTTATAGTACAGACACCTTTTGCCAACTATGTTTAAGTTTCATGTAACAGGGGGCGAGCCTAATGCCATCAATAGGGCACCCAGACTGCTCCACAGAAATTCCTGATGGAAAATTCTGGGAATGGAATCTGAGACCCCAGGCTGAGCAGTAGTATTCGTAGCACTTGCAACGACTAAACCAACGTGGCAGTCCTTCGATAGACTTATTACTCGTGAAAACCAAAGACAACATTTTTCAGGACCACGTGTATAATATCCTCCCGACTGATTTCGGCCACGGTGGCCAATCTCACCGGAGTCTAGCCAAGTACGCAGGAGATATTATAGTGCGCAAGTGTGTGTGCAAACACAGGTGCACTCTCTGTTCGGACAGCAATCCGACACGACCGAGGAGAGATCAGGCGCAGGACCGACTTCAGCATCAGGATCAACTTTACCGTGTGCTTTCCGAGGCATAGGGTGTCACACCAACTTACAAACTCCGGGCTCCTACCACAGATTAATACAGATGGTACACTCCGCAAAATCATTTAAATAAAAAGCGACTCTTGTCACGACACAATAAAGTGCAATTCAGGTCGCACAACGCTTATTACCTACACTCATATTCACCTACAAGTTGCCTCTCTTTCTAACGCGTAACTCTTAGACCGCGGCAGTCCCACTGAATGGTCCCAGTGACATAGGCCCGCCGCGTACTTGTAGCTTCATACCTAAACTGCGAAGTAACCCATCTGTGTGCTACTACTGAGAAGCTCCTAATAGAAAAACGCAATAACACTTTGCTCGATCTGGGAATCAAACCCAGGACCCTAAGCTTAGCAGTCAGGCTGCGACCGCGAGACCAACGGGACAGTTGACCACGTGTATAGAGCGTGGGAGAACACCACACTATATTTTTTTTTATTAGGTTTTAAAGAGGAATCTAGTAATTATTCTCACATATGCAAGCACTTAACTCCAAATTTATATCCCTCTCATAAAACGTGTGACGTAAACATCACCTGTTTGACACTAACATTTTTACGATGAACCCTAGCTACGGTTTTACGAGTAACCTTAGAATTTACGTCCTCTGCCCACTTTAATCTCTTTGTTTTTATTTCGCAAACTTAAACCATAAACCCCAAATAGGACCCGAAATTATGAAAGTTTCAAAAGAAACAAGTGCTGTTTAGGTTGTCTGACATCGTCCGGAATAAGGATTTCGCTGAACGAAAAAACAAAAAGTTAAGAATTGATCTCATAAAACTGGGGAATAAAAACCATAATTCTTGGCATCCTGCCAATGACCTAAAGGTACAGGTACGGTTAGACCTACACAAATTATTAAAAACAAAAGCACATCTAAACCATGAAAACAGTAAAAATAAATGAAAGATAGATATAGATAGTATTTGGTTTCCGACGTACAAAATAGCTTTATATGGCTAAATGGCAACAGCTATACAGGACGATCGAAGGTTAAGCTAGACTTTCCGTGGTCGGTAGATGGATGGACTATACATTAGCGAGACCCCTCCGTGTCTCGGAAAGCACGTTAAGCCATTGGTCCCAGCTGTCATTCGTAGACCTTTGACAGTCGTTACGGGTAGTCAGAAGCCTAAAGGTCTGACAACCAGTCTTACCAAGGCGTATCGTGTTCCCGCCAGGGTTGCGGGTTGTTCGAAAGAGTTACCGTGGCCCTGGCATAGGCAACTGAAGGAACACGGGTGGGTTTTAGTCAGTAGAAGTCTGACACGCCCTCCCAGCTCCACCCAGAGCGGGAGAAGTTATTTGATGATTTCCCATCCAAAAAAAGGGGTATCGTGTTACCCAGTAACGGGGTTGTGGAGGTCCCCAACATAGTTGGGACAAGGCTGGACAGATTGGGTGGTGATTATATGCATTGTTCGAGTAGATGGAAGTATTTTTAATCTAATTACATTGACACTATTATCACCACACCACTAGAAACTTTCAACACAGGATTTCAGGAAAAAAAGGTAATAATTTTTATTCGTAAATTATTCAATTCAGTAACCGACACCGCATATCCCATCTCCTATCAGCTGATAATATTCTAGTAGATTCCAAAAACATTCGCGAAAATAAACCACTTCCATGGAAAAAGCTAAACACATTTTCACAGTAATCCATAAAAATTGGTTCGCGAAAAATAAGCCGCTTTTCGCCAAAATGAAATATTTATATTACACATACATATTCCCCGAAAAAGTAATATGTACCTGAAGTGAGTAGGCTCGTGTACTTACATAATTACATCAGAAATGTAAATATAATTAAACCGGTTTGTAGACATAGACAGACATTTCTCCCTAGGAAGGGAACATAAAGAATAATAAAGTAGAAGAAGATGATATAAATACGATCTTCAAGAAAATTCTGATATCAACTTTTAATCACTTATCAATGATAACTATATAAAATGAATAAAGAATTCGCCGCAAATAAACAATTTCTCAAGACACGAGATTCGTTTGAACTGTGACAACACTATTTTTCAATAAAATATCGGACTCGAGCAAATATTGGCGTGAAATAAGCTCTGAAGAAGGAATTCGATTTTTTCGACACAAAAATGTTTGTCGAACTATAGAGGGAACGTTTCCTTTTGAGAGTAAAGGAGGGGTCTCTTTTACAGCGGATGTAAAAAAGAGAAAACTTTAAAAAATCTGACGGCGCAGCATGCGGTGCCATTTAGTTTTGTTACGAATTAAGTATTCTTACAGACGAGCGACACGCTTCAACAGCAGAGGCAACTACACGCATCGACACACCGCCGCCCACCTAAAGTGACGCTTGCAGTTGTAGCGTGTCGCATCCGCTATTATTTCAGTGGACTGCAAGTAGTTCAGGAGTGACAAAATGGCGGACGTGACACGCTTCAACTGCAAGCGTCGCTTTAGGTCGGCGGCTGCCGGCGACATGTCGGCGGCGGTCGTCGGCGCGTTGATGACCGCCGTCGACGCGTGCAGTTGCCTCTGCCGTTGACGCGTGTCGCTCATGTGTAAGGACACTAACTGGAATCACCGAAACGGTCCGGCCATTTATGACACTGGCTTGTGACAGACACTCTAGCAGAGCTCGCATCGATGCATTGCTGCGTGGCAGCAGTTTTCTAATGACGGAGATGAAGCCAGGGAAGCCCCTGTCACAATCCTGATGATATTGAAGCTGATGAACCACTTATTAGTGGTCATCATATTCGATGACCACTTCTGGTAAAGCTTATCCTGCGCCGTTAAATCTATTAATTGCTGGTGCATTCTACATCAAGACTTGACGCATAAAAACCACCCAAATAAATAAATTCTAATTTTTGACGTGAAAACGTCTTTTCGCTCGGTGTACCTACTTACTGGTGGTAAGTTCAATATTTCTGACCAACAAAAACATGTAAGTTTTCAACCGCTAATAACTACCAGACTTTAAATGCTAGCGTGATGGTTGAGCATTCAAAAGATAGGCCCTAATTATAACAATTTTAGGGCTGGATATAATTTGCCTATGACGTCACACTGCGACTGCACGCCTATGCGCGCGACCCTCTACTTTTCACTATGTGTCGAAATATCAATTCGTATAGCGCAAACGTGTTTAACTAGATCAGTTATTCTGGTGCCTTTGTCAAGAATCAGCAAAGCACTACCAGGACATAAAGATAAACAACGGAAATATTGGTTAAAAATTAATATGTAATTGACAATTGACAATAACAAAATAATGTAAGATGACGTCTAATATCGGCCGTAAATCTGCTCAGAAATGAAAAAAGAATATTATATTCGGTGAAAGCTTACTTTATAAGGAATGCAATGAGCCTACGAAGTCTAGTGTCGAGTAAATTCGATGGCTACGGCAGTATCGATATCCATGGCAGTATCGGAAACCGTAGTAAAATTTCAATAATTATGTTTTCACGAAAACAAACGGCGCGGACTCAAAGTGCGCCTACTAAACTTTTTTTTTTGTTTTGAGACAGGTTTTCTCTTGACTCTAGTCTAGGTCAAAGTCGACACAGACAAAGTCGACGATGGAGTGAGCTTACCCAGAAGAAGCCTGTTCACTCTCACTTTGAAGAGATTTGGTTGTATGCGTTCGGAAACACAGACGCAGGTAGAAGATTTCCACTCTTTTGCTGTGCGCATTATAACATTTGGAAACGCTTAGTGCGAATTGGTGGAATAGCAACGAGGTAGGTAACAAAAGGGGACCGGTGGAATGAGGTCGTGGCGTTCTTGGACACACTCACCGAAGTACAATCTGTAGAAGACCGACAAGCAGGCACCTTGCGGCGATGAACCAAGCTGTGAAGCTTGGTATCCACAAGTTTTACGTCGCCAATGAGCCTCTTAGCTCTGCGTTGAACTTGAGTCAAGCGCGTCAAGTTGGTATTTAGCTGCGCCATCCCAATACTAGGTTTTGGAGGTCGGAAATTATTCCACGGGGATGTATATACTATCGGGATATAAAGTAACATAATATTTCTTGAACCAGGTCATGGTCTAACCGCGTGCCAAACAGACAGTTACAGACAGACAAAGTCAGTTTCGCATTTATAATATAACTTGCGTCTGAACGGGACTTCGTCCGCGTGTAATTTCTTGTTCTCCCGTCCCACCCCGTCGCATCGCATCGCCCGCCCACGCTATTATTATCTTATAATTTTAACTTTATATTTTGGTCAGCTCCTACGGGTCACAGCGTGATGTTAAATAGCCTATAGCCTTCCTCAAGAATTGGGCTATCAAAGCAAAATTTTTTTTTTTAATCCGTCTGGTAGTTCCAGATATTAGCGCGTTAAACAAAAAAGTAACTCTTTAGCTTTATTATTAGTATAGATATGAATATGTAAAGTATGTCAGCAATGTACCTACATGTGTGTGTGTGTGTGTGTGTGTGTGTGTGTGTGTGTGTGTATGTGTGTGTGTGTGTGTGTAAGTATAGATACCTACTGATAAAAATGGTTTTAAAATTGTTTACGTAAAAGCTCTGACATTTAAACTCTCCTTTCATTATCCGTGCTCAAGCAATTCAGTGGCCGTCTCCAAAATATCATATTTATGGTGACAATTTAAGTAAAAGCCAGTTTTAACGGTATCAAAAAGCAAATTAAAAGTTTTGTCGCTATCACTAGCACCACTCACTGTTACACCCTCGGGCTTCCGATATTAGAATACGCTTCATAAAGAATATTCAGGCGATACAGAGCAGTTCATTTCAGTCTTTATTGTATCTACTAAGTATACTTAAATTCTCCCTTTTGTAACGTAAGATTCGCTGGGTAACGTAACGAAGCTTATTCTGTGCGTAAATGAGAGAAACGTTACACTAGATTTTTAAATTATGTACTCGGAATGTTAGAGAAAAACACAAACTGCCTACCTTTTATAGCTAAAGTATGCCTTTTTCTTGTGGTCCAGTATAAAACCAACCATTAGAATACAATACAAATCTGTCATAAGGTTCACTTTTCAATCGTCGGATAACTTTTGTCAAACTGCCATCATGTAATGGCAGTTTGACATAAATATTTTCCTTACAAAAGCTATCAATCTCAATAGTATAGCGCAAAATACATTATAAAGGCAATACCAGAAGAGGTCTTACTATCTCTTATGCCCTGGTTACATGAGACTAGTTTTTGAACATAGGATAGCAAGATAGTCACTCTATCCTTATTTATACAGAATTATCCTCATTTTAACCGACTTCCAAAAGGAGGAGGTTCTCAATTCGTCTGTATGTTTTTTTTTTTTTTTTGTATGTTTGTTACGCGATTACTCAAAGACGGATGGACCGATTTAGAAAATTCTTTTTTTGTTTGATAGGGTATACTTCCGAGGTGGTCCCATATAAATTTTATTAACTTTGCTTTGGGGAGTTTTTGAGTTAGCTTCAATAATGCGTATATTTCCCACTTATTTTATGTGGATGATGTGATGGTGTTTTAATAACTTCCTATCACTGTTATTTACATGGCTATATCTACAATTATTGTGCTCAATTATGTATTCGAATTTGTGTGGGGTAGGTTCCACAACTAAAAAATGAAAAATAAAAACTTTTTAGCAAAAAATAAAACAGACTTCCAAAACAAAACACTACAAAGTGAAAAATAACTTTAATTTCGGAAGTCGGTGGCATAAAACGAAAATACAAAACCCAAGACACCGACTACCGAAATTAAAGTTATTTTTCACTTTGTAGTGTTTTGTTTTGGAAGTCTGTTTTATTTTTTTGCTAAAAAGTTTTTTTATGTTAGTAAAGTAGTATGAAGGATACTAAACGGCCATAGATGTCATAACAATAAAACTTCTATTGTGTCTCGTTCAGTGTTTTTGAAAGCGTTAATAGAATGGAGGTCTAGTTTTAAATCACTGTCCTGGCTTTCACTATCCTGGCTTGAAGAGGCTTGTGTAGGTACTAGCCTCGTGTGACCGGCGAAGATAAAGTACCCAATCGGTTCATTTTACTCTACGGACTAATACCCGGTTTCTGAAGTTTTTAAACGGAGTTTATCTATTCAATAGTGATTTTTGGTTCGAAATCGTGTTTCTGAATACTTCGTTAAGGAAGAATTTAGCGTGTATCTGAGGACCTCAAAAACCGAGTATAAGGAAGTAATGCGCTTAAATAATTTTGTCGAATCAATAGCTATTAAGAGTTTAAACTCCGTTTAAGAATTCTGCAGAGATCGAGCATGTCACCGCAATGCTATTTATTAGCTTAAAATTTACTAGCATCATAAATTATTTCAAAATAAAACTCAAGAAATGGTTCTTTAAGTGGTAAAACAACCATACCACTTGATTTTGCTAGTTAAGTGTCTCTGGAATAAAACAGCTCCCACATTTTTTTCTAGTAGTTTGAACTCTGTTCCTTCACTATTAAGTAGTACTATCTAATTCCACAACATTTAGTTTGACGGAGTATCTAATTCCGAGCAATTTGATGTATGACAAACCCCTATAAGCGACTATATGTTCTACATACTCGTACAATATGTACAGTGAATTCCTAAATTATAAGCTAAGTTCAAAATAATTAATTAATTAACACCATTATTAAATTTTCACTAGTGCCTAATTTACAAATCTTAATTTTTAAAGTATTTTTTGATCACGTGATCTAAGAACTGTTTTTTGTTTACAATTTTATTTTTAAGGTGTATTTTGCATGTTGAAAAAAGTAAGCAAGATAGGTGAACTTTTTATATTTAAGACCTTATACCATATTTTATGCAAAATAAAGATAAAGATCACAGATTACTAATATGTAGAAAGCTAATAAAGATATTCTGCTAGCTTTTGCCAGCGGCTTCGCCCGCGTGCGTGTTGAAAATTATCCCACGAGAACCGTACATTTTTTCGGGATAAAAAGTATCTTATGTTCTATTCCAGACTATAATCTATCTCTGTGCCTCATCTAGATCCGTTCAGCCGTTCTGGCGTGATTGAGTAACAGACATACAAACTTTCGCATTTATAATATTAGTAGGATTCTACCCGGGCTGCTAGGTTTACGTCTAGTTGACAGCTGCTGTCAAATTCGTTCTAAAATCCACTCTGTAAGTTTAGCGTCGCAAAACCTTTAGACACGCCATCACTTAATATGACAAACGTTTATTAAAACGGTGTAGGCACAATAATAGGTCTTATAGACTAATTTTGGTTAGACTGAGAGAAAAGAGGCAGCTACTATAGTCGTTAGTCTAAAAGAAGGAATTTTTCTTTGAAACTGACCTGTGCAAACCAATGGCGCCTATTCTCTTGTTCACAAATTAAATTAAAAAGTTCAGTGCATCTTTTTTTTCTATTTCATTAAGAAAAGGACGGACGATAAATATTAGTTTAGTCCTTTCAAATTAAGATACTCCATAGACAAGTTTAGACGTGATTAAAAAAACTGGCCAAGTGCGAGTCAGACTAACGGACGAAGGGTTCCGTATCTATAAAAAATCACGTTTGTTGTATGGGAGCCCCCTTAAATTTTTATTTTATTCTGTTTTTTTTAATATTTCTTGGTATAGCGTCAACATAAATACATTATCTGTGAAAATTTCAACTGTCTAACTATCACGGATCGTGAGATACCCCCCTTATAATACAAAACTTTTGTATCGCTAGGTGTAAGTGTGGTTCGCCATCACATCGCCGTTGTTAAATAGTAGCTTTGCATTGCGTGTTGCCTTTGACATTCGCACGAATTGGTGACGCGGACCGTGTATGTTAACTTCAATTTAAATCTATATACAATCCTGGCTAGATTTTACTAGAAGAGCCAACCTGAGAACTAGTTGATTCGAAGAGTAGAAGTGACTTGATCCATGGTCGTACTAGGATTTCAATCTTGTGTGATACTTGGCGGAATAATTATTTCATCATACATGGTGTAGGTAACCCAAATAACGCTCAACTATCGGGTTGCGAAACAAAATCAGCTGTTCCCTATATTTTGACGAGTTATGCGAAGACAAATCAGAAACAAGGGAGCAGTTGATTATTTTTTCGCGATTTCAGGTTTGGTCCCAAAGTAAGAGTTGTTCATAATGATGAGTACAATGACCCCTTAAGAGGAAGTGCGTTATTTATGTTACACCTTGTACAGTCGCGACCAAAAGTCGATAAGCAAACTCACAAAGCAATAGCTTGGCGTTTAGTTTGACTTAAGACCTTATATTTCCAAGAACATAAATATGCATAATTATTGTCGTCAACAACTGATTGTAGTTCATAATTTCAAAGTTATAACATGTGTAAAGATGACCTAGCGGTTAAGCGCGTGCAGATAGATGCGTGAATCAGTGATCCGTGAGTTCAAATCTCACGCAGTATTTGACTTTTTGTAAGTTTTTACTTGATTGGAAGTAATGGGACAGAAATATAATATTCTTTATCTTGTTCGCTTGGTCACTCATTTCGTAAAGTTAGAAAGGTAGATCATAGACAACTAAATAGGTATTGACAATTATATATGTGTTATTAGAATATCCTTTCTGTGTTATGTTATTATGAATTGATTAAGTGGGTATACAACAAAAAATCCTATGAACGGTTACAAAAAAACTTCTTTTATCTAGTAGGAATGTAACGTCACAATTCTCTTAAGTTTGTTAATTTTATAAATAAGTAAATAAAAAGAATGAACATTTTTGTTACCATTCAGCACGACTTTTTTATTTAAACCTTCCAACACCGAAAAGATAAATTAAAAATCACAAAAATAGTTAAATAATAATACAATAACTAATATTTAACTTCTTATAAAAATAAATAATAAATGAACACAAACATCTAACAAGTGTTTGCTTAAAATAGAAATATATTATTGTGGTTCCAAAGAAACAAAAAACAGTCCAACATTGTGATTAAGATTCGAACTCAGACTTCATTGATCATGAAACCATTGCTTAGGCCAAACAGCTACCAGTACATGTTATGTTTATGCGAATTTTAGCAATGAAATGGTAAGAACAGGTCGCCACTATGACGAGTATTCTAAATTCAACATAAATACAATGTTATTTCGCGTAGTACGACGACATGCGACAATTCATTAGTGTGTGTTATCTGCGGAATGTTGGCTCATACACGCACACGTACTGGTTCGTACTCGCACAGTTCATAGCAATGTAATCCTTAGCATGCTTATGGACTTTTGAGCGTTTACTGTACAATAAAAATGAAATTTTCGTTCCTAAGCCCATTAACTCCAGATCGGCTGGAGCGATTTGGCTATTTTTTATTATAAAATCTATAAATTCGGGAAATACTGAACGTTCCTTTTTTGTATGCTTTATTGAAATATTGACAGGACAACGTAAGGAAGCATCCCTTGACACGCAGTTGGATGGGTGATTCAGCCCATCCTCTGGAAGTAGTCTCTTTCTTCAACACTCCCGAGTAGAAATGTGGTATATCCTTGATACTTCTTGCCAGGAAACATACGAACGTTAACAGTGACTTTGTATCTAATTAGTGGCATACAATACTGCCGCACCGCCGCAAGTAAAAAGAACGAGTCTGCAAGTTAAGGTCAACTTCCACAATCATGGCACAGCGGACAGAGCTCCGGCGGGATCTCATGGAGACATGGAGAGTGCGACTGTCGCAACCCAGTGCTGGGCACGCCACAATTGCGGCGATAAGTCCCCTCTTTGGAGAGTGGTTGGAGAGGCGTCATGGCATCCTCACCTTCCGCCTGACGCAGGTCCTCACCGGACACGGTTGCTTCGGGAGGTTCCTGTTCCGGATAAGGCGGGAGGAAACGCCCGGGTGTTACCACTGTGTGGATCGCCCGGAGGACACGTTGGAGCTTACGGTGGAGGTCTGCCCGGCTTGGGCAGAGCACCGCCGCGACCTCGCGGAGGCGATCGGTGGCGGCGATCTCTCGCGTCCGGCCCTGGTACAGGCCATGGCACGGAGCGAGAGTGCATGGGAAGCCGTCACCTCCTTCTGCGAAGCCGTAATGCTCGCGAAGGTGGAGGCTGAACGCGTGAGGGAGAGGCAATCTTTGCGCCCTCACGCCCCTAGTCACCGCAGGAGACGCCCTGGGTGTCGGGAATATATTAGCGATAGCCGATTCCCGGCCACCGTAGGCGCGGGCTTGCGGATGGCGAGCAACGGGTAGCTCGCCGTCCGGTAAGGACCAGGCCCGGGTCGACGGCGCGTTGTGTTCCACGCGCGCCTCACAGGGATGTCAGCACTAGCTGAAGGGGTCCGCTAGGGCCGATGCCCGCCAGGGTTGCGGGTTGTTCGAAAGAGTTACCGTGGCCCTGGCACAGGCAACTGAAGGAACACGGGTGGGTTTTAGTCAGTAGAAGTCTGACACGCCCTCCCGCTCCACCCAGAGCGGGAGAAGTTATTTGATGATTTCCCATCCACAAAAAAAAGGGTCAACTTCCACCAAACGGAAAAATACCCACGGATATTCGAGCACTTTTTAACTGTCACTGAATATGTAACTGTATCAATATTGACTAGCTCGTGTCTAAGTACGATCCATCAGGTTAAGCTACGCTTGCCGGGGTTTGACCATTTTTACATACGGAGACTCCTTCGTGGCTCGGAAAGCACGTTAAGCCGTTGGTCCTGGCTGTCATTCGTGCATCTTTGACAGTCGTTACGGTCGTCAGAAGCCCGAGTCTGACAACTAGTCTTACCAAAGGAGTATCGTATTACCAAGTTACTGGGTTGTGGAGGTCAGATAGGCAGTCGCTCTATGTATAATACTGGTACTTAGCTGCATTCGGTTAGATTGGAAGCCGACCCCGACATACTTGGGAAAAGGTTAGGTAGATTGATTGATCAGTATTGACTTTAATTATAAAATTCGACGCAGACGCTGATAAACGCTTGATGTCTGCGTCGAATTTTATACTTAAAGTCAATAAAACGGAAATTCCTCGCCGATGCTCGATGCGAGATTTAAATTTCTTTGTATCGATACAAAGACATTTAAATCTCGCATCGAGCATCGGCGAGGAATTTCCGTTTGGTGTAAATTGACCAATAAGGGAATGGTTCAAAATGAGCCTTAGAAGATGCGCCCTTTTTGAAGTGAAAACTTCTATAAGCGCCCTTTCCGCTCTTTCTGAACAGTGAACGAAACTGAACCGTCACGCTCGGGTCGGTGACGCTGAATCGCGCATGCGCGGCTCCAGTCGTTTTTCACTTAGGTATATGATGTGGTCTTAAGCACACACCGATTTGTTTTCACAGATGTGCTCCTTTTAATTACTGCGAAGAAATAAGAGAGGTCTTTAAGCAGCAGTCAATCTACAAGCACGCTAAAGACTCCCGCAGACAGTCGTGACGTGACAGCGCGATGTGACTCTAGTAGAACAATTTCTATGAAAACTTTAAGGAAACTGTTCCACCAGAATTGATACTCAGCGCTATTTCTACTTCCATCAAATAATTAATGTTTCTCTACATCTATGTTACAATTTAAATTCGATCAAGCGGTAGTTGTTATCACCAGATGCGACTGCGGCTAAATGTCAATAGCAGCTGCAATTTTAATAGCTTGCACAAAGGTAGACGCTATTAGGGAATGATGAAATCAATTCATAATTCAATATAGGTAGGTACCTATTTATTTTAAAGTAAAAATAAAAAAATTGTTTTCAACATAGGTAAGTGCTATTATATTACACATAATATCATCATCTGCCGAGCCTTTTCAGAACTATGTTGGGGTCGGCTTCCAGTCTAACCGGATGCAGCTGAATACCAGTATTTTACATGGAGCCTATCTGACCTCCGCAGGACAGTAACTGGGTAATACTGTAATAGTAACTTCTGACGACCCGTAACGACTGTCAAAGATCCACGAAGGACAGCCGGGACCAATGGCTTAACGTGCTTTCCGAGGCACGGAGGGGTCTTGATATGTAAAGATAGTCCAACCCCGGCAAGCGTAGCTTCACCTGATCGATCATCGACCCGTGCGGCTGGTATTACTTAGCCACGAGCTCCTCTTTTTTATTTCACATAAGAATTATATCTATATAAGTATGTATTTACAAAAAAAAAGCAGTACATGTAGTATATCAGTTATCTGGTTTCCATAGTACAAGCTCTGCTTAGTTTGGGACCAGACGACCGTGTGTGATAAATGATAAATGATTTTTATTTCTGTAAGTAGGTTTGTACAAACACTTTTACAAGTCAATCATGTTTTTTTTTTTTTAAACTAGATGAGGTCGGCGTTTCCTATCTGACTACTCTGAGAAGAAAGGCCGAAACAAACTCAGAGGTCATAGTCTCTTATAAAGTCCAGACATAATCTTGGTCACTTCATGTGAAGACCATGTAGATTGGTGTCTGAAATGGTCTTTTGAGGAAAGAACCACACAGATTGAGAGGACCTGTCCAGTCAGTGCACGCATTTGTCAGTAATGTGAAAAATGTCCCAGGATATTATTATTATTTGTTGTTTGATATTTCTCGGGACCCTGGGGTCCCGGACCTTTGGAAGGCATACGAGGAGCCGAAGCCAACTCGCAGAGGCCCCTTAGATAATTTTAAATGATGAGGAGGCACCAACCGACGATTATCCCTGTACGCACTATGCAAGTGCACCCAAGGACAACCCCCGGTTGATACAGGACTATTGTTGTACGTGGAAACAAAACATATGGGGCTATGGGTCTGGGTGGCTAAAGTGGATTGGGTAACTTCAACTATGGAAGAATTATGTCCCCTGCCAATGTTATATATTATACACGGATAAAATGGCAGGGGGTGACTTTCACACTCAATAATGGGCCCCCGGAAACGGCCGCTAGCACATAGTGACAAAAGGGGCAACACTTCCTGAGGTGCTTGAGGAGTGGAGAGGTATTCCACGGCTATCAGGACAATCCCGGAAGTACGGTCAAGATCCCTACCAGCAACTTACTGGTTGTTATTATTATTATTATTATATTTAATTAAACACCTACACACTCCTACAAACACTATTTAATTAAATTTAATGGCCAGAGATCGCACAACATAGAAAGGGGAAAAGGGGAGACCTTTGCCCAGCAGTGGGACACAAAATACACAAAAAAAAATTGGTCTAGAGATCGCAAGCGCTACTGCTGAGCATGAGGTCCTGGGTTCGATTCCCGGGTCAGGCAATGTGTTATTGGTTTTCCCATCAGGAATTTCTCAGTAGCAGCCCGGAGTCTGGATTTGTGCCCGATTTATGGTGTAGCGACATACCTACATACAGCGCGTCTCACATCCGACTACCGCCGCACGTTGAGTGCGCGCGCACTGGCGCGCCGCGGCGGAGCTTGCCCGGCGCGACCAGCGAGACTGTTTCTAGAACAACGACTCGTGTCGCCACATCTTCTCGAAGGACGCCGCGCGAACGCCGCGCGCCGCTGAATGTTCTAGATGGAAGACCAGCTACTCCGCGTTTTCTCGAAGCGCCGCGCACGCGCTCGCGCATGCGCGGAGAACAATATATAAGGAGATGTATGTTACTCAATAAAAAGATAGTTCATCTTAAGCCGTTCACTATGTAGGACACGTCTTTTATTTATAAGTACCTCATAGCACGTATAGCTGCCACAATACCTAACATACGAGTAGATGCTACAATGGCAATAGACTCGCCCCATATTACAGGGCTTATGCATAACTGGCGAAATGTGGGAGTACTATAGATACACGTCTGCCCATCCCTTCGGGGATTACAGGCCTGGTATTATGATAACTTGATTATAACGTTACACATAAATTCATGCCTTTGGCCAAACTATCCCTACATACTTATAGCCCTTTTCCTTCGTTCAAGTTTATACAAAACGGTTTGGTTCTTCAAGAACAAAGCGCTATGAGCCGCTTCTCTCCTCAGATAATTTCAGATAAACCTGTTTATTTATGCTTACAAGCAACATTAAAAAACTTCTGAAGTTCTGTACTCATCTGACATTTGACAATCTTGCACTGTCAGTGGACAGTGCAAGAGAGAAGCAGAGAAAATATTGTTTTAAAAGGATCAGAAGATGCGACGTAGTGTGGGTATTGGGCCATGGAATAACCGGATTATATCGACATTATTTTAGCAAACGACATGAAGACGATAACTATAACCTCTTCTTTGTAACTGAAAGCCTGGTCAAGTCTCCAACCAAAATGGTTACAAGCACTTTACTTTACCTACTTCAAGTATTGCGGAATTTATTGACGTGAAAATCAATTTTATTGATTTATAAAACAGCATTTCATCATTCACATTTTTAGAATCACAAAAGTAGCAAGCATTATTTAGCTACCTACCTACTATCCCCGGATAGTAGGTAGCTAGTGTGCTTCTTTTGTTTAAACTGAGTTAAGTCTTGAGTTCCTGTACTATTTTGACATTATCCTGCTAAATTAAGGGGTGTTTACAAAAAAGTTGGTTCCTTCAAGTATAAAAATAACTAGGCTATCTTCCGTTTGGGAACTCTCATGGCGCATATCTTCTGAACTTCAACAAAGTGTTTTGTATTCACAAAACTTGTACAAATAGCTAATGCTAATCCCAGACCAACTTGTTCACAGTACAAGAGTTTTTGACAAAATCTACTACGCAAATGGACTGAACTAGAACACAAGATGTAAGTACTAGGCTACCATGAAGATTTGAGAGGTTTTATTTGGGTTAGACAAAAATTTTCAATGGCAGTCCCGAGCCTGAATTTGTGTCCGGTTTATGGCTCGTCCCTATTTATTATGTACAGACATACATACGGACCCCTTTGGGGACTATAGGCGTGATGTTATGTGCTGTCAATCCAGATTTTAAAAAAATGTGTGCGGTCGGAGGGACCCTCGTCAGGAACGAAGTTCCTTCTCACGTATGATTTAAAACAAAAACAACGCGCAGGCGCCATCTTGGATTTTAATGTTAACGTCACTATCGTCACCCTCAAAAACCGTGAAAACGACAGCAATTATGAAAAATTTGACAATTTTCGCTGTCGCCATCTTGGATATACATTTTAACGTCACTATCGGCTTGAACACCCACGAATACCATGAAAATGACACTCATGATGGAAAAATTTAAAATTGTCGCACCCGCCATCTTAGATTTACGTGTTGACTTCACTCGAATTTAGCACCCTCGGAAACTATGAAAACGACACCCTTGACGAAAAAAAATGAAAATTTTCGCAGCCGCATTCTTGGATTTATATTGTAACGCCACTATCAGCTTTAATACCCTCCAAAACCATGAAAACCACACCCGGGATGATAATTTTAAAGATTATCGCAGCCGCCATCTTTGATTTACATTTTAACATCACTAACACACTCAAAAAGCATGAAAATGACACCCATGACGAAATAATTCAAAATTTTCAGCCGCCAGCCGATATACATTTTAACGTCAGTGTCAGCTTTAACACCCTCGATAACCATGAAAACGACACCCATGACGAAAACTTTTAATATTTTCACATCCACCATCTTTGATTTACATTTTGACCTCACTATCGACTTTTACACCCTCGAAAACTACGAAAAAGTCACCCATGATAAAACTTGATTTGCGCAGCCGGCTTCGGCTTCGCAATCGGCTTTAGCACCCTCGAAAACTATGAAAATTTTCCCAGTTGCCATCTTGGATTTTCATTTTGCCCATTTTAAATTCGAAAGAAGAAAGTCGCGTGGCAAGTGGCATGTATGAACGTTATCGAAATTCCACTAAAATATGAGCGCGCTTTTTCGTTAGTGACGATTTCTAATAGTTACCTCCTACTGCAAGCCGCCTTAAAGAACTTCGTTCCAATAATACTGAAGTTATGAAGATTATTTGAATAGGTATATTGCTCAGAAGACAAAACTCACCAGAATTGTCTAAGAAGTTTTGTTTCAGACCTTACAAAGCCTATTTTTTTTGGAATGTTTTTAGGATGAATGAAATAAGACGGTGCATTTTTCACGAGGATTTTATTCCGTAAAAATATTTCACGACATAAATGTTTTTTTTTTTTTTTTTTCAAAAAATATATGGTGGCGAAGTGATTAGGGACTGAGGTTTCAGGTTAAGCAGGGTTTTTTGTTTTGTTTGAAACTCTTCGGGCAGAAATCTGCCGCGTGCCAACTTGCCGCTTAAGTTTTACAACTTTTCGACTTCGAAGTCAGGAATGTTAACTGATTCATACAATTTGGAATGGCGTAGTCTTCAGACTTTGTTCTTGGCTTGACTTTCTTTAACGAATTAAGTATTACGTGTATATTTGTGGGTAATCCAAGCTTTAGCGCAAAGACATCCGTTTCTCTTTCAAAATCCAGTGTTTCATGTTTCACGGTTTGAAATAAGAACAGAATCTCATTGGGTTCAATTAGAACCTAAGTAATTTTCTCTACTTCTCTGCTTCTTTATATAAGTAAAACTGAGGTAAAATATATTTTAATTCATAACTGCGAGTTTACTTTAATATTAACTCTGATATTTAGCTATTTAGATATTCCCTGTCAAAGTTAAACTATCTAATATCATTACAGAAACCACTAACCGTAGCTTTGAGGGTTGCTAACACAATTATTTAAGGACTGGAGGAGAACTGCTCCAAGAAAATTAAATCAAGTTCTTCCGAAACCGTCAACCCTATTTAAATCCTACTCTACGATTTAAATCACACAAACCGCATATTTAATACACGCTCGGATGGCTGTCCGGCCGGCCGTCCTCCCGGACGCTGCAAATAGCGCTGTCCGGTATCCGGACAAGTAATTAATTTAACACTGGCTAGAGATTTTAAACGTCTGTCGGGCGAAATGGTGTTAATTATTTTTGCAATTGGATTGGATCGTCGTAGGTCGTGATTTTGAAAGATCTATTGTAGGTGAATGAATGAAAAATGAATGGTAAACTCAAGTTGTTTTTAGTGGTTTCAAAATATTGTTTCTTTTTTTTATATTATTATTAATGACTTTACGTCTATAAACACTACGCTATACCCTCGGCGAACTTCTTTAATGAAGACGATGACGATTGTTTCAGCTTTTCAGAAACAAAATGGCAATTTCATTACGTCTGCTACACACACTAAGGTCCACCTGAGAGAACTACCTGTAAGCAGATCGCTGTGTAAAAGAAAGAAAGAAAGAAATATATTTTCATCCAGGGTGAAAAGTAGCCTATGTCCTTCTACCGGTCATGGTCTATCCATGTGCCAAATTTCACCCAAATCCGTTTAGCCGTTTTAGCGTGAAAGCGTAACAAATCATAGAGCTAGTGAGTAGTACAATTATATATCGATGTAACAAACAAACAAACTCACTTCCTTTAAAGTTTAAAGGTCGGGAATTATCCTACAGGACCTTACTACCAAGATTCAAACTATGCCATGTCCTAACCCAGGTCATGGCCTATCCATGCCCCTTTATTAATAATTATGTTAAAATTATAATATCCTAACCTAATTATAACTATTAATAAATTAAAACTGAAAAGTTTAGTTTGTCCTTCAATCCGGAATTGGAAATTAGGACAGCCGAGCGACGACAACTTTGCGAGTCCTACTCACACTTGTCCAGTTTTTTATGAGTCTTCTTACTTAAAATAATAATTATTCATTTTAATAATTATCAGTATTAATTTGTAATGTCTACTCTAGCACCATTGGCCACGTCATACAAATGTGTTAGAAAGGTTATTTTATTACTTTTTATTAACTTTTAATTTCATTTTTGACCGATTTTAATGAAACTTTTGGATTTTAATGAAATAAAGAAATGTTAACTAAATTTTGATCACGATACAGACTATATTTCCAATCCCTTAAATCTTTTGAAAAGAAGTAGGTACACAAAAATTTCACTACTACATGTTTACTTTAAATGTATCCCCTATTTTATTCCTTTTGGGGGATGGTTCTACAGGAACGCTGAAACCCGTAACTCTTTATTTCTTACCAAAAGCTTCTTCTTCCTCCGTCCCTGATCCCGTTATTTGGAGTCGGTTCTTCTCACTTTTTTTGCGCCAAGTTATTCTGTCTTGGGTTGTCGGTTCAGGCAATTGGGCTTTTTTGAGGTCTCTTTTTATATTTGACCACCAGGTCAATGGCGGGCGACCTCTGCCTCTCTTTTGCTCTGGCAGATTCAGTGCAATTTGTCTTCATTGCGTCTTTTAATGTGCCCATACCATCTGAGGCGGTTTTCTGTCATTTTTTCAGTGATTGGTTTGACTTTAAAGCTGCCACGTATATATTCATTTCGGACTTTGTCTAGTCTGGTCACACCTCCCGCCCATCTAAGCAAAAGCATAAATTTACCTTTTTTCTTACCACAAGCATACATTTTAATTTTCATATGCCTAACTTGAGAAATGCCGAATTGGTTTCCTATAAAACTTTCATCCCCTTTATCACTCCTATTATTTTTGAGACCAAAAGTAGCCTATGTCCTTCCCCGGGATGCCATGTATCTTCTTGACAAATTTTATCGAAATCCGTTCAGTAGTTTAGACATGAAAAGGTAACATACAGACAAACAGACAGAGTTACTATCGAATTTATAATATTAGTATGGTAGAAGGGTATTAATGAGACCATCATTTTGAACAACTTTTACTATGGGACCAACATGAAATCGCGAAAAAAAAAACAGCTGTCCCATACATTTATGTTCGCAAAACTCGTCAAAATGTAGGGAAATGCAGATTTTTTTTCGCGATTTCAGGTTTGGTCCCATAGTATAAGTTGTTCAAAATGATGGCCTCATCAATACCCTAGAGTTATGGTATATAAAAACAGGTATATACTGGGTGATTTTTTTACGGTCCTCAAAAAATAGGGTACAAATAGGGTAAAAAAAAACTAGGTATGCTATAGGCTTTTAATCCGTTCACCTATTACATACCGTCCGAATTTCACGTATTTTTAGGGTTCCGTACCCAAAGGGTAAAACGGGACCCTACTACTGAGACTCCGCTGTCCGTCTGTCACCAGGCTGTATCTCATGAACCGTGATAGTTAGACAGTTGAAATTTTCACAGATGATTTATTTCCTTCGTGTGCGAGTCCGACTCGCACTTGGCCGGTTTTTATTTTCAAGGCGGTAAAAAAGTCATCCAGTATATATAATACATAAAAATCTGCCTAGCCTTTTCCCAACTATGTTAGGGTCGGCTATATACATATTTACATATATATTTGAGACCTTCACAGTAAGCCCTTTCGTTTGATATGTCACACGATAATTTTTACATTTTTTGTTATTTGCCCCCCAACAGTGACACCCATATTCAAAATTTATTTATTTACGTTACACGTTCGTGGTTAGGTCACATGAATTCATATGTGTACCAAATTTCAACATAATCGGTCCATTCGGTTACAGCAACTTGGAAACACGAGCAAATCGGCTGTGACAGACGGACAGACAGACACACGAGTGTTCCTATAAGGGTTCCGATATTTCCTTTTGAGGTACGGAACCCTATAACAAAATAATCGAGAAATAGACTTGTGCGAGGCTAAAAAGGCTCCTACTCTGTGTACTGGAATATATCTGTGCAGTTCTGTGAACATACGACATTTAGTTGCGACCTGCGCAGGTAGATGCGCAGGTCTAATCAACCTATAATGTTCCCACCGTACTCCCTATCGCGGGGCTAGTGCGGGTTGGTTGATGTCACATGTTTTCTTTGTATGGCCTGTATCTAAAGCTTCACTGTGGGATGATCTCCGTCGACTACTAGCGGGTTCTTAAAATCCTCTTGCATATCTCTGACCGCTTGGATACGACTCCGGATTCGTAGGGAGCCGTTTACTGATTGGACGCTGAGTTGGTGCAGGCGGCTTTCTTTAGCGATCGGCCTCCCGCTGTTCAAGTTGTTTATGTCTTCCTCGAAGGCTTCTTCCTGCGAAGAACGCTTCAGCAGCTCTTCAGTTTTCTTGAGGAGCTCGGTTGTGACTGGAAGAAGCTTGAGTGACGATTTCTTTGATGCTGTGGGTGCCTGTTGTTTCGCTGTTGTTGGTTTGTTTCTCTTCCAGTTGGGATCAGCTTCTTTGTTCTTCTTTGTTCGTCGGTAGTTGACTTTCTGCCTAGGGGTTCTGCAGAGCTCGATGAACTGCAGAACACGTGCTGTCGAATATCGAAGGCGGTCCCAGTTGAAGAATCTCACCGGATCAGACAGACCCTCTGCTAGCTTCAGTCTTCTTCTGTCGGTCAAATGATGCGTCTTCTCCTCGTCGGAAGGTTCTTCGGGTGTTGTCTTTGCGGTTTCTATAGGCCAGGAGTCAGGTATAAGAAGCTGTCAGGTATAAGAAGTCCGGCCCTTTGTACCATCAATGATTTCTATTGAAGGCGGCTGGTATATCTCGTGTGGCATCGTCGGCTACGTTCTGTTTCGTCGGAACCCAGCGCCAGTCATTGACGTAATGTTTCTCAATAATTGCAGCTGCGGCTTCCGGATGAGTCTTCTCGTGTTGTTTCGCGTTCAAGTTCTTCACATATATCGCTGTGGATGGCGAACTCGATGCCCCGAAGATCAACGAAGTCATTCTGTACTCTTCCGGAGGTCGGTCGTCGCGGCGGTCCCCATGCCATAGGTACCGCAATGCATTTCTGTCTTCTGTACGTACTTGACCTGCATGAACATTTCCTTTATGTCCGCTATCACTCCGATCAGGTGCTGTCTAAAACGCATGACGACGCCTGGTAACGATTGGAGTAGATCAGGACCTTTGAGCAGCATATCGTTGAGCGCTACTCCCTTGGTCTTGGCTACGGCGTCGTGCACAACTCGGAGTTTATCTGGTTTCATAGGATTAATGACAGCGAAGTGAGGCAGGTACCACGTCTTCTGCGGTGTCTTCTGAAGCGGCGCAGGCTCAGCGTATCCTTTTTCTATAAGGGCGTCCATTTGTTTGACGTATCTTTTCTTCAGGGCTGGATCACGGTCAATCTTCTTCTCTATGTTTAACACTCTCTTTAAAGAATTGTCGTAGTTATCAGGGAACTTAACATCATCTTTCTTCCAGAGAAGGCCGATCTGATATCTGGCTTCTTCAATCTTTTCAGTCTTCTGTTCCAGTATTTGAAGCGCCTTCTTTTCTGGATCGGTCTTCGGTCTCTTCGGGTTTATGCAGAGGGCGTCAATCTCAAAGTACTTCTTCACTTGGTCCTCTAGGTTGGCTTTTGAGTCTTCAGTCATTTGTGATACGAAGTCTATCTTCTGTCCGAAGGATCTCGTTTGGCTTCCATGAAGAACCCATCCCAGCGGCGTGAGAGATGCCACCGGGTGGTTCTTGTCGCCTTTCCGGGTTTCTTTGATGAGCAGAAGATGCCAATTGTCTTGACCGATGAGAACTTGCGGCTTTGCGTTGGAGTACGATAGATGTCCCTTGATGTCCGATAGATGCGGGCATCCCTCCACCTGTTTTTGCGGAACCCGTTGAGATGAGACTTGCAAGATCTTAACTGTTCTTGCTTGAATTTGCTCTTCTCTGTTGTTGACCCCTTTTAGCCCGATAGTCACCCTTCTTGACGTCGATTCTGCCGTCTTCAGCTCGTTGATGGTTTCGATTTTCAGCGGGTCTATGGGTCCTGTTGCTCCGATGCTTGTCACGATGCTGTCGTCAACGAGCGTGACTGTTGACCCGTCGTCCATTAATGCGAAAGTGTTGACTATTCCTTTTGGTCCTCTCACCTGGACCGACAGGATCTTCAGATAGGATTGCTTCTTTACTGTCCATGTCGAATTTATGACTTCTGTTGCCTCTTCGTTTTCTGTCTTCTCTGCCTTTTCTGTTTTCTTCTCATAGTGAAGCATGTTGTGGTGCGTGTATCTGCAGCTGTTGATACCACACGGATTTGTTCGGCAGTTGTGAGTCTTGCTCCTATATCGCAGGCATCTGAAGCAGAGGCGTTTGGACTTCGCTGTATCCCATCTTGTGTTGGCTTCCATTTTCTTGAATGCTTCACATTCTGTTGTATTGGTGTGGCTTGTTCCCTCGCACACGAGGCACTTTGGTGTGTTGGTCTTCTCAGTCACGTTGGTGACCCACTGCGTCTTCTTTTGTGATGCGGCTGTAGGCTGTGCTACCACCTGTTCAGGCAGTGCGTAGGGTCCTCACAGTTCGGCTTCTCTTTTGAAGAACTTTTCTATTTTGATGAGGCAGAGGTCTTCTCGCGGCTGTGTGGCTGAGAAGTCGTAGTAGCGATAACGCAGTGTCGATGTCAGCTTGTCTACCAATGTCTTCGCAAGTTCAGGGTTGTACATATAATTGAAACAACCCAATGTCTTCAATGTTGCTACGACGTTGGAGATTTTCGTAGCGAAAATGCAGATGTCCCTCGCTGACTCGGAGAGGCGCGGCAGACTTCGAAGTGTTTCCATCTCTATCATGGCTATGGACTCTGGTCTTCCAAATCTGAATTCCAATGTCTTCATCACTTCTGTTGGGTGCGCATTTGTGATCAGCAATCCTTCTACAGCTTCCTTGGCCTTACCATTCAAATTTCTCCGTAGTCTGTTCATATTCTCGACGGCGCTGAACATTGCTTCTGTTTCATGATAGGCGACTCCTGATGCGATCCACTGAAGAACGGTAGCTCGATGAACTTGGGCCGCTGAGTGGCGCTGACAGCCCTAGTGATGGCTTCACCTAAGAGGGCTAAGTACGCTTGACCTCCCGCCGATATATGACGTGTTTCTTCATACTTCTGTTGGTCGTCGTGGACTGCCGTTGGTTCTACTGGAGGGCGATGTGGCTCGTTGGCGATGGCTAACACGGGACGAGTCACCTGGTTTTCCAACCAGCTGTCTACTCTTGCATTGACTTCTGAGTAGAGGGAGACGTTATCTTCTTCTACTTCTTCTTCTTCATCCGTGTCCCCTATCTCTAGTGCGGCGAGGCGCGCTGCAGCTAGTTCGACTTGGAGGCGGAGTAGCTTTTCTTTCGCTTTCGCTATTTTCTGTTGTTTCGATTTGCTATGCGTCGATCCCCCTCCTCCCCCTTTCTTGCTAGGGGGAGAGAGGCACTGTGGGCTGGTTGGTTTCGACGTACCGGCGTTCTTGATAACTCGCTTCACTGTTGAGGCATCTGATTCATGGCGAGTATCTCTGGAGGTGACAGCAGCGGGCGGCTTCATCAGCTGTTTCGTTCGCACCCGCAATCAGCGTCGTTGCGGCTGAAGGCGCGACGGAGCAGGCGGTGGCGCTGGCGGGGTGCGAGGCGGGGGCCGTCTTTGCGGCCGAGGCGGAGGTTGCTGCAGTCGAAGCAGTGGCGGCGGAAGTCACGGTGGTTGGATCAGTCGTCGCGGAGGTGGCGGTATTTTCAGAAGTCTCCGTGACAGTCGTCCCTGTATGTGTCGATTCCGTCGTGGCTTCCGTGCTGGTGCCGGTCGCTGAGGTCCCTGGCGTGGTTTCAGACGACGACGGCTTCTGTTCGTTCGACGGCTTGCGGCCCCTCCCCTCAGAACGTGTAACGGGCATGACGTCAGCTGATTTTTTAATCGACGATCTTGAACACACTGGATACGATCTTCAAAGCTTCTTTACTTGCGGCACTATTATCTTCAGGCAGTATTCTTCATAATAATAAATCCGGTACGAAGGACCATTAAATGTATATACAGGCGCATTTGTGTGCTGGGTTGGTGAAGAATAAAACCAGGAGAGTTTCTTCCTTGTAGATCTTCTTTATTTCGGAGTGTTCTTCTTCTTAATACTGTTGCTCGCCAACTGTACCGATACGCCAAATTACACGGAATTTATACGAAATCTGCTAACAAAATGTAAGCCCTGTGATTGGTCAGCCAATCAGAGCGCAGGACGTTTCGACCCATAAGCGCGAAGTCGGTATCGGTGCAGTAAGCTTAGCTACGACGTTACTTTGCCGTTACGAGAGCCATTCGATAATTTTCTATATTTACACAATATTACAAATTGTATGTTTTTACATAACACGAACTAATAAAATGTTAAACTATCTCTTACTAAAAACTATGAATTGTACTATAAAACTGTCAAACAATGAACACAATGACGATTACTATGTACAATCTATCGGTGCTTAATGCTTATAACTGTCCTAATCACTAAACACTTATTCATTGTTGCACTGTTTATTTACTTGTCCCGCACAGTTTCAAATTTATTTCAAATTTAGGCTTGTTTATTTGTGTTTCCAATTAAGCGATTCATTTATTTTTGCGCCATTTAATTTTTCTTTGACATCGTTCTGTTCACAATATGGATAACTTAAAATATTGGGTTATTTACGAATACGAGTTCGCGCAGCAGAAACAGTTCGAAGGATTAATTATGTGTATGGGAAAGCTACCGTAAAAGAAAACACGGTACGTTTTTGGGTCCAACGTTTTCGTACTGAAAGTTTTGACCAACAGAACAAACCCCCCGAACGGCCGGATACCCTAGTTGACCATGAAGAATTAAAAGTGATCGTGGAAGCGGATCCATCGCAAACCACGTCAGAGTTAGCGGCAGGCTTCGGTGTGAGTGATAAAACAATTTTAATTCACTTGAAACAAATTGAAAAAGTGAAAAAGCTCGAAAATGGATACCGCATGAATTGAGTCAAGCAAACCAACAAACATGAGTCGAGTGCTGCGTTACATTTCTCAACCGTCACAATAACGAGGTAATTTTAAATCGTATCGTTACTTGTGATGAAAAATGGATCCTGTACGATAATTAATAATTTGCGTAGAACAAGCTAGCTGGACAAAATTATTTGTTTCGATTTTTATTCATAAATGAGGTTATTAAGAATAGATATGAGGGTCTTAATACTTTTTTGAGGACCGTTGCTCGTTTGAGCAGGTATAGTCAAATAAAAACATAATATTTTTTTTAAATAATTTATCTATAATTGTAACTATAAAATCTAATAACAGATACATAAAAATACTTAATAACTAAATCTATCACTCATTACATCACAGATGAATCATCCATTGAATAGTCATGATCATGAGTGGCAGAACTATAGAAACTATATTAACATTTTGTTCCTTACACCTATGTTGAACTATTAAATCTAGGAATGGATGGTATGGTAGGGAATGAACCTAATTTCTTCCGGGGAACCTCTCTTAAACCATTTATTACAGGGTCATATTAAGTAAATCTCTATTCGTAGCAATTCGCGATCGTTTTCGTGTGTTTGTTCACGAAATCTTCTACAGTCCTTATTCCGAGCTTCCTGTGCTTCCTCGGAAGCCGAGCTGGCCGATAGGCAGAAGTGATGATTTAATTACATCACCACTGTGCACAAGTATTTTGTGAACAGTCGCGGGCATATAATACCATGGATAGAGATTTACGTAACGTTGTCTGGTTTCTTAAGCTAAGGTTTCAAATTTTTCAATATTTATATCATATCCTGATGATAAAGCACGAAGCAGTATGCCAAATTTTTGTATAATGGTTAAACCCAGGAGAACCGGCCAAATCCTGCCCCAAGCAAAAGTTGACTCAGAAAAAGGTACTGGCAAGTCTCTGGTGGGCCAGTGCTGGTGTCATCTACTACAGCTTCCTAAGATCTGGCCAGACTATTACGGCAGGTCTGTATTGTCAAACCATGATGGAAAAGCTAGCCGTTAAACAACCGATACTGGTTCTATTCGTATCCGATTGCGACATTGTATCAGCTTACCTTTCTTTAACTAATTACTTCAGCAGTTTTAATTGACCGTTGATAGTGTTTCAAAACAATCTATTTTTAAATTAATATACTAGCTGTGACCGCAGCTCTGTCCATTAATTATTCTGTATTAAAACTTATTTTCTATTCAACTTGCAATGTGTGTTCGTTTGCTTAGATCGAATCTTGCAAGCTAAATTAAAACCAATTCCTCTTGTCCTACGGGAGTTGATATTTTACATGTTGGTTGGTATGATAAGCGTGACCTGATTCCATACCCAGGATTGGCTCCAGACGCGTGATTTATCGCATTAGAGATTATTTTTAACTTTTTAAGTCACTTAAACTCACATAATAATAACAGTTTCATAATACATTTAAGAAAAGGTACTCTTTGGAAATTACGTAACAAACAATATGTCAGGACAATATGTTATATACATTGACTCTCTATTGATCTTTTATTAATTTTAACTATTATTTTAATAATAAACTGCTACATAAGTAATCAGTTCCTTCTTACCTATACTTTTTTTTAAGAAAAAAAAAACAATATTTATAAACTCAACGCATTTTTTCTATTTCGATATACTTTATTTTTCATAACAAACGGCCATAAGGTACCTTTCCTACTAAACTTTGAGGCCACATTTAGGGGCTAATAACTTACATATACTAAGAAATAAAAATAGGAAAATAAATGTTACATCTTATGGTTTAGGAAATAGCCATAAAAAGATCTCTTTTTTTACATATTTTACGAAACATCTATCTCCGAAACTAAAAACGGCTATAAGGTACCTTTTCCCGTGGATTGACACATATTAGAGTTCCAATTACACACATACGTGTCGAATTGAAAACCTCCTTTTTTGAGTCGTTAGGGCGACTTTTTCGTACAAGTGTGCAGGCGGGGCAGGAGCGTCAGTCGCTCGCCCGCGTGAACCATGAGACTGTCACCAACAAAAAAGTCGCGTATAATTTGATTTCACTAATTTCGAATACCAGTATTTTAAATGGACCAACAGCCTATTTGACCTTGAACCCAGTTACTGGGTAACACGATACCCCTTAATAAGACTGGTTGTCAGACTCCTGCCTATTTGACCTTTAACCCAGTTACTGGGTAACACGATACCCCTTGATAAGATTTTCGGACTTCAGGGCTTCTGACTACCCCTAACGTATATCAAAGATTTACAAATGACAGCCGAGACCAATAGTTTATCTTGTTTTCCAAGGCACAGAGAGACCTCAGTATGTAATGACGGAACCTTGAAGATCGACCTGTACGGCTGTTATTATTTAGCCACTAACCCCTCAATACGTGAACAAAATGTAGATGAAAAAATATGTTTTTTTTTATCTACCATGCTAAACATAAGCAAGTCTTACATAGCCCGATAAGTAGGTACACTTTTTCTACGAAACATTAAAATGACAGGATGTCTGCAGGCATTGATAGTCGTTATCAATAGGTACAACAAACAAACCTACCTAAACTTTTGACATCCGGCGACAATAATAGATTACATACAGCATGTTTGATTTTTGTTTGAGAGAGTCCATAATGCCGCATTGTCGAGCCGCGGGGGCCCAGTAGCCGTGGCTTGGTCACGGTGAAGTGAAGAGGGACCCGAGGACGGGCCGCTCGTCAGGGCTTTTCCCAGGAAGTCGTCGACGTAACGGCCAACAGGTAGGTTGAGACGGGCTGCGATGTCGTACGGGAGGCATCGCGGCTGAGAGTTGGAGACTGCAGCGGGAGAGGAGTCCCGGTATTGCGGTGCACCGCTCTCCCTACCTTCCGCGGCCTTAACGGGGTCGCCACCGTCTGATGGCGGACGCGGTGGGGCCGCAGAGGAGAGGAGGAGTGTCGGTATTTCGTTTGCCGCTCTCCCTATGCTCTGCGGCTGAAAAGTGCCACTGACCTGACCGGTCGCAGGGGAACCAAGGGTGCCTTGACACGAGGTCGTCTAACGCCCATTTGCTGGTTTGGTCCATGCGGTGGTCACGACGTACAATGTGTTCTTGTGCGCCGGTGATGGGGGGTAGTCCCCAGAGGAGGGTCTGGTGACGGACAGCCGCAGCGGGTTCGCGGTGAGTGCTAACGCGTGCCCGTGTTCCCGCCACAAGCGGCACAGGAGGACACCGTGGAGTTTTAGCGGGTTGGAGTCCCATATAACTGCACTATCTCCCCGTGGTAGTGCAGTTCGCATGAACATTTCTCCACGGAAAAAAAAATCTCGATTAATTTGCATTTCCAATTTAATGTTTTTAAGTTTTTAAATGGGTTCTTAGGTACATTATTGCAATGAACTTCCTCAGGATAGCGTACTGGCTCCACTACTATTCAACATTTATACAAACGACCAAGCGGTAAGGCCAAACACAACCCGTTTTCTGTATGCTGACGACCTAGCACTTACTTGTCAAGCTACTAGCTTTGAGGAGATTGAAGCCAAATTATCCAATGATCCCAGCCACTATTATTGTGATAATAACGCTTTGAAACCGTGTCCCTCAAAAACACAATCATGCGTCTTCCACCTGCGTAATAGACATGCAGATCGTAAACTGAACATCTCATGCAAGGGATAGCATTCGGTCACAGTGCTATCCCGAAATACCACACCATAACTTTAGATCGCTTACCTACAAAATAATTGCCAAAACTTTTTTACAAAAAAAAAAAAAAACTACCGACTTCCAAAAACCACACTACAAAGTGAAAAATAACTTTAATTTCAGAAGTCGGTGTCTTTGGATCTGCATTTTAGTTTTTGCCACCGACTTCTGAAATTAAAGTTATTTTTCACTTTGTAGTGTTGTTTTTGGAAATCGGTGGCTTTTTTTTGTAAAAAAAAAAATTTTTCACTTTTTAGTGGGTCAGTTTGTAATTTATCTAAGTTACGTTTGCAAAATATTGTTTTTTCCGATGTAGGGACGTTAATTGTTGAGGAGTTCTCCTAGTAAGAACCAGGAGAAGTGGAGCTGATGGTGAAGTCACCATTAGCTCCTATTATTAGGTACTAAATCGAATCGCAACCCGTGAAATACTTATTATTGAGTAGTACCGATGGCCATCTGTGGTCTTCATCATCATCAGTTCCACTTCACCAAATGGTGCTTTCCGAGAGTAAATGCACGAGTTACTATAGAAAATATGCAAATTGCTATAGGTGTGCCTATAAAATTTGAGGGTTGCCCTCGGTGTACACACATAAATATATATATACGCCACGAATTGATAACCTCCTCCTTTTTTTTCGGTTAAAAATGTAAAAATGAAAGTACAGACGCTACTACAATCTGTCAAATTTCTTCAACAGATTTTCAACTTTATCGCTAAAGCATTAGGTTCAAGATTGATTGATTAGGAAAATTTTACAGTTTCGGGTAGCTAGATATGCTGGCGTCTGTACATGCCAGAAACAACTTGCAACGCTGCCTAACATCCACCAGATGGGAGGCATCTCCCCAAGTCCTGCGAACAACTGGAGTGGCGCTCTGCTTTTCCGCTGGTGAATATGGCTGTCCAGTATGGGACCGGTCTGCCCATGCCAACCTAGAGGATACAGCTCTAAATGAGACGTGGTTATTAGTGGTTGTCTTAAACTGACTCCAGTACGAATGCTGTATCCACTGACAGGCATTGCACGTTTAACTAAACATTCACAGGAAGGTCCTGCGAATGTTACCGCCCTATGCGGCTGGCTATGGCCAGCCGTATGGAGAGGGCAAAGCTGCAAGCTGACTCACGTCACCCAATGTACAACTAGAGGTTAAAAAGATGTAAAAGTTTCTTGGGTGCGTGAGTCCTGCTAGCCCAGCCAATAGCAATGCCTCCACAACAAGATTCAATGTCTGGCAGGAGCTATATAAGCCCCCTGACAATTTTAGCGAACCATCTGAGAGTCCCGATCATGGCCGACTTGGAAATCATTTAAATAGATTTCGAACCCAAGTCGGCTGGAGCAAAGATAATCTCCACCAATGAGGGTTCATGAACGGCTCAAATCTCAAGTGTTTCCCCTCAGACAATGGCCCACAATCTATCTTGCGCCGCATGCCCTGTTACCTCTGTACTTGATGGCCTTATGACTGCAACAGTGAGTGCAGTTCGCGTAGCTGAATTTTGGGCCAAACATTTACATACTAACTTTTTGTCATCTACGTACTAATAAGAAGTTTATTGTTGTTCCCATATGATATGAGCGATATGATATCGAAACATATACAATTTAAATTTAAATTCCTTTTAAATTCCATTCCCGTATTTTTAAGAACGGTTGCATGCCAATCTCAGTCTTAATCTGTCAAAGATTGTATAGGATTTTTGACAGCTGAAATGAGATTGTGACTGGATTTTGAACGTTTTTAATTACGGGAATTGGCTTTGTGGTGTATGTTGCGTGCCTTGGAAAGCATGTTAAGCCGTGGGTCCCGGATTCGTAAATTTTTGACAGTCGTTACGGGCGGTTTGAAGCTTAAAAGTCTGACAACCAGTAAGTATTACCAAGGGGTATCGTGTTTCCCAGTAACTGGTTTGTGGAGGTTAGATAGGCAGTCGCTTCATATAAAATACTAGTAGACGACCGCAACATAGCCGGGAATAGACTAGGCAGATTGATTTCGGCCTTCTGGTGTCAGTATGTTTGTATGATGAACGTATTTTCTTAGTTTGAGATTTTAGCCGATCTTGATTTTGTAAACAGCGACATAGCCCAGGCGTTTGTGAGTCACCGTGTTATACGAGTATTGTCAATTGTTTGACGAATTTTATTGTCAGTAAATCGATTCTAATGTCAGTAGGTTCGCTTACTTATTTTTATCCCATTCTGTATTTTTCATATCATTAATGACTTGCCTTATAGTTTACTTTTTAAATATTTTAAAGCAAGCATGCAATTTAACATAGGACCAACCTGTATAACAAAAGTGTGTATGCTTTGTGCCAGGTTTTTACCCGACCATAAGCAAGAAATATTTTTTACATAGTAGGTTATAAATGTAATGTTTGCTGATCAAGCTCATTTAGTACAGTGTGACAGCTTATGCAAAGATGAAGTGCCTAATGTTCGCTGTCTTTCTACTATGTGAGTACTTTTTCCTAATAATATGTTACTTTCTTAGTTTATCTTGGACTCACTGCTCGGGGAAGTCAGTATGAGTGTTTTTATCAGTATATTATTTCAGACTTAAATTAAGTCTGAAATCGCCAATCCAGCTTGAGCAAGCGTGCTGGTGATAATGCCTTCTCTGTATGAAAAGAGGCCTTTTGTTGCAGTAGATTAATTTAGGCTGTTATTATTATGACAAAAAACAGCTCGTTTTTGTATTTATCATTGTTAGAAAATACCTATTTTGATGATTTACGAGATACGGATGATTTTCAATAGCTGTATAGCTCCTTTAGTTTAATTTCACCTTATTGACCATACTTACTTTACTTTAGGAGCCGTGTATTCTACTGAACTGCAATTACCTACATCTAATTTTATCATTCATATATCTTTAGCACCATTCCTTTATGTAGATAATTTCGTCGATTTTAAATGCAACTTTACCTCCGCAGGTATATTTCTGCCTTCGGCATACTCTCGTCGTGTACAGTTCTATAGGAAAGACTATACGTACATTGAGAAGTTTGACGCCTTCTACAAAGTTCACTGGGATGTCATTGATGGATCTGCATGGAGCACCGCCTTTTTAACTTGTGATGATGAAGGAGCTACTCTGTTCTACCCAGAAGCCCCGGGAGAGTGGACTTTAGTGAAGAACTTGACAGATCAAATGAAAGAAGTTTCTAACGTGACAGAGATCTTTGTTGGATTGCACGACGAATTTAAGTTAGGAGAGTTTATTACTGTTGACGGTAAGTATTCGCAATTAGACACTGTAAACAAGCATCTCACCTTTTGTTTAAGGAAAGTGGTTACCGCGACTCCGAGTGGATTAGCCATGCGCTGCTAACTAAAATTTAGCGCATTATTGCAGCCGCATCGGGCCGTGGCGCAATGCATTTTCACACAAAAAAGTACGTTGCGGACAGATGCGGCCCGTGTGTAGACGCGGGTTGCAACGCACTTTGTGTAATTTATGAACCATCTCACTATGCACCATCGGCATCGGACAATATTGTTCGACCGTTTATAGATAAAAACTTGTTTTCCCAAAATATCATCCGACTTCCAAAAAAAACCCACAAAGTGAAAAATAACTTTAATTTCGGAAGTCGGTGTCTTTGGATCTGTATTTTACTTTTTTTCCACTGACTTCCGAAATTAAAGTTATTTTTCACTTTGTGGGTTTTTTTTTTGAAGTCGATTGATTTTTTTGGAAAAACTATTTTTCACTTTTTAGCGGGTCAGTTTGTATTTTATCTAAGTATCAATATCCTAATGTCAACTGCTCATCACCTTTTACAAAATATTTCTTTTCCCGATGCAGAGACGTTAATTGTTGAGGAGTTCTCCTCTGGTAAGTATCAGGAGAACTTCACATTAGCATAAGCATTGTGACGAGCATAAATTACTTAGCAACCATTATTAAAGTAGGTACCTAATCGATTCGCAACCCGTGAAATACTTATTATTGAGTAGTTCCAGTGGCCATCTGTGATCTTTATCATCAGTTCCACTTGACCAAATGGTGCTTTCCAAGAACAAATGCATGAGTTACTATAAAAAATACCCAAATCGCTACAGGTGTGCCTATAATATTTAAAGAATACCGTCGATTTCTCCAGGATCCCATTATCAGATCCTGACCTGATGACAATGGGACCAACTAGAAAGTATACCCTTTCAAACAAAAAGAATTTTCCAAATCGGTCCAGCCGTCATCGAGTAATCGGGGAACATACATAAAACAAAAAAAAAAAGATTCCGATGACCTGAGAACCTCCTCCTTTTTTTGAAGTCGGTTAATAAACTACGAAAGTGATGCAGGCAATGATATTATAAACTGATGCAGGAGGTTGTTTGCAATTCGGTGTGGCCCGCCCAAATCTGCGTCAGCTTTTATGAGACAAAGTTGAAAAGCAAAATGTTGTATTTGACTATTACCAGCATTTCATGAACTGCGCGTAGACTTGGCAGACGAATTGTCTCATGCAAGTTCAAATGGTAACTCCTAGTCTCTCTGACCGACCTTTAGCATACACTTGATCATATAAGTCACTAATCTTATTTTGAAGTCATATAAAAAAGCTGATATCGCGGCCAATAGGGACTAAGTTTGTACTACATTGAATAACAATAATCTTCGCTTTTCAGGACACTCAACGCCATATCCACTGCCTGCTGACAAGAGTCTACAGTCACATCTCGACCACTGCATAGCTATGAACATCAATACTGGAAAGTTCAATGTGGAAAGTTGTTTGGCATCATTGAACAAGCCTTTACCATTTGTCTGCAAAAAAGTTGAAGATGTGTCGTGTCCAACTGTAGACCACGGTAAGTGGTCTTCTTTTTAGTGTATCAATGGCAAAAGCAATAACATAACATAATCTTTATTTTGCCAGAAGAAACAAACTTACAACAAATTCTATACTAGTAGATACCCAATTATTAGTAACTCAATGCCAGTGTTACCAACTTAGGGGTTTTCCCCCCAAACTTGGGGGGTAAACAAATGCGGTGCGATTATTTTAGGGGTGTTATATTTTTAGGGGTATTTTTAGGGAAAATTACCGTTAATCTAAAATTAAGCTTTTCATAATCAATCTCATTATGAATCTTAATTTTTGAATTACGGTAAAAATATCGATCGTATAAAAAAATCTTAACAGACATTTGTTTTAGAAAATTTCCTAGAGCTTTTGGGATTATTCCGATCTGTCACCCTGCTTTATCCCCTTAGAGGAACAGATCAGAAAAAAAAATATCTGTCCCCCAGTTAGCAACGAGAGGACAGTTCGAACTTTATTCACTCCTATCTGGGACAGATAGGAGTGAATAAAGTTGTTAACAGTAGGACAGATCAAACTTTTTTCCGATCTGTTCCTCTACGGCCGGGGACAAAGCAGGGTGACAGATCGGAATAATCCAGCTTTTGTTTAATATTTTTTGTATGAGACCAATATTTTCGCCGTAATATCAAACATTTAAACTATTCATTTCTTAACTAATGCAAAAATTTTGGCACTTTATTATTTATGTATTTTTATTTATTAAGTTTTGGGGACAAATATTTTCGAGAGTTTGTAATACACAATAATAAATTCAGGTTTTTACAAAACCGATTAGGTGGAATACCACCTACACGCACAGCTTTTCACAATAGTGCAGATTAGGTCTTTGCGGCAGGGCTCGGAACCGGTTTTTAAAAAGAGCGGTTAATTTCGATTAAATACCGGTTAATATATCGTACCTTTATTTACCGGTTAAACAAGTGAACTGTTTTTATGTACCCCAAATGATAAAGGTTACCGGTTACATAAGCACAAACGGTTTTGACACCCAAATTAACCGGTTAATTCCGTAATTCGTACCTAAATTGTTTTCGTCAATTGTTTAACACTTCCAACAAGTTGTAGTGACATTACCTAAGAAACCCTATCAGACTTGGTTTTAACCGGTTAACTTTCACTATCAAAACCAAAATTCATGAAAAACCGGTTTTGCGCATAAACCGGTAAAACCGGTAAAGTGCAACCTTTAACCTAAATCGATTTCGTTTTGGGTTTCAATGGCCGTTACCGGTTAGAGCCTTGCTTTGCGGCGTTTGGAGTTTATTTTGAAAGGTGTAAGTACATCGGTGTTGTAGAAGGACAATATGTAGAATACGGTATGGAACTCACATCTGTGAAATAAATTAAACCACGTCTTTGCTGACGATATACAAAAAATAACTAAATCGGTCCAGTAATTAGGTAAAAAGTAGAGTTTTAATTTTGAGCTTTGAACTCTGTAGAATTGGATCACTAGATCAATGAGCTAAAGAACTTGAATCCTTGAACATGTGTGCAAACAAAAAATACCGTGTTCGGCGAACAATGGATTGAGCACCATGGTGCACCGCAGGTGGCCAGCTCTGTTGTGTAAACAGAGTGATTACTTTTACTGAATTTATTTTGATATTTATTTTGTTTGAAAAAATTACTTTTTAATTTAATATTTAATTTTGCTATACCTCTGTGGACTTGTAGTTTTATTTGTTGTATACAGGGTGTTTGGCAGAACGTTAAACATACGAAAATGGTGGATAGGTGGGGTCATCTGCTACTTACTCAGCCCTAATTTATTTGGCCCTGGCCCACTGGGTATTTTAAAAAAATTTTTTTTTCTTTTTTCTTGTTTCACCACTTTCTTAACTTTAAAGTGTAATTTTTATTAAAAATGGGTAAAACAGGCAATATTTTGTTCTTTATTTTAATATTTGATGTTGGCAGATTCTTATAAAATTATTGCTTTGTTCAGATGTTAGCTAGAAAAAAAGTTATGAGTCCTCAAACTTACAGAAAGATGTAAAAAATACTTAAATGTTAATTTCAACGTGCATTAAAAAAAAAAAAAAATGATTGAGGAGTTCCAATTCTAGCAAAACATCCCTAGTGTGTGAGCTTTTTAATGGTATGTAATTTGCTTTTATAAAAAAAAAAAAAACTTTAAGTTATTTCATAATTTTATCAAGTAGGAAATTTTTGACGAAACTCTACCTTTACGGAAAGTTAAATGTTTTGCGAAATTTAATACTGCAAAGTTGGTAAAAATTAAATGTTCGACGGCTTGCCAGTAGCAGTGGTGCAAATTGACATTCACTATTCCCTTGAGATGGTTACACAAAGCAGGTAGAAATTTTGTTTCACTCTTGCGCAGTCATAGCGTATTTTTGCTCTGTTTCGCTCTCGTGGCACCGTGACGCCTCAGAATGAATTCTTTTCTTTTATTATGCCTCTGCGATCTCACGTGCCCGTTACGCTTACGTTTGTTTTTGTTCACTTCGTTTTCTTTTATTGTTATCACTAGTTTTATAACCTGTTAGTTAAGTTTTTTGTTATTACTGTTACCTGTTGTTATTGGTAAAGAAATGGCTGCTTTTACCAGTGAGGAATACGCGGACATGTTGTTAGCGTATGGAAGTTTTCACGGAGAGATTTTTACAGAATAGCACTACAGAAAGCGTGTCAGTGTGGGATTTGAAAAAAAGGTATTTGTCCAGAATTATACCAAGATATTTGACCTGCTGCAACTGAGGTTAAAGTAGGACATTGAAAATTATGTTAGGTTTGTGTGGAACAGGAATGAGCTTTTACAGAGATTGAGGATTTTGGCTGGGAAGTATTGGTCATTGAATAAGTGATGAAGTTAGTTCTGTTGGCATTGAGAGTAAGAGTATGAGAGAAAAACCAATTCAAGACCAAATTATGACAAAAAAAAAAATAATAGGTAAAAAACAATTTTAAATCAAACTTTTTTTTTAATCTTTAACATGCCATATTTTGTGTTTTCTTGAATAAAATGTGTGCGTGTGTGAGTGTGTGTCTATCGTGTGTGACATTATATAATCTCAAAATAGTTTCCACTTCATACTTAGTAGGTGATCTAGTTCTTTCAGAAACTCTTCAAAAGATTTTATTTCATCCGCGACAGCTTCGATCTCTTATTTTTAGTTTTTTTGCTCATTTTATCATATACCTATGCTGGGGCCAAGATACTTTGGAAAGGTCTGAGCAAACCTAGTCTTACATTTGGGCATATTGTAAACTTACCCAACCTTCGCCTAGCCCTGAACTCAGGTTTCAATTTGTGTTGTGCAATAATTAAAAGCCGACGTCACTATTTGGACCAGCCTGTAAAAGAGATCAGTAGGATACCTGTAGTTTTTAAAACACATGTTATGTAGTGCACGTTGAGCTCTTTCTACCACCAACGAGGTTGTTTTTGATGTACCACCCCAGAGAGTGAGACAGTAGCTTGTAATAGACTGACAATAAAATTATACATAGTAGTGCATAATTGCATTGAAAGATGTATATTAGTTTTCGTACACGGGCACTTATTTTTTTAGCTTGTTCTTTCCAGTTAAGGTACTGATTAACCACAACACCGAGGTATTTAGTGGAGGTTATATTGATAATACCGTAACAATTATCATAAAACGTTGTGACATTTATGTACTTTTATATCCTTGATGTTTGCTGGAGGCTGAGTTTTAAAGTAATGTAAGAGACGCAGTCGTATAAGGCCTCTAAAAAGACTCGACTTCATTTTACACGACTTAAGTCTGGAAAGACTAACTAGTTTAAGTTTTGTTTTCTCACCATCTGTACCTTCTTGATCAATAAACAATTTATTATAATTATTATAAAGAAGACTAGAGTTTCCAGTCTTTAAGACTTTTAATAAGACTCAGTCGTTACACTAAAGGACTAAAAGACTTAAATGACTCGAGCTGTTTTTAAAAGGACTAAGGTTAAAAATGCGATGGAAATCTGATTAGGTGGTTTGTATTTATAAACCCTGTATAATAAATAGTCTCCAAATGAAAACAATGAACAAGGTATCAGACTTTAATTGTAAGTTATTATTGTTTTAAATTATATTATTATTAAAACAAAAATTACACGACGTTCATCCATTGATGCTAATGCTTTCATTTCCTAATCGGTTTGTTTTTTTATTAATTAGATTGCCAGACTTGGAGAAGGCTTGTTCACTAGGAACACTTGATGCTGGAATAGATTATATATCATAAGCCATTGTGTCAGAAGAGGTAAATGAAGTGTTTGATTTGACCACCATAGCAAAATTTCTGTGTCTTCTGGCTCAAGTGGTAACGATACATATTTGGATATTTCATCTTGCGCTCTGTCATTTCTCTGCTTTTAAACAGAAGAAAAGATGTTCATATGTCGCGAATGTATATTTTCTTGCTCGAATTGATCTATAGAGGTTGTTGCTGTCATCTGTTCTTGTGTACTGTTTGCATTATAATGGGCGTCAATATAAGCTTTAAAGCGCATGAGCATTTTTCTGTACTTTATGGTTTCAGAAAAGTAAGAATCTTTTAAACGTGGGTCCAATAACGCCACAAATATAGCGAAAACAGTGCACGAGTGTGGTATAAATTCGACTAATTTTTCATTCATAGCTATGATGCAGCCTTGAAATAGCCCAGTATTTACTTGGTTCGAAACTTGACCTTTTATTGCACTATGAGAATAACATAAAATAAGCATATTTCGACTTCGAAAGCAACTAAAAATCTAATCAAATGTTTTATTTCATCCCAATTTTCTATCAAATAAATTAATTATGAACTCTTTAATTTCTTTTTTTTTTTCTTTGCATATTTTGTCCAATACGGTCTTCATAGTATAGACACGTTGCAGCATCAAATAGACTGTGTTCCATCGTATGGCCATTTTTTGTAGAAGACTTGATTGTAGAGCATCCAACAATTTACAAGTTTCGAAGTACAATTGCTTCTTTTTTGGCGAAAAGTTTATTAGTTTTACTAATTTCGCAAAATCTGTAGGTAATAGGTTTTTCAATCTTCTTTTATCCTTTTTTTACAGCCAAGTTTAATTACATGTGCAAGAGACCTCGTATGAAAAACATTTTCGTTAATAATAACTGCAATAATTTAATATTAGTACTTTCGTTGTCAGTTGTGTTTGACGTGAGTTTGTTCTCGATGCCATCATTTTCCAATATCTCGATTAGTTTCTTCAAAATATTTTCGCTTTTATGTGGATATGGCATTAAGTTAAATTCCAAAATTAGTGCAGTTAATTTTGACTCGAGCAGTAAATGTTGTCGTCACTACCAAATAAGGTGTATTAGTGATAGACATCCAAAAGTCTAACGTCAACGTGATCTTATTTGGAACTGCTAAACAATTAATTATTTGAGTCTGCTTTTTTTTAACAGTTCTTGTATGTGAAAATTTAGCTGGGTGCGACTGAACCCAGAGTAACCATTTAAACCTTTAATAAGTTTCTTAAAATGTTCTTCGTCGACAATAAAAAAGGGGTGATTTCCGTGAACAATTAAATGTGATACCTGCAAATTGTCACAATTCTTGTTATTCCAAGTCTTCTTTTTATGCATAGTTTGAACCTATTCCTCAGGCTCAGCATCAGCGCTGTTTCCATGTCCATGGAAATAATGATTTTTCAGCATAGAATGTGAAGTTTTAGTAGAAAAGGGTATTCCGCATAATTTTCACGTCACTGATGAGTCACTTTTATCAAAATGTTCTGGAAGTAATGTCACGTAAAATAGTTATTTCGAAATAGGAAAACCACAACACTTACTTAATTAAATGTGGTATTTTATCTTATGTAGTAGGTACAGACGCCAGTAGGTCAAGCTACCCGAAAGTGTCAAATTTTCCCAATCAACTTGAACCTTATGCTTTAACGATAAAATTGAAAATCTATTAAAGAAATTTGACAGATTGTAGTAGCGTGATGTGCTGGCGTCTGTACTATTTGCGGCAGGAATAGTCAAGTTATAATAAACCCAACCCGCCCGATGCAGCGGTGTGCCCGTGCGCAATCGAAAGTGCCTCTTCATATAGTGAGTTAACTTTTAAAAATACCCTCAGTAAAATAATGTAATTAATATCGATGGTAGCAAATTAAAAACAAATATTTACTACATGTGAAAAGCAACCAATTCTAAGAAACAAATATATATTTTTTTATAAATAAATATCGTGCGTTCTTTAATAACATGATACTAAATTAAGCAATGAAAACAATGAAATATGCAAAATTATGTGTCGTCATAAATTACTAAGTATCAATAAAACGGTGCTAAAAATTAAAGAGTATATTCATATTTTTAACCACTTTACAAAGGACATTGCTCGTCGTCCATACATAGCTCGCCTAAGATCCAACAGGGAGGTGTATTTACTTTTTGGGTTTTAGATAATGTTTATATTCGATTGAACCTAAATTAAAACAACGGACACTTTTGAGAATTCGGAAAAAATCAAATCACTTTCGGATTTTGTGGTTATAATTACGTCAATAAAAAGGCAATTATAAGCCAGGTCGTTGTTCTAAGTAGGTCCATATCAGTAAAACTCAGCCAGAGGTCGATATTTCAAGAGCAAATCATAGTCCTTTGTTCACGCCAAGTTGTTAGATAAAAAGTAGTTGCATTGCAGGAAAAGTAACAAAATGCAAACGAATTCAGTACGCAACCAACGCACACGCAGATCGGGCACAGAATGCGCGCGCCAAGTGACATTACTACCAAATGTCAAATGTTGTCATCTGTCAATTCTGTCATCTGTCAGGCAGGATGACATACCAAAATTTTCCGTTTTTTCAATTTTAATGTATTTTTTTTTAATCATCAAGTCTCAAAAGATTGCAAAGAATGTGCGTAATATAGATGGACTTATAGAATTATGGAGAAATGTTTTGACGTTGCGTGAGCGTGCGTGATCCATCGCCGCTCGCTCGATGTCCACCGCGCGCAGGATGGATGGAAAGCAGCACAAGAAGTAATTTTTTGCTCCGTTGGTGTAATTGCTGTATGGCGTTCCAGTGAGAGGATAAATAAATAAATAAATAAAGTGTCAGTGTCGATATTATTGCTCGTTTCAAACAGCGCTTTCAATCGAGTTTTTTGATAAGCCGTATTATGGTTCCGCGACATCATAGCGGACTGTTTGTAACTAAAAATCATTATCATATATCAAGACTTGAGAATACTGACGCTTCTTTGTGTCAAACTCTTATTAAGAGTGCTGTTACAAAGACTTGGCTGTATGATCTATAATACGTTTGCCTATTAAAAACCTCAAATTGAACCAAAAAATAATAACACCGACGATTATGACGGAAGTGAATACTTTTTAAAATGTTTTCGAAATTAAAAAGTGTCCGTTCTATTGCAATATTTGTAATGTATATTATTAAAAGAACTAGTAATTATATAAATGTTTCATGCGTGTTGGTTCATAGGCCATTTTTTTTCAATGTCCTTTCTAGAAATACACTATAAATTTTGCACTGAAACATTTTCTAGGAGATCACGAAAATAGGAATCAATCAATCAATCAATCAAATACTATAAGTACTAAATAAGTTATGTTTTCTTCGCCACTAGGATTTACAAATAATAGTTGTATTATTTATTTTGTCAGTTTCATCGTGTTCATCTGTGAGGAAAACTTCACGAGACTCCCGAGGCGTTGGCGCTAGTCCTTTTATTATAAGGCATTTAATTACATAAGCCTTTTAAGTTACGACTTACTCTTTTTAGACCTGAAGTTAAAGGACTTCGACTCAATTTAGTCTTCAGTTTTAGTCTTTTGACTCCAATACTTGAGGGATAAAAGACTAGTCTAGTTATGAGTCTTCAAAAATGAGTCTAGTTTCTTTTTTTAAGACTGAGTCTCTTGCGTCACAAATTTTAACTGACGTGCTGAAGGAGATAAACATGTTTTTTTGAGCGTTCAAGGTTAGCAAATTGTTATCAAGCCATGCTGCCACTGAACGCATTCCTTGATTTAGGTACTACCTATATTATTTATATGCATCCATGTTTTTGTCCATAAAAAGGTCACATAGATCATTAATATAGAAACAAAGTTAAGAAAGTTCAAATATGCTTGGCCCAAAATTAATTTGCGCGATCTTCGCTCACTGACGCAGTCATATAATCCTCAAGTTTAAACTAGTAGATCATATGATTGCTATATAGGTTCAGATTTCTTATGAATGAATCTATTCAAAGATATACTGTGGAATACATCGCGATCGTGATATAATTATTATATATTTTACCATTGATTCAGTAAATGAGTCTAGATATTCTTCAGTTTAAAAAAAATACTGTGTTCAATACAAAAGTGCAAAACGTACACTATATATTGGGTTGGCTAATAAGTAATGAGCGACAGACAACTATTTTATTTGTATTTATTTATTAAATGAATAATTTTTAATCATTAATAATATATTCACCGTCGTTTTCTACTACCATTCGCCATCGATCTGGCAAAGAGTGAATGGCGTCCGCATAGAACTTCGTTGGTCTTAAATTGAAGAAGTCATCTATGTATTGTTTCAAGTGTCAAAGCTTTTTTCCCGTAAATTATTACTAAGTGATCGGAACAAGCTGAAATCTGTTGGTGCTAAGTTCGGCGAATATGGAGGGTGGGGTATTATTTCCCAATTAAGCTCTAATAGTTTTAGCCTGGTACTCTTAGCAATATGCGGCTGGGCATTGTCGTGTAGGAAAAATATTTTGTCGTGTTGTGGACGTTTGCGATGGATGTCAAGCTTCAGTTTTTCGAGTTGATCACAATATACTGTTGCTGTAATCGTAGTATTAGTAGGAAGGAATTCCCAGCTCCATGTATATCCCACCAGACAGAAAGCATTACCTTGCGAGGATGAAGATCACATTTTGACGTTGGTTTTCCCTGTTCTTTACATCCCAGCCACTGGCGCTTGCGTGTGTGATTAACATAGAGAACCCACTTTTCATCTCCAGTGACAAGATGATCTAACCAATTAAATGTACGTGTGGTAGGTCAGCTAATCTTTACTTAATTGATGGGGTACCCAAACACTATATTTGTATGTCTTTCCTAAACCATATAAATGATTTTCTGTGGTGCCATGAGAGCACTCGAGCTGAACAGCCAAATCGCGTGTAGTTCTTCGAGGATCTTCTTGGATTAATAGTTTTAATTTATCGATATCTATTTCCACGGGGCGCCCAGACCTTGGTTGATCGGTTAAGGAAAAATCGTTATTGCGGAACCGTTGGAACCAGCGCTTTGCTGTTGCTTCGGAGACTGCATCGTGAGCTATCTTTTGACATATATTACGTGTAGCTTCTGCCGCAGAATGCCCAGATTGAAACTCATATAATAAACAATGTCGTACGTGGGTTTTAATATCACTCATTTCTTTGTGAACTTTAACGCACTAACAGCCAAACCGTACGATTACTGAATCCATACTCTATCACGTTTACCACCGTTTGTTTACGGATGCATTAATCAAATTTTTCAGGTTACAAATTCTTAAAGACATCAAGAAAATGTTACAAAGTAAATAAAAAGCCACAAAAGTGGCAGGAGGCTATGAAAACCTGCTTCATGGAGGGAGGGTTACTCGCGGTTATTGAAAACAGTGTTCAGGCGCAAGAAATTAAAGATATTTTAGAAGAAAGAGCAATATGTTTTGTTGGAGTGAGAAAGCTTTTTCCTCGCGGTGAATATTACACAGTAAAAGGTAAAGCAACAACATTATTTTTTATATTCCATAAAATTAAAGAGTGTAAGCAGACTCTTTATAAGTCCTTACTAGTTATCTAGAGGAGCAATTCCCGTAATGTTAAGAACGTTCACAGTCTGTCAAAAATAATTCTAATTTCCCAACATTTTTACAAATTCTCAGGTTTTTTTTTTGAGATGGGTTTGCTCTTGACTCTAGTCTAGGTCAGAGGTGACAGAGACAAAGTCGACGATGGAGTGAGCTTACCCAGAAGAAGCCTGTTCACTCTCACTTTGAAGAGATTAGGGTTGTATGCGCTCGGAAACAAGGAGGTTTTTAGAATAAAATAGAATAATAATTTGCTTTAAACCATGGTACTGTAAAAGTTCCATGTATCGTTTTAACTTACAAATTATAATTATAAGACATATACCTATATAGGTATATGCAATATATCTATTCTACCATTCATAGCTAGCTACCCCCCTGTGGAGTTAGGATTTCCACAATACATTAAGTTCTTATTAATAGAATTGTTTCGCCATTGACTGGCATACAAATATTTAAACATGAAATGTAAAAAAAAAACAACACATTTATTTTCTTAAAATTATTGTTATTCTAGCCTGCATAATAGGGTATTTGATATTTTAACAAGAATGTTGACATTGATTTGTCGATGAGATGACTATGATTTTGACTAGATTTTGAACGTTTTTAATTACGGGAATTGACTTTCAGGTTAATTTAAGTTACAATATTAAAACCGTAGGCAGAAATCACAGAAAATAAAAATTATATTTATTCACTTTTTTTTTCATTTGGGTTTAGGTACTATTCCGATTTTCTTTGCAGGTACTGCAAACAATTTTCTTCAATTCAGTACTGAGTTTCTTACTTAACGTATACACTTGACAGGCCAGTTGGCGTGGTTGGTTAAGATACCACCTATCATGCCGCAGGTCGTGGGTTCGATTCCCATCCAGGACAAACATTTGTGTGCATGAACATGTCTGTTTGTCCTGAGTCTGGGTGTAATTATCTATATAAGTATGTATTTACAAAAAAGAAGTTGTATATGTAGTATATCAGTTATCTGGTTTCCATAGTACAAGCTCTGCTTAGTTTGGGATCAGATGACCGTGTGTGAACAATGTCCCAGGATATTATTATATTATATTATTATTTTATTACTTATTTTCTTTTACAGGTCAAAAATTCAGTGACGTGTACCAAAATCCGTACAAAAACAGCCCGAATCCGTATGAAAACAATGGACAATACACGTACGATAACGGCCCGAACGAAAGCGGCTATTACCCGGACGCAAACGGCCATTACCCGGATGAAAACGGCAATTACCCGATCACAAGTACTGACTGTGGGGCTGTTCGAAATCGGAACAATAACAATCTGTACACTGAAACACGGAACTGTGACGATCGTCTACCTTTCATTTGCGAAATGGAAGTTGGTGTATAAAGTATTACAACAGGAGAGTAAAATACTGTTATAATATTATAAGTAAAAATTATATTATAAGTATAAAGACGTTACCTACCCAACATTCGATGTTCAAAAACGGCACAACGTCGAACGTCGAAGATGACACGTGGAAGTAGGACGGCATGTCGTAATTATCGGGAGCGAAAAAGAGACAAGACGACGAAAATGTGGCTAATTAGCCACATTTTGACGTACCACTTGCGCAGCGTGTATAACCTATCTACGACTTTTTACTTATAATATCATTGGATATAATAATATAATAATAACTATCTTGCTTTTTGTATAATACATACGGCATATACACACGGCATTGAAATTGTGGCAAATTTGATTTTCCAGAAAATATAAATAAGTAGAAACACTTATTTCGTAATATAATTATAATGTATAGAATACAAATTAACAAAAAAGGCTAAAATTCATATTTTTATCGAAATCAAATTAGATGGTTGCCTGAAATAAATTATTCATATTTCTATATGTACACATTTACGTATGTGTATTGCCTCTATTATATGATTGTCAAATTGCTTGCAAGATAAAAATATAAGAATAAAATAAGTATATGTACCAACCATTAAATTACATCCACGGGATTGTATGGCCCAGGACAGCCTACTGCTTTTAGACTTATTTTACAGAATGATGTGTGACTTTTGCGTTTGCTGAATAAACGAATCTATTTTCTTTCATTCTCTTCTTCAATTATTAAATCTGTTAAACACAATTGGTCACCAGAATTACAGAAGGGGTTTCCAACTATATCTGTGCCAATAACTTTTCCCTATGCAAACAAAAATACCTTTGCTTTGAGTTGCCTCTTGGCCCTCTAAGGACAGATACGAGTATCACACCTTTGTGCCCATTGTTAACTGAAAATGGCTTAGCTTTTGTCGCTATGGATCAAGTTGGGTTATGCAGTTGGTTTGGGTTGGGTATTAAAGAGAGAGAAAAAATGTTGGCGCTAGCTGATATTGAAGGAATTTGAAATTGTGTCATGTTAAGTGGCTTCTGCTGGCATAGACAAAGGGTTTGTTGCCTTTTTTTTTTTCAAAGTAATACCTATACGTGGCTCTATGCCCTCAAAGAACAGAATTTGGTCAGCTGGCTATTTCAGCAGATCTCACACCATTGTGGACGTTGTTAACTGAACATGGCTTAGCTATGAATCAAGTTGGGATGTGGTATTGTGTTACTTTTAAATTGTTCCTGAAGAGTTGAACGAAGAATTTTTTTTTGTTGGACTTAATAGATATTAGGGTATTTATTAAAAGGTATTTGGGGCCAGTGGCGTTAAGCGTTATTAGTTGAAACATAATACTCTGGATATTCGCATTACTAATAGAACTTAATTTAATTTTAGACCTTAATTTTTAAGTGCCATCTTATCTCTCTTCTCTTCTCTTCTTTCTTCTATCCCTCGTTCTCTTTGATACCTGCAGGCGGTAATGGTCCATATTGGCTCAGGATCGACTTGAGTAGAAAAACAAAAGAGAGGCAAGCTGACAAGCTGTGACCACCAAGAACATAGGTAATCAAAACCAATGAAAGTTTGATTAAAAATCCTTAAGGTAATATAAATCGAAAATTCGTTTCAATACAAAAAAAACCTTCACGTGAACACTGATACCACAGATCTTAAAAAGACAGACTGATACTGAGTGATTATATTTGTACAAAATATCTTTAGCTCTTCTTGGTGTATAAACTATTTACAGATCTACCGTTCGCAGCATAGTTTGATATGGAGCCTGCAGAAGACGCAGCGCCTGCACGAGCGTTTTTTTCGTTTGATTTTGCAATGGAAAGCATCGAAGCGACTTTTGATGTTATAGATGATAGCGGTAACGATATACTACCAACAAAAGACCATTTCAGACACCAATCTACTTGGTCTTCACATGAACTGACCAAGATTATGTCTGGACTTTATACCTCTGAGTTTGTTTCGGCCTTTCTTCTCAGAGTAGTCAGATAGGAAACGCCAACCTCATCTAGTTTAAAAAAAAAACATGTTTGACGTGTAAAAGTGTTTGTACAAGCCTTACAGAAATAAAATCATTTATCATTACCGGAGATTGAAGTTGCTTTACCTTTCATTTGTGAAATGGAAGTTGGTTTATTTGTTTATTTGGTTGGTTTGGTGTTACAACAGGAGAGTAAAACACTATTATATTGTCGAAAAGCAAGTTAGCGTAGTTAACGGTAGGTATTGAAATCTAGGTAAATTCGATTTTCCAAAAAAATTAAATAAGAAGAAAACTTTTATTTGCTAATATAATAACAAATCTAAAGAAGACGTTTCGTTTTTAAACAGAATTTTTATTTTACAAAATGATGTGTGACTTTTGTCTTTGCTGAATAAACGAATGTATTTTCATTCTTTTTTTTTTCTTCAATTATTGTTACCAGAATTACAGAAGAAGTTTCCAACAATTATAATATCTGTGCACTTTTCTCTATACAAACCAAAATACGCATGCTTTGAGTTACCGCTTGGCCCTCAATCAATCAATATCTTTATTGTGGATCATAGGTAGGTACAGTCAACGTCTAGAAGTCCACTTACACCGCAATGACCATTATCGCCTGCGCTATACGGGCTGCCAAAGTTGCCAATGTGTAATATTGTCAAACGTTCTTATAGAAGAAGGTCATAAGTACAACTAATATTGCTATGCCATAGTTTTGTGAGATTGCTAGTCGACTTCTGACTGTTATAGTACAGGTCTTAAATAATTAAATTGTAATCAGCTATGTCCCGCCATTAGGGTATGCCCTAAATTAAATTAAATGAAATTAAATTTCTATGGACTCGTAACTATTTACATTATTGTCACAAATTGTTAAGATTTCACATAAAATATAAAAAGATAAAATAAAACTTTGTCTCTGTCACCTCTGACCTAGATTAGAGTCAAGAGCAAACCCATCTCAAATAATAAAAAAAAATATATAAAAAAGAAAAAACGAAACGAATTTGGGTAGGTGCATATGAGTGGGCCACTAAACGCATCTTGACTGAAAGTGACTGTATTGGAGCAGTGATTTGTCTGATAGGAAGTCTTTTAAAGAGTAAGTAGCACTTGTTTACTAACAGATCATGGAGATTCTGTCTAAACTTTTTCATTTCCGTATTTATTCTAATAGGCCCCAGAATAACAGTGTTGAGTGTAACAGTGTTTTCTGCAAAAATAAATGATTTGATTTGATTAATATAATATTATTAAAGATGCGTGAAGTTGTACAAAAGATACTATGATGCATTAGATGAGTCTTGCTAGCTACTGAGTGCAATTTGTCCTTACGCCGTATACGCGTGTAATTGTACATGTCAATATTATTTTTGACCAATATTGCGGCCTCAAATATATAGACACACTAGCTTTTGCCCGCGGCTTCGCCCGCGTGGGTTGTCACACGGGAAAGCACTACCAGGATCAAAAGTATTATATATCCTAATCCAGGTCATAGTCTACCCATGTGCCAAATTTCATCCAAATCCGTTCAGCGTGAAAGCGTAACAAACAAATAAACTCACCTTCGCATTTATAGTATTAAGTACAAGGTGTCCGGGGGTTTGGTAGCTGAATAAAATAAAAAATGTAAACAATCAAATAGTTTTTTTTTTATGTTTTATTTATAGATATTGAACTGCAAAATTATTTAGAAAAAATAATGCTGTCGAAATGCCGACCATCACGCTGCTGACATTCCTCTAAACTCGAACGAAGTTTGGAGACAACGCGATGTTACATTGCTCGCGAGATTGCCGCCATTTCTGATTTGATAATGTGCTGCAATTGCGTCAGATTCGTCGGTGTTTTCTCGTATACCTTACTTTTCAGGTATCCCCACAGAAAATTGTCAAGAAAACTGAGACCAAGACTCCTGGGGAGGCCTGTTAAAGGTGCCTCTACGAGATCACTTTGTTCTGGAATAATTTGTTTATCACAGCAATTGATAAGTCAGTAGCATGGCAAGTGGCTCCGTCTTGCTGGAACCATGTTCTTGAGTAAAAATGAAAAAAATGAAACTCATGAAACTCTTACAACTCTTGGGCCAAAAAGTCTCTTAGCATTTTGCAGTAACTTTCACTATTCACAGTGAGTGCTCAACCACGTTGATCTTCGTGGACGTGCAGACCGACCGATGATGCCTTTACTTAGCATTGCAGCCCAGACTTATGACCTTGGGCTATGAAGTGCTAGCTGATATTTCTGTTTTGGATTCTCCTATGTCCAGTAACGCTTGTAACGCAATTCTGCTTGTTGACGTGCCCGTTCATATGAAAGTTGGCTTCGTCACTAAACCTATAGGTGATAAGCACGATGCATCCCCGAGTACGACTGCATTGCTACTGAATCTCCATGAAATAGTGCGCGACGTTATCCACAACACGCGCCCGCGCACCGCCCCGTTACAACGTCAACACAAAAACAAAACCCCGCTACTGTTTTTGGACACCTGTATTATGAAAAACCGGTCTATCGACACTCTGGACTCACAAAATGTATTAGGTACTTAAATAAAAAAATAAAAAAAGCTATACATACTACTTAAGTTCCCACAATAATATAACTCAATCATGACTCGTAAGACACGTGGCGCCATCTATTATTATAAATGACGTTATTGTTGTTTACCTTTTTAACAGTGCTTTTTTCGGGATGAAAGGTACCCTATGTTCGTTTCTGTACACGTGACAACGTATATGCAAAATTTCAGGAAGATCGGTTCAGTGGTTTAGGCGTAAAAAGGTAACAAACAAACAAACAAACTTACTTTCGCATTTATAATATTAGTTAAGATGGCAGTGTTAATACGTTCATCTTTTTAAACAATGGCCCTCCAGGAACAGAACTGGGTCAGATGGCAATTTCAACAGACCTTACACTATTATGCCCGTTGATCTGTGCAACCCAACTGTTTAAAACTGGACGTTTAAAATACATATAATCCCTTAGTAACATAATATAATAACACGCCTATTTTCACCGAAGACCACATTTACCTAGTTAAGTATGTCTGAGTCCGATATACTAGGAGGCGAGAACTTATTGCCATCAACCGGCCACAGATCCAGACTCCGGGCTGTTTCAGAGAAATTCCGGATGAAAAACCGCCGTTGTTAAATAGTAGCTTTGCATTCCCTGTTGCGTTTGATATTCGCACGAATTGGTGACGCGGACTGTATACGGTGTACTGGAATTTAAATCTGCAGTTCTGTGAACACACGACATGTATGACAAGAGACCATTTCAGACAACTATCTACATGGACTTCACATGAACTGACCAAGATTATGTTTGGACTTTAAAAGAGACTGTGACCTCTGAGTTTGTACTGGCCTTTATTCTCAGAGTAGTCAGTACGGAAATGCTTATGCTTACAGAAATAAAATAATTTATCATTTATGTAGTTGACCTGCGCAGGTAGATGCGCAGGTCTGATAAGCCTATATTGTTGGGACACAAGCCTCCTATCTGTAAGAGGAAATGGGCTGTAATCCGCCACGCGTGGCCAGTGCGGGTTCGTTGATATCACCTGTTTTCGATTTTTTGGTTCTAGGACATACTTGTTTCCTTCACCCTTTTGAGAGCATGTATCACTTACATAATATACTGATTCTCCTCGTGTCCGAATGCAACATTGTATCAACTTATCTTTCTTTATCTAATTTACTAACAGCAATTTTAATTGACAATTGATCACAACAATCTATTTTTAAATCAATATATTAGCTGTTACCGCAACTCTGTCCATTATTTTGTATTAAAACTCATGTTTTAGTTTCACTACATCAGTTACTGCATCTTCTTGGTCAGATCGTTACTTCTTAACCTTTTGAGATATAAAAATACACGGCGACTTTTACGCACAAGTGTGCGGGCGGCAAGACCGCCTGGCGCGCAGTGGAACAAATTTATTGTAGAGGTTGGACTTCTGAGTGGTTGCATTTCTGAGAGAAATAATTTTGAAAAACGAATAATACCGTCGTTTTAAGTTATCAAATACCTTAAAAACTTGTACTGCCAAATTTCTTTCTATGTCTCATATTTCCGGAGTTATTTGAGAAAATGTGAAATTTTACTATAAACATAACTCTATCGAGCTCTCTGCTGCCTGATTCCGGTCTCGATTCAAGTCTTTGCTATCAGAATACGCATTGCAAAAGCTACATTTACTGCTAAGACACATGGGGTGCCAAACGTGTACCGTCTGACTAGGGTGATGTATTATTTTACTGAATTGAGCTCTCTGCCTCCTGAATATGGTGCTATTTCAAGTTGTGGTCTTTACTTTCAAGATACGCATAGCAAAAGCTACATTTACTGCTAAGACAAATGGTGCGCCAAACGTGCACCTTCTGACATAGGTGATGTATTTTACTGGATTGAGCTCTGCCTCCTGAATCTGGTCCTGTTTCTAGTTGTGGTCTTTACTATCAGGATACACTCACTAAGAGCTGCATTGTGGTATTTCGCTTTTTAAACCACATGTTTTAGTTTGTTTACATTGAACGAGCTGGGGGTTCATACTAAATCTACGCTCAGGTCGTTTACTTACATTTTACATAGGTATTCCCACATTCCTGAAACACTATTTCCAATGGAAACCTGAAACGCTGCTCTGCTCGGCAAGCTTCCTGCTTATGGCATCCCAGCTGATTTTTGTAGCTGGATATCAGATTTCCTTAGGGAACGGTGGATCAGAGTAGTCGTAGACGGCTGCTCCTCTGACCTTATGGCTATTGATGCCAGAGTTCCTCAGGGGTCTGTTCTCTCTGCAACTCTTTTCCTGCTGCACATCAATGACCTGCTTCGGCCTGGTATTGTTGGGTACGCAGGTGACAGTACAGTTTCAGAGAGATACTTGTCCAGCGCAAAAACCAGCGGGGCCGAAGTTCGTTCTTTGAGAGAGGCCATGGTAGAGCGGACAGATTTGACCTTAAGCCTAGACTCCCAGTGGGGTGATAATCTGGTCTCTTTTAACGCCACCAAAACACAGGCGTGTCTTTTTACCGCGTTTCGCCCAAACTACTACTTTTCGGGGTGCATCTGTTCCTGTAACTGATCGGCTTGAGCTCCTTGGCATGGAGTTGACATCTGGTCTCAACTTCGGCGCCACCATCGAGTACAAAGCCCAAACAGCGGCCAAGAAACTGGGCATCCTAATTAGGGTGAAGCGATGCTTTACGCCTGGACAGCTTTTAACCCTTTACAAAGCGCAAGTCCAATCCTGCATGGAGTATTGCAGCCACCTTTGGGATGGATCAGCTAAGTACCAACTAGCTGCGCTTGACTCGGTGGAACACAGAGCTAAGAGGCTCATTGGCGACGTAAAACTGGTGGATGCCAAGCTTCACAGCTTGGCTCATCGCCGCAAGGTTACCTGCTTGTCGGTCTTCTACAGATTGTACTTCGGTGAGTGTGCCCAAGAACTCCACGACCTGATTCCACCGGCCCCCTTCTACCATCGGACATCTAGACGCACTGCCAGTTACCATCCCTACCTGGTTGATAGTCCACCAATTCGCACTAAGCGCTTCCAAAATGTCTTTTATAATGCGCACTGCAAAAGAGTGGACTACCTGCGTCTGTGTTTCCGAGCGCATACAACCCTAATCTCTTCAAAGTGAGAGTGAACAGGCTTCTTCTTGGTAAGCTCTCTCCATCGTCGACTTTGTCTCTGTCATCTCTGACCTAGACTAAAGTCAAGAGCAAACCCATCTCAAATAAAAAAAAACCACACCGTTTTATTGATATTTCATGCCTTTTACATACGTTGTTTCATTTTATAAGAACCTTTGAATATTTTTATATTTTACCATTGTCAAATGTCATTTGTCAGATTTTATTCTTATAATAAATATCTAGAAGCTAGAATATTAACGGTAGGGGAACCTAGTAGGGGATTTTAGGATTTACTCGAGCATCGTGGGGACCTATTGGGTTTTGAAGATTAGATGGTAGAAAGCAAAAAAGGTTATATGATGGCGGAGCGGGTTTACAAAAATGAAAAAAAAAACTGTCACATGGATTGACTCGAGCGCGTTTCTTATATTAGTGATCGGAATAGGTAGTGCTAATTACCTAAAGTTCGAGGACCATAATATAGACGAAAGTCGGAGACTTCCTTATGACTATATTTTTTTTACGGGACAACGGTCATGGAATTCGGGACATTGCCTAAGAAAATTAAAAGATAATGTTATTAATACAGTTAGTTAGTTGTTTGTATTACTTATTTTGTATCCCAGAAAAGTTAGTAGACATGTATGTTTTTGTGAAAATAAAAGACAATCTTGCTATCTTGATTGAATGTATTCTTTTTATTAACTTAGTTTGTAAGAAAACTCGAAAGCTAATATAATTCCAAAGGTCCGGGACCCCACGGTCCTGAGAAATGTCAAAACATAATAATAATAATAAACATTTATTTCAAAATCAATTCATCAAACCATTAATAAAATAATTAATATATTTATTATAGCAATGCAAAGGTTAAGAAAAACAAGTTCATCATGTCTTCATCATGTCTTAAAATTGCGAAGTTTGTCTGCCGCAAGCTTTAGGGGAGTTCAATAGCGAGCAACCAAAGAGCAGTGTCCGTGGCATTCTTTTTCACCAAGGTGCTAGAACCATGGACTATTTGAATACTTCGGCGGTACAAATGTTGCCACATCCTCCGTACAGCCCGGAATTTGCTCCATGTCCGATTTTTTTAAATTTCCCACGGTAAACAAAAAAATGCTTCGTTGGCGAAAATTACACTTTAAACACTGCAGACGAGGCTGTCGAAGAATTTCGACGCTTATTACCTCCCGCAAGATACATTTTTAAATGTTTTGAAAGCTGGTTCATCCGAATGCATAAGTGAATTTGGGTTGGAGGGGAGTATTTTGAAAAGCTTTAAATAAACTGTTTTCATATGCTAACTATTTTTCACTTCACTAACAATTTTTAGCCCATGTAATTATGACGCCATGTTTCTAGGAAACATTAAAATGACAGGATGTCTGCAGCCATTGATAGTCATTATTATGTGGGTACAACAAACAAACCTACATAATAACAAACGCTACATAATAGCGAATTGTCAGAGACAACACAAACTTTACTGTATTAACTATCTTTTCAGATGAACTTTTGACATCCGGCGATAAAATAATAGATTACATACAGTATGTTTGATTTTTGTTTTTTTTTTTTATTTGTGATGGGTTTGCTCTTGACTCTAGTCTAGGTCAGAGGCGACAGAGACAAAGTCGACGATGGAGTGAGCTTACCCAGAAGAAGCCTGTTCACTCTCACTTTGAAGAGATTAGGGTTGTATACGTTCGGAAACACAGACGCAGCGCTTAGTGCGAATTGGTGGAATAGCAACCAGGTAGGGATGGTAACTGGCAGTGCGTCTAGATGTCCGGTGGTAGAAGGGGGCCGGTGGAATGAGGTCGTGGAGTTCTTGGGCACACTCTCTGAAGTACTATCTGTAGAAGACCGACAAGCAGGCAACCATGCGGCGATGAGCCAAGCTATGAAGCTTGGCATCCACCAGTTTTACGTCGCCAATGAGCCTCTTAGCTCTGCGTTCCACCGAGTCAAGCGCGGCTAGTTGGTACTTAGCTGATCCATCCCAAAGGTGACTGCAATACTCCATGCAGGATCGGACTTGCGCTTTGTATAGGGATAAAAGCTGTCCAGGCGTAAAGTATCGCTTCACCCTATTTAGGATGCCCAGTTTCTTGGCCGCAGTTTGGGCCTTGTACTCGATGGTGGCGCCGAAGTTGAGACCAGATGTCAACTCCATGCCTAGGAGCTCAAGTCAATCAGTTACAGGAACAGATGTACCCCGAAAAGTAGGAGTTTGGGCGAAACGACTCTTTTTAGCGGTAAAAAGACACGCCTGCTGAAAGAGCTTAATGCTTTTTGATGTGTAACACCTTTCCTGTCGCTTTTCTGCAATCTGTGAGAGTTATTTCGTGAAATGGGACGGAAGTGACGAAGTGTGTAACAGGAAGCCAGACAAGCGCGCTTTTTAATTTGACCAACAAGCGCGCGCGGTGCAAGAGTTGACCGTCAGATGGTACCAACCCAAACAGTTGTCAGACCTTACACATATGCGACTACTGTCGGTCTATTCTGTAAAAATCTCACCGTGAAAACGTAGGTGAAGTGACCTTGAAGTGAGCTGTCATTCCACCCGATGCTAGGGATTGGCATTATTGACAGCTCACTCCACGCTCACCTCACCTAAGTTTTCTCGGTGAGATTTGTACAGAATAGCAATGCTGTAACCCTCACTCGTTTTTTTTGGGATTGTCTTTGATAAATAACTTGCATTTCCGATTTTAAAGTACTTATGTTTTTTGTAGGTACTACAATACCTTTATTTATTTACTAACAGATTATTAACATAAAAAATATAATATCCTAACCTAACTAAAACTAAAATATGGTGTCGAAAAATTCCTCCTGTAGACTAGTAATGTACCCAAGAGACTGGCCGCATTGCCATACACTTTTTAAATATTTTAAAGTACTCCGTGACCAAAACAATTAGGCGCATGACAGCTATGAAGTTATTGGAACTTAGGAGGGAACATAGGGAACGGTGATTAATATTATACGTATTATCATCGCTTCCGAAAGCGAGTATACGACTGCGCGTCACTACGGGAAGCGCGGGGATAGGTGCGGGGTGCGGGCGATGAAACTGAATTCCTGTCATGCGCCTAATTATTTTGGTCAAGTACGATAGTAAGCATGTACATAATTCAACATGAGACCCACCTGTATAACAAAAGTGTCTATGTATACTTTATGCCAGGTTTTTACCCGACCATAAACAAGATAGGTACTTTATAATTTTTATTTAGTGGGGTATAAATGTAATGTGTGCTGATTAAGCTCGTTTAGTTCAGTGTGGCATCTTATGCAAAGATGAAGTGCCTTATTTTTGCTGTTTTTATATTATGTGAGTATTTTTTTTTTACATTATTATGTACTTTCTAAGTTTATCTTGGACACCACTGGTATCGGTGAAGAAAGTATCAGTATTTAACAAAACAGTATTTCAGACTTACCCTGCAATGGGGCAATGGGCTGGTATTTAACAAAAACAGGTCTAGTTTCTGTATAGAAAATACCTATTTTGATGTTTTACAATAGATGCATTGATACAGCTTTTTGCCGATACGATACCGATACCGATACTCATATACGATACTCTTACTCGATACTCTTATACTCGGTCATACCGATACCGGTGCCGATATACTTAGGACCGCTTTTTTCATCCGTAGTTAACTCAACCAATGGTTAAACATAGTAACTTGTGGTTGAATTCTGGCTAAATGTGAAAGGCTAAACATGAATGAGTTAACATTAGTAGGCATTCATGTTAACTCATTCATGAAAAAAAAATAGTAATTAAAGTCATTTTGACAAACACAGTTAGCCAAAATTTAACCATTCGTTACTATGTTAAACCAGTATTTAAGTTAACTACGGATCAAAAAACCGGCCCTTTTTGAATTTAAATGAAGGTAAAATAAATAAAACACAAGTTGGATTAATTTTTAGGGTTCCGTACCTCTAAAGGAAAAAACGGAACCCTTATAGGATCACTCATTATCTCATTATCTGACTGTCTGTCTGTTCGTCTGTCACAGCCAAATTGCTCCGAATCTAATAGACCGATTAAGTTGAAATTTGGTACACATATGTATTTATGTGACCCAAACACGGACGTGTAATGTAAATTAATGAATTTTGAATATGGAGTCAATTTTGGGAGGCAAGTAAGAAACTAAAAAATGTTTTGCAAACTGTACCGTGCGATATATCAAATGAAAGGACTTACTCTGATGGTCTCATATATATATATATATATATACAGTATGTTAACCAACAGAGGGCGTTCCCGTTAACCCGCAATAGTATAGCATCCATACATGCTAAAAAAAATATTACCATTCGAAAACAAAATGGTTTTTATTTTTTTTTAATATTAAAATATTCACTAAAAATGTTAAATTGATACGTAAAAGAAACACTCTGTACACGCGTACTTGAAGGACGGAAACATCGCAATTTAGTTTTTATTTTTATATTTTTTTGAATATTTTAGTGAATATTTTTAGTGTATATTTTAATATTAAAAAAAAATAAAAACCATTTTGTTTTCGAATGGTAATATTTTTTTTAGCATGTATGGATGCTATACTATTGCGGGTTAACGGGAACGCCCTCTGTTGGTTAACATACTGTATATATATATATATATATATATATATATATATATATATATATATATATATATATATTTATATATATTTAGAGCTTACAATTTTGAAAAAAAATACAGAAAATACTTCTATACCTATACATTACTTTACAGGAATTATAAGGAAAAACAAACATGAAAAGGATTACAGGAAAACCTATAAGAAGTATATGGTCTTAAAATAACATGATCAATGTCTCAATATTGTGCGTACGAACTTACATTTGCAGTTGGAATGTATGGAAGAACATGTTTTTGAACTACAATGTTAAGTTTGTTTTTGGGATAAATTCATCCCACACGCACTTGACCGGTTTTTATTTAAAATTAATATAAAAAATAGAGACTTAGAATTAGATTATTAGTTATTATAATTAATAATTTAACGTTAATAGTGTCAGTAATTAAAATTATCATTAAGGGGGAAGCGCTAAGGTAGCCCGCGAAATCATAAGAATCATCAATATATCTCTCAAGTTTGATTTCCAAAATATGACTTCAAACACCTTAATAAGATATTTGTTTAAAAAACTAAGTACATGTTCTCAAGTTTTGCGATTTTGCAAGTCTGAATGACCACCATAAAGGGGATTTGTCGACGGAAGAATATACAAAAATTACGCTTCAGTGTCGACAGTAGACGGCAACAAAGTAGAAAGAGTCAACTGAACTTTTTAGGAAATTCGCTTTTAAACGTAACGCTTTTGAGTTATCACTTGTCACTTGTTATTTCACTCCTTATAAAACTTCCATATCGGGGGCCGTATATTAGAATCGATTGTTAAGGAGTAAACTCCAATAATAACGATTGGGGCTGATTGTCTAACTTTTTACGAGCCAGGTTAACTTTAAATCGACTTCAAAAACAAATTTACTCAAAATCCTAACTACGTATAGTTATACATAATATTATAAATGCGAAAGTAAGTTAGTTTGTTTGTTACCTTTTTACGCCTAAACCACTGAACCGATCATCCTGAAATTTTGCATAATATACATTATCACGTGTACAAAAATGGACACAAACCTTTCGTCCTGGAAAAAAATATTGTTCCCGAGGAAAATAACAATAACGTTCTTATAATAATAATTAAAGTCTGGCAGCTCCTGTATCTCGGACTATTAACTATTATAAGTCCAGGTTTCCTCACGATAAATTTCTATCACCGATGCAATGTCAGTAATGCCCTAGATACACTCAGAAAAGGATGCGTCTCATATCATATAAACTTATTTGGTATATTTTCATTTCAATAACGTAATTCAATAAAGGTGAGTTATACCAAATGTTGATATAATTTCTTTAGATATAACATTTATTTAATCGAAAATCATTAGTCCTATCGTTTAAAACATAATATTGATACCATTTTTATGGTTATTATAATCTTTATGGTTGTGGGAGTGGCGTGACAGAAACGAATTGCTGAAAAACCGACTCCACGTAGGCTTGTCTGCCCTACCCCTAGAGTGTTATTTAAAATCGCGTAGGCGCGGAGGGGCGAGGCGGCCCGCTGAGGAGCAGGTGGTTTTAACACTCGCCGCCGCAGTGGTGAGAGTGAAACCGTCTGCGACGATAAGCTCGCATGGAACCGCCAGAGCCCCGCAGCTCTGGAGCCGTGACAGAAACCATGCCTACTGCATGCTTGCTTGCATGCTGCATGCTAATTTTGCTTTGTGTTTTTTACTAGGCGTTTTATCATTATTAGACTAAATAGGTGTTATGTCTTTTGAGTGGTATATCAAACGGTTTTATATTTAATGTATGTTATGTTTACGTATAAAAATTAGTTACTTTAAAATTATATCAAACTTTTATTACCTATATTAACTGTTTATTATATCAAATAAAATTATAGATTCAGTTGTTACATCTTGTAAGTATTAGAGATTTTGTAATCATCTCAGAAAAGACATATGAATTGAAAACGTCACATTGTTACTTGCCCAGATTAGAACCCATAACTCGACTCTTGAACCTGCTTACTTCAAACAAATAACAGTGCAAGTTTATTCAAGCAAGTGTCATGTGAAACGCCAGTGCACTTTATATAAGAGACTGTTTGCTAGAGTGTGTCCTGTAGTAAGTGCAGTGCAAAGAGATGAATTTTAATGAATGAAATGCTCTCTTGTGAGTGCTCGTTAGGTTGTTTGTTGAACTTTGTTGAAGTCTGTGGTACCACTTTGAAATGTACTGTTTGTAATTACAAGTATATTTTATCATATCATCTATATTAAATCCTAACTTCCCAACTTAATAATATTATAAATTCGAAAGTAAGTTTGTTTGTTTGTTTGTTACCTTTTCACGCCTAAACCACTAAACCGATCATCCTGAAATATTGCATACACGTTGTCAGGTATACAGAAACGGACATAGGCTACCTTTCATCCCGAATAAAAGTACTGTTCCCGAGGAAAACAACAATAACGTTTACGATTATCATAATTATGTGAATATATTGCAGTTCCAATAATATTACATACATACGTGTCGAATTGATAATCTCCTTTTTTAGGGTTCCGTACCCAAAGGGTAAAACGGTAACGGTACTATTACTAAGACTCCGCTGTCCGTCTGTCTGTCCGTCTGTCACCAGGCTGTATCTCATGAACCGTGATAGTTAGACAGTTGAAATTTTCACACATGATGTATTTCTGTTGCCGCTATAACAACAAATACTAAAAACAGAATAAAATATTTTTTTAAGAGGGCTCCCATATAACAAACGTGATTTTTTGCTCGTTTTTGCTCGATATTGATAACGGTAACAGGTAGACGCTTGAAATATTCACAGAATATTTAGTTATATGTTCACTTTAAAAATAAATAATTAAATTAAAATAAAACAAATATTTAAGGGGGCTCCCATAAAACAGACATGATTTTTTTTGCTGTTTTATAGATAATGGTACGGAACCCTTCGTGCGCGAGTCCGACTCGCACTTGGCCGGTTTTTATTTTTTTAAGACGATTAAAAACAGCGAGTGGGGACGCATGTGGCAGCAATGTAAACCGTTGGTTTGGAATTCTGCCGTCGTAAGAAAAAAGGGCACAACTAACATTTAAAAAAAAAATCTACAAAAAATTGAGCAGATTAGCCTTTTTTTCTGATTCTAAATATGTATGTAACTCAATTTTTTTTTAAATGTTAATTGTGCTCTTTTTGCTTACGACGGCAGAATTAATATACGGATATCCTACCTACCTACCTACTATCCTATATCAGAGATGTCAAGAACAACCAAAGTATCACGGAATATAATTATGATGGTACTGCCAGACGGCGATTTTAGACAATCTCTGGGGTTAATTTCCGACAACCACGCGGGCGAAACCGCGGGCAAAAGCTAGTACAATATATTACAGTAATATTGGCCTTAACACACTGCTTTGGTAATGTCCTATGGTATTAACTACATGATATAAAACGGAAGAGGATTGCTTTGTTCTTCTATTAATTCTTGCCAAGGGGTGTCGTATTGCCCAGTGACTGGGTTGTGGAGGTAAGCTACTGGTATTCGGCTGCATCCCGTTGGATTGGAGGCCGACCCCAGCATCGTTGGGAAAAGGTCAGGCAGATGATGAACACATCTACGTATATTTGTAATTTTGAATCTCACATAATCAAAACAATCAAATAGAGGTATTTCAAAAACATAGACGCATACATACATACACATACACTCACACATGCACAATCACTCACCCGTGCACTCTCGTGCACGCACATGCAAATATTTCAATATAAGAAAATAAGTCGCTTAATATTTTAGTTTATAGAATTTGTTTTTATTATTTTTAAATTACTTCTACTGTTTAATTTATATATTATATGATATTTTTTACAAGTTCACGGTATCACGTTTGAGTTTTGTTTTTTAATGTATCCTAGTTTGAAAGGCGCTAGTAAACACCAGCCCCAACACAATGATTACACAACAATACAATGATTTATTGATTGTGATACAATGATTTTTTTCATTTGTACAGAAAAAATATTTTTTATTTTTTTTTTATTTAACCATTTATGTACACACAAATAAACAGACAAGAATAAAGGAACAGAAAATTACGTACAAAGGTGATGCTTATTTCTAAAGAAATCTCTTCCAGCATACCTGCGATAGGACAGAGGATAAAAAGAGATGTAGACACCGTGTGTAAGAATAAGACAGAAAATAAAAATACATAAAATCTAAAAAACAATTCACTAAGCTAACAAAACATATAACAAATACTTAAATACATACATACTTCTAGAATAAATATCACTAAAATAACTATGACGAAATGGAAAGATAGTGTTCTTTCACTCTTCTTTTCACAGTTTTATGTTCGAAACGCTCTCCTGTAAAATCATGATTTTGTAAATAACCGTATTATACTATGCGGTCGTCCAGTAGGAAGCGTTCATGGCGATTACAAAATCAAATTGTCTTCACTACCCTAGCTATTGTCAGTTGTCAGTGTGATTTTGACAGTTTGGGAAAGAATTTCTTCCGAAATAGTTTACATAAAAAAGGACCTATAACAAATATTTAGAAACGAAAGACTAAATGACAGATTGTAGAAGGATTTCTATGGTGCGATGTCAAAAATAGATAAATGAAATGTAACTTTGTATATAAAGAGATGTGTCTATTCTTCGTAGAGATAGAAGTGGTCATGCTACGCTTGTAGCGGTGGAAAATAGATTCTCAGATGCGACAGAACTCATTCGGAAACTAAAATAATTCAGCGCCATTTTTTTCATGTTGGGGTATAAGTGTTCATTGTTCGTGCCTCGTTTGCAACGAAATAGACGAAACAGCAGGCGCGTTTACATTACTTTTTTGAAGCGCGAAATTTGAAACGTATCGTTGTACCGGCAATAAAAATATCGCCGACGCTGATATATCGGCAAACCTGAGGTATCGCCGATATATCGGCATCGGTATCTGTATCGGATGCACCCCTAATAAAATTTACAATAGTTTTATAGCTCGTTTCTGTTAATTTCACCTTTCAGGAGGAATTTTAGGAGCCCTATATCCTAATAGACCGCAATTACCTACCTCTAATTCTATCATTCTTATGTCTTTTCACAATAAATTCCTCTAAGTTAGTTTGACGATATTAATCGCAATTTTAACTCCGCAGGTGTATTTCTGCCTTCGGCATACTCTCGCCATGTACGACAGTTCTATAGAAAAGACTATACGTACATTCAGGAGTTCGACGCCTTTTACAAAGTACACTGGGACGCCGTTGGATCTACTTGGAGTACTGCCTTTTTATCTTGTGATGAAGAAGGCGCTACTTTATTCTACCCAGAGGCCCAGGGAGAGTGGACTTTAGTCAAGAAGTTGACAGATAAAATTACAGGAGTTACTAATTTAACGGACATCTTTGTTGGATTGCACGACCAATTTAAGTTAGGAGAGTTTATTACTGTTGACGGTAAATATTGACAATTGGACACTGTAAATAAGCATCTCACCTTTCGTTTTATTTTTCGTGTAATAAAACAGGCTGGCCAACTGTATAGAAAGAGGTAACCACGAATTTTCTGGTTTAAAATTAGAGAAAAAGTTGAAATGTTCAAGCGGTGACACGGCAAACGAGTTGTCTCATGCAAATCCGAATGGTAACTCTGACCGACTTCTAGCAAAGCTATTACACTTGTTCATTACGTCAGTAATCATATTCTGAATGCATATAGAAAGCTGTCAATCTGTATTCCATATAATAAAATCGGAGCGATGTCAAAACTGTACACTGAATATTTTTGAAAAAAAAAAACTAATTGCTACACGACATCTGTGAACTATTGTAATGCCGAAAATATTGTTTTTACAATTTTTAGTCTATTTGTCTAAAGGTATGTTCCAGCATCTCACAAATACTACCGCAGGCTAATTACGTAAATTACCAGTAATTAACAATGATCGCGCAGTCATCGCGCGATCAATTTAAAAAATTGGTATTATCTAAAAAATTATTCGCTAATCGCTCGCTGTTTGCTAATGCACTTATCGCTACGACACTAGCGCCAACAGAAGTAAAGGAGGAATCTTCGGAATTAACCTAGTCGAGTGTGCCCACAGAACACAAATATTTGGTGTTGGTTTGATTTATTTGTCCATGTATTGACGGGACAAACATAAACGAATGGCACGTTGAGCCCTGGACAAAGAAATTCGAACAACTCTTCGGATGTACCGATCCTCGTGAACAGTTAAATCGCAAACTCTACTGAAACCTGGTCTTCTTGCAACACTGCTGGTCTCTTGGAAGCCATTCCAAGAATTTTGGATAGATCTTCGAGAAAAACCCAGGTGCAAACCTACATACCGTTGCAAAATTCTTTCTTGAATCATGTAACGGCTCTGGTTGCAGTAATTGTGTCCATATGTCTTCGTATTTGTGGCATATTAACATAAGATGTTGTTTTAATAAGATAACTTAACTAAATTACGATAATATTTAGAATACCAAGCAGCTAATCGAAACAAAACTTTTAAAAAATCGAGACAAGATTACAATAACATTCTATTTTTAACCGACTTCCAAAAGGAGGAGGTTCTCAATTCGTCTGTATGTTTTTTTTTTTTTGTATGTTTGTTACGCGATTACTCAAAGACGGATGGAGCGATTTAGAAAATTCTTTTTTTGTTTGATAGGGTATACTTCCGAGGTGGTCCCATATAAATTTTATTAACTTTGCTTGGGGAGTTTTTGAGTTAGCTTCAATAATGCGTATATTTCCCACTTATTTTATGTGGATGATGTGATGGTGTTTTAATAACTTCCTATCACTGTTATTTACATGGCTATATCTACAATTATTGTGATCAATTATGTATTCGAATTTGTGAGGGGTAGGTTCCACAACTAAAAAGTGAAAAATAAAAACTTTTTAGCAAAAAATAAAACCGACTTCCAAAACAAAACACTACAAAGTGAAAAATAACTTTAATTTCGGAAGTCGGTGGCAAAAAACGAAAATACAAAACCCAAGACACCGACTACCGAAATTAAAGTTATTTTTCACTTTGTAGTGTTTTGTTTTGGAAGTCGGTTTTATTTTTTGCTAAAAATTTTTTTTATTTTTTATTTATGGCCAGCATTTGATCTCAAGCATAACATCAAAGAGGTTAACATCGAAGAGTGTGTAACATCAATATTTTGCTACTACGCAATTAATTAATGTTCTTTAAACGGACAACTGTATGTCGCTTGCTTCCTCGTCACCAATCCTGACTCTCTTTATATTTTGACTGCTGGTAGATACCAAAACTACAAGGGCAGAAGATGGTAGTGACTAAGTCTGTACTTGATGAATTAAAAAAAATCTCCGGTTTTCAGGACACTCCACGCCATATCCACTACCTGCTGACAGAAGTATACTTCCATATTTCGACCATTGCATAGCTATGAATATCGACACTGGAAAGTTTAATGTGCATAGTTGTTTGGCAGCACCGAACACGCGGTTACCGTTTGTCTGCAAGAAAGTTGATGACGATGAGTCATGTCCAACTGTTGACCACGGTAAGCGGTCTTTTTTTAATGTATATCTGTCGCTGGCAACCGGTTTAATTAGCCGTTTAGTTAACCGCCTATCCTAGCTTTTGAAAGTAGTGCTCGCCTGCCGCTGCCGCGGCACCGCTTGCTTCACTGGCTCGGCTCGTCACAGTTCTAACCCAACCTAACCCATTTGGTCCAGGTGCCCCAGCATAGTTACCTGCGATCAATTCGGATCGCGAGTACTTGGCCACAGTTCCAACCTAACCTGTAATTGAATATCATTCAAACCGTTAGTTGAATGGCCGCCGTTTAGTTAGAAGGCTAGGCGGTTAACTAAATGGCTAATTAAACCAGTTGGCTGTGACATGCCGATGGCAAAAAATAATGTTAAGAAAGTTCAAATATTCTTGGCCCAAAATTCAGCTGTGTGAACTCCACTCACTGCAGACGCAGGTCCTCACGTTCAAAGGTTCAGATTCCTTTTTGACGTCCTTTTTCTAGAGTCGAACTCTTCATTTATTAAGAGATTTTCGCCAGTTTAAAAAATATGCAGTTCCTTGCAAAAGTGCAAAAGCTACACGATCAAAATTAATGGAACAGGTATTTTTTTTTTAAACCAACGAAAGCTTTCTAAACGGGGGGTGCAAACCATTCCTGAATGCATACTCCATTATAATTATTTAACACCGCGTATATTATACATAGGTACGATAAATGCGAATCAAGTTTCTGCCTAACCCCATGGGAAGAAAGCGTGAATTTATATATGTTTATGTATGTAAATGCAAAATAAATTATAATTTCAGGTTACAAATTCATAAAAAAATCCAAAAAATGTTACAAAATAAATAAAAAGCCACAAAACTGGCAGGAAGCTATGAAAACCTGCTTCATGGAGGGAGGTATATTGGCGGTTATAGAAAACAGTGATCAAGCGCAAGAAATCAAAGATATTTTAGACGGAAGAGAAACATATTTTGTTGGAGTTAAGAGGCTCTTTTCTGGCGCTGGTTATTACACGGTAAAAGGTAAGGAAACAATATTATTTTTATTTTCCATAAAATTAAAGCCCAACAGTTTTATAAGTCTTTACAAGATCGCCAGGTTTATTTAGATTGATCTGAAACATTATTTACAAATATTTATTTTTCTATATTGGCCTACCAACAATTGCTTTTTTTTTTATTTGTGATGGGTTTGCTCTTGACTCTGGTCTAGGTCAGAGGTAACAAAGACAAAGTCGACGATGGAGTGAGCTTACCCAGAAGAAGCCTGTTCACTCTCACTTTGAAGAGATTAGGATTACATTTTTTTTATTTTTTTATTAGGGTTACAGTTACAATTTTATAAAATAGTATTTTACTTAAATCTAAGCTTATTGTAACAATTTCTTATAGGTTAGCACCGCATTAACATAATAATTGTGCCAAAAGCACTGTATAAAATTAATAACTACTAAGTAGGAAAAATAAAAGAAACAAGTTCAAAGTAACGTAAGATAAGAGTTTAAAAATAACATCAAAAACAAGTAAAATAAATTGACCTTAAACATAAAACATAGAGACACCGATAAATTATATTAATAATAATAATAATAATATATCCTGGGACATTTTCACACACGGCCATCTGATCCTAAACTAAGCAGAGCTTGTACTATGGAAACCAGATAACTGATATACTACATATATTACTTTTTTTTTTTTTTGTAAATACGTACTTATATAGATAATTACACCCAGACTCAGGACAAACAGACATGTTCATGCACACAAATGTTTGTCCTGGATGGGAATCGAACCCACGACCTGCGGCGTGATAGGTGGTATCTTAACCAACCACGCCAACTGGCCTATATTAAAGGTAAACATAAATAAAAGGAAATATAATTTAGACATTGCTAACAGCTATTCTGTGGAACTTGGCAAATGAGTCAGAGTGCACGTCAACAACATCGCTGTAGCTGTTTAACAGTTTGCAGAGCCGAAAGCCTTGCGCGGACGAAGAACTTGCGCCGAGTACTGTTCTACAGAGAGTAGGGTGCAAGGGAATAATAGGAGCACAAAGGAGTCTAGCAGGGGCCTTAAACTGGCTTAGTAATATTGGGGACAATCAATATTGCAGCGGAGTTTTTTATATAGACAGATGGAATCAGTGATTCTTCTACGTTTCTCTACTGACATCATCTTAAAATTATATCTGATCTATGTGATAGTCTGGCTTCGTATGGCCGTTTCCGCAGGCATAAACGAGACGCCAAAGAAATCTCTTTTGTATTCGCTCCAGAATTAGGTTGTGCGTGGCATAATGAGGTCTCTAGATTGTACTGCAGTATTCTAAGATAATACGACCGATACAATTGTACAACAAGATCTTGGTACTACTATTACAAGATCTACTACAACAAGATCTTGGCCTTACCGAATGTTAGAAATCTAGGACACAACATCGTTTTAGATAAAGAGGTGCTTAAAACTGTAGACTCAGCAGTTTTTCTGGGTATAACAGTAGATGCCAAACTTCAGTGGGGCCCACATGTATCAAGCCTAGCGGGAAGGCTCAGTTCAGCCGCCTACGCCATCAGGAAAGTTAGACAATACACTGGCGTTGATACAGCTCGGTTAGTCTATTTTAGTTATTTTCATAGCAATATGTCCTACGGTACCTATTCTGCTCTGGGGCAAACCCGCTGACATTCAAAATATATTTGTTTTTCAGAAACGAGCTGTTCGGGCAATTTACCAACTCGGTGCCAGTTTCTCTGAGAGATTTTTTTAAACATATTGGTATTCTCACAGTGGCTTCACAATTCACCTTCGCCAACATCTTATATATTAGACAAAATATACATTTATACACTAAAAACAGTGATATTCACAATGTTAACACCAGAAATAAGGACAAATTACGTGCTCCATTTCACCGGCTTCATAAGGTTCATAACTCATTTGTTGGGCTTGGTATATCCTTTTATAACAAGCTACCCTGTTCTTTGCTAGATTTGCCCTACAATGCGTTTAAAGCTAAAGGAAAATCTAACTTTGTTCAAAGGCATACTATTCTATCAACGATTACTTAAACGATATGAATACTTGGTCGCTATGTTTAACTTAAGACAATGTTTATGTTCTTTCTCCAGAATTAGCTTACCTACTGACAGGTTATATAAGTTCATATAGGTAATTATTTATTTTCTTTGACTGTAAAGGTCAATTTATTTTAATTTTATTTATCATTGACATAATCTTCTCATTACAATGTTTTTTATGAGTGGTATTGCAATATGTGGTTAGCTAGTGACCTCGACAATTGATCATAGTTTTCTTGCCTGAGCAACCGGCAGCAAGTTCGTCATGCTCCCTTAGATATCACTGCTTGCGGTAGCGTCGGGGGTTGGTTTGCCTCCTTCCCTCAAATATAGCGAGGGGGTAATGGCTGATCTTTGCGTTATGCTCGTGAACGGGTGCTGCTTGTGGTGACTGGTCGTCTTGCTGACCTTGGTTTTGTTTTGTTATTAGTAATTAACTCCTTGTTTATTTTACTTCGATGATCCTAGTTTATCATTTGTGACTTCGAGTTACGGCTACATATACGGCTATATGTAAGCGGACACGCCATTTATTACTGGAGGCTTTTATTTAGGTATAAAGTTCTGCTTACGTTTTTAGTTTTGTATTTTTATTTCTGCTTGAGTATAATTTTCGATATGTTTTTCTTTTTTTTTTGGTATATTGGCGTGTGCTAGATGACTTATAGCAAATAATTTATTTGATTTAATGTTTATGTTGCGTAATGTACTTATATTATTTTGCGCAATGTTGTACAGGATTTTTTTTAACTGAACACACAACTGTGCTGCTGGGGAGTTTGTTACGCCACTTCTTCTCCTCAGCTAAAGCACTAGGAAGTGGTGAAGGGCGGGCGTTTTGGGGGACTGTCTTATGTAATTTTAACGTTCGAAAAGTGTTGATTCTAGTTTGAATAAATGACTTTTGATTTTTATTTTGACTGCGCCTGAAACCAGCACCATTCCTAATCACGAATCCCAGCATTTTAGACGCTTTTTAATGACATTTTTGATATGAGGTACGAATGTCAGTGTGTGGTCGAAAACAACACCTTAAACCCTTATTTGATCCACCTCTTGCACAATTGTAGGGCCCACGTCATTGATAATATATAAAATTCAATAGCCCACATTGTACAAACTAGCCGTTCATTTCTTTTTCCGTGGTGGCATTTTTTTATAAGTTTAATATCATTTCATTGTCGTTGCACCATTGAATTAACGAGTCAACATCGCTCTGAAGTAAAGTAGTATGATCGTTAGATTCTATTATCCTGGAGAATTTGAGATCATCTTCATACATATAACATTTAGAGAATTTGAGGCAGTGCGGAATATCGTTAACGAATACATTAAACAGTAACGGACCGACATTCAAGCCCTGGGGAACCCCCGAGGTGGCACCGTAGGTTCCAGATTGGAAACCATTAACTGCGACAAAAAGAAATGATGTTCAAGATAAGACTTTAGCCAGTTATAAACTGTACCGGTGATTCCGTACGCATCTAGCTTGGATAGAAGTAGATGGAGAGGAACGCGGTCAAAGGCTTGGCTGAAGTCAGTGTAAATAACGTCTATCTGCTTGCCGCAGTCGATGGCGCCAGTTAACATCTCTGTAGAGGTTGCTAGGTTAGTGCAAGTTGACTTAGAATCCACGAAACTATGTTAAGAATCGCTCAAGAACAGTTTAAATAATTATGACTGAATGTAGGGGCAGATGAGGGATTTAAAAAACTTGGCGAAAGTTGACAACATAGAGATAGATCTGTAATTGTTTATGTTATCTTTCTCTCCACTTTTATGAATAAGCACAAATTTTGCTTTCTTCCAGGAGTCTAGGAAAGACCTGAACTGAGAGATTTATTAAAAACCAACATTAATGGGGATACCAAAGCGGGGGCGCACATAGGAATGAATATTGGTGGAATGCCACCTGGTCCAGTGCTTTAACGAAGATCCAATAACTTAACCTTATTCAATAAGCTCTCACGATCAATTACAGGTGCCGTTAGTGGTATACTATTATTCTTTATATTATCAAGAAAATCGGAAGCTGGTTCATTTTGGGTTGCTTTCGCAACGCTGAATGCATGAAAAATGAGACGCAAACATTTCACATATTTGTGGACCATCTGATGTTACTGCGGTTCCGTTTGTCATTGTAGCGGGGAATGAACTAGAGCCACCTCTTTTACCCTTAATGTATGCGCAGAAGCGATTCGGATGTTTGGGTATTTCATTTTCGATAATTATATTTTATGTAATTATTTTAACAGTTAGGTGATTCTTAGTGGTTCTTGTAGATTTTGTAAAGAGATCTAATTTTCTCCTTCCCCTTTAAGGCTCTTATTAAGCTTTTATTAAATCAAGGGCAGTCCCCTTGATTAGAGGGTATGTGCAATGTAATATTTAGAGTTGTATCATGCAAAATTCGAAGCATTTCATTGACATCATTAATCTCAAACATTTTATCCCCGTTTACATTAAGATCATTGGAAATTTTCAGGTAATCTAGTTAAATAAAAAAATAGGTTTTATATTGTGAGAGTTATATGGAAGCTCGGTTTCTTTAGTTGCTTTAAGTAGAATTTCGATGGACATCAATCTTGCTATGGGGATTTGGAACTGCAGTTACACTACCAGAATGTAACTTAGTTAATACGAGATTCAATATTCGTCCAGACATATTCGTAAAGTCTTTACGTTGTGCCAAATTGTGCATGAGCGTAAAACCTATCAGTAACTAATGCCAAGAGGAGTATACTTATTAACCAAGTCATTTACCAAGTTCCATTTGATGTTACTTAAATTAAAATCACCAACAATACCGGCGTGCAAGCCTGAATGTTCAAGCATCACATCTAAAAAGTTGTCCAAAATACTACATACGAGTATAACAGGGGTTAGCAAATACACTGCACACAGAGCTATCTGCTTTACCCAAAGATCCACACATTGGTTTTCCCAGTGAACCATAAGTTTTGATTTTATTGTCTTTAATACCGCGATCAATACACCCTCCGTCCTTTTTCGTACAGTCTCTATGTCTTCTGTAAACTATATATCTATCGTCAAAAGCTCTGTTCTCAACTATTTAGCCAGGTCTCGGTCAATATAACAATTTCATAGTTTTCTAAAGAGACTGAAAGCGACAAAAATTATGAGGTTTCGTGCGGAGACGTCGGGTATTTTGGTAGTAAATATTAACAGCCATAAATTTTACAAAGATTAAGAATGCCATTACTGCGATTATATGGTTCACAAAGAATTAAAAACAAAACTATTAATTTAAAGTATCCATGTTATTTTAAGCTCTTGTAGCGACATACCTACATACAGCGCGTCTCACAATACCTACCGCCGCACGCTGAGTGCGCGCGCGCCGCGCCGGCCAGCAAGACTGTTCTGGAACGAAGCCACCGAACGCGCCGTGTCGCCACAGCTTCTAGAAGGACGCCGCGCGAACGCCGCGCGCCGCTGAATGTTCTAGATAGAAGAACAGCTACTCCGCGTTTTCTCGAAGCGCCGCGCACGCCCTCGCGCATGCGCGGAGAACGATATATAAGTAGATGTATGGTACGCAATAAAAAAGATAGTTCATCTTAAGCCGTTCACTATGTAGGACACGTCTTTTATTTATAAATACCTCGTAGCACGTATAGCTGTAATACCTAACGTAGCCAGATGCTACACTCTTGAACCCTACGCATAAAATTTCTACCTCCTCGATCCAGACAAATTTATACCAAAGTTCCCAGGCTTTGATCCTCGCCGCAGCATGCAGAGCCCTGTGTGTTGGAAACATACAGGGCTCTGCATGCGATTCATAGCTTGGCTCATCACCGGAAGGTTGCGTGCTTGTCGGTCTTCTACAGATTGTACTTCGGTGAGTGTGCTCAAGAACTCCACGACCTCATTCCACCGGCCCCCTTCTACCATCGGATAACTAGACGCACTGCCAGTTACCATCGCTACCTAGTTGCTATTCCACCGATTCGCACTAAGCGCTTCCAAATAACTTTTATAAAGCACACAGCAAAAGAGTGGAACTCGCTACCTACGTCTGTGTTTCCGAACACATACAACCCTAATCTCTTCAAAGTAAGAGTGAACAGGCTTCTTCTGGGTAAGCTCACTCCATCGTTGACTCTGTCTCTGTCGCCTCCGCGGCCTAGACTAGAGTCAAGAGCAAACCCATCTTAGATAAAAAAAAACAGGTGTTCCGTCTCGTAAATTGCTGTTTTTTGTCCAGAGCAGCCGAGATATTGTGTGCTGTTCAGTTTATTTTCTCTTATTAAAATGAATAGTAGAGGCAAGTAATTGGCCACGAATTAGAGAGGAAGCAAGCTGCTAGTACTATTGGCCGTGGTCGAGTATGTAATATTAAAACCGCAGACAGATATAGAAATTATCTTTGTCTTTTTAATTGATTTAGGTTTAAGTGTGGTTTACTATTCAGATTTTCAGTGTTGGTAATGAGATTCTTACTTTCTTTATTTTCATTTACAGGTAAAAAAATCAGTGACATGTACATGTACTACAACGGACCGAATCCGTACGAAAATGTCGGCAAAATCCCGGTCGACAATGTCCCGAATGATGACTGCAATTACCCGGACGAAAACGGCGAATTCCCGGACGAAAATGGCCAATACCCAGACGGTCGCTACTGCCGAGTCCACGTCCGCGTACTACCAAGTACTGACTGTGGGACTGTTTCTAAACGGGACAGTAGCTATCTGTACACTGAAACCCGGAACTGTGACGAACCTCTACGTTTCATTTGTGAAATGGAGGTTGGTGTATAAAGTGTATAGTTGTATACCTAAACGGAGAATAATACGAGAAGTATGTATACAAAAATAAATGGCAATATATACAATAATAAATGGCAATTTATGTCCAAATCACACTATTCTATTTTTAGGTTGCCCGAAATAGATTACTATACCGGTAAGTTGCCGAATTGCACGATTGTCAAAATAATTTTTAAATAAATATTTTGAATTACATCCATGGGCTTGTGTGGCCCATGCCAGCCGTACCTACTATTTTTAGAATGAATTTTTAATTTAGAAAATTATATGTGACTTGTCTTTGCTGAATAAACGAACGTATTTTCTCTTTCTTCAATTATTTAATCTGTTAAACACAATTGGTTACCAGAATTACAGAAGTGGTTTCCAACAATAATTATAATATTAGTGTCAACAACTTTTCCCTATATGAACAAAAATACCCTTGCATTCGCATTCCCTCATAAAATCCGCTTGTTTTCACAAGTCTATTATTCGACTCTTAGCCCTCAAAGAACAGAACTGGGCCAGCTGGCCATTTCAACAGTAGGTACTCACACCATTATGCATGGCTTAGCTTTGGTCGCTAGAAGGGAGTGTTCTTAAAGAGTTGAGAAAAAATGTTGGAGCTAGGTGATATTGAGGGAATTTGTAGCCTTTGAGGTTAAAATTTATAGAAACGGATGGCTTTAAATGATTTAAAAATAAAAAAGATTCAAATATTAAAATTTGAAGGGGACATTAACCCAAAGAATATCGACCGGCTCCCATAGGTCCATAACTCGATATTTATCGCGTAGGTAATAAAGCGTTCGACGGGAAAGATTGAGTGAATCTTCATGAGTTTAAAAGTTTAAGTGGAGTTGATGATTGAACATTTTTATTGAACAAGTAAGGACACAACTGGCGAAATGTGGGTGTACTATATGTATCTTTGCCTGTTTGTCCTTTGTTGTCTGTACCTTTGCCTAACTCTTCGTTGATTACAGGTAAGATGTTATGTAATGTTGTGTCGTCTTTAAGTAGTAGGTACTAAGCACCATCTTAGTTAGTCAGGAGAAAATCTAGGAAAAGAGTTATGTTGCTCCTTTTTCTAAAGTAATATATGTACGTGGCTCTTGGGCCTCAAAGAACAGGACTGGGCCAGCTGGCCATTTCAGCAGATCTCACACCATTTTGGACGTTGTTAACTGAACATGGCTTAGCTATGGATCAAGTTGGGATGTGGTAGTGTCTTACTTTAAAGAGTTAAAAGAAGAAATTTTTAGTTTTGGGGTTAATATACATACATACAGGGTGTAAGGGACAGCCCTCCACAAACTAACACGGTGCATTCAGCTCCATATTTTGAATCATATTCCACTGGAAAATTTCTCAGGATAATTTAATTTTTATTTTTATTTTAATATAGGAACAACAAACAACTACATTATGCAATGTTACAAACAGAAAAAACATAAATCACATAAGTAATAATGTAGCCCACAACGCTGTTATTTTATTTTTTTTAATTTTGTTTTTCAGTTACTATGCCTTTATTTCAATGTAAAATTACATTATCTGTACGCAGTACTCCATTCATTAACCGACTTCAAAAAGGAGGAGGTTCTCAATTCGTGTGTATGTTTTTTTTTTGTATAATTGTTACGCGACTACTCAAAGACGGATGGACCGATTTGAAAAATTCTTATTTTATTTGAAAGGGTATACTTTCGAGGTGGTCCCATATAAATGTTATTAACTTTGCTGGGGTAGTTTTTGAGTTAGCTTCAATAATGCGTTTATTTCCCACTTAGTTTATGTGGATGATGTGATGAAGTTTTAATAACTTCCTATCACTGTTATTTACATAGCAGGTAGTGGTATTCGAATTTGTGTGGGGTATGTTCCACAACTAAAAAGTGAAAAATAAAAACTTTTTAGCAAAAAATAAAACCGACTTCGAAATTAAAGTTATTTTTCACTTTGTAGTGTTTTTTTTTTGGAAGTCGGTTTTATTTTTTGCTAAAAAGTTTTTTGTAAATAAAACAACTCTAACGAACGACGCGTGAAATCAGCTGTTCACTTTCTGCGTAGCTACAGAGTTCACCGAACTCACCGCATACCTATTACCTACCCCTCTCAACCAGTAACTGATGCTCCGATTTGTGCATAAAAGCACAAACAAATCAGGTTTATTGGATTCTCATAACGTTCCTGAAATAATTTCATATACCGGGCATCTTAGTATGATATACTGAATTCACCCCATCAGTCTGCGGAGGGCTGTCCCTTACACCCTGTATATAGCGTGACTGGTAATAATTACCAGTCACGCTATATATCACTAATAATTAGTGACCGATACTTAACTACATGATACTTACTAACCTATCTACTTTATCTATGGGTCCAAAACGGAAATCGTAAAAAAAAATCAGGAACTCCCTACATTTTGACGAGTTATGAGACATACGTAAATGTAGGGAGCACCTGATTTTCTTTTTCGCGATTTCAGGTTTGCTCCCATAGTATTAGTTGTTTGTTGTCATGTGTTTAAGTATCGGTCACTAATTACCAGTCACCCTATATATAAATATATTGAAGCTCTTAGGGTCTTATGACGTTAAGCCTTAATATTAGTTGAAACGGACTACTCTGAACATTTTTTTTGTTTTTGTGAGATGTCGCATTACTTTTATTGGAGTAATATTCAGGAGTTAAAATATTATTTTAGAACTTCAGTTTTAGGTACCTATCTTATCTCTCTCTCACTCACTTCTATTCTCTCGTTAATACCTACAGGCGTTATTGGTACATATTTGGCTCAAGATCGAGTTGAAAAAGAAAAGGGTGGCCTTTGATATTGATCGAAGCAGATGTAACTGACAAGCCATGACCACCAATGACGTATGAAATCAAAACCAATAAAAGGTTAATTAAAAATCTTCAAGATTTATCTAAAATTCGTTTACAAAAGTTTCAATACAAAAAAAAGTTTACGTGAACACATATTGAGTATATATTTGTACAGAACAATTTTAGCTCATCTTGATATATAAGGTGTATCAGTTCATACACGAAATCTCTAAAGGGGTCATTGTACTCATCATTATGAACAACTTTTACTATGGGACCAAACCTGAAATTGCGAAAAAAAATCAGCTGTTCAGTACATTTTGACGAATTATGCGAACATAAATGATGAAATGACAATGACCCCTTAAGAGATTTCGTGTATGAATAGATACACCATATATATAATATATAAACTATTTATAGATTAATATCTATGGTTCGCAGCATAGTTTGATTTGGAGCCTGCAGAAGACGCGGCGCCTCCACTATATTTTCCTTGAGAAGCTAATCCGTTAGCCTGGAATGAAAATCAACATACAAATTATTTCAGTCGAAAAACTGCTGTGCATAGGCCTCCTCCAAGAACAGCATAACTTGGGCCTTTTAATTATAGCTGCGAGTTTGATGCTCCCAAAATAATCATGGACTAACAATAGCTAAGTGCAAACTTTCAATGAAAAGTAACTATATAAAGGTAATTTCCTCGGCTTCTTTTTAAATCATGGGTATGCAAATTGAGTGACCGTCGTGTCGTGGATAGCCACCGTTTTTAGCCACCGGCACTGGTAACATCAGATAAAGATAGAAAGAAAGAAAAAGTATTTATCGAGACTCGTACAGGAAGATCACACATTAAGGCGAAAGCGCCAGGGTAGCGCGCGAAATTCAAATTTTCTTATGTTTTTTGCAATTTGCAAGTCAGTATTAGGTTGTATGTTTTATGATTAGCGATCGTAACAAGTATTTATTTACAGAATTATAATCATTTAAGTCATCAATACAACTTTTTAAGACCAGCATTGCTATTCTGTACAAATCTCACCGTGAAAACTTAGGTGAGGTGAGCGTGGAGTGAGCTGTCAATAGTGCCAATCCCTAGCATCAGGTGGAATGACAGCTCGCTTCAAGCTCACTTCACCTAAGTTTTTACGGTGAGATTTGTACAGAATAGACCGGCTGGTAATCCTATTGAATGACTATTTCATGAAATCTCGACATTGGAGGTAATCCTCCAATGTCAAGATTTCATGAAATAGTATTAACTTGGAGTTATATTGCTGATTCTAATGATTATAATTCTGTAAATATATATTTGTTACGATCGCGAATCATACTTTAATCAACATACAACTTATACTGACTTGCAAATTGCAAAAAAACGTAAGAAAATTTGAATTTCGCTGGGTTCCCTGGCGCTTCCCCCTTAAACCTCTCTCTTAATTATATAAATAAAAATAAAAGTAAAATGAAAATAAAAACGGAAAGTACTGTACGAGGCCAAAAGGCTCCTATCTCAGCATGATGCTAAAGCTTCGATTTCATAGGAAAACGGCTGCAACGACCGTCATGTAAATCTAATAGTTTCACCAGTACTTGACGTTAAGGCAACCCCCCCCCCCCTCCCCCCTCCCAAAGATTTGCCCTCACCGTACTTTAATCACAAGAAAGTATCCATGGTGAGAAGTGTGAGCGCATACATTATTAAACAGCGTTTCCATGATAATCAAGTGAAGACACTAACGTCATTACGTGTGAGAGGTGTCAAAACGAAACAGAAATACGACTATCTTTTGACGCGATAGGGCGAATCTAACGATTTAAATCTTTGCCGCTGTCATTATTTTCATGTCAGCCGTCATGGCCATTAAGTACGGCCACCGCTCTTCTAGGAAACCGTAGCTTTGACGGCAGTTATGGCAACAGTGTGGTACTTTCTTTATAGCCTTTTTACAAGAAAATGTTAGGTTCCGATCATACCTTAGATTTTAAGTTACATTATGAAGTTATGACTTGTGTGAGTGTCTTGAAAATACTACCTTTGTTCTCTTCAATAGTTCGAGTTGAGCAGTCTTGGTATTAGCATCCTTGCCTGCCCAGGTCTTCCACACTGACGCTTGCAGAGCCCTGCCGTAACTGAAGGTCAAAGCCCAGGGTTTCTTCAGGGTCATCTGGTTGATAGCGTTCAGGTATAGTGTGGCTTCTTCTTCGGTCAGGCCACCGGAAAGGAAAGCGATTCCTGAAAGAAAATAAGTGTAGATTTGACAACTCATTACTGAAACATATACGGAATTATTATTTTACTACTTTTTCCTTTGCTTTATTGACAATAAACGACCAGGTTAAGTTTCTTAAGAGCGTTTATGAATATAAAGATTTCATGTAATCATGGAGGTAAAGCTAACCAGGAACAGCAGCTGGCACAGTCCTCAGTAAAGCAGTTACAGTTGCAGCAGCGATCTCTTGTGGAGTGTTCTTTTTTGAACACCCGTGACCTGGCGTCACCTGGAACATTAGATTAGCCAAGAAAATTTTATTGACAAATTAAATTTAAAATTTTATTGAAAAACGGAAAACTGCTTACTATCTTATCCTAGTCTAGCGTTTTTCATAAATACATACCGCCACCCCTTCACGCACACATTCGTATACGCACCCATCTTTATTCGTACACACACACTACAACATCTTCCTCTCTCACACACACACATACGCACACACACGCATGCACACACAGGCACGCACACACACACATATACACACACACACACATACAAACACTACACCTTCCACTTCACACTTCTGTCCGTATATATAATGTACTCTGTGCTTCACACTCAGACATCACACACTAACAAACACACGCATTTAATATATTGATTTTTATTTATTTTTTTGTTTTATTTTATTAGTACCTTTTCTTGTTATTCTTTTCTTACAATAGTCCTACATGTCCGTTCTACAATTTTGATAATCTCAATATCGGCGAGGGGGGGCCAGGAGTCCATAGCGCAGGGTATCCTAGTTTGGATTCCTGACTCCCACAAACCTTTGTACCTCAAATATTTTGTAAGTACTTTGTGGGAGAAAAATAAATCTTTATTATTATTTAAATCTTTATTATTGACTAGAAAAAATCACCTCTTGTCGCATAGAACATTGATCATCAGAGTTTTCTCACTGCTTAATGTCTGGCATGTGTTCTCAATGCGTGAGGCTACCCTGCATTTATGACATTGGGAAAACCAAATAACTTCAGGCAAAGTCGACTTTTTACAAACTATTCTACTTATTCAGGCAGCACTGAAATAGCCTACTCACAATCATTTTCCCAGAACCTCGAATTAAGGTATTCGAAATAGAACAGTTATTCATACTAACAGAAAAAAATCTCTACTCCTCCTTTTCCGTTAAAAAAAATCCCATCAAAACAATCAAATAAAACTCTATAGATCATCATCATCATTAGCCTAGCCTTTTCCCAACTATGTTGGGGTCAGCTTCCAGTCTAACCGGAAGCAGCTGAATACCAGTATTCTACATGGAGCGACTGCCTATTTGACCTCCACAACCCAGTTACTGGATGATACGATACCCCTTAGTAAGACTGGTTGTCAGATTTTCGGGCTTCTGACGACCCGTAACGACTGTCAAAGATCTACGTATGACAGCCGGGACCAACGGCTTAACGTGCTTTCTGAAGCACGGAGGGGGCTCGGTATGTAAAGATAGTCACCCATCCACGAACGACCCGTGGAGTTCAGACTTTTGGGCATCTGACGACCCGCAACGACTATCAAAGATCCACGAATGATAGCCGGGACCAACGGCTTCATGTGCTTTCTGAGGCACGGAGGGGAAATAAAACTCTATAGATCGAGAACACTAATTATGCGAGATCACGTTCGCTATGAATAAAGAGATGAGTGCTTTAGCTCCCCTGAAAGGGTTGTAAATAGGTGAAAGGGTGTGTAAATAGGGCAAAGGGGTGCTAAGCCCGTTCGCCTTCAATATGGTTTTAATCCGAACGTTAAGACCGACCTATTTCGCTTTGATCCGTGCGCTAAGCCTGATGTTCTCGCGAACTGTGATCGTTTAATCACGCTTAATTTGAGCAACGCCTAATACAGAGATAGATAGAATAGTAGATATTATTTGTAAGGAAATGCAGTTTGATTGTGTATGTGCCACGAGTTACATGCTCAAACAACACGCGTCTTGTGACATCAACTGTGGAGTGAACAAATGAAACAGAAATATTTAATTGATGCTCTAAACCTACCTACCTTATTTTCCTTCTAATGATGTACACTTTCCTAACTTAATATTATAAAATGTGAAAGTAAGTTTGTGTGTTTGTTTGTTACCTTTTCACGCCCAAACCACTGAACCTATCATCCTGAAATTTTTCATAAACGTTTTTAGGTGTACAGACACAGACATAGGGTACCTTTCATCCCAAAAAAAAGTGTTGTTCCCGAGAAAACCAACAATAACGTTCTTATGATAATAGAGGGCGCCACGGGTCTTTCAAATCAAAATTGAATTATATTAATAGAAACTTTTAATTTGAGTAGGTACCTAAAACATTTTGTGAGTCTAAAGTGAGATTTTGTGAGTGTTCATCCTCCTAGCTATCCTATCTAATATTATAATTGCGAAAGTACCTACTATCGCAATTATAATATTAAAAGGAGCAATTATAATATTTAAAGAAAGAAGGCCGTAACTGACAATTTTGTCAAAAATGAGTTATTAACATATTCAGAATCAGCAAAGAAACTGCTATCTTATACACACAAAGCTGTAACTCGTATAGATTTAGAGATATCGTAAGGATTTTAGCCTTAACTACGACATAAATCCACAATTTTTTATTATATTTTTGCTAAAACAAAAGGCAAAAAAATAAAATAAATACGGGTATGAATTTAAATAAGTTATGGTTCAAAATAGAGCCTATATTTTTGACGTCTTATAAAACAAGAATCGTTAACTAAAACCATTCAGTAAACCGCGGGACTTCATTTTAGATAAAATTTCAATTATTTCGGAATCAACGTTGACGTAGTTACGGCTTTCTTTCTTATGACGGCAGAATCAGAGGGGCTCGTGGCTAAGTAATAACAGTCGCGGGGTCGATCGATCAGGTTAAGCTACGCTTGCCGCGGTCGGTACGTGGATGGGTGATCTTTACATACCGAGATATCCCTCCGTGCCACGAAAAGCACGTTAAGCCGTTGGTCCTGGCTGTCATTTGTAGACCTTTGACTTGACAGTCGTTACGGGTCGTCAAAAGCCCGAAAATCTGACAACCAGTCTTTCCAAGAAGTATCGTATTACCCAGTAACTGGGTTGTGCAGGTCAGATAGGCGGTCGCTCCATGTAAAATACTGGTATTCAGCTGCATCCGATAAGTCTGGAAGCCGACCCCAACATAGTTGGGAAAAGCCTAGGCAGATGATGAGAATGTATAATTCTATTTTTAGGAAAGCAAGGGCAGATATATTATAATACTACGTATTATTTGTGGTTCGTTTAAATACATGCCCAAATGAAAAAAGGTGGATTAGAGCATGCCACGACGTGACTTGAAGAATGACGGAGGGAAACAGCCGCAGGCTTATTACTTAAAAAATAGCAATCAGCAATTATCACGCAATCAATCGCTTATC